>CM074727.1:46930547-48130547 GCA_037306005.1 Rhinophrynus dorsalis | reverse complement strand
GCTAGAGAAGTCTCAATCGTATTGTGAAGCAATGAGTTGAAGACCTCCGCAACATGTAATGGTTTAAAGGGATAGTAACACTTTATACATATATGGAGGTTTATGGTAAATTGACCAGAGCTGTTCGTAGGATGGTGTAGCAACAGCGCCACTGTAAAGTTTCTGTAAAATTTCAGGCCATTGAGATATTGCATGTAAAAGATTAAAGTTTACAACAGCTTTTGAAATTTTTTTTACATAGGAAGTATTACTATCCCTTTAAACCTTTGAGTGCAGGAGAGGTGTGCAATACATTGCAAAGCAAAATGTTGCTCACCCCTTAACCCTGTAAGGATCCATGACGGTCCAGGATCGTCATGGCTTGTTTTCCCTTAAGGGCCCATGACTGTCCTGGACCGTCATGGAATTCTGGGCTCCCCAAGCGGTTGCACACTGTTCAGGGAGTCCAGAATCGGATTCTAAAAAAAAAAAATGAAGGCCGCGTGTGTGCGCAGCTGGTCCTTAAGGGGTTAAAAAAAAAAGTTAAAAGCCCAATGTGCATCAGTGGGAATATTTATTTCCATGTCTACTCCCATCCATTGCATTTGCTCCAGAATTATACCTTTTCAGCTTGTTAATCAGGCCCCTCTTTCTAAAGAAGGATGCTCTGACCACCAACCAATCAGAATACACAGACCATCACTTAATCACAGCAACTGTTTTACTGAAATATCTGATTGGATGATGGGCCAGACATCCTATCTTGTTGTCTTGTCACTCATCTTGATTTAGACCAGTGATTCTCAACCAGGGTGCCGTGGCACTTTGGTGTGCCACGAACATCAACTTAGGGTGCCCCATGTTTTCTATAAAGACTAACAAAAATGGACTTTTAAATAAAGATTTATAGAAATTGTTATGCACAATATGTTTAGTTTTGTTATTAAGATTATAAGACCTAATAATAACTGTAAATTTATGTACTATACCCTTCTCATGTCCTTGATAAAGTACATTAAATATGTTAGGTGTGCCCTGAATGTTCTAGATTGTGTGTTAGGGGTGCCCCGAACAAAAAAAGATTGAGAACCACTGATTTAGACAAATGGCTATGCTCTCCCCTCAGCTGCACCAGTTATTTAAAAATATAGTCTTTTTACTTTATTCGTTTTACCCATCCTTCAGTTTCTGCATCCCTCATCTTAATCCCTTGACTGGTAGAAAGATCTGTTATTCTGTTGCATTCTATGGGAGAAATGAGACTCTGAGAAATAGTTCTCCATGGAATGTCTGACAGTTTGACCTTTCTGGAAGTAATGAAGCTTTTACTTTATTCCTCACAGTTTGACCAGTTATAACTTTGGGCTAAAATAACTACCAGCAGTGGAAGTACCCTTGTTTTACTCAATAGGCATAGCCTTATAACAAAAAGGTTTTTATAAAAAAATGTACTGTTCCTTTAAAATGCTATTAATAAAAAATATATTTTACCACAAATTTTCAGAGATAGCATCACTTTTTATAATAAACAATCTCCCTTGAATCACAATTTTAAAGAAATCATCTTCAAAGTAGATGCTGTCAAATGTAATGCAAAACAAATCGTACCGAAAGAGGAAAAAAGATAGTGTTAATGACAGTTTTAAAGGGATAGTAATACTTCAGTATTACAAATACCTATATTAAAGACCTAGTAAAAAAAAAAAACATATTGCCCCCAGTGTCATCTCTCAAACCTTTATGGTTTGAGAGATGAACGCTTCTAAAGTTGCCCTCTCCCTCCCCCTTCCCCGTAGTCAGCATTTTAGCTGACTCAGGGAAATCCGCTCAGAGATCATCAGGCGGCTCTGCAGCAGAGCCGCGATCGTGTTATCTAAAAAAAAAAACTTTCACTAAAAAGATCTTCTACGTGTGCTTGCAAGCCAAGCACACGTAGAAGTCCATTTCAGTGAAATTTTTTTTTTCAGTTAACACGATCAGGCTGTGCTGCAGAGTTGCCTGAAAGTCGTACGACTCTGTCCCCTGCAGTCAGCTAAAATGCTGACTATGGGGAAGGGGGAGGAAGAGGGCAACTTTAGAAGCGTTCATCTCTCAAACCATAAAGGTTTGAGAGATGACACTGAGGGCAATATGTTTTTTTTACTAGGGCTTTAATACAGGGATTTGTAATACTGAAGTATTACTATCCCTTTAACTACAAAAATTACAGTAAAAAAATTCTGGTGTTAGAATATATGTATAAATACCATTGTTACATGCTTATGTCCTCTAGATCATTGGTTCTCAACCAGGGTGTCAAGGAACTTTGGTGATCAATAAGCACCAGATCAAGGGACCTCTGTTTTCCTATAAAGTCAATGATAAAAATGGGATTCTTATGTTAAAGGAGCAGTAAACTTTGTTATTTTCTTACTGAGTAAAACAAGAGCACTCCCACTATTGTCACTTGCTTTATTCATATTCATGATATAACTGTTCAAATAACCAGGAAGTGAATGTCTGTGCATCTACTTCCTGAAAGTTGTAACTGACAGGAAGTGATCTGGTAGTTTCTATCACATTCTATGGAGACCTATATGTTACAGACTTTCCACTGCATTAGAATGTAACAGAACACTAATTCAAATGTAACCACTAGAGGGCATTGACAATGTAAAAAAAACACAAGTTTAAACTGTAATAACTCTGGGAATATTCACCTCTCAGCAGTGGGAATGACAGTATTTTACGCAACAGGAAATGCTGTACTATATATATAGTTTCATAAAAAAATAGTTTACTGCTCCCTTAATTATTATGCACAGTATACACGTTTTATTTTTTTATTGTGATATGTAAGAAAACTATTCATTTTTGTATTTAAACTCATCATTAATCCCTTGACACCTCCATACACATGACATCTAGGACTGACTGAAGATGTTATCTCTTGAACGAAGGCACATAGGGGCCCATAGGATTTTCTGGCCATAACAAGTGAAGTAGGGATTTATTAATAGGAAGATATTATGTCCTCTTTAAAAGAAAAACAAGGTCTGTTTCTGTACAGTTAAATCCTGGTGAATCCTGTGTATTCACTTTTATTGATACCTAGAAAGTTTTTGATTTAGAATGCAGACTATTTGGCTGTGTTTCAGAATGATTATTCCGCAAGCTGTGCATTTTTGCTTTCTTTTGAGTCGACTTAATGCAGTCGTTAACACATGCCATTGCTGGGCCGTGGTTTGAAGGAAACTGCTGTGTGTTACCATGATACAATGTAAACAAACACTCAAACAGCAAATGCCCTCGCTCTTGGTAGTTCTCCTGACCCTTTCACTGAAAAGCATGGCACATTCTCGACAGCAGCAACAAACAGCATTAAAACTCATAGAGCCATTTAAAAAAATAAAACTGCTGTGTCAGGTTTCACTGTTCCGATGCCAGGTGGTCAAACCAGGTTAGAAGCTCAGTTGAAAACATTGAAGCTGATGTGCTAAGTTGAACTGTAAGAATTTTGAATCAAATAATTTGCTCCATGGGAGAAATATAAAAAAAAATAACAAATTCCCATTGCCTTAAATTGGGCTTTTATCCCTCGAATTATATAATGATCTCCAACATATTGCTTTCAGATTCTCTTACTCTGGTGATGTTAGTTATAAAGAAGTAATAATTTTTAAAAAGTATCTATATTCTAGGATTTTTCCTGCTGGAAGTTGTTTAATTCTAAATTTATACCTCTTCAAATTGTCAGTATCATTACTTCCTAAACGTTCCAACAGACAGGAAGCGATTCAGCAGTTTCCATTACAATATGTGGAGAGTTATTTGTCGGTGACTCACTTCTCCCATAGAACGCAACTGAATAACTAATTGAAATCTGATCACTAGAGGGCAAATATAATATAAAATAGAAATAACAGTTAAAAGTGTAATATCTCTTGAATACTGCATTCAGGAGTGGGTATACTCTCATTTTCCTTATCAGGAAAATCCCTTCAATATAGGCATTTTCCTCAAAAATGTTTACTGCTTCTTTAACACCTATGGGAGCTGTATACAGAAAGTAATAGAATAGCAATTATGGAGAAAAATCAGCTGTAATATAAGGAACAAGTACAATTTCTGTTTTGATTTAAAAGGCGCTGTTCCCTTGAATGTCAGGTCTCAAAAGCATTACTATATTATTAGAGATCTCCCTAGCAATCAGAGGCTAAAAAAACCCATAATTAAATGCAAAGGTTTAAAGTAACAATAACACCTAGAAATTAATTGGGGTTATATACACTGAAATGCCCTGTCATACTAGAATACCTGGGAACTTTTGCTTCTCAAGCCTCCAGAGAGGGCCCATTTGGTGCGTTTGGGGCATATAAATATAGTGAATTGCGTCACAAAAGGGGTGGGACTGTCACGGTCCACCAATAACGTTCAGGAGTCAGTACGGTATAGTTAAATGCAAAATGTATTAATAATAGAAAAGTAGAGCACACTATATACACAAGTAGCAAGCAGAGAGTACAAGCCAGCGAGCACTGCTATCAGGAATAGTAGGCTGCCAAGCTTAATCACTCTGCTGGAGACTAGGCCTCAGCCACTGGTAGTCTCTGCAGGAACCCGGAACAGGAGCAGGAACATGAACTCTGGATCTTGATCCGACGAGCGAGATTACTGACTCACGCCTGCAGTCAGTAGGGAGCGATATCTGGCTCACGCCTGCAGTCAGTAGGGAGCGATATCTGGCTCACGCCTGCAGTCAGTAGGGAGCGATATCTGACTCACGCCTGCAGTCAGTATCGGCGCTAGTCTACCAGAGCCCCAGGTCCGCACTAGATTGGGTGTCTGCTAGGTACAAGGAACAAATGTAAGAATAGTCAGACAGAGCCACAAGTCAGCATCAGAGGGGGTAGTCAGACAAGCCAGGTCATACACAGTTCAGGTAGTCAGCCAGAGCCACAGGTCTGCACCAGGTTGGGTGTCCACTATAGGGAGAGACAAACGAATAGTCAGACAGAGCCACAGGTCAGCACCAGGTTGGACGGAAGACTAGCCAGGTCATACACAGAGCCCAAGGTAATAGAACTGCTATGAACAATGCAAGGGCAACTGAGTCAGGACTCAGACTGCCCTTTAAACCCCTCCTCAGGAAGTAGGTAGGAAGAGCAGCTCAGAGGAAGGAAGTAGGTAGGACGGGACTACAGGAAGCATGGCACATAAAACAGAGGCCTGCTGCATGCTTGAAGCCTCATGCCTGCAGATGACGCTAAAAACAAGGTAAGCTGTAAAAGGGGCTTAATCATGGCTGGGGGTGGGACTTAACAATCTATGTCATAAAGTGGGAGGAATGGAGTGGAAATAAGGAGAAGTGGTAGGAAGTGAGAGGAATGGGGTGGGAAGGAGGAGAGGTGGGCAGAAAGTGGGAGGAACAGGGTGGGAAGGAGAAGTGGGCGGGAAGTAAGAGGAACAGGGTGGGAATTCACTGTAAAAACCAAAGTCTCTGGGGCAGATTCATAGAGTTCACAGGTATGCATACTAGCACTAACTATACTGTAAAGGTTTTACAAATGTTCTGAGGAAACAGCCATTATATTATATTTATATATAATAATATATTTTTAGGGATCTACCATAGGAATCCTTTAACATATGCTAGTTGTATCAACCTATTCTATGTTTAGATTTTAGTGTTTTGCAAGGTGTTGGACACATCTCTGGCACTCAAAGGATTGATTGTCCCCTATGATACAGTTGGTTTGCTCCGGTTTTGACTATGTATTACCAGGTCCCCAGGGCAGAGGCTGATTCTCTGGATGTTGGGAATTTCTACTGAAACTCTGCCCGCTTCTGCTCCTTCCCCACCCTCCACTTCTCCTCCTTCCCACACCCTGCTCCTCCCACTTCCAGCCCACTTCTTCTTCCCCAGCCTATTACTAGCACTTTTGTGAGGTGTCATTTAGGCCCTGCCACCACTCATAGGTAAGCCTAGCTCTTTTTTTTATGTGATTTGCGTCAATTATATACCCAGTGGCATCAGAGGAGTCCACTACGGGCACGCCATAAAAGAAAGTTCCTAGGCATGGTGATTATATGTAAAACCATCTGCACCATAGGGAACATTAAAACCTTTAAATGTATGGGAATTTTAACACTTGTTGTTCCCCTGAATTGGTTCATATTCTTTGTGCATATGGTTTTTGACTTTTCGAATCAATATGGAAGGTCCTTTTATCTTATCCCTTACCAACACTGGTGCAATGGGCAAGTCATCTTGAATTGTTTATTTCTTGGAACCATTGATCTTCTATGTTTGTCTTGCTGTATATTCTAACCCTTTGAATGCCGGAGAGGTAGCCAATGCATTGTGTTGCAATGCACTGAATAACTCTCTGGCACTCCAAGGGTTAAGTATAGTACACTGAAAACTACTGTAGCTTTAAAACCAGTCTTACTCTGGAGAATATGATGTCTTTGTTCCACTATTCTGCATATAATAAAAAACAGATAAGAGCTTTAATCTGTCATTACAACTATGGAAAAAAAGATGTAATTTGGGATAGGTAACAAATATCTTGTAAAGAAAATACTGGCCACAGGAGATTATTAAATGCTTAAGGCACAGCTGCACAGAAAAGCAAATCTGAGCTACGGATTAAAGGACAGCTATGATGATAAAATTCAAAAATCATAATTTAAAGCTTAGTCTTTTACTAGTTAAGTGGTGCTACTCTCACATGTAGCAGTAATAGTAGTATAAACCTACAGTTCTCATTATACAGGTCCCTCATGGATCCCCTCCCTAGGACTGGTGTTGATGGCACCGGAGATGCAACTGCTGATCCTTATACTGGCTGCTGTAACATCACATTTACAGGCACAGCCAATAGGAATGAGGCTGCCACTACCAGTTTCAGGCTGTATACTAGTGATTATTAAAGAGCGTGACTGACATCAGGGATACTCAGCTTCCACCTCTAGGACATACAAGCAGGTCCGATTTTAAAGGTGCAGTAAACTTTTTTTATGAAAACACATATTTTACAGAGCATTTTCTGCTTAATAAAACAAGGTCACTCCCATCGCTGGCGGATGTTTTATTAAAAAATTATACCAGTTTAAATAATCAGGAAGTGAATTTACTGTGTTTACTTCCTGATAGTTCTAACTGACAGGAAGTAACAGGCAGTTTCTATCACATTCTATGGAGAACTGTATGTCACTGACTTTTTTGACTTTCCTCTCCATTAGAATCTAACAGGAAATCTAATTAGAATTTGACCACTAGAGGGCACTGCTAATGTAGAAAAAAACATGGGTTTAAACTGCAATAACTCTGGAAATATAAATCTCTCAGCAGTGGGAGTACCCTTATTTTACTCAATAGGAAAATCACTACAATATATATTTTTTCATAAAAAAGTTTACTGCTCCTTTAAGGATACCCTTAATTAAACACAGGTTGTGCAATAAAAATGACTGAACCACTGATTAGCCATCTATGAACAAAAAGGGATGTACTGAATGAAAATGTATCATTTTGATTTGTTATGAGGATCAACATTGATAATCACTGCTTTTTTATTATTATAGTACATTGCATTGAAATAAAGAAAAAATTAATCAGTAAGCAGGGCTTTAAGTCTTTTATATGTTAGAGACATCAATGTATTACTTCGCTATCTACCATTAAAGGATAGTATTGCTTCATATAATGTTTATCTCAGAATGTTGTGCAAATGCAATAGAAATGCTTTGCGATGCTCGTACACATGAAAACATGCTAGTTACAGTGTAATAATATTTTAAAGTTGATCCCTCCAGTCTCTTTCCATGATGTAAGCAATACTGTCCAAGATCCAATAGTGGATCCCAACGAGGGACAATCTTCACTCGGTATTAGGAAAAATGTACCCTCCTTCATCAAGGAGGGCAAAGTTTTCCTTGTACTGAATGTCCCTCGTTGTGATTGGTCCAGTCCTGGGATCGGTTTCCAGATCTATGGGGAGGTGGCTTGCTATTGGAGAAAGGGGTAGGAGAGATAAACTTCAAAATATTATTACACTGTAACTAGCAAGTTTTCACGCGTAGGAGCATTGTGTAGCACTTCTATTAGACATGTGCAACGTTCTGAGCTAAACATTATATGAAACAATACTATCCCTTTAAACCACTGTAAATGTATATTTGTTCTGTATGATGCTGATGGTTTGTAACAAAATTGCTCCTCTTTTTCCATTGAGCTTATAGCCATACGTTGTTTTAAAGCGGAACTTTCACTTAATATAAAGTCACCCTCCAATAATTAAACATATGGCGACTAGCTTCATAATACTTCTATTACCTCTCAGAAGTGCCAGATTCTAAAGTAATCTTTAATCTTCGGAGACTGATGTCCAGGTTAGTGCCGTCTGCACTCCTGCACCATCAGTCCCTTCTGGTTACCTTAAGGTAACATGCAATGCCTCCTAGAGGAGAGCGGGACTGATAGCACAGGAGCGCAGACAAGATGTCTGCTCTGATGCCTGGCTTCCGATTTCCAAAGATTAAGGATTACTTTAGAATCTGGCACCTCTGAGAAGTAATAGAAGTATTATGAAGCTAGTCGCCATATGTTTAATTATTAGAGGGTGACTTTATATTAAGTGAGAGTTCCGCTTTAAGCTAAAAACATAGAGAAGTACAACAGTTGATTTCAGAGCAGTTGGGATGTTGATCCAGGGCATTGTCTGACAGCTGGCTGGAGTCAGGAAGTCATTTTTCATTTTACCTACTTGGGGCATAATAGTAGGTTTGTTTCCCTTGCTCTGGATAAACAAAGGTGACAGAGGCGTAACTAGAAGCCTACGGGCCCTGGTACAAGAAGTACCACGGGCCACCTCCACAATGCCCCTATCTCCTACCTGGAGTTCCCGCGCGGTCCTCTTAGTAATTCAAAGTGCTGAGAAATGATGTCATCTCCCAGTGCTCTGCATTACTAGAGCTCCGGCGGGAGATTGTGGGCACCAGGACAAGGGATCTCAGGGGGAGACCGGGCCCCTGGAGTGCACAGGCCTGGACGCAGTTGCAACCCCTATAGTTACGCTAGTGAAAGGTGATCTGGCCAAGGTAGAGACGGGCTCATGTCTTTTTTTTTACGCAATCTCACAAGTTATGTAACTATGTAACACTGGAGACATTTTTACCATGCAAGGGGTTAAGACGCTTTGGATAATATTTCTGGTGTGTTTAAGTTGAAAGATGCGAGGAACATCTGTCTGTGATTTACAAGCGGAATAAACAAGGGCAGAGTTTATTTATCACCATGTCCCAGTTGCGTAACCAGAGCCAGCCGCATTGAAAGCAAACTATTAGAGGATTGTTACAGGAGAAATCATGTTATAAGCAGGGTGGACCTGCTGCCCTCCTCCACCCATTGTCATGACCCTTCATCAAGTCCTCTCTGGAGGATATCTGTCATTGTTGGCATGATCACAGGTCTGAATGTGCTCCCATAGAACTGTGTTGCTCTCATTACAGAAGACATGTACTTGAAATTCTGGCTTTTGGTGAAATCTCAAAAAGTGTTTGGTCATGCTTCTAAGGGCCTGTCGGCTACTCCTCAACTATAAAATGCAACTAAAACTGCGGCATCTTTAGAGGGGAATAATACCATAATGCTACACAGACTAGTTTACATTTACTTGCTCATTATTAATTTATGAATTATTATGGTTTTATAATTAATAAATTATTAATGCATTGCAGCAGCATTTATACATTTTTCCAGCAAATCAGTTAACATGTAAAATATCCAAAGCGATATCACTCACCTGCCAGTGTGTTACCTAACTGTCCAGGTAGCAATTTAGAAATGTTATTCTTGCACTGTCTGACAGTAAAAACCTAGTGACAGAATGAGCTTTAATGTATGCTTCTATTATTGTTTCATGTTAGATAGATAGATAGATAGATAGATGGATAGATAGATAGATAGATAGATAGATAGATAGATAGATAGATAGATAGATAGATTAATCAGAAAATAAAGGTTCATGACATCACTGAAATCGTAAAGCACCTAAGATGGAAATGGGCAGGTCAACTAACAAGAAGACGGCATTTGGACCAAACAAATTTTGGAATATAACGCAATACTAAATGTCAAAGAATACAAAGACAAAATGGGTTGATGAAATTAATACATTTGTTGATAGACAGTGGCAGCAAAAAATCACAAGACTGAAGTTTTTGGAAACTTGTTGAAGAGGCCTTCATCCTGCAGTGGATCAACAATGACTGAAGATGATGATGATGGTATATATATATTTATATATATATATATATATATATATATATATATATATATACGTTTGTGTATACATTCATACACACACATGAAAACAACAATATGTTGGGCACTCACAACATGTCTGGGTGCCAGGTATCGTTGATGATACGCATAGAGAAAACACAACTGCACTCACAGGACTTGCTAGAAGATCAAAGATTCTTAACTAAGATCCCAGAAGGGGGATCGAAATGTCGATCAATAAACCTGCACAAATTTGATCTTCTAGCAAGTCCTGGGAGTACAGTTGTGTTCTCTCTCTCTCTCTCTCGCTTTCTCATTCTTTCCCTATTTATGAGTTTTGTCACTGACAATAGCCCACTACAAACTGATATTGTAATAGTGTTAAAATGACAGGGTGTGGAGGTACTGCACCCAAAAAATGTAAAGTTTGAGATGACTAAACTTTGTATGAAACATCTCAGCTGTGGGATAACCCTTGTTTTACTCAACAGGAAAATCTTAACATATATATTTTTCAAATTATAAGGTACTTTTCTTTTAACTGGCCAAGTTCATGAAATATAACCAAGCTACTGACAACAGTGGGAGACGTGCTCTTAGCAAACTAAGCTTCTTGTTTAATAAGCTGAAGATGTGCAATTCTAGAGCAAACTGCAGCATTATCTTTAACTTAAATGGGGTTTCATCCTCTTCAATGTGCGAGAGGTCTTCAATGCATTGCTTTGTAATGCATTGAAAACCTCTCAAGAATTCAAGAGGTTAAAGAACCCATTTAAATCAAAGGAAATTTGTTGAATTTTTGTTTGTACCCCATGGTGTAGTTGGTTTGCTTGAGATGCCTTTACATTTTAAAGAGTACACTTACAGAAAAATAAAACAAACGCACAGGGATCATTCTATTTTATGATGAAATGATGTGACCACTGAACTTGTCTCTAAGTAAATAATCAGTTGCATGCACTCCTAAGTGTAAATAAAACCCTCCCTGCAGTGCTACATGAGAAGATTTTGGCAAGGATGCTGTAGACGGAGATGTTCTTCTAAGCCAAGGAGCCAATAAGAACCGACCCTTCTATTTCCTGTGTACGAAGTTAAATATGGTGATGAACCTCCAGAGATGGTGACTGTCTGGAGCCAGCAGCTGAGGCATGCAGCATACGGCCGCAATCAAACACTTTAATGGCCCTGAAATCAGACGGGAAAACATTCTGGATCACATTTCAGCTTCAGATTTTAAGCTGTTTTCTTTGCAAACTGGAGTGCAGAATCCATACTTGCTATCTGATGTGATTAGTAAACAAATTTACAGGCAGCAGAAAGAGACTTATGTAGCAGTGTCACTTTATAGGTTACTGTCAAGATTTCAGCTACATAATGGTGTTCAGGTCTTCTGAAAAGCCACCAGAAGACCATACAAACCACAGATAATTCAGTAAGGTGGAACTAAAATGTTCATGGTCTGCAGTATAATGTGCAGAAAGAAAATGGTAGAGCATAAAATAACTTTTCAAATATCCTAACGCCTTGGATACTAGAGACCTCTCAGACTGACACCTTCCATATTCTTTACTCCTCTCTACCCTGACCCTTTTCTACCTCCCTCCTCAACTCTCACATTCCACTGATCCCTTCCACAGACCCTCATCCCTTCCTTCACTGATCCCCAAACACTCCCTCATCCTACTTCTCTCAGTTGACAACATGGGTGTCCACTGGAGTGGGGGGGGGCAAGAAGAGACATATTGCAAATTCCACCACCTTTAAAGAGTTCTGCTGATGCTGTTGACCATTCTCCACAATTTGTTTTCCCCTCTCACACTCACCCTTATCTCTTTTCACACTGACCTCTTTCCACACTTCTCAATTACTTCTCCACTCTCAAACTATTCACCTTCCATACTCCCTTCATCCCCCTCACAATGACCTCTATTCAGACTCCCCTCTCACACTGAACCCCATCTATATTTCCTACTCTACTTTAACTCTGAGAGCCTTTCACACTTGTGCACTGACCCCTCCCACACGCCAACATCTCCTCACACACTGACCCCCACCTCACTCACACACATGTCCTCCAAGGAGCATTTGTTGCCTCAGAATTGCTCCACTTTCATTTTGCACATAGCTCTATGCCGTTCCACAGCTGAGCAACGTTCCATAGAGTAAACAATAGACAGTTACCAAACCATAGAACAAGTGTCGTCCATTCACAGGGATTCTCGTCACACCTCTGCTGAACCATTCCATAGAATAGCCAGTGAATAAAATAACAGTGGTTTGAAAGACTGAAGATCTATTATGTTTTTAGACCTGAGTTAGTAGCAACAGCTGCTGAATTTTGCTCATACTGCTTGGCATGGTGTTTTGGCATCATATCCACCTGATTTTAGCCAAAACAGTTGACAGTTGACATGCACAGCTGAAATAACACACAGAAGCCTCTCTTGGCATTGTATGTTGTCTATAGAATGTGCAAAATAGATTCTAAATTGTTTGATGATAACCTGTTCTATCAAAGAGATACAGGCACAGTAGCTATTTCAATAAGTATATCTGAACGTGAATAAAACTATACAATAAAATAATTACATTTATTTTTCTGGGTGTTTATCTCTCGCTGTCTTTATATGTATGTATATATATGGTGCAAAATCTTTTTATGATAATATTGCACTTCAAGAAACACTGACACCTAAAAATTAAATGTAATAATATATTTGTAATGCTTTGTGTGCAAACGAGGTATCAAACACATGAACTGATACCACCCTGTCACTCAAAGGGTTAATTACCATGTACTTCCAGCTAGCACCTGTAAAACATAGTTATTTTATATATAGGCCATTTGGTTAATTTTGAGACTATGGATACATTAGTTATGGGGGAAGTTAAAATGGCAAACAAGATATTATTAGTAGAAAAAAAGTTGAATAGAGGTAGGGAAGATTATAAATTTGGGCAGATTAGAAATTGGACGAAAACTAAAAAGATTTCATCACAGATAGAGCAAAAAGGGAGCCAATATAATCACTTTGTCTTGTATTCCTACGAACACTGTTACCAATTATACACTCAAAACTCAAAGGGAGACTGGTGGCCACTGCACATATTTCCCTCATGTCTGGGGTGCCCAGAGAGGTTTTGGTCTTATAGAGACCCTGATTTGTCAGAATGGGTACCTCAACCACCAGACGGTATATCAGAACTGTGACCAATTTCCCAAACAACACCAGCAGAGGTATCCTCCTATTTATAGTTCTGGTTGTCTCACCAGGTTGAGTTTTTCATCTAGGCAGAACATTAATAGTAGACCATCTGTTTTGACGAGGATGCATGAAGGTAGCTCCTCTGATATTGTGGCATAACCAATTAGAATTTGTTTGAGGTAGGACAGGGATGAGGACTAAGAGAAAAAAAAACTCAATACAGATACCACAATAGTGGGAGACGGATGAACATACAAACAGATTTCAACCATTGGAGCCAAGAACCAGGTAAGGGAAGAAGGAGAGGTCAAAGAGGAAGGGGCAAGAGGAAGTGAAAGGAAGGCAGTAGGATTGTAACAATAGCACTAATGAATGCATTTTATCTGTCTGTAAAATAATTTACTTAAGAGGAGATCAACATATTGGGTAGAGGTCTATCATTATGGCCTGCTTACAGACCAAATCTTTTCTAATTGTTTGTGGATATGGATAGATTTCTTTATAAATTGACTTTGAGGAGTTACTTTTAATAATACCTTTGATAGAAAAGACATTCAAATGGTAGGCCTATTATTACTTAGGACAGGGCACTGAGAGATAATACGGGTGTGAACTGATTCCTGTCATAAAAGATGAGGAAAGTTATATCTGGAAAGGTTGAGTATCTACTTCTTTCCGACCAGTTTCAAATTTCAACCCAGGCCACAGTGGGTGCAAGTTTGTCAACAGTTTTTAAGCCCTGGCCAGGGAACACTTTAAATGGCTGGAGGATAATATGAGTAGGCCTATTATATATAATTTATTGAGATTGGAACAGGTAGCATTAAGACAATTGAGTATGCTGACATAGTTATAAAACCTGCTGGAAAGGGTGGGTGGGGTTAACATGCAGAACTTTGAAGATTACATAAGCAAGGCTATGCATATTTTGGGTTCTTCTAACTACTATCCATACTTATACTGTTGAATTGCATACCTTAATTGGAGCTGATTATTTTGATGTGGTGTCGAGATTAACTTTTTTTAATGAAGATTGCTCTAGTCTGCTAGTTATTACTGCTCGTTCATTTATATCTGGAATTGAGAGCCTAACAGCTAATTTTTCCCAGCTAGTGGATTTTCATTTATAGAAATTGATTGTAGTCTGAGATACTACCTAGCTATAATAGGTTTGGAAACATCGAGAACATTTTTGAGAGGAAATCCATTGATGTCATCTAAACAGAAAGATTTTGAAACAATTTATTTTATGGTAACTCATAAATATATTTGTTTAATAGAAGTATTATTTACCAATATTTGGAACAAGATTTGGACACAATTATGCAAATCATTTTATGGGTCTGTTCAAAAGACCATTTTATTTGACACAATAACCCATTTGGAAAAGAGATGGTCATACGACTTAGGTAGACTGGTTGAGGTAATGGGAGTTGAAGTCCCCAAAAGCTTGAGGTCCAAAAATTTGCTACCTCAGACATAGACCATGGTTCCCTGTCTCTGTCTCTCTAGTTTCTTGAAAATCCCTTTTTTATGGCTCACTACCTGTAACAGAGAAATAAGAGAAGAGGAGTGCTTGCTAATAGGAAATAGAAAGAGAGAGAGAGAGGAGATATTGCTACTGTGAAAGAGAGAGATGTAAATGCTAGATGCTGTGGATTGCTAGATGCTAAACTAACATTAAGCTCAAAGGAAGAAACAGAGTGTGCCGACGTAGTGAAAATAAGGTATGCATGTGGGAACACAGAGATTTGTGGAGTGAGATGATTCAATCTATTGAAATCAGAAGGTGTAGGCTTCTGTCCATAGTTTTCATTTGATTTTCCATCTCTAGAGACTTTTGCAGAAAGAGAAACATCTCTCCTGTTCTGCACAAATTCCTGTTTGAAGAAACAACTGTTCACCTACCTCACTGTTTCCCCACTATATAAAAATTATTTTCCATGCTGCAGGCTCACAGCTATTTAGGCCCCTTTCACATGTATGAAACCAGTTCAATGATGTTGAGTTGATGATGTTGACTATTATAATAGGTAATATGCTGGACTATAGTGTTTTAATATAAGTCAATAATTGCACATATGAAAGGCACTGAAGTCTAGCAAGGTACATCTTTCCTACGTTCACACAGCAATACAGTAAAGATGCAGAATGAAATGCCTGCACTACGGTCTATGGGGCCACTGGAAGACTTTTCACAAGAGCATTGTTGGAGGTTGAGATGCTCATCACAACCTACAGTGAATGGACAACCCACACTGATAATAATATCCACATGGATTTAATTTGGGCTGGCTATCAGACACACCCCTCTGAATTTGGATTGGTTGTGGAATGCAGAAGAAAGGTAAGTATACAACATAAGTAAGTGATGGCTCTTATCCCTAGATCTAAACATTGGCAGTAGAAAGGTGTGGGCCACCAAGGCTCTGGCCCCTCCATCTTTATGTCACTCTCAACGCCAATGTTCCCACTAATCTGGGAGGTGCAACTTGTATTCTATAGATATTGTTGTTCTACAAGTCCCACTGCCCCATTAGTCTGCTGAAGATGACTGGGAATTGCAGTCCAAATGTAGATATAATCTTACAGGATGGCCACCCCTGATCTAAATGATTTCATGAAGGGTCAGCGGAGGGGGGGTATTTGGTTTGGTTGCATCCCAGAACCAAAAAGACATTTCTTAGCCTCTGGTTTGGATACATCCCAATTTATGTATTTGTACAGAAGAAAAAGCCAACCAAGAAAAATAATTAAATGAAGTATATGGAATGGTGTACCAACTAACATGCCATCAAACCTCAGCTATTACATAATCATAGCCTTCTCAACTGTAGCCTACATAAAATGCATGGAAATCAGACTTGTCAAGTTTAAAAAATATGTCTGTATAATTTCATTCTATCACCATCAAACAGGAAAAACAGCTTCCTCAGTACTAATCAAAGTGACAAGCTAATCTGTTTATAATCCTGTGAATGCTTTCATTACGATAACTATTACCAAAAAGTTGTTCATATGTTCTCATTTTATCACAGCTGTGAGAGAAAACAGTTTCATTAGTCCGGTTTGCCTCACTAGCTTGGTGTGTTTTCCATCACAAATGATTATTTATCCATGGAATATTTGATAACTAAATCCCTTATTCCCCAATATACGTATTACATTTGGATAGAAGACATCAACAAAATGTTAATCTATTGGGTAGGAAGGAGTTGGCTTCATAGTCTGAGCAACCAAGCCTAACTGACATAATAAAACACAAAAAAGATTTAATTATTGCAAAAACAAAAGATGCTTTTCAGAAAATAATTTTAACTTTCCTAAAAAAAAAAAAAAAGCACATAGGCATTTAACTCATATATTACAGGCATCTGTATCCATTAAAAGGATAGTAATACTTCATTTTATCTTTATTTTATTTTGTAGGCATTAAAAAAAACATGAATAACAATATAAGTCATATCTCTCCCTCCAGCCCCTTTTACCTAGTGTAAGCCATCTATTCTCAGATGTGGAATGCAGTCCATATACCAGACAGATAACAGCAGGGGACAAACTTCTTCCTATGAGAACAATGAAAGCCCTGCCCCCCTTGACAAGTTTTTCAGGTTTTTCCTTTATCTTAAATGAAGATTGTCCCTGTCTGCAGTCTACTTGGGCACCTCCCTTGTGATCTGGCTGAGCAGTGTTACATCAGTTAAAGGGGCGGGAGGGGGATACTTTGTCATTGAATTACTCTTGAACTACAACTCTGACAGAATTGAAATAACATTCTCCAAAATCCATATACTAGGATGATTAATTAGAGCCGCTTTTATTATGAAACATTACTATCCCTTTAAAGAAATTATACTAGTTGTCCAGAAAGATAATATGTAGCGCCAATAAAACCTATACAAATGTACTATTTGATAGACAATTTAGGTTCAGATGAAAATAAATCAGTAAAGTCACTTTATTAAAAAAACAGTAAAGGAAATATAGATAAAAGTCGTTAAAACATATAAATCCTAAAACTAAAATATACATCAAATATATAGGAAAAAAACTAAAAACTTTACTTCATGTAAATAGTATAAGTTATAGCAGCTTAAATAAATAGGAAATCACCATAAACACCATATATCAAATTGTGACATCACATCCCACTCTAGTTCTCTGCCTCTGTCCACAGACAGCCAGTCAGAGGGTACAATGATATTGACATCTCCAGCTTGAAATCAGTGCATTCCCTCTAACTGATCCAGGCATCAGCAGTAAAATATATGGGAACTCTCAGGGTATGACCCTGAGAATCAGTGTTTTGACTCACATCTCAGGGTTTCTGGCCAAAGCACCAAAATCTCAGGGTGAGAGAGCCCAGGGTTTCCCTCTACATGATCTGACTGTTATAAAGGGATAGTAATAGCTGAATAAAAAATGCAGCTCCGATTGATCCTCATATTACAACATTCATGTAGCACTGTATTTCAATAGTTTACATTTTATAGTTCAAGAGTAATTCCATTCTAAAGTATCCCCCCCACACCCCTTTTACCTACTCTTAGCCGCCTCCCCTTAGAATCCAGTCCTGGTACCTGACAGTGCGCAGTGAGGGACAATCTTCACACAGTAAGTTTAAGGAAAGCCCTGACCCCCTTGATGAAGGTGGGCAGGATTTTCCTTATGGTCAATGAAGATTGTCCCTCGCTGCGCTCCATGCGGCCAGCTCAGAGAGGCAGCATGATGTAAGTTAAAGGGGAGTTTGGAGGATCATTTAGAATTGAATTACTCTTGAACTACACAATATAAACTATTGAAATACAGCGCTACATGTCTCACGTTATATGAGGATCAATCGGAGTTGCATTTTTATTTAGCTATTACTATCCCTTTAATCTCTAAACTGGTGCCATTTCCACCAGAAAATCAGATGGAGATGTCCTCATTGTCTCTTGTGTGTTCAGTCAGTGAGATCTCTAAGTTGCATCATGTTAAGGGCTCCTTGAGGACTTACTGACCCATCTCTTGGTTAGAGCAAGCAGGGACATTTTGACTAGCACAAATGTTCTTGGGAGATTAAAGGTTATTATTTCAAAGATCTCAGGGTCAGCTAATTTAAAAGTTCCCAACTATGAGCAGCAAGATCCACCAACCTGCTTCTGATCATGGTGAGAAGGTAAATGTGCCAGAAGGAACATGTCAACAATACATAGAAACAGCAAAAAGGAAGGATGATCTCTGCACATGGAGTTGTAGTTTAAGCTCTACTGAGCATGTTTATTAATCCCCATTTACACAACGTTTCGGGGAAATCTTTCCTTCATCAGGAGAACCTGACGAAGGGAAGATTTCCCCGAAACGTTGTGCAAATGGTGATTAATAAACATGCTTAGTAGAGCTTAAACTACAACTCCGTGTGCAGACATCATCCTTCCTTTTTGCTGTTGCTGTGGGTCATAACGTGGCACTGACCCTTCTGATATCTTGCACCGGATACATAACCTGGAGTGCTGGGGTAAAGAACCTTTTTCTACATACAACAATACATAGAACAATACTTATCAGAGAGTCCATTGCGAACGTTCATTTCAGAATTTCCCTACAGGCTCTGACATTTATTATATATTGTTTGCACTGGAATGCTGTTACTTTCAGTGCCCCTTTGATTAATAGGGGCAGCCAGACTCCAATGCTCCTTTCACACAACATATACTAAGTCTCAGGGACGTCTGTAAAATAAATAAATGAATCCTCTCTAGCTGAATATATGATAAGCAGTACAGGGAGGCAGCATGACACATATACAGCTCTGAGGGAGAAGCAGGAGGACACACTGTGATAAACACATATCCTTTTGTGTGTCAGATGACGGTCCAATGAATTGTAAAGCAATTACTGTGTTGAAAATGAAAGTGTGTTTGCTTTTAACCCTTTAAGCTTTAAATATATTAAAATAGATTTTTTTCTACACTAGAAGTTTGGATCTGAGCATTTATTTAGCAATTGTTGCAGTAACAATAACTGAGTAAATGCTAAGAATAACATTTAGTCCAGACTATAATACATTGGGTTACTGTACTGATGTGAAACCTGTGCATGTACTCCTCCCAAAAAAAAATACTGATTAAAAAAGGAAATATTACCCATTATTCTGGGCATGGAAGGGAGAAGCACAGCTACAGGGACCCCAGCCTACTCCACTTCCCAGTTCTTCAGTTGTAGTGCACCTGAATGGGTGATTCGGGAAGCAGTACATCTGGAGGCATGCCATTCTAGTGATGGTGGAGGAGAGGAGGTGCTGATCCATCATCAGCAGATGAGGATCACTGTTTGGTGTCAGCAGCCATTGGGGTCATGGATGGTGGGGGGCAATGATGCAGATTGTGACGGGTGCAGAAAACCCAGAGGCACCATAATCAGCTGACCGCTAAGCTATGATACTTTTGGCAGGACAGGACAGAGCCAGTGGTCCAATAGGCCCTGCACATGATATGGTTTGAGCAGCTGGGTGAGCTGCACCACTGCCTCCAGAGTTAGAGACGCTACACATATTCCATGTCCTGCCAGAAGTATCATAGCTTAGTGGACAGCCCTGTCATTGCTGTCTGCAGCTGATTATGGTACCTCTGGTTTTTCTGTGAGTGTCCTCCTCCAGGTCCTGCTTATCTATCTCAAGATTTGGTTGATGACCTTGAGCTCCTGATTCACGTGCACTTCAAGGTCTAGCACTGACATGTGGTAGGAGCCAAAGCTGACGTCCGCCATGTGACGACTGACTTCATCAACCTTGAGCCCCACTTGGGGCTTGCGTATGTGGGACATGACAGCATGTAAACCGTTGCTCCTGTGACTGATCCAGTGGTGCCAGATTGATGGTTGGTGCTGCCAGAGGTGAAGAGTGGTGGCAGGTGGTGGTAGTGCAGCGTGTATGATTGCTGTAAACTCTGCCATCAGGGATGAGTTATCTTGGAAAACTCAGGGAAGAGACACCATGGAGAAGGTTGTGCTGACAGTAGGGGAATATATCTCTGCCTCCTGGTCCTAGTCCTCCTCAGCCCCCTCCTGGTCAGCGGTATTCTGCTGTTGGGACTAACAAGATGTTAAGCATGCGGAAGGAAAAATGGAAGAATATATGTTGGCATGTTATACCATAGAGCAGTACTTCTTACCCTGTGCCCTCTGGGTCCACTAAAAGGCCAAGACTTGATGATTTCCCGGCTTGAGTGCAGCTGTGTTGATCACAATGACTGATGGTCTCATCAACTCACCTGTGTTCAAGCTGGGACAACCTCAGGACCTGGTGTGTTATTGAGATTTGAGAGCACAGGGTGAGAACCATGGCAACTGGGGACAAATCCAAAGATGACAGTTGTTTTCTAACCCCTTCAGTGCTCCAGAGGTCTGCAATGAAGAACAGAAACAATGCACTGGAGACTAATCAAGCCTTCAAGGGGTTGAAAACAATAGTTATGAATATAGAGTTTGTTTTGGAAATTGGTTTGCCTTAAACAGGGTTGCACAACATGAGGCCCTCCTAGCCACTGGCTAGTCTGGGACGATGGGAGAAGTAGTCCACAACATCTGAAGGGCTTCAGATTAACCAACCCTGACCTAAAACAAGGAAATATTCTTGTGAACATAATATCCTTGTAGTACCCAATGGGTGTCCAAAACATTGCCTTGGCAAACCACTGGACATCAATGGCACTCAAAGGGTGGGGGAGCTTTAAACTAATATTTGGTGGTACATACCTAGGAAACAGTGGCAGGGGTGAATATTTCATCCTTTAAGGACCAGAGGGATGTGCAGTGTATTGCTTCTTCCACGTCCCTCTGGTCTTCAAGGGATTGAACAACATGTGAAATTATATACGAAGATGCACACTTAAGAAACTGGGGCAGGGATACCCTTGTCACTCTTTGCTCAGCACTGGGGGCCTCAAGATGTTGACTAACATGGGACAGCTTTAACAACTGAGATTAAGCTTTTCTTACCTTTCCTTCTTCATTTGCTGCTTGTCCAGGGGCCCCACAATCCTCTGGACTGTCTTGCCAATCATCTCCCACTGTATTATTTCCCTGTGCAGCTAGCATCATTCATGACCCAGTCGGTAAGTCTCTCTCGCTCATCTGTGTTATGTCTGATGAGGAGGAAGAAAGTAACTCAGCAGTGTGATGCAAATGGAGAGAGACTCTCCAGCCCTGGCCATATACGATGCTACCTGCACAGGGAAAGAGAAGAAAAATGTGCTAACTGCTCCTGGTGTGTGTGTGTGTGTGTGTGTGTGTGTGTGGGGGGATTTGTATCAGCCCTCTGCACCCTAGAGAGATCTCTAACATGTTGCTTTGCAATGCATTACAGACTACTCCTATATCTAAGGCCTCATTATAAGTACGCCCCTGCGTGGTGGCAACAGCGTAGGATACAGAGTGCTGTATGTGGCCCATGGGCATGCTAGTTAAGATGTCTGGACTAAGGTGAGATAAAGATGCAAATAAGAGAAGATAGCTTCTCCAGGTCTTTCATGTTGTAGATATTATAGTCCATTGTCTCCATACAATAACATAGGGACAGGAGAGTGTATCTCACTGGAAAAATATAACCGTTTGTGTTGGACTAAAAGTCCCATCATCCTCAGCCAGCTATTGGCCAGCTGAGGATGATGGGAACTGTAACCCAACAACAGCTGGAGACTGCTAAATAGTTCTGGTAAGGTTAAAAAGTTGGTGGGGCCATAACTCTGGTGGCCCAGCCATTTCTGCTGCCTATGCACCCGGAACACCTGACCATATGTGCCATAGAAAAGGTCACTGCTTTATTAGAGGTAACTAAATATAGATAAACCGTCTCCAGTGTAGCTGAATAAGAAAAGAGGACCTAATTCAGACATTTACAGCCCTACACACAAATGATCTTTGCAGATGTTTGTGCAGAGGACAGTGTATCCCAAAACTCTACCATTGCATAACACCAGAAAGATTCTGTATTGCTGGTCCCATGCTTGGCTTACTCATATGAACAGGCCCCATGTCACTGTGAACCTTGACTGCCTCAGTAGTCCCTCTGTGATGATGTCCTGGTGCAGAAATAAGAAAATAGTAAAAGTATGAGCAAATTTTAAAGTGAACACAAATAATAAATTACTAAGTTATGTCGGTAGGTAAAACTGCTTTTATTCCCAAAGGTCAAAACAAAGAGACAAAGAAAGATCCCAGTCCCAAAACGTTTGTATTTTTTCATTATCTAGTTAGATCCCTCCTCTGAACCTAAAATTCTCTTATTTATTTTTTGAGGCCTAAAATCTAGTTTAATATGTTCTCTATGGAGGCGTCCATTACCATAGCTGTCTGATAGAAGTGACAGTGTTTATTATATACAAATGGAGTGAGATGATGGACCAGCCTTTCCGTCTAAATGACAAGTGGGAAATAATCTCAATACATTAGCTCTGTACAAACAATTGATTAACCCTTTGAGTGCAATGCATTGCCTACCCCTCTGGCACTCAAAGGTTTAACAAAATCAGGTTTAGAATTATATTTTAGGGATCTAACATAAAATATCTATGTTTTACAGATGCTAGCTGGAAGTGCATGATATTCAAAATGATAAAACCTGATTCCAACTTTAGGTGTTAGTGAACCTGTTATATGTAAGACTGTGTCCAATACATTTCAAAACAATTTGTTAGAAACCCCCTCTATCTATCATTCAAAGTATAAACCAGGACTCGACAATTGGTGAACCCATGTTGAAGTCTAAAACTCCCATCTCCCCCCACCAACCAAGGTATGTTTGGGGATGATGGTAGTTGAAATCTCAAACAGCTGGAGATGTCACTTTGTTACAACTAGGAGATTTTGAGAGTGTTCAAAAGCAAACCATATTTATGTTAGATATTTTTTATTCATCATTATAGTTTATAAGACACTTAGCTTTATTTATTTTAGTTAGTGCAAGTCTTTCTGGCATGCCTGGAAAACTCAGACATTCCACGTAAGTCTGCATTACCAACAGCCACTTCCTACCAGGAAGTACTAGATAATTTGCATAATCGAACACATACATAAATCTAAATATCTCAGAAACTATTGTTTGAAATAAAAATGATTACCATAAACATGGGTGATTCTGGATGCTATTTTCAAAATCACCTGTTTGTTATAAAAAGACAATTCTACAATATAATCTAACACAGATAGTAAAATAATGGGCATTTTATGTTTAATATAACCAATGTATATTTTATTTTAATTATTATTTTTTTTGCATTAAGAAAGAATATTGTGTAAGTTAAAATACATATTTGGTACCCAGATCCAATGGAACATATGTGTAATGTTAAAGGGTAGTGCAACCAGTGATGAGAAGCTGAATTCTAAATAATCTTACATCTAAATACATAACTTTTGACACAGTTCCTTACTGCAATAACAGTTAAACTGAATGCTTTCTATAACTTTTTGTAACCAAAATCTTGGCTGGAGTTCCTGTAATACAGAGTTTCTCAGGATTTGTTCTCATGGCACACCAGCAGGTCATGTTTTCAAGATAACCCTACTTTATGTAGATAGAGGCAGACATGACGTTTGTCGTAGGATGCAAGGACCCAAGATTCCATTCACTGAAGATTTTGCAAGAAGAGCTTAAAGGGATAGTAATACTTTGTTTTACCTTTATTTTATTTTGTAGGCATTAAAAAAAACACGAAGAACGATATAAGTCTTATCTCTCAAACCTTTATGGTTTGAAAGATATTCACAAACAAAGTTTCCCCTCCCTCCCCCCTTTATCTAGTGTAAGCCATCTCTTCTCAGATATGGAATCCAGTCCATAGACCAGACAGATAACAGAAAGGGACAATCTTCTTCCTTTGAGAACAATGAAAGCCTGCCACCCTTCAGAAGTTTTTCAGGTTTTTCCCTTATCTTAATTGAAGGTTGTCCCTCTCTGCAATCTACCTGGGCACCTCTCTTCTGCTCTGGCTGAGCAGTGTTACATCAGTAAAAGGGACGGGAGGGGGATACTTTGTCATTATATTACTCTTGAACTACAACTCAAACAGAATTGAAATAACTCTCCAAAGTCCAAATACTATGATGATTAATTAGAGCTGCTTTTATTATGAAACATTACTATCCCTTTAATGGTTCTTGAGTTCTGTGAAAAGAATCTTGCCTGTCTCCATGGGCATGATATCCAGTACTAATTAAATATAAATCTTGGAGAACCCATCCACAGAACAGATTCATAGTGCCATTAGGATAATGATTAACCCTTTGAGTGACAGAGAGATATCCATAGCACTGCAACGCATTTCAATACATTGGATACCTCTCTCTACTCAATGAAGGTAAGAGGAGGCTTATTATTAGGCGCGTTCACGTTGCCTTAACCTAATTGTAGGTTGCTTTAATCAGAGTAACATGCCCCTTTATTATAACTTGATTTGTGGCTTTACTAAAACTTAAATGTGATCCCAATGGAATAGGGCTCACCTAATGGAGACTGCAACAATTTTATTAGTAGGGGTCTTTGTTGGGTCAAGGGACATGACACGTCTAATGTAATTTGTATGGATATGGCAAAGTTCCCTGGCCTTCTTCCAATTCATGCATCCTTTACGTCATCAGCATGTTTCCAAGGTTACCTTGGCATCCTCTGTCCTCAGGTGGTGTGCTCATTAACCCTTTGAGTGCCAGAGAGGTACCCAACGCCTTGCAAAGCAAAGCACTGCGTGCCACTCTGGCACTCAAAGGGTTAAAGGAATAGTAACCTTTGATTTTGATTTTACATATTCTACCTAAGACCTAATATATAATGCCAGATATCCTATACTAGTTTCATCTTCACTTATTTTGCTATATTTTTATACCCCTGATAGTGAGATTCCTGGATCTTTATTTCCAGGGATCTTTATGTAAGGGACCTTGAATCAAGCGGTTCGCTTTTGAAACGTCACTTTTGAAACGTTGTGCATCTATAAGCCGCATTAAACATGTTGCATTGTTTCAAGTGGCGATATGAGAACCTCGCGCTGCATAAAAGCGCGAGGTTCTCATGACGCCTCTTTAAATGTTGTTACCGCATACAGCTCCCATCATCCTTAACAGGCAAAGAAAGAATTGGTACATTTACTCTAATTTATCCGGTCATCTTTCCTGGAAGCTAGTGGAGTAATGGAAGCACCAATAGTTTATAATAATTAATAAAAGCTCCTTATAGTGACAAAAAAAGGTACATGAAGAACCTTCAGCCGCCCCCCAAACCCCTTTGCACAGCACTGCACCGGCTCTCTCGCCTTCTGGCCTGTTCTACAGGTAATCCATGGACAACAATTTAGGGTCCTAAAGTAGCTGTATACTGGCACTGAAAAGACAACTAAAGCACGGAGCAGGGGAGAGAGAGCCGGTGCAGCACTGTGCAAGGAGGTTTGGGGGGAGGCTGAAGGTTCTTCATGTGCCTTGTTTTGCCACTGTAAGGAGCTTTTATTAATTATTATGAACTATTGGTGCCTCCATTACTCCACTAGCTTCCAGGAAACATGACCGGATAAATTAGAGAAAATGTACCAGTTCCTTCTTTGCCTGGTAATGACATTTAAAGAGGCGTCATGAGAACCTTGCACTTTTATGCAGCGCAAGGTTCTCATATCTCTATTTGAAACAATGCAACATGATTAATGCGGCTTATAGCCGCACATTTCAAATGCAATGTTTTAAATGACTACCGAATGAATCTATAGTGATACAATGTACCACTACCCTGCAGCTCTAAGAGTTCCATATGCTGTGTTTAGTTGATTCGTAGCAGACTTTTATGCTGAAGGTGTAGTGATACATTGTATTCTGCTTCCCCAGTCCAGGACAGAATGCTTTTTTGAAAAATAGATCCAGTGAGATCACTGTCATGTACTTAAAAGTGTAAAAAATAGGTGAAAATGGAAAATCATAACAAAAAGTGTAGGAAATTTAACATAGTGTGGACTGTAGGCTATGTAGTCAAAATACAAGGTTACTATCCATTTAAAGGGACATTAATGGTTCACAAAAACAGTAGCGCCAATTAACCTACATAGTATTTGGATCATGGAGAGTGTTATTTCAATACTGTCAGAACTGTAGTTCAAGAGTAATTGAATGATAAAGTAACCCTCTCACACCCCCTTTACCTAGTGTATGTCCCTCAGATGTGGAATCTGTTTACTTGACCGGACAGGTCACAGCAAGGGACAATCTTCTTACTTTGATCACAAGGAAATCCCTGCCCCCCTTGACAGGTTTTTCAGGTTTTTCCTTATTCTTACTATAGATTGTCCCTCTCTGCCATCCATCTGGACAGTCTTGCTGCTCTGAGGTGATCAGTGTTACATCAGTAAAAGGGGTGGGAGGGGGATACTTTATCATTCAATTACTCTTGAATTACAACTCTGACAGTCTTGAAATAATGTTGGCTGGTTGGTGATGGTGGTAGTCATAGTCAACAACAGCTGGAGGGCCAGAGGTTACACAACCTGGGTCTAGTACCAGTGTACCTGGGTACTCTCCAGATCTGCCTCAGAGACTTTGGTTTATAGGGTTAATTAACTAGTATCCAGGGACATAAGCTTATTTTCCAGGTTTGGTGAGTTTCCTAGGTAAGTCCACTCACTTCCAGTCCATTCCATCTACTCCCCACCCTGCTCTGCATACTTCCTGCCTATTCCAAATTCACACTCCCTCCTTTTCTACTCTTAGTCCCACCCACCCAATTAAGTTTCACCCAACAAAATTCTCATAATTTAGCATACCTCCCAAGTGTCCCTCTTTAGGAGGGACAGTCCCTCTTTTTGACCCAAATCCCCCTGTCCCTCTTTCCCACCCTGATGTCCCTCTTTTTAGGGAATCAGGCTTTGTAGTGTGCATATAAGTATATAATTTTGTTCTACAGCAATACAACTCATATTATTGTTTGTTTAAACTTCAGTATATGTATTTATAAATGAGTCTGTGTAAATAAAATATGTTGTTATAAGTCATTTATTAGGTTACACAAATAGGTGGTGATAGGTCATGAAATAACCTTAAAAAGCTTGGTTATGCCCTGCCCACCAGCCACACACCCACATCCACTACCTGAAACAAAAGTGTCCCTCTTTAGCCATTTGAAATGTTGGGAGGTATGAATTAGACATGCCTATTCCCAGCCCGTGAACCCTCTCCAGGGGATCCAAAGAAGACAGTTCCCAGGTAGGAGTTCAGTGAGTTAAATTTGGTTCTTTAGATGTTGGAGACTTTAATTCACATCATCCCCAAGCAGTGGTTAACTGACTGTGGAGGATTTAAGTTATAGTCCCCAACATCTAAAGAAACAAAGTTTGCAAAAAACATTACCCCTGCTCTAGAAGGGTTTTATAAACAGTACTTTTAACCCTATGAGTGCCATGGGGTATCCAATGCATTGCATAATTCCAAGGGTTACACTGAGTTTATTCAGAGCTACTAATTATGTTTTGTGGTTAAACAATTTTCAACTGTAGCTAAATATTTTTAGAAGTTTCTGCTGTGTCAGCAATAAACACAGCCTACCACAGAGAAAAAAAATACAGCTAGGTTAATGTTAGCTTAACCCTTTAAAGGGACAGTAATACTTAAAATGTAAAAAATAATATGTTGTAGGGTTTATCCTCCTGAGTAAAACAAGGTGAATCCCGCTGCTGAAAGGTGTTTTATTCAAAAGTTATTAGAGCTCAAAGTTGAATTTTTTTAGGTGCAGTATCACAGTGGTCTGAAATTGTACAGTTGCGCTGTTGCTGCACCATCCTATGGACAGCTCTGGTCAGTTGACCATAAATCTCCATAGGATGGTGTAGCAACAGCACCACTTTAAAGTTTCAGGACACTAGAAAATTCAAGTTTGAGCTCTAATAACTCTTGAATAAAGCAACTTTCAGCAGTGGGAGTTCCCTTATTTTACTCAAGGGATAAACCTTACAACATATTTTGTTTTACATGTTAAGTATTACTATCCCTTTAATAAGCAGATGGGTGAGCTAGGCATTACATGTTTAAAGAGTTAAAGGGATAGTAATACTTAAGATGTAAAAAAATATATGTTGTAGGATTCATGTCCCCGAATAAAACAAGGGTACTCCCACTGCTGAGAGATATTTTATTAAAAATTATAACAGCTCAAACTTGAATTTTTTGGGCGCAATATCACAGTGGCCTGAAAATTTACAGTGGCACTGTTGCGTCACATTATTCACAGCATATAGAGGAGCGCAGATCTGTTTGTTTGTATGTGGTTTCACTTTTGGGTCTAGGCCTAATGTCAGGGGAACCGGAGAACCCTCTCATTTCTTGCTGCTATCTATATCTTTCATCTTTATACTTTTATTTAATTTATATTTATTATATGGATATTTTATGATGAGTTAGCGCTGCAAGCTTTCTTCTTTTCTCTCTCTCTCTATATATATATATACACGCATACATATATATATATATATATATATATATATATATATATAT
Source organism: Rhinophrynus dorsalis (assembly GCA_037306005.1). NCBI lineage: Eukaryota > Metazoa > Chordata > Amphibia > Anura > Rhinophrynidae > Rhinophrynus > Rhinophrynus dorsalis. Next base: position 48,101,594 of record CM074727.1, on the reverse strand, counting down.
ATATTGATAGGCAGACGGAGATGTATTTGACTACTAAAGGATACTTAGTAGGTAAATAATTCTGAAAAGCAAATATGGACACACTTTCCTATACAACAGTTCTCCTTTAAAACCTGGTGTTGGACATCTTTTTAATTCTTTGCAAAGCAATGCATTGGATGCCCTCTGGAACTCAAAGGGTTAAAGTGACATTACATTTCCTATTTGACTTAAACCCTTTGAGTGCCAGAGGGTTACGCAATGAATTGCTTACCACTCTGGCTTTCAAAGGACTAAACATTCTGCAAATATATTCTGTAAAGTTCAATTGTCTGCCATCTGTATTTTTTCCTCTGTTTCCAAAGAGCTTTCTGGCAGGAACTTTGATAACAGGGATAATGATACAATGTAACACCATCCCTAAATGCTTTGTATGCTGTGTTTAATAGACTAAAGGCAGGTTTTTATACTGCAGCGATAGTGGTATGATGTGTCAATATCTCTTCTTTCACAGTTCATGACAGAAAGCTCTCTGATAACAGATTCAGGGAGCTCACTGTCCTGTACATGACATTGTAAAAACATATAGGTGAAAATGGAAAAAAAAAATAAGTATAGGCAATCTGAAGTTACATGTTATGCACATGTAGAAAATGTAAATCAATAAAGGAGGTTAGCTGACACACGAACATTATACTTGGGAATTCTTCAGATCTGCCCTGGAGACTTCAGTTTTTAGTGTTATTTACCGGGCGCCTGGGGACAGAGACTGATTCTCTGGCGGTGTCCTGTGAAACTCTGCCCACTTCTCCTTCTCATCCTGTTCTGCCCACTTCCCCTCCTTATCATCTTCTTCCTCCCACTTAACCCACTTCTCCTCCTTCCCACCCGGTTCCTCCCACTTCCCTCCCATTTCTCTTCCTTTCCACCCTGTTCCTCCCACTTCCTGCCCACTTCTCCTCCTTCCTGTTTCACCCACTTTCCACCCACTTCACAGCACAATGATGATAAGCAACGCCCATACAATTAAGGTTGTCCCCTTTATGACATGAATCACATCATTAACATACACCAGGTCACAACCTATTACCCCTTTCCAGTGGATGAAGAAGATGAAACTCCCACATATTCTGAACATCCAAGGGGAGAACTGAAACATGTTTAGATATGGACGTATAAAGGCTGAGATAGTTACATTACACTACATGTGCACCCTATTACATTTGAGATCCAGAATGAAATCAGAGCTGAGAAGTGATTGAATCCCATTGGTTCCTCAAAGAGCTCCAGTCCAGATCATTGCAATACAAGTAGATGAAGAACTCTCAGCTATCCAACAATTGTCTAGTACTATTCAAATGGAAAAGTTACATTGTGAGATAGAGCTGACACTGAATAGCCTTGAAATAATTCTCAATATACAAATACAATTCCCTCTGTGGAAAGCAAGAGCATATGCTACATAAGGGATTATGATAGAAAAAGTTCATAAGTAGCTTTTTTTGTACATAAAAAAATCTTACTATATATAACTGAAAACACATTAGGCAATGCATTTTACATAGAGGGCAAATAAAAATTCCCATTGATTTAAATGGGTCTTTCAACAGGGGAGGGCTGGCGACGTGGTCCAGAGGGGCAAATCCAATCAAGTGGCCCCCTTCTACTATCACTCAAGCCCTCTGTCTCAGCCCACCCCACCCCACCCCACCCCACCTTTAGTTAATTTTAAAATTGACATTAATGTTGTGAAGTAAGGCAAGTGATACCACAGAGCCTACAGTTGAAATGGGGCTTCACTACTGATCTATTGTAAGCTCTGTAGTAAGTAAAGCAACACTAGTGATACCATAGAGCTTAGAATGGAAATGGGTTATGCTTGGATTGTGGCTCTGTGGTATCCTTTGTGTAACTCCATTTCAATTGTAAGCTATCACTAGTGTAGCCCCATTTACAGCAGCAAGTGGGAGACTGAGTGAGGCAATGGAAAACCAGCCCAGACATATGACCGGCTCAGGGGGAAATTGCCCCCAAGGACAGCCTTCCTCTGTCTTTCAACCATGCATTGAATACCTCTCTAACATGATAATTTATTCCTGTCCCTATGGTATAGCTTGTTTGTACCAGAACTACTCCAATTCTACTTAGACAATCAACCTTATTAGCTCTAGATTTTCATGGAATGTCTTCACCCTTCAAATAAAGGAAAAGAAGACATGTTTAACCCTTTGAGTGCCAGAGAGCTTCACAATGCTCTGGCACTCAAAAGGTTAAAGTGTTAGTAATGTCCAAAAATAAATTTTTTGCTTTTATAAGAGCTTAAAAAGCTGAGCGAAATGCAAAAAACCGTATCTCTCAAACCGATATGGTTTAAGAGATACAGGCGTTTAAAGTTCGCTGTTTCCTACTGACAGCTGTAAAGCTGTCAGCAGGAGATTCATGTCGGTCGACATGGAGGCGCTTGAGAAGTGCCGGGATCTTGTTACTTACAAAGAATCCCTTCATTGGAATGGTCTAAAATGTGTGCCTGAACACAGAGGCGCTTGAGAAGTGCCGAGATCTCGTTACTTACAATTTTTGGACATTACTAACACTTTAAAGAAGCAGTAACTTACAATAAATAAATCTTATATATTACAGGGCTTTTATTCCTAAGTAAAATAAGGGTATTCCTACTGCTCTCAGTTCTTTTATTCACAATTGTTGTACTAGCTGTAAAGAGAGCTGCAGGGAGAATTCATCCTGATAGATCAAACTTAGCAGCTACTATCACGTTCTATGGAAAACTGTTGTAAGTGACTCACCTCTCAGATGGAATACAATATAATAACTCTCTGAAATCTGGCCACAATAGGACAATGTTAATGTTAGAAACAATTTAAAGTGTAATAACTCTGGAAAAACACATTTCCAAGCAGTGAGAATACCCTTGTTTTACTTAGATGAAAGAGCACTACAATGCAGGGCCTTGCATTAGTGTTGACTACCCCTTTGACTTTTCCACATTGTGTTGTGTTACAACCTGGAATTAAAATAGATTTAATTGAGATTTTGTTTTTATTAATCCACAAACATGATCCATAATGACAAAGTGGGGAAAAAAATCTACATATTTTACAAACTGATTTACAAAAAACCCTCAAAAGGAGCAGTAAACTGTTTTATTTTTAAGAAAAAACACATACAGTGCCCCTGCATAATTATTCAACCTATCTTTGATGTTTCCACATTTTGTTGTGTTGTATAACCTGTAATTAAAATGGATTTAGTTGGGATTTTTATCATTTGATTTAAAATATTTAACAGTTCAAAGATGCAAAATATTTTATTGTAACACAAAAGCTAATTAAAATGAAAAACAAAAAACCTAGACATTTGTTGTTTGCAAAAGTATCCCCTCTCTCCGAGTCAATACGTTGTAGAAGCAGGTTTAGTAGCAATTACAGCCATGAGTTTTTTTGGTTAAGTCTCTACCAGATTTGAACGTCTGGATCCGCAATCAAAGTTTGCCCATTCTTCTTGGAAGAATTCATCAAGCTGTGTCAGTTTGGATAGAAACCATTGGTGAACTAAATTTTTCAAGTGGTGCCACAGATTCTTAAAGGGATAGTAATACTTTGTTTTATCTTTATTTTATTTTGTAGGCATTAAAAAACACGAAGAATGAAATGTCGTATCTCTCAAACCTTTATGGTTTGAGAGATATTCACAAGCAAAGTTTCCCCTCCCGCCCTTTTACCTAGTGTAAGCCATCTCTTCTCAGATGTGGAATCCAGTCCATAGACCAGACAGATAACAGCAGGGGACAATCTTCTTCCTATGAGAACAATGAAAGCCCTGCCCCCCTTGACAAGTTTTTCAGGTTTTTCCCTTATCTTAATTGAAGATTGTCCCTCTCTGCAGTCTACCTGGGCACCTCCCTTCTTGATCTGGCTGAACAGTGTTACATAAGTAAAAGGGGCAGGAGGGGGATACTTTGTTATTGAATTACTCTTGAACTATAACTCTGACAGAATTGAAATAATGCTCTCCAAAGTTCAAATACTATGATGATTAATTAGAGCTGCTTTTTTTATGAAACATTACTATCCCTTTAATCTTTAACAACTCAGCTACCTCTGTGGGGTGCGCCTATAGGCAGATGCCTACTCTGCCTTATTGCAAATCCGGCCCTGATCATCATTCATCAGCCCCTCAACCACTAAGAGAGAATGTCAACTCTAAGGCTGATGTACAGTATTTAGAAGAATGTGAGCAAGTCTTGAGCAAACCAGATTGAACATAGGGGAAAAATTTAATTGAATTAAATGGGGCTTTTAAACCCTTGCAAAGTGAAGCAATACTTTGTAGTCCTCTCTATCATTCAAGGGGTTTAAAGCCTCATTGTAACTAATGGGGTATTTTATTTGTTCTCTATGGTACAATTAGATTGCTCCAAACTTGCTCCTGGTACCCACAACACATCAACCTAGCTGTTTTTCTCTATACAACCAGGAAAACATTTCTCTGTACATAAACTTACATATAAAAATTAAAGCAACTGAACATAACCAGTCAACCAAAGAATAATGAACATAATTTAATTAGAATTTTGCATCTAGCATACTTTCTCCCCAAAAGCTGTTTTCAAATAAAATCCAGAATGTGTAAGACAAATTGAGCTCCTTGTGAGGTCGGTAGAAAAGACCTCCTCTGAGTATATACAAACTCCATCTGTTTTGCTCCATGCTGAGACATTATTCATGGTTCAGTCAGTCAGGTAAAAAAAAAAAAGTACTGCCTGAGTATGTGTTACAAACACAGAGAAATGTGTGCACTAATCAGCTCCCACAGATGCAAACACAAGATTCTTTGTTAGTAAAATACCAGGCAGCATGAAGACAATTTGTGTAACCCCCTAGCAAGTAATATGCTTTTACAGTCCTTCCACTGAGGGGTTAACCCTTTGAGTTCCAGTGAGATATCCAACGCATTAATGGATACCTCTCTGGTACCCAAGTGGTGGTGGGGGGGGGAGATGCACTAAGAAATGATAAAGAGGTGATAAAGTGGAGATAACTTCTCCAATGATATCACTTCTCCAGTCCCAGTGTTATTCTATAGAGCCTATTCACTATGATCTCTAAAACTGAAGAAATCTTAGTGCATAGGCTCCACAGAATAATATGGGAACTGGATAAGTCATCTCCGCTTTATCACCTCTTTATCACACCTTAATGCATCTCTCCCAAGGAGCTAACAATGTCAGACACACATACCTCCCAAGTGCTCCTCTTTAGGAGGGACAGTCCCTCTTTGAGACCCAAATCCCTCTGTCCCTCTTTTCTACCCTATTGTCCCTCTTTTTAGGAGATGAGACAATGTGGTGTGTATATAATTGTATCACATTGCTCCACAGCAATAAAATTCATATAAATGTTTAGTTAATCTTCAGTATAGGTGTTTGTAAATGAATCTGTGTAAATAAAATACTTTGGTGTTGCTCTATATCCTTTATTCAGAGACACAAAGCGGTGTCAATAGGTTACAAAGTAACCTAAAAATTCTCAGCAATGCACTGCCCACCAGCCACACCCCCAGAAACATCACCTAAAATACAAGTGTCCCTCTTTGCCCATTTGAAATGTTGGGAGGTATGGACACATTTAAAGGGATAGTAATACTTAATATGTAAAATATAAATGTTGTATGGTTTATCCCCCTGAGTGAAACAAGGGTACTCCCACTGATGATATGCATTGTATTCAAAGGTTATTACTAGGAATGGGCAAAACTTTCCGCCTCAATCTGAAATCGGCGAAAAATGGCACTTTCCGCTTGGTGAAAAATTTCCAGCAAAAAGTGCAGATTTTCTGCTTTTTTTCCGCTTTTTCACCCATTGAAATCAATGGGAACATAGGAGTTACACAAAACACATTACAAATATTATTTTATTTCCCAAAGGCATTGTATAAAAGGGTGCCTGTGTTGGTGGGGTGTGGGGAAAGAATCAGTTGAACGGGGGTGATTTTTGCGGGGTTGTTTACTGGGATTGGGGGGCACGTAATAAAAAACAAATCCTAAATAAAATAAAAACCATAAGACATGGTATAAAGGGGTCTGAGGAGGGTGCCTGTGTTGGTGAAAGAATGAATCATTTGAACAGGGAATTTGTTTTGGGGGGCTTTCTTGACTGCTATTGGGGGGACAGCTAACAAAAAAATAAATCAATAAAATAAAATAAGACATTTGTATTTAAAGTGACAGAGTCAGGAACCCCCTGACATAAGCTGCCACTGGGATGGACTGATACTTGACTTGATAGAGTATTTTGTAGAGGACGATTTTTTGATTTGTTGTTAGAGGCCTTGGTAGGACTTAGACATATTAGAGGCTCAAGCCCTGAAGAAACATTGATTTGTAGGATTTAAGCTAGTTTGGCACAAGCCCTAAGGAAACATTCATTTGTAGGACTTAAGTTAGTTTGGACCAAGCCCTAAGGAAACATTCATTTGTAGGACTTAGGCTTGTTAGAAACAAACCCCCAAAAAATGGTTTATTTTTTTGTAGGACTAGTTTTGTTTATTGTATTTATTTATTTATTTATTTTTTTTTTTCAAAAAAACACAAGCCCTGAGAAAAAAATAAAAATGCCCTACTGGCCTAGTGCCAGTAGGTCATGTTGGCCAGTGGCCACTGTCAAATGTCCTCCTGAGCCCTGAGTTATAGCTGTTGTTCGTACTGCTGCTGCTGAGTTGTTTAAGCAGCAGGATGATTAGGCAGCTGAAGGGGAATGGGATCAACACTGAAGATGGATGATGAAGCTTCCACTTGCCACGACTGACTCCAGTGATGCGCCTGAGGCAGTAGCAGCAGTATAAGTAGCCCCCAGTCTATGCGGAGAAAAGAACAAGTTGGCCAATAAATCTTCTCCACCTGCCCCTCCTCCAAAATCATGGGTATGTAGTTATTAGAATATATTTTTTCCCTTGAGAACAGGAACTGTGGCTCTCATCAGCAACTGCAATGTGCACAGTGTGTGTGTGGTAAATAACATCTGGGGGCACAACTGTATCCAAACACCATGACACCAGAAACCAATTACTACCGCTGTCACTGTACCCCTTTTCCAGACCCGCTAAGGACACATGACAACTTGCTGACAGTTTAATAGTAGTGATGAACCCTCCCTGCCACCATCTTAGCATATTCTGCAGGATGGAATCTCCTCAGATGCTGCTTGATGCACTGATTGCGATTCTTGTCCACCACATTGGCATGTCTGGTCAGTGCACCACACAGTGTGCAATGTCTAGAGAAGGATATATATATTCACAATAAAATGTGCATTTATAGCTCACAGTTCATTTCTTCATTTTATTTTTAATGGTCCAATAGAAAGATTTTATTAACTACAACCACAGTGTTTTTCCCAGAAACCGATAAAAAAAACTGTAACTGGTACTATAACTTGATTGAATTACCTAGATTTAATGCATCAGTTCAGATGAAGGTCATATTTAGATTATGGTTCTGTATGCATCAATATTCATTGGATGAACGTTGATTGAGTAGGACAACAAGACAATGTGTTTTGCTATTGTATGTTAATTGAGTTGCTATGGTTCTGTTGATTTCTTGTCCAGAATTCTAATGAGTTCATTAGATGTAACATTGTAAATTTATGCTGGGAAAAATTGAGCTGGTTATTTATGTGTAGTATGCAATGTATTTGGATACACAAAGGACCCAGATGCATCCATCTGTACCAAGCCATTTTAGCATGATAGGCTCTTCAGTTTGATTAAATCAGAACAAAATTACTTAATAAACATTTCCTCTAACAGGGAGTAATAAGGAAGATTTGTGGGGAAGCTTTTTTTTTTTTTTTTTTTTTTTTTTAAAATGTTTTGGAAACCATGAATGCAACAATCATACTGCATATATGTAATGGAATAGAAAGAAACACACACCCTGAAACCTACTTTAGTCAAAGAGCCTTTCATACTGGTGACATCAAAGCAGAGACATTAAACTGATTATGTAGCCTGGGCAGAAAAATATATTGCTGGGCTAAGGTGTATTGGATATAAGTGACTACTGCCTGGCATGAACGCACAAAATTCCAGGAAACTACAACTTTATTACAATCATTCAGTAACACAGTTAAGTTGCAGCAGAGCTTATCTGCAATGCAGGTGCAGGTTTTTCACATGAGCAACAACCCCCAATGAATATCCAGCTCACATGAGCATCCACCAATAATATTTAGCTGTCGCTTATGTGGGCTGGCCATCAACCTCTCCCCTCCCACAATGGAATCACCAGAAGTACGCAAGTGATAGTTGACATAAGAACACTGGTAACAGAAATTTAGCAAAGGGTTGGTAAATGTCTGTCTCGCATATGAAAGAGCTCTTAAGCAATAAAATGAAATGAAACAATAAGTTTAATTTGTTTTGCAGAGAAATAAAATATGCCTATTTGTTGTACTATTTATTTTTCTTTAAAATAAATTGTTTTTTGAAAAATGAACTTTCATATTTTTATGGCACTCTGTGATAAATATCTGCACGGTATGTTAATTAGTTGTCATTAAGGCCAAACGTACTGTTCCCTGTGCTGCTAGCAATTCCAACAGTCTGAGGGCTCTGCCTAGATTCAGTTATATCACAGTGTGAGGTAATATTGGTCCAGTACATAAAATAAACAGCATATAGTGTCACCAACAAAAGCTATTTATATGACAGAGAAATGGCTAGTACAAACTATAGGTAGTTTTTAATTCTCTTTAAAATGAACTAAATTTGTCTTAGGATGATGGGTCCACTTTCAGGAGAGTTAACATAGGCATACTGATGGTCCGAGATGAGAGAAATCATGCAGTTAGTTCAGATTTCATATGAAACTGGCTGTTTTGGAAGACCCGAACAATGTCTATCAAAAGAGGCATCTTGTTTTTACTTTTCATGTATGGTTTTAACCAATTAGAAAGCTGGAACTGAGATCAATGTTCATAGAGAAAAATCAGGCTCACTCACCTTCAGGTATTAACAGAGGCGTAACTAGAACGGTCCAGGCCCTGGTGCAAGAAGTGCAATGGGGCCCCCCCAAGCCCTGAACACATTGGCCCCCGGGCCCTCCATAATGCCTCCATTTCCTACCTCCCAGTCCCTGGTGGTCCAGTGGAGTGGCAGGATAGACAGGCTGGCGTGACGTGCTCCCGCTCTGTCCTCTTCTGTAATGCAGAGCGCTGGGAGATGATGTCATCTTCCAGCACACTGCATTACTAGAGCGCCAGAGGGAGATTGCGGCGACAGGACTAGGGGGTCGCAGGGGGCAGCCGGGCCCCTGGAGTGACAGGCCCGGTCACGGTTGCGACCCCTGCGACCCCTATAGTTATGCCACTGGGTATTAATCATAACAAGTTGCTGCCTGTCAGTTGCCTGAAAAAGGTATGAGAAATTAGTCCAGGTTTGCTGGATATCTCTCCAGTAATACAGACGATACCCTTACAGCCCCAGTGATGTGTGTATGTGTGTGTTTGTGTGTATGGGGGGGCTTTCCCGTGTAAAAATGGCCACCCTGATGGATGAACTGGATGAACACCGTATGACACCCCATACTTTCAATGTCTACTAGTAGTCACAGAATCACACATACACTGACAACCCAGCCTTGTTCTACTCGCCCACGCAAAATCACTCATGCACTGTCTGCGGTTTACTTTGGAATTGTTGCCCTGTAGATGACAACCATCAAAATGCAGAGATCAGAATCTCGTCCTCATGAAAAGGTTGATATTCTCATGTCGCCTTTTTGATGGTTGCATCGCCCTGACTACTACTCTCCCTCATCTGCTGCCATACATCTGCAAGGACTGTGCGGCCCCCTCTGCACATGTGACCACTGCCCCACAGATCCCTTGCTTCCAGATATCTCCCCCATCCCTGGGAAACCTCCCGACAACAGTGGTGGCCTCACCACAGCTTGGGTGCCGGCTCTGCCTATCTGGGCCATTCCAGGTTGTGATATATAGAAGAAGGCGTTGATACTTAGAAGCAAGGCATCTGTGGGGCGGCGGTCACAAATGGCGAAGGGGACCAGTGTAGTCCTTGTGGATGTATGGTTTTAAAGCTAATGAATAAGTAAAGGAAATAAGCAGTGCTGATTAATTCATACATACATACACCTCAGTGTGTCATCTTCTGCTATATAATTATTCTCCTTTTATGTTGACTGTTACTTCTGTTTTCTCAAAAGTGACCATCAAAATGACGACATGAGAATACTGCCTTTTTAATTCAGGTGAGATTCTGATCTCACCCAGGGCCGGATTTACATCTCAAGCACCCCTAGGCACAACACCCTCTGGTGCCCCTAGGCCTGCCTTCACCCCACTCCTAACAACACCCCTCCCTTACCCACACCCCATTCACTTAGCCATGTCCTATTTTGTGGCCAAACCCATTTTGAGAATTATTCTTCACAGTAACATGTCAATTTTCCAGTGGTAGATGAAAATATTATAGATAGGGATGGGGTATAAATAGCACACATACAGAAACCATAATTTACCTTTTCTACATATGTAGCCTGCTCTTTCCCCATGTTTAAGACCCAAGTAATGGGAAGGTTTGGGTACCAAAAGATCAACTTAATACTGAATCTAGCAGTGAGCTCTAAATTTTACAGTGCAGATTACTTACAGCTGCAATGAGCACTACATGTCTCTTCTAACAGTATAGATGTTCTACATCAAGTATTATCACTCTGTTATGTACAGCACCAACTACAGTGGCACACACAGTGTCAGTTTTATTAGTGTGCACTTTTGTAAATTTTTTGACTGTGTTTCGTCTGTGACTGTCTGTGTGTGTGTGTGTCTGTCAATTTGAACAGAGCTATGTGCAAATCTGTAAATGTGATGATGTATGAGTGTCAGTGTGAATTGTGTGCTAGTGTCTATGTGACTGTACTGACCCTGTGCGTGTGCGGGTGTGTACTTTGAGAGTCCGCCCCAGGCAATGCAATAAAATCATTGAACGTTCTAGAGCAGTGATACACAACCAATGTGCAATAGTCACCAGCTGAGGGTTCCCCGCTTTTCAGTAAAGACTTTGACACATTACTTCTCAGTGCGTTGTGCACCCCTCTGGTCCTTAACCCTTTGAGTGCCAGAATGGTATTCAACACATTGCAAAGAAATGCTTTGGATACCTCACTGCCACATAAAGGGTTGAATATTTAATGTACTCAGAGTGATTGCTCAGGTTAGTACACAAGAAAGGATGAAGTTGAAGACAGAGGACAGATGGAGTTACTGTTATCATATTTCTATTTTATCCTGTTAGAATATTATTACTACTATTATATTGTTGTTTACCAGTATATTCCCCACTGCTGTACAATGGGGTAAAATAAAATAAAGACAGTAACACCAGTAATAATTGTGACAGACAAAATAAGAGGTAGTGAAGTCCCTGCCCAGAAGAGCTTATGCTGGAGATGTCTAGCTCTGCAGTGGGCTGGAGACATGGCTGATATTCACATACCTCCCAAATGTCCCTCTTTTAGACCCAAATCCCTCTGTCCCTCTTTTCCACCCTGATGTCCCTCTTTTTAGGATATCAGATTGTGTGGTGTGTATATAAGTGTATCACATTGTTCCACAGCAATAAAACTCACATTATTGCTTGTTTAAATGTCAGTATATGTGTTTATAAATTAGTTTGTGTAAATAAAATACTATGGTCTTGTTAGAAGTCATTTATTAGGTCACACAAGGAGGTGTCAATAGGTCATGAAATAGCCTAAAAATGATCGGTAATGCCTCGCCCACCAACCACGCCCCCAGCAACACCCCCTAAAACACAGTTGTCCCTCTTTGGCAATTTGAAATGTTGGAAGGTATGTATTCAGGAGGTTATTAAAAGCTTAAATCACCTTTTTTAAAAGGGGCAAAAAATATTCTGACCATAATAAAGTGCATATGATAACTCGTACTTGTCTCTTCATACCCCACCCCTAAAAATTATTATTTACCAATTTTTAAAATAAAGAATACATAAATACTTTCAATAAAATACCCTTCAATCAATAATTAAAAAAAACAATGAAAATGACTTTACCCCATGTAATTCAAGGGAGTATGTAGTAATCCACACACGGCTCATCTACATGTAAACCTGCACCTTTGCATATGTACTTAAGATATGAGTATATCACAGTTGTCAACTTCCTATGCCCCAATAAGCAAGTTATGTACAAACTCATTCCTCCCAAGTGTCACTCTTTAGGAGGGACAGGACCACTTTTGGACGCAAATCCCTCTGTCCCTCTTTCCTGCCCTATTGTCCCTTTTTTTAGGAGATCAGACTGTGTGTTGTGTATATGTTGCTCCACAGAAATAAAACACATTAATGTTTAATTAAACTTCAGTATATGTGTTAATAAATGAGTATGTTTAATTAAATTACTTTGATCTTGTTCTAAATCATTTATTCAGCTACACAAGAGGTGTCAATAGGAAGTGAAATAACCTAAATATTCTCAGTAATGCCCCACACAACAACCACACCTCCCAGAAACTCCACATAAAACAAAAATGTCCCTCTTTGGACATTTGAAATGTTGGGAGGTATGCAAACTGTGCAAAGAATATCAGAGCAAAATTATTTATTTCCATTAATCATGCTATAAGGATGGTGTGAATGGCTTGTTAACATAACTGGTCGCTTGTGGGGTTGTGCACCACAAAGTACTTACAAAGCACCTTAGCAGATGGTCCTTTAGCAAAAGAATACAGAAGTGCAATTGGTGAGCTGTGCCGTTCTTTTGTACAGTCTCCTTGGTGGGTCAGCTGCCTTACAGAAATGACCCTGCTGCCAGTCCACTACTTCTGCCATCTAGTTAGCTTCCTAATTTGGCTTGTGATGCACCAACCCTGCAGGCAGAAGGCGCAGCTCTCAGTCCAGTTATGAAGCGCTGTATTTTTTTATTTTTTCACCGCTAAACCATTGATCTAGGACCAGAAGTAGAGGAATCAAATTTGACCCACCCAGGACTGAAAATTCATCCAAATCTGAATCCTAAGAAAAAAGTCAGGATTCGGTTGAGGAATTGAACAGTATCCTGGATTTGCTGAATCCCTGTGGCTAATCTTCACATAGGGAAGTTTCAAAGAATTATATTACCTGTACAACTGAACAGTGCCATAGGTAACTGCATTTGCATTAATTTCACTCACAACCCAAAGCTGCTTGAGCATACCTCTCAACATTTCAAATAGCCAAAGAGTGACACTTTTGTGTTAGGTCAGTGGTTCTCAACTCCTGTCCTCAGGACCCACTAACAGGCCAAGATTTGATGATTTCCTTGTTAGAGCACAGGTGAGTTAATCAATGTGAATGAGCCTCTGATCACCACACCTGTGCTCTAGCAGAGAAATCCCTAAGTCCTGGCCTGTTAGTGGGTCCTGAGGACAGGAGTTGAGAACCACTGTGTTAGGTGGTGTTGCTGGGAGTGTGGTTGGTAGGCGGGGCATTTCTAAGAATGTTTAAGTTATGTCATGACCTACTGACACCTCTTTGTGTGACTGAATGAATGTATTTGAACAAGACCAACGTATTTTATTTACACAGACTAATGTAAAAAAGACAAATACTGAAGTTTAAACAACCATTAATGTGAGTTTTATTGCTGTGGAACAATGTGATGCACATATATACACACACACCACATAGTATCTCCTAAAAAAGGGGACACCAGGGTGGGAAAGAGGAACAGAGGGATTTGGTTCACAAAGAGGGACACTTGGGATGTATGCATATTTATAAAAAAGTGTATGAATTGTAGTGCAAACCAAATGCATCACAGAGTATAAATACAAATTCCCTTGATGAAAATTAGGTTTATCTCTCTTGAATGTTAGGGTAGTCTCCAGCAATATATGGGAGACCTCTCTAACTCCTATGGAGTTACAAGCCTCATTTAAATCAATGGTGTGAATGCTAGACGTCTACAGCATATTCCTGAACTGAACTCTGACCTCTAAATCAGCTTCCAGGCTGAATAGCAAGGCTGTACAGCACAGACCTCATTAGCTCAGCAAGATGCTTCCTATTGGAGTAACCTGCTGAAAGACGAATCCCATGAATGTTCTAAAGCTGTACAGCAATACAGAGTGTGTGCTACAGTCAGAACACCAACTGGGTACACTGCACTGAATACACTGAACAAATGGTCCATGTTTCTTCTCTATTCATCACTGATGAAGTGCGAGTCAACATGCCTCTACATTTTAGCTCGACACCTCCTCCACCCTTCCACCTTTTTATCGACTATCTAAATTATCTACAAAAATGTTCTATTTTGCACTTGAAAGGACATATCCAAAAACGTCATGTTATTTGATTTTTTTTTTTTTCCGTTTTTTTTTGGGGGGAAGCTCAATATGACCTGTGTAATTTTTCCATCTAAAAAAAAGATCTTGCAACGCTAGGGCACCAAATCTTTTCAGATAACCCTAGCCTGCACCGTCCACCCCAAGAGTTCGATTGGCCACATGACATCCTCAGCCCAGGTTGCTTTACTGAAAGGGGGAGAAGGAAGAATGCAGGGTTTTTCCACACACAGACTCTGCTCAACAGGCACTGAGACACAGTGACAGTACTACTCAAGACCGTGAAGCAGCGCTATGGCCATAAACCCCCCCCTTGCACGCATTGATAGATGAACAATCGGCCACCACCGCACTGAGTTCTAGTTCAGACTGAGTCATTGCCTTTCGGAGGACTAGTTCAGGACGCGACAGTAGGCTGGTACATAGCATGATGATGTTTGTTCTCACGTGGTGCATCAGATGCTACAGCGTTGATCAGACACACTCAAGCTCAAGCCCCTGCAGGCGCATGCCTTACATGCACAATTCTGGGGCATTTCATTCAAAAGTGGGCAGGCTAATGGGTGTGGCAAAGCCATTGCCAGGTGCTCCTCAGAACTGGGTGCCCTAGGCAAGTGCCTCATGTGCCTATTCAGAAATCCGGCCCTAATCTCACCCATATGCTGCAGGCAACATTCTGATCTCGCCATTTTGATAGTCGCTAAGTAGGAGGCGACATATCGAAAGGATGGCACTGTCTGACACCCCATCTTGGTTCTACTGTCCCACCGGTAGTCACAGAACCTCACAATATGCTCTGACACCCTGGCCTTGTTCTAGTTGTAGTTTCATTACATGCTGGGTATTCAAATTCAGTCTGGTATCAGAGCACCAAGTTCAATCTGCTGAGATTAGAATAATGTCAGAGAACTCCAACTCCAAACTGACTATAAATTCCAGTATATAATACTGTCATCCCAGAGCCAATCTGCCCCTTTTCTAGTTCTATGAACCTTTTAATTTGTATTTTCAATAGGTAGTGGTGTAATGTTAAAACTGCAATCTGGTTTATACAACATGTAGAGGATCCACCAATGCCACACGGCCTCGTGCAGTAGTTCCTGGTACACTAAGGGCCATTTAGAGTGCCTAGAAGTACTCCGAGCTGTAAGAAATGGGGAACAGAATGGGGCACAACACAGGAATTAAAAAATAATCAATAAAAGAATAGACTATAAAGGGAACTAGAGGCTTTTAGGGGTTCCAGGGATATAAATCTGGCCCTCCAGAGGGGTGTCCAATGCATTGTTTTGCAGTGTGCTGGACATCCCTCTAGCACTCAAAGGGTTAATAAGCATAGCTTGAAACTCTGCAGATTTGCCCCAGACTCTGTGTTACCGGGTCTCTGGGGCAGAGTCTGATTCTCTGGATGTGGGGAGTTTCTGATGAAACTCTGCCTAGTTGTGCTCCATCCCACCCTGTTCCTCCCACTCATCACCCTCTTCTCCTCCTTCTCCAGTCTATTCTAGCAATTTTTTTTGGTTTTAGAAGTCCCGCCCCCACTCATGATTAAGCCCCGCCCCTTTTATGACATGAATTGGGTACTTTTGTCTCCACTCTTTGGCACCGCAGGGCTCCCCAGACCAAAAAGTTCCTAGGTATGTTAATAAGGTGCAGAGGAAATTGCTGTAAAATGATTCCTGTATCATTTACATGCTCTGGGGATGGTGTTTATATCTTACTCACAATACAGTCTAAACTATGGAAGAGTGTGTGCTCCAGTAAACGCTAAAGTGATCATACTCGCTTGAACACTCCCCAGAGTTCAGGTGCATGATTTGTAAGACTACCTGGAACTCTGTGGATTTAACCTGAAGACTGTGGTTTTTGTACTTCTGGTTTTTATACTTAAAGGGATAGTAATACTTTGTTTTATCTTTATTTTATTTTGTAGTTATTAAAAAAAACATGAAGAACAAAATAAGTCTTATCTCTCAAACCTTTATGGTTTGAGATATATTCACAAGCAAAGTTTCCCCTCCCGCCCCTCTTACCTAGTGTAAGCCATCTCTTCTCAGATGTGGAATGCAGTCCTTAGACCAGACAGATAACAGCATGGGACAATCTTCTTCCTATGAGAACAATGAAAGCCCTGCCCCCCTTGACAAGTTTTTTAGGTTTTTCCCTTATCTTAATTGAAGATTGTCCCTCTCTGCAATCTACCTGGGCACCTCCCTTCTGCTCTGGCTGAGCAGTGTTACATCAGTAAAAGGGGCGGGAGGGGGATACTTTATCATTGAATTACTCTTGAACTACAACTCTGACAGAATTGAAATAACACTCTGTCTTAATACTACGATGATTAATTAGAGCTGCTTTTACTATGAAACATTACTATCCCTTTAATAGGTCTCCTGGGACACTGGCTGATTCTTAGGGCTCAGTAAGCTCCCTTGTAACTCCACCCACTCACTGCCCATTCCAGACACTCTCCCACTCTACACTCATTATAAGGGCAAACTCCCTTCCTCCCAATCCCACCCACCCCAATCAAGCCCTGCCTACTTTATGACACAAATTGCATAATTTGGACACTCCCACCCCCAGAAGCTTGAGTCAAGAATGTATGTATGTACGTTTGTTGGCCTACACCTGACCACAGAAAATCAGTTGCAATGATGGATTCATATATTAATCCCAGCATATTTTATTTGACGTAAAATATTAATGCTAGGTAGAAAATGCTTCTTAAAGAGATAGTAATGTTTCATAATAAAATAAGCTCTAACTAATCATCATAGTATTCGGACCTTGGAGAGTGTTATTTCAATTCTGTCAGAGTTGTAGGTTAAGAGTAATTCAATGACAAAGTATCCCCCTCCTGCCCCTTTTACTGATGTAACACTGCTCAGCCAGAGTAGAAGGGAGGTGCCCAAGTAGACGGCAGAAAGGGACAATCTTCAATTAAGATAAGGGAATAACCTGAAAAACTTGTCAAGGGGGGCAGGGCTTTCATTGTTCTCATAGGAAGAAGATTATCCCCTGCTGTTATCTGTCTGGTCTTACAACCAGATTCCACATCTGAGAAGAGATGGCTTACACTAGGTAAAATGGGCAGGATGGGGTAATGTTATCCTTCAATTACTCTTGAACTACAACTCTGACAGTATTGAAATAGCACTCTCTATGGCTCAAATACTATGAAGATTAATTGGAGCTGCTGTTTTTGTGAAACATTACTATCCCTTTAATGGGCGTCAAGAAGTCTGCCAGGTTGAACAGTTGCTCTGAAAATCCCAAATGAGAAAACATCGGAATATGTGTTTCATTAATTACAAATAAAACATATCCCGTTGCAAATAGGCTGTTGGCAGTAAAAGTGATTTATGTCTTTTTAAGCACTTATCTTTCTTCCTGTACCAATTAATTGTAGGGGAACAGTATAAGAGCAATAAAGAGCATTCTAATGTTTTATTCATTTTGTTTATAAGAACACATGAAAGGAGCCTTGCCATTTTCCATTTGAAACATGCTCTCATAGGTCATTTTGTTAAAGGGGCAGTTCACTTTTTAAATGAAAAACAATATATTATATGTGAGTAAAACAAGGGTTCACATTCAAAAGTTATTATAGATCAAACTTACTTCATTTCAATCAAGCTGTAACAGCACCAACTGGTGTCAAAAAGGTTATGCTTTGTAATGCACTCTGTAGGTAATCCTGAGTCATGGAGTGCTATTTTTCATTGTTAGTGAAAGGAACAGCACCACCTTTTGACCAGAAGAGAATATTGCAGTTTATGTAATGTCTTTATTTATTTTAAATGGCCTACAATCATTTTTGAATTAAAAGTCATTCAGCTAAGTGAGCACCTTTATTTTACTCTATGGAAAACACATATAATAAAACCTTTAATATATTTTTTCATACAAAATTTTAGGTATTTCTTTAACATTTTAAATGACCAGAGTGGTACACAAGACATTGCACAACAATTAAAGGTATAGTAATGTTTCATAATAAAAGCAGCTATAATTAATCATCATAGTATTTGGACTTTGGAGAGTGTTATTTCAGTACTGTCAGAGTTGTAGTTCTAGAGTAATTCAATGACAAAGTATCCCCCTCCCGCCCCTTTTACTGATGTAACACTGCTCAGCCTGATCAGAAGGGAGGTGCCCAGGTAGACTGCAGAGAGGGACAATCTTCAATTAAGATAAGGGAAAAACCTGAAAATCTTGTCAAGGGGGGCAGGGCTTTCATTGTTCTCATAGGAAGAAGATTGTCCCCTGGTGTTATCTGTCTGATCTTACAACTAGATTCCACATCTGAGAAGAGATGGCTTACACTAAGTAAAAGGGGCAGGAGGGGGAAACTTTGCTTGTGAATATCTCTTAAACCATAAAGGTTTGAGAGAAAAGACTTATATCGTTCTTGATGAAGTATTACTATCCCTTTAATTGTGCAAACCTCTAATTCTTAAAAAGTTAATTTCTTTGTATGCCAGCCTCCTATTAGGTAGGGCTTAGGATCCTTCGTAGTGAGGCTAATATTGTAAAAAGAACTTGAGCAAATTAATTGTAGCGTTAGGGATGAAAATAAAATATAATTAATTTAATTGGGTGTTCTAACCCCTTGAATGCTTGGAGTTCTCCAACGCATTTCAATGCAGTGCTTTGGAGACCTCTTCAGCATTCAAGGGATTAAAAGCCCCAATTAAATCAAAGGGAATGTTATAATTTTTTTATTTACATAATTCTTAGACATCTGACATTGCTCCCTACTCAGCAACACATCAATTAAAAAAATGCTCTCCACACTACTACCTCCTTACATCCCTTCCCTCATCTCCTCTTATGGTCCCAGCTGCCCCTTTCGCTCAGCACACAACACCCTTCTTGTTACACCATCCACACCCTCTGCCCTCTCCTGTTTCAAACATTTCTCATTTTCCTCCCTCTACCTGCGGACATCCATACATGGCCAGATTTGCCATAAGGTAGAGTAGGCATCTGCCTACAGGCATACCCCACAGAGCTGCGCTCTGCGCACAGTGGCAACAGTGACCCATCGCCCACCTGTAGCTGTTGAGCTCCCTCATCGGCTCTTTAGTAATGGAGAGTGATGACATCATCTCTCAGCACTCTGCATTCCTAAAGAGAAGACCGAGCGACAGCAACAGCAGCTACAGGTCTGTGCAGAAGGAAGCACAGACCTCTCCTGCCACTGGACCACCAGGGAGGTAGGAAACCGATACGGGGGGGTAAAGTGAGGGTAATGTGGAGATGATGGGGGCAATGTGAGGGCAAGTTGGAACTGATGGGGGGCAATGTGAGGGCAATATGGTTATGGGGAGTAATGTGGAGATTTGGAGCATTGTGGAGGTGTCCAGTGGAGATGGCCAGTGGGGGGGTGCTTCAGATTTCTGTACCTACAGGCTCCTGAGATGTAAATCCGGCCCTTCCTCCATACCCCTCTCCCTACATCTACAGCAATCCCTCTCTGCCTTTAAGTCTACCCTGAAATCTTATCTTCTGGAGCACTAGGCCCATGCGCTACCTTTGTCTAAACCCAGCACTTGTAACCTCAGCACTTGACACCCTCATACCATGTTATCTGTCTCCTATTACCCATTTGGAATGTAAACTCCTTGGGGCAGGGACCTCTCTCATAATGTTTCTATGAATGTGGCACTTATTTTATCCCCTGTTATTTATTGTAACTTACGTCTACTTTAAGGCATTGCGTACACTGTGTGGCGCCATATAAATAAAGATATATACACATACATACATTTACCCTTATGGTTCATTTGGTTTGTTACAGAATAGTTCCTCTTCTGTACAGTAAAACTACCTTAGCCTGAGACATCAGGACCTACTAGGACACAGTACAGATCTACAAAGCTAATGAACATCATTAGGTTCTCTAGAAACAAATATTATTCAGCTCCAAAATAACAGAACGCCTGCCAAGTATAACGTAGAAAAATGTATTTCGGAACAGGCTTGTGATGTAATTACTCCCTTTTCCTTCCCTTCAAAATACATGGAATAATATAATATATTCTTCCATCTTCCATGTGGATCAGTTAAACAGTCCATGCACGCTTGGGTGTCTACAACATACTTTAAATTGTGCATCACCAGTGAAAACATTAATAATATTTATGAATCTTGCAACTACCACTGGATGAGTGTGTATACATTTTATATTATTTTATAGCACCTCGTGCCTTGAACATAGGCCACATAGTATTGGAGACATCACCTATATCAGTAATTCCTAAAACTATTGAGACTATACCAGTCTGGATCAAATTGTATGAGTAAAGAAATGAGCTGAAAGAATCCTGCAACTTTTATGTTTGATTAGCAGACTTTTCTATAATACCATGTTCTATGTCCTGACCCCTCAAGTACGGTGCAGATAATTTTGCTTTGTTGTGAATAACTTCCGCATTGAAGAATAGTTGTTATCAGGGTTGATTTTCATCCAGGTGATTCCAGGTCAATGACTCACTACTGTTTTTTACCTAGTATTATTTGAGACCATCAGGTCAGTGTACCATTACATGTCATCAGCTGAGCATTAGACCATAATACTTATCCGTGTCCTCCTGGTCTCATTCAAATACAACAATGCCTGTGTGATTCTGAACAGAGACACCGACGTATATCACACACCCATATCACAAACATACACACACATATCACACACACAGGAAGACCTATGCTGTGCTTCAGATTTATGTTATTCCTCCGAAGCAGTAAAAGTAAACTATACTGTAATTCTTTTCCTGAAAACTATATTGCCAGAGGCATAACTAGAAGCAACGGGACCCTGGTGCAAGAATTGCCATGGGCCCCCCTGACCACATTGGCCACCTCCACCTTGCCCCCCATCTCCACATTGCACCTCAATCTCCACATTGCCCCTTCCACAATGCCCCTCAATCTCCACATCGCCCCTTCCACAATGCCCCTCAATCTCCACATCGCCCCTTCCACAATGCCCCTTCCACATTGCCCCTAAATCTCCTACCTACCTGGTGGTCCAGTGGCACAGGACAGGTCTGTGCCTCTTTCTGCACAGAACTCTTCTCTTGCGCAGTCCTCTTCAGTAATGCAGAGCTCTGGGAGATGATGTCATCTCCCAGTGCTCTGCATTATGAGAGTGCCGGTCTGCTGGAGGGAATACAGATCTCCCTCTGGCAGACCGGCACTCTCGTAATGCAGAGCCCCAGCGCTCTGCATTACTTAATTGTGGGCGTCAGGCGATATGGTCGCAGGGGGAGGCCGGGTCCCTGGAGTAAAGGGCCCAGTAGCAGGTGCAACCTGCAACCCCTATAGTTACGCCACTGTATATTGCAGTTCTATTCTCTTTGAAACAAGTGAGGACATTCATTAAGCAGTGATAAAGAGGTGATAAAGTGGAGATTACTTCTCCAGTGATATCACTTTTCCAGTTCCTATGTTATTCTATAGAGCCTACATGCTAAGACCTCCAAAGCTGAAGAAATCTTAGAGCATAGGCTACATAGAACAACATAGGAATGGGAGAAGTGATATCTCTGAAGAAGTCATCTCCACTTTATCACCTCTTTATCACCACTTAGTTAATCTCTTGATCTTAGTTGATCTGTTGATTTAAAAAAATAAGTTTGATCCGTTTAAGTGACAGTAATGTCCCATCATTTTTTTTAGAGTTTTGTAGAGATTAAAAAAATAAGCTAAATGCCACAAATCCTATCTCTCAAACTACTATGGTTTGAGAGATATCATCCGTTAAAGTTCCCCTCTCCCTCCTCTTCTCCTGACGTCAGCTGTAAGCTGACATCGGGAGTTCCCGTTACGGGGGTCGACAAGTGGCTATTCAGCAGAGCCGCAATAGCGAGATTTAAAAAGAATTACTTCTTTGTAAAGGTCTACAAATTGTGCCTGTTTTGCAAGAACCCTTTTTTAGACCGTTCCAAAGAAGTAATTATTTTTAAATCTCGCTATTGCGGCTCTGCTGAAAAGCCTCCTCATGTCAGCCGACACGGATCTCTTTCTGTCAGCTTTACAGCTGACATCAGGAGAAGAGGAACTTTAATGGATGATATCTCTCAAACCATAGCGGTTTGAGTAACAGGATTTGTGGCTAATTTTTTTAAGCTCTACAAAACTCTAAAACAATTGTATGGGACATTACTGTCCCTTTAATTGAGAATTCTATCAGTTTGAGTATCCTTGATTTACCCACCAGGAAAAACACTGTATTTTGCATTAAAAAAAAGAAAACTCTGTTCATCCTTTAACACTTTGAGTGCCAGATGGGTGTGTAAACCATTATTTCACAATCACAATGTGTTGCACTTCCCTTCTGGTAGCAAAAGGGTTAAGGACCTATGGTGTGGGCTCGATTTATGCTCCTTCATTGGTTGTTTAAGCCCTAGGATAGGAAGCAACATGTTGGAGACATAGTTAGATTCCAAGGAGTTAAAAGTCAATATGACTGGTACCGAGACACTAAGCAATTTCCCTTATCTAAGACGTGCCAAACAATTTGGCAATAGAGAAGAATTAGTATTGTAGTCAACATACGTATATATATTTTTGTAAATGTGAAGTACACTGGGATCTGGACTGTTTTCATGGAAATAATAAGGTGTGTCTGATTTAGCTGTACAGGGTCACAACACAGCTAACCATTATGTCATGGGAAGGACTGCAGCTTCTTGAGGGAATATATTCATGCTGAAAAAGTCCTCCCTGTTTTAAGGCAACATAAGAGGCAAAGAGATATAAAACAGAGTGGTGCTTTGTCACTAATTCATTTTAAGAGAGCTTAACCCTTTGAGTGCCATAGGGGTACCCAACACAATATGTGTGTAAGATATACGTCTGTGTCTGTGTGCACAATCACTCATACACTGTTGTATTTAAAGGCCCTTTCCCACAGGTGTCACCAAAGCATCAATTCTGTATTAGAGATGTTGTCTGATGTGAAAGGTACCACATGGGCAACTATTGCTGCATGTGGATACACAAAAGTCTAAAATATGCATCTTTACTACATTCACACAGGAATGAAGTAAAGATTCACTAAAGAACGTTTGCATGGCAACACATGGCGCTGGTGACACACCTCTCACACAAGCTTTGATGGAGGTTGCAATGCTCAACCTACTGTGAATGGCCAACCCACACTGGGTATCAGCCAATAATATTGGCTGGCAATCACATGGGCTGGCCATCAACCACTCCCCTCCTGCGTCTGGATTGGCAGAGGAAGGCAGAAGAAGGTAAGTGAAAGAACACGGAAGATAGAACTGTAGCAGAGGTATGCTATAATTCTGTCGCCTGTGTGACAGTCCTAACAATTGATTGTAATAAACCCCCACTTACTTTAAATGATCACCGTCACTTCTTCATAATAAGCCCACCACTTATCTTTACACCTTAATGCCTGGTGATGTGCCAGGGCTGTCACTCTGGTCCAGATATTAAGAAATTATGACGGTCCTTGTATGTCATGGAATTCTTGGATGGCAGCATGGCTGCACACTGCTCTGCCATCCCAGGATTCATTGCAAAGAAAAAAAGTGCCATGGTCCTTAACGGCTGCCCACTTCTGGATCAGGTGGTCGTAAATGGGTTAAAGAAACACTAACACCTCCTAACAGGGCTGGATTTCAGGCACTCCTAGGCAAAGGAACTCTTAGTCCCCTTAGCACCACCTATAACCTCACTAGAAACATGCAAAAAGGGGGCACTCTCAATAGCAATACAAACCTCCAACTAAACAATATATACAATAGATGACACAATGATTGTTGGCTTGTTTGGATATGAAAAAAAAAACATAATCCAGCAACACAGGGTATTTATATCCCACTCCTATTTGGTCAAATTGTCAACAAAATGGTCCAAAAGGCAATATATGGTATAACTCTGAGTAAAAAAAAATGACACATTTCAAAGCATTCTATGCTTTTTCATCAGGAATTTTCGGATATTAAAAAACAAACATTAACCACACATTTTCAAAATGTAACCAATATGCTCACCTTCCTACTACCAATGGGATCAACTGTGCTACTCACGTAAAAGACCCAAACCTTCCCATGTGCTTACTTAACCAATCAGAAACAAGGGACAATACCAATCAAGCCCAGTTTCCATATTTTTCAGTGAACAGGCTTTGGTTACAGCCCTAACCAAGCCTGGCTTTCATATAAACACTTAACTCCGTTATTAATAGCCAAGCCTCGTTAACATGACAATCTAAAATGTATCAAATCAAAAGATTGATGTATTCATCTACAAAAAACAAATGTATATTAAAGATATAAAATAAGTATATATAACAGATGAGAGTTGGTACTGTGTTAGCAGTAGAAATACAGGAGGCAAATATAGTCAAGCTGATACTAAAGGTATCATGTATATATAACAAATCAAACCAATATATAACAAATCAAACCAAAGTAGCATGCATTAATTTTAGGACAAATTCTAAGATAATGGATGAATTCACATAAGTTATTATTCAACACAATAAACATCTTTTACCTACATCGTCAACATACGTTACCATTTTTGTTTGCATGCTGCAAACTCCCAAAAACACACGGGGGATGATTTGCTAAGTGATGATAAAGAGGTGATAAAGTGGAAATGACTTCTCCAGTGATATCATTCTCCAATTCCTGTGTTATTCTATAGAGCCTATGCACTAAGATTTCTTCCGTTTTGGAGATCTTAGTGCATTGGCATCATAGGCTAACATCTCCACTTAATCACTGCTTAGTGAATCTCCCCATGGACCAATATTGAAGCAATTAGCACTTCAAAATTGAGAGAATCCTTATTTCAGTTGGCCACACTTCATACTAGGAGCTGGATTATATTTAGTGACTATGAAAGATTCCCCTACTGATGTCTAAAGTGTAATTAAGGGAGATCGGTGATGAGAGTGTCACCGTCAATGGAATCCATAGAAATCAAGAACCTGTATTTTCCACTGTCATGAAAGTGTGATTATTATTTGCTGTATGATCTATGTATCACTTTTAACCCCTTCCCAACAATGGACGTACATGCACGTCCCACAGAAACTGTCACTTAGTGACAGAGGACGTACATGTACGTCCCGGAAGTCCGGGTCCCCGTGCGGCTGCACGCTGTTCGGGGACAACGGATTACTTTGGCAAAAAAAAAAAATCCTAGCTGGGTGTTAAGTGATGGCCGTGTGTGCAGGCGGCCGGTCACTAAGGGGTTAACTCTACTATTGTCCTGCTCTATACATGGTAACACTGTACCCTTTATCTATATTACATACTTTTTGTAATTAAAAGAATGTTTTTCTGCTCTTTTAAAGACACATTTTTAACTATATTTTCCATTTAAAAGATGTATTAGGATAAATGTAAAGCTCTTTATTCATCCATAAAACTTACACAGAACTTGGTGCTGTAATGAATTCTGAGACTGATGTGTGTATGTGGATGTTCATAGTGCAAAAATCATTTTACAGGGATCTCTAGGGAAAAAAAGGTATCTGAAAGGCTGTCTGGAAGATTGGATTTCTGGGAAATATTTATAGCAGTCTGTAAAGAGGCAATATTTCCAATTTAATGCAATGTGGAGGAAGGAATTGATTTGAGCTCAATACCGCTGTTTCAAGAGTTTTAGAGCTAGGCTGATAGGCAGATAACCATCTTACACAGTAGAATTGCAGGTTACAGATACATTTACAATTTATATCAGCTGTGTAATTTGACTGTAAGCTTCTCAGGGCTGCAAATACACTAATTATTTTCTTGTACTTTTTTATTTATGCTGTGTATTGTACCGTAGTTAGCCCTTTAAGGAGAAAAGGGGTGTGGTCCTTAAAGTGTTAAACTATTTGAAGGGCTTCCTACCCAGTCTCACTATATAAATAAATATATATACACAAAGGGCCGGATTTCCCAATAGGCAGATTAGGAAGCTTTTGCTTCTCAATTTGGTTGAGCACCCCTTAAAGGAATAGTAATGTTTCACAAAAAAAGAAGCTACAATTAATCTTCATAGTATTTGGGCCATGTAGAGCGTTAGTTCAATACTGTCAGAGCTGTAGTTCAAGAGTAATTGAATGATAAAGTATCCCCCTCCCATTTCTTTTACCTAGTGTAAGCCACCTTTCCTCAGATGTGGAATCTGGTCCTGGAGAGGCAGCTCAAACCAAGGGACAATCTTCTTACTGTGAGCATAAGGAAATCCCTGCCCCCTTGACAGATTTAAGAGGTTTGTCCCTCTCTGTGATCCATCTGGACAGTCTTGCTGCTCTGAGGTGAGCAGTGTTACATCAGTAAAAGGGATGGGAGGAGGATACTTTATCATTCAATTACTCTTGAACTACAACTCTGACAGTATTGAAATAACACTCTCCATGGCCCAAATACTTTGAAGATTAATTGGAGCTGCTTTTATTGTTAAACTTTACTATCCTTTTAAAGAGTTAAGTAGACACATGCACTCTGCCTACTTTAGTGTGAAAAAACTGCCAGCAACTGTCATGTCTTCCCCAATGAACATGATATCAGGACTTTAAGAATAGGTTATTTCTTTAACAATTACATAAGGACAAAATTCAAAGAGGCCATCATGATTTTCTACCCATAATAAACTAAGCAGAGAATTATAATTGGGAGGTGTTAGTACTCCTTTAAATTCGTCTGAGGGCCCTTTATTGTTCATTAAATTGGTTCTTCTAATCTACCCATAATTCCGAAACACTCCCCCGATGGTGGTGAGTCATTCTAGGTCAGCGATCTATTTCAAAATTTGCTTGGAGGCTTAATAAGTGCTAGTTATGTTCCTAATCAGAAATGAGTTTTTTTGCTTTCTTGGAAAAACTTGTAAATTCAGATGTTGTCAGATGTAAGTGTAACAGGATCTCTTTTATAAGGATTTCAACATTCTAGAGATGAGAGAGAGAAGGGAGAAAGAGAGAAGGTAGAGAGAAAGAGGGAGAGAGAATGTGTGTGTGAGGGTGCCTGGGTTCGTGCGTTCTAGTTATGTTCCTGATCCCAAATGAGCTTTTTGCCTTCTTGGAAAAACTTGTAAATCCAGATGTTGTCAGATATAAGTGTAACAGGATCTCTTTAATGAGGATGTCAACATTCAAGAAACCAGAAGAGAGAGAGAGAGAGAATGTGTGTGTGTCTGTAATGATAATACTTATGTGCCACTTATTTACTGTGTGATCACATTCTTATGAAGACACAAATAATAATTATTCATCTTAAAGGGATAGTAATGTTTCATAATAGAAGCAGCTCTAATTAGTCATCATAGTATTTGGACTTTGGAGAGTGTTATTTCAGTTCTGTCAGAGTTATAGTTCAAGAGTAATTCAATAACAAAGTATCCCCCTCCCGCCCCTTTTACTGATGTAACACTGTTCAGCCATATCAGAAGGGAGGTGCCTAGGTAGGTTGCAGAGGTTGCAGAGAGGGACAATTTTCAATTAAGATACGGGGAAAAAAATGAAAAACTTGTTAAGGGGGGCAGGACTTTCATTGTTCTCACAGTAAGAAGATTGTCCCCTGCTGTTATCTGTCTGGTCTATGGACTGGATTCCACGTCTGAGAAGAGATGGCTTACACTAGGTAAAAGGGGCGGGAGGGGAAACTTTATCATTCAATTACTCTTGAACAACAACGCTCACAGTATTGAAATAACACTCTCTACGGCTCAAATACTGTGAAGATTAATTGGAGCTGCTGTTTTTGTGAAACATTACTATCCCTTTAAAGGAGAAGTAACACCTTGTTATAATTACACAATTCCTCTCTGAACAAGCGCTTTTTCCAGAAACATTTCTAACTGATGTCCGTCCAGCCTATTCAATAAAAAGAAAAAAAACATTGAGAGCCACTGGAATCATCTCTGATTTTTTTTTCTCAGCGGTGCTGCCTCTCAGCTGTAGTCGTTGGCAACCAACCTTCCAATACATTTAGACAAAAACAAAAAAAAGAGAGGTGCACACGCCCTAAGTGTAGACCACTTAAATAGATGATAACCACCACCGACAATAATCACCGTCTCAAGTGCTAATTTTGTACTCACATGTTCATGAAGCAAAAACCAGCCTCACAGTATACCTGCATTCACTGGATTACCCCCCAGTGCAGGTATCTGTGTTACTCCCTCCTTCTCTACATTCGATATCCCTTGTACTTCACACCTTGCCCAGAGCATATAGATAGTCTATCCAACTGCTGCAATATCATCTCCAATCGGTTCTAATATTAACTCTATATCTGGCAAGTATAGCTCACCTATAGCCTTACTGGGGACCGGTACAGGACAATATAAGGCTAGGGATACACTGATAGGGCTAAAGGCTCAAACCCTATGAACAATAACATATATGTTGCAAAGATCTTTCCAGATTAAAAAAATATTTATATATATAATAATAAAAAACAATATAAAAACATGTACTGACAGTACCATGATATAATAAAAATTGCTACAGTGAATAGCATATCCTGTATAATAATATGCTAATGTATATTTGTCAGAAGCTGTCATGCGCAGTACAGATGGCTGCACATGCTGCAGTCCTGCGCAGTAGAGACTGCCCGTGCCGCAGCTAATAACAGAGCGGGGCGCTCCAAATTCAGACCGTGCGCAGAGAGGACTATGGTCTGAATTTGAATCACCCCGCTCCATTATTAGCCACGGAGCGGGCAGTCTCTACTGCGCATGACTACACCAAGGCCATTGCTGCCTGGCACTGTGGCCCGTGTACACAGGCTTTTCAACTAGTACAGTATAAAAGAAACTACTCTACTCCCTTACCCTATGCGTTATGTGGTCTATCACCACGTCATCATAATTACATTCCCCTTAACGTATTATGGTCAGAAAATCCTTATTGCCCTATGAATTTTGCTAAGGTGACTTTGTTCAAGAAGTGGCATCTTCATCAGTCCTGGATGTCATTTCCATCAAGGCGGACATGACAGATGCTAACAGGACCACAGGACACAGTCTCTGATCACTGAACTTGATCACTTTAATCTTTTAAGGAACAATGTTTTGCAATGAATTGTACACTTCTCTGGTCCTTAAAGAGTTAAGTGGAATCATCCACTCTGCCTGCTGTAGTTTAAAAAAACTGCCATCCACTGGTATGTCTGCCCCTATGGATATGACATTCAGGACTGATTGAAGAGGTTATCTCTTCAACAAAGGCATAAGGGAAAAATTCATAGGGGCCATTAGGATTTTGCTGGGCAATCAGTTTCTGTCCCCGGAGATCCAGTAATTAACTCTAAAATCCAGAGTCTTCAGGGCAGATCTGGATAGTTCCCAGGTGCGCAGAGAGAATCCTGCATTCATGTGTTGACTTCTGACATTCCCATGATTCATTGCTGACACTCATACTCTGACGTCATGATGTATGCACAAATTATTCACATAGTATACATGTACACATTGGTACAGACATTTCTATTCGCTATTTTCACCTGTATGGAAATGGTCAAAGGGAGGAACCTTCCCGCAGGAATTCCAGTGGAAAGTGTCAGACGAAGAATTTCTTCTCACTGTGAAAGCTACTATCACACAAATTAAAGTTACCCCTAAATCATTATGCACATAAATATAAGCATATCCATACCAGTATTATCCTGAATAATTCTGGAGTTATTGAGAAATCTAACTCGGTCCGAGAGGAACTGGCAGGCATCAGAGAAGACATCTTGCCAAAGAGACATCTGTGCGTCTGCACTGTCCGTTAGACTTGTGCACAGCAAAAATTTGGGGTAAAATTCGATTTCGGACAAATTTTTTATCAATTTGCAGAATCCAAATTTTGGACCAGACCTGTTCGACTCGGGCGAAATTCATCAATAGTCCAAATTATTCAGCCAAATTTAAAAAAAAAATGTAAAATACTCAATAAAAAATTAAAATTAAACAAATAAAAATAAACAATACATGAAACTAAATTAATAATAATATTAAATCTCTAATGAGACAGGAATGGGTATTTTATAAACCCCTTCACACTTATATATGTATATGTCACATCAAATTAAAGGCCTCTCTGCCCTTTAAAAAATGGCATATAATATGTTTTGTGCAATAAATGAGAAAGATAGGAATTATGGTTGAACACACACATAGCAAAAATGCTACAATTGCTTGTGTTCTTATGTGGTTAATATCTGCACTTTGCATGAACTGTAAAGCTCCTGTTTTACCAGATCTATTCTTAGCAGCATGTAGCAACATTGTAATAGTTTCAGGTGGGAAAGTGCCATGCCGTCTAATTTTAGTAGCATGTAGCAACATTGTAATGGTTTCAGGCGAGAAAGCGATGTCCGAATTTCCAAAATTTACACCGAAATTTCAGACTGATTTTTTTTTTTTTGTGGGCGGACCTTGGCTTTCAGAAGGTCAGAATGATGCCAAATACGTCTTTTTCTTCCGAATTCCGGAATTAGCCAAACTGAATTGCACAAGTCTACTGTCCGTCCCGGTCTCCTCTAGGAGGTGTTGCATTGTACCTTAAAGTGTTAGTAATGTCTAAAAAAACGTTTTTGCATTTAGAAGAGCTTAAAAAGCTGATCTGAATGCAAAAAACCGTATCTCTCAAACAACTATGCCAAGCACACGTTTTAAACCATTCCAATGAAGGGATTCCTTGTAAGTAAGGAGATCTCGGCACTTCTCAAGCGCCACCGTGTCAACCGACACGAATCTCCTGCCGACAACTTTACAGCTGTCACTAGGAAACAGCGAACTTTAAACGCCCGTATCTCTTAAACCATAGCGGTTTGAGAGATACGTTTTTTTTTCATTTAGATCAGCTTTTCAAGCTCTTCTAAATGCAAAAAAAACTTTTTTTTAGACATTACTAACACTTTAAGGTACAGGAAGTAAGTGATGGTGCAGGCGCACAGATGCCTCTACAGCAAGATGCCTGCCTGTGCATCTCAGAAAGAGCTGGATTTCTCAAAAACGCCAAACTTATTCAGGATAATACTAGTATGAATACTAACGCTATGTGCATAATGATTTGGGGGTAACTTTAATTTGTGTGATAGTTTCACTTTACATTTCGCTCACCCCTTACTGTTGAATTACTCATAATGGTTTCTCACATCTCTAATTGTAGAGACAATTTACCAGTAGGTATAAGTCCTTTTAGATAAAAGCAAAGTGAAGCAGTTCTGGGAAAAAACAACTAACAGATAGGGATAACAGATAGGGAACAGATAAACATGTACATTGAATTGAATAGGGCTATTAACCCCCTGGATGATAGAAAGGTCTTCCAACACTTTGCGTCGCAATGCATTGGATACCTTTCTAGCATTCAAGGGGTTAAAAAGCACCATATAAACTAGTGGGGATTTGGGGAATGTTTATTGGTCCCCTATGGTGTAATAGTTGGTTTGCCAAAGCCTACAGAGAAGCTCAACCAGATAAATTACATACAGTACACAGTAGAACGGACAGCCTAGCTTGTTAAAATATCTTGAACATCTGTGGAAACCAGATACTCCACAGTGGGCTCACATTTTCATTTCAAACATATTTATAAATGCATATTTACTTATCTTTACTTACAGTCTCATAAATAATGATGAGTGTATTTTTGCACAGTTCCGAAATCTGCACAGTTAAGGTCGATTAATGCTGAATCATAATAACCCTTGTATGTCTTTTAGCTAAATGGATAACCTGAAACCCACATGATTGTAACATGATAAGGCCTGAAGCACTGGCAGATTAAATTAAAACCAGAACTATGTGGAGGTAGAAGGCCACGGCTTTACATGGTCATATTCAATGCCATAAGAAACCATCTTCCATTACATTATAAGTGCAAGCCTGCCATTGTTGCATAACTCCAATGTGTCCCTCTTTAAGACCCAAATCCCTCTGTCCCACTTTCCCAACCTGGTGTCTCTCTTTTTTAGGAGATCAGACTGTGTGCATCATATTGGTCCACAGCAATAAAACTCAAATTAATGTTTTTTTAAACTTTAGGATATGTGCATACCTGGGATCTCTCCAGGGACAGAGTCTAACTCCAGTGATGGTGAGTTTGTACTGAAACTCTGCACACTTTTCCTCCTTCTTACCCTGTTCCACACCCACCCACTTCTCCTTGTTCCCACACTGTTCTGCCCACTTCCCATCCACTTTCCACCCACCTTATGACACAAGTATGATATGCCCCACCCATCCAAGTAACCCCCCTCCCTTCATGACATGAATCGCATAATTTACATTCCCCTGTTCGCAGCACATGAGCCCTCTCCATGGACACAAGAAGACGAAGTTCCCAGATATGAATATGTGTTAATAAATTAGTCTGTATAAATAAAGTAATTTGGTCTTTTTCTAAATCATTCAGTTATTCAAAGAGGTATCAATAGGTCATGAAATAATCTAAACACTCTCGGTAATGGCCTGCCCACCAGCCATGCCCCCAGCAACACTGCCTAAAATGAAAATGTCCCTCTTTGGCCATTTGAAATGTTGGGAGGTATGGTGTCTTGGTGGGTAGTGTCCACGTGTCTACCCCAAGGAGTCACTTTACTGGCTGGCAAGAAGTTTAAACCAACTTCCAACCATGACACTATTCTTAAACATCACAGAAAAACACAAAATTACAGTATATGTATAAATCAACCAAACACCTAGTAGCAATACAAAAAGTACTAACTAACCTGCAACTCTAAACTAAACTAATGGAAATTAAATTATTTGCATTCTACATGTGACACAAAATATATGCAAATGAGAGAAAATAAACAAATGAACACAAAAAAAAGAAGTGGAGGGGGTGGAAAAAATATAGGGAAGGAG
This sequence comes from Rhinophrynus dorsalis, assembly GCA_037306005.1. Classification (NCBI taxonomy): domain Eukaryota; kingdom Metazoa; phylum Chordata; class Amphibia; order Anura; family Rhinophrynidae; genus Rhinophrynus; species Rhinophrynus dorsalis. Next base: position 48,068,386 of record CM074727.1, on the reverse strand, counting down.
GTGCGATGCTTCATAACAAGGACCAAACAGGCTAAGTTCTGATGACACTGGAAGTCCCTATGTACCTCTAACTGTGTCAAAAACCCCACTCCCCCTAGTAACCAATCCAGACTCACCCTGTTTGCCCCACCCAACCACCCTAGCTACCACCTCCCCTTCACTTCCAGTCATGCTGGTCCCTCTCCTTTTTGATTCTAGGGGCCATGCATTAATTAGGAGAATTTCTTCAGTAAACAAACTAACTGCATATTAAGGAACAAATAATAATGTATTGTCTTTAAATGGGGAGAGGTCTCCACTGCATAGCAACAAGTTGCTATGGAATCATTTTAGGGGACTAATTGCTAGAGAAAGACCTGGGTATCCTTGTAAACTACTAACTTGGAAACAGTGACCAGTGTCAAACAGTAGTAGCAAAAGAAAACAAAATCCTATCTTGCATAAAAAGAGGTATTGAAGGAAGAGTGGATAACATTATTTTTCCATTGTCCAAATCATTGTTAAGACATCATCTTGAGTATGCAGTACAGTTTTGGGCACCAATTCTGAAAAACAATATACTAGAACTAGAGAGGAAACAGCAAAGTGCAACAAATTGAATTAAGGGAATGGAGGACTTGACTTATGAGGATCGACTAGACAAACTTAGTTTATTTACTCTAGAGAAAAAATGACTCACAGGAGACTTTATTAGTGTTGAGCGAGCATGCTCGGCCGAAGCTCGGTTCGGCTCGAGCATCGCTCTGCTCGGCACATGGCGGTACTCGTACGAGTACCGCATGTGCTCGCCCGCCATGTTCGGGTCTCCTCCCCGCACGTTTCGCGGCTGCTGCGCAGCCAATAAACGTGCAGGGAGGCTCTGACATCAGTGTAATGCCAGCAGCCATGTTGGCTGCTGGCATTACACTGATTGGCTGGCCAGAACCCGTGATCGGGTGCTGTATAGCACCTGACCAGCGAGTTCGGCTCAGTCTTAGCCAGGGAGAGATGAGGATAGGAAGAGAAAGTCAGTGTAGGGAGAAGAAAAGCTATTTAAAAAAAAAAAAAGACCCAAAAGTCCTTTTTAGGACTACTGTGTGTGGGGGCAGCAGTTTATTTTGTTTGGGGGGGCAGAGATATAAAAAAAAAAATCTTCATATATTCTGTTCACTGTGCCTAGCCGCAGATTAGCAGCACATTCTGTTTAGTGTGCAAAGTTGCAGATTAGAGCACATTCTGTTCAGTGTGCAAAGTTGCAGATTAGCAGCACATTCTTTTTAGTGTGCAAAGTTGCAGATTAGAGCACATTCTGTTCAGTGTGCAAAGTTGCAGATTAGCAGCACATTCTTTTTAGTGTGCAAAGTTTCAGATTAGGAGAACATTCTGTTAAGTGTTCAAACTGTAAAATATCAAAGTCACATATTCCATTCACTGTGCGTAGCCGCAGTTAAGAAGCACATTCTGTTTACTGTGCAAAGTTTCAGATTAGGAGAACATTCTGTTAAGTGTTCAAACTGTAAAATATCAAAGTCACATATTCCATTCACTGTGCGTAGCCGCAGATTAGCGTCACATTCTGTTTAGTGTGCCTAGCCGCAGATTAGCGTCACATATTGTTTAGTGTGCCTAGCCGCAGATTAGCGTCACATATTGTTTAGTGTGCCTAGCCGCAGATTAGTTTTTATCTTCCTTTTTGTGTGTTTTACGGTCAGTCTGTAAAAATGGCGTACTACGGGCGAAAGATCGTTCCCAGCAGCGATGTTGGAGTCCAAAATGCATCCAGACATCCTCCCTATGCTGTCCCTGAACCATTTCTGTGGTGTTTCCATCATTTTCTGCCCTTTTCCTATGGACCAGGCACCCTCCCCTCATCAGAGCAGGGGGTGCCTGGTGTAATGCTCGAGTCCTCCCATTGACTTCAATGGGGCTCGGGTGCTCGGCCGAGCACTCGAGCCTCCGGGGGCGCTCGGTCAGAGCACCCGAACACCCGAGCATTGGGGTGCTCGCTCATCACTAGACTTTATCACATTGTACAAGTCAATGAGAGGTCAATACAAGGATATTTGCGGTGAGCTTTTAATTCCAAGGCCTGATCAGGTGACCAGGGGACACCCCTTGAGATTAGAGGAAAGGAAGTTTTGACTTCAGCAGAGGAAGGGTTTTTTTACAGTAAGGTCTGTTAAATTGTGGAATTCCTTACCCAAGGAGGTCGTTATGGCAGATACAATGGATACATTTAAGAGAAGATTAGATACATTTATTTCAAAAGGGAACATACAGAGTTATACTGAATATTAGTAGGTAAATCAGGAAGGTCTGATAAAGACTAACTTATTTGGTAGCAAGAAAGCTATATAATTCTCATGTCTCTGGGGTATGAGGAGAAGGTTGAACTTAATGGACTTGTGTCTTTATTCAACCTAATTTACTGTGTTACTATGTTACCTCTCTAGTATTCAGTGGGTCAATAGCCCTTTGGAAATCAACGCAAGTTTGGGGAATGTTTTTGAGTATTTACTAGCGTGTAGACTATATTAGATATGGGAAAGTTAACCTTTTGAATGCCAGAGTGGTACGCAACGTATTGCAAAGCAATACATTGCAAACCTCTCTGGCACTCAAAGAGTTATAGAGAAAAAGAAGTTCCGATAAAATAAAAAGGTAAATTATTTACACTAAAGGTTTCGATAGACAGACAATGAGACGTTCATGTATCCAGCACAACAGCATTCGAAGTGTAAGGTGTATGATTTTTTACCCTTTTTTTTTTTCCCTTTTGTTGCCCCATAAGTGCAAGTGATAGCCAGCCATTCCTGTGCCACAGAGGTTTCCTGGGCAATGAAACAGCAGCCATCTTGGGAAGAATCTGGGAACCTTCGTGTCCCAAGCCCCCGAAGCCTTCTAAAGTCTAGAGGTGGGAATGTCCTAATGAAGCGTTTTGCATCAGGAAGTGGGAGGAGCTTGATTGGGGTAGGACGGAATGCATGGTTTGCCCTTAAACCGGGTGATGAGTGGGAAGAAGAGGGGGGACAGAACTGGCAGTGAAGTGGGCGGAGTTACAAGGGAACTCACTGAGCCCTGAGAATCAGCCTCTGTCCCCAGAGAGACAGAAATTAAAGGGATAGTAATATCTCTCTTAAAGTGCAGCTCGGAGTCTTCCTTATGTTTTTTATAACACGTAGTGCTATGTTTAGTTACTTAAATATTTGTAGTTCAAGCTATAATTTGTAAATGAAGCTGAAAGGATCCCCTTCCCACCCCTTTGCTTGCATCACTGATCCTTTCAGGCAGGTCCAGATGGAGTCTGGTGAGGGACAATCTTCAGTAAGCAAAAGGAAAATACTGCCCTTTGTCAAGGGGGGCAGGGATTCCTAATACTTAGTGTGTGAAGACTGTCCCTCGCTGCATCCATCCAGACCCACAACCGGATTGCAGCTCTAATGCGAGGAGGCCAGAAGGGGCAGGAGGGCATCCTTTCAACTTGAATAGCTTTTGAATTACAAATATGTAAGTAATTAAACATAGTTCTGCGTGTTAGAAAAAACATAAGGAAGACTCAGAGCTGCACTTTAAAGGGATAATAATATTTCATAATAAAAACAGCTCTAATTAATCTTCATAGTATTTGGACTTTGGAGAGTGTTATTTCAGTACTGTCAGAGTTGTAGTTCTAGAGTAATTCAATGACAAAGTATCCCCCTCCCGCCCCTTTTACTGATGTAACACTGCTCAGCCAGATCAGAAGGGAGGTGCCCAGGTAGACTGCAGAGAGGGACAATCTTCAATTAAGATAAGGGAAAAACCTGAAAAACTTGTCAAGGGGGGCAGGGCTTTCATTGTTCTCATAGGAAGAAGATTGTCCCCTGCTGTTATCTGTCTGGTCTATGGACTGCATTCCACATCTGAGAAGAGATGGCTTACACTAGGTAAAAGGGGCGGGAGGGGAAACTTTCCTTGTGAATATCTCTCAAACCATAGAGATAAGACTTATATCGTTCTTCATGTTTTTTTAATGCCTACAAAATAAAATAAAGATAAAACGAAGTATTACTATCCCTTTAAGAGAGACATTACTATCCCTTTAAGATGAAGACTGGAGTCTCTGTACTGGGTCCAGAGAGTTCCCAGATATGCTGGGCCTTATGTACAAAAGAAAAGGTAAGGAATTTTGGGTCAAACCAACAGCACCATAAGGGACAAATAACCCCCAACCCCCCACTGATATAAGCATTGCTTTTAACCCCATATATGCTAAAGCGGTCTTCAATGACCAGCTTTGCAATTTATTGGGAGCTCTCTAGAATTAAAATGGTTAAAAACGTATTTAAATAAGAATGAATTTGGTGATTTTTTTATGTGTACCCCTCCTCCCCCGGTACCCTTCAGTCCTTCAAGAGTTATTTTGGCTTATGTACTCTGCCTGCTCCATATTAAAAAAATGCTAGCAGATGTCATGTCCGCCTCCATGGAAATGATATTCAAAACTGACTGAAGATGTTTTCTCTTGATTAAAAGCACATTGGCAAAATGTATAGGGGCCATCAGGGTTTTCTGCCCTTAAGCATCTAAGTGGGCAATTATTCCTAGGAGTGTTACTTCTCCTTTAATCGGTTACCACTATAATTTATACATTAAATATATCTTCATACACAACAGGAAGCATATGGTTTTAGAAAACTCCATCTGTACTAAGTTCTGTTCTTTTTGGAATGATCTTAAGCACGTTTGGATTTAGTAGAAGTAGAAAGCTTAGGTATTCTCTTGGAAAAAATATTTCCTTGGCTTTGAGGTTCTGCCAAACTAAAGATACAATCAATTCCCCTAGATTTCCCCCAGCGGGATCTCTATGAAGCTGCTTAAGGAAACACAATTATGAAGCTACTCTGTGAAACTCACCAATCTGTATACAATGTAAATATCCTCTTACTATTTGGCCTTTCTTTCTGAATGTGCTGTGCATCTAACATTGAGAGTTGGGTTGTTTGTTGATACTAAATAAATGAAAGGCATGATCTCTGAAAATATGTGCTGAATAAGGTAATGTAGGGATTTCATTAAGGGATAATGTGTCTGTTTTGGATTTTTCACTTAACATTTATATCAATTTCCAACTCCACTTTAAGTTTAACCAATTCAGTGTCAGAGGTGTATCCAACATATTGCAAAGCAATGCAATGGATACTTATCTGGCATTCAAAGGGTTAACCCCCTTTTTCTCGAGATGTTTACTGTATATTTTGAAGCAATGCAGAAGCTGGTTTGAGTGAGGTCAGTTATTGGGCATGTTATTACCGTAGGCCAGAAGGTGAACCCACAACTTCTTCTGATATAAGAGAAGTTTGCCTGTTTATTAATCCTCTGAGTGTCATTAGAGAAGAGACATCTAAGGGGTGATATGATTACCATTTACAAATACATTCAAGGTCAATACAAATGAATTATTTATGCAAAGAGCTGAGCTAAGAACGAGAGGTCATCCATTAAGACTAAAGGAAAGCTGCTTTCAACTAAAACAAAGGCAGGGATTTTTTACAGTAAGGTCAGTAAAGTTATGGAATTCTTTGCCTCGGGATGTTGTACTTGCAGATAATGTAACTGTTTTAAAAGAAAAAAACAATGGATGCCTATCTAGCACAGAATAATTATGACAGATTGCTTCAATGCAGATAGGCTGTTGATCCAGGGAACTATCTGACTGTCATTTGAAGACAGGAAGGAATTTTTTTACCCACTTTGGGCTAAATTGCAAATAGCTTCAATGGCTGTTTTTTTTTCCTTCCTCTTGATCAACAGGGGTGTTTTAACATGGGCTGGACCCGATGGATGCATGTCTTTTTTCAACCTCATCAACTGTTACTATGTTACTAAAAGGGTGAATGAAGCTTAGAGATGGAATTGTGACCAAATCTGATATCATGTACCTAACATCCAATGTTGATTTATTATAATCTGTCTGGCCACACATCATTACAGGTATAAATTCATTACTATAACATTTGTTGCAATGTATGAATGTTCATTTTATAAATCAGCTGTTAATTTTGATTCTTACTTCAAAGATACCACTCAACCTTTGATTTCTATTAAATATGTTGCGTGGAATGATGATTTCTCAAGGCTAACACAATTATGTTCAAACCTTCTGTTTGAGAGTTTATAATGCTAACTAGATAGACAAAATCACACAATTTGAAATCAGTATGGCAAAAGAGCCTAAGACCGTGTACAACTGATAAGAGAAAGGACCAATGGAGTCTACACTACAGATCAGACCCCAGTGCTTGTAATCTATCTAGGCTGTATCTGTAATGTAAGCCGTGTGGTCCAGTTCTCTTAGAGGTGTCAAGCTCAAGTTAGTTTGCTATTGATTGGAAGCTATATCATTCAGTTTGTTCCTTTATTGTACACTCTGTGGGTCCATTTTATAAACTACAAGCTCAGGAGGCTCACTTTGCCTATTGATTGTAATCTCTGTTATTCATTTATTTCTGCATATTGCAACCTCTGAAGCCTCTGTTTCTCTGTTAACTATAGCACTTAAAGGGATAGTAATGTTTCATAATAAAAGCAGCTCTAATTAATCATCATAGTATTTGGACTTTGGAGAGTGTTATTTCAGTTCTGTCAGAGTTGTAGTTCAAGAGTAATTCAATGACAAAGTATCCCCCTCCCCCCCTTTAATTGATTTAACACTGCTCAGCCAGATCAGTAGGGAGGTGCCCAGGTAGATTGCAGAGAGGGACAATCTTTAATTAAGATAAGGGAAAAACCTGGAAAACTTGTCAAGGGGGGCAGGGCTTTCATTGTTTTCACAGGAAGATGATTGTCCCCTGCTGTTATCTGTCTGGTCTATGGGCTGCATTCTACATCTGAGAAGAGATGGCTTACACTAGGTAAAAGGGAAGGGATGGGAAATTTTGCTTGTGAATATCTCTCAAACCGTAAAGGTTTGAGAGATAAGACTTATATTTTTTTAATGCCTACAAAATAAAATAAAGATAAAACGAAGTATTACTATCCCTTTAACATCATCTATAAACACACCAAAATGTGAAAGGTTCTGAGGGTGAACAAAAAAGCACAATGGCTTGTTCTACCACTAGTCACCGCTCAGCAACATCACATTTTAGCTTTCTAGTACCTCTGCAGAGAAGAATTTTCCATGTACATATTAGACTAATCGCACCCATAAAAGCAGTGCTGTTCTAAAATAATGGGTAAGCCCCCTCCACATGGGGATACCAGCTAACCCCAGACAAAAGTTTGGGCATGGTTGGGCCTCATGAGTGAAGGGCATCTGGTTTCCTTAGGCATTGAGAGCAAGGGGTCCACATCTGGAGACCCCCTAAGTGTATATAAAAACGAATACTAAAATGTGAGAGGCTCTGAGGATGATAAAAGAGCACAATGGATAGTTCTATGTTTGGTTACTGCTCTGCAGCATCAAAAAAGGATATACTAGAACTAGAGAGGGTACAGCGGAGAGCAACAAAATTAATTAAGGGAATGGAGGACTTGACATATGAGGAACGACTAAACAAACTTGGTTTATTTACTCTAGAGAAAAGACGACTAAGAGGAGACCTTATCACATTGTACAAGTATATGAGAGGTCAATACAAGGATCTCTGCGGTGAGCTATTTATTCCAAGGCCTGATCAGGTGACCAGGGGACACCCCTTGAGATTAGAGGAAAGAAGGTTTAAACTTCAGCAGAGGAAGGGTTTTTTTACGGTAAGGTCTGTCAAATTGTGGAATTCATTGCCCAGGGAGGTAGTTATGGCAGATACAATGGATACATTTAAGAGAAGATTAGATACATTTCTTTCAAAAGGGAACATACAGAGTTATACTGTTTATCAGTAGGCTGATCAGGAAGGTCTGATAAAGACTAATTTAATTGGTAGCAGGAAAGCTATAAAATTCTCAGTTACTGAGGTATGAGTCGAAGGTTGAACTTGATGGACTTGTGTCTTTTTTCAACCTAATTTACTATGTTACTATTTAGCTCTCTAGTGCCATTACAGCTCTGCAGAATAAGCTGGTGCTCTATATAAAGAAACAATAATAATTACAGAGGAAAATCTTGATGTAAATATTAGACTAATCCCTCTCAAAAAGGCAGTCCAGTTCCAAAATTATGGGCAAGTCCCCTCTGCAAAAGAACACCAGCTAACCCCAGCTTTTTTTGGCCAATTAAGTGAAGTGCACTTGAAATCATCATCTGTAAAGCTTAGCTGCAGAGCTTACATTACAATCACATGCAGAATAGAAAGCACTATGATCCAGTCTATAGCTGTATTGTTAACTCTGTAAATAATTTCCTCTACAGAGTGAAAGCTCTGATGATTCAGTCTGTATCTTTATTGAAAACATACCTGGGGGGAGATTCACTAAGCGGTGATAAAGAGACAATAAAGTGGAGATGACTTCTCCAGTGATATCACTTCTCCAGTTCCTCTGTTATTCTATGAAACCTATTCACTAAGATCTCCAAAGTTGAAGAAATCTTAGTGCATAGGCTCCATAGAATAAAATCGGAATTGGAGAAGTGATAAACTGGAGAAGTCATCTCCACTTTATCACCTCTTTATCACTGCTTAGTGAATCTCCCCCAACTTGAGTAACAGGGTATGAAACAAAGAGCAATCTCTTGAATTTAAGGGCCAGATGAACGAAGACTATTTGGAAGCAGGAAATTCTGTTTGGTTGCATTTTAACATCTGAGAGGTAAGTAGAGGAGACAAGGAATCTTCCCTTTGCTATAGTCACAGTTAACAATGCCAGTGCTAGACAGTGTTTGGCTTAAATGCCAGTAGATCCCGCCATCAGGAGAAATTGCTGGTACACAGTAACTACAACAGTCCAGTTCTGAGTCACAGGCAACAGAAGGGGGTGGACCAGCAGGGCAATTAACTAACCAAATGTATGACCATTTCAGAATAGTGTGGTGGACAGGCTGCTACCCTTCAGTTGTTATATTGTACAACAATTCCTACCATCCACAGTCTGAGGAAGATGAGAGTTGTTCTCCAACAACTACTATGTTGTTGCATGTTTCTCACTCCTACTTTAAGCTGTTGTGTGACAGTTAATATAATAACCTATTCTGCCAGGAATGTATGTGAGAATTAATAAAAGTATAATTTTAAAGATAAGAAGTCATTGGGAGCTGGGGTTGTTTGGTTTGTTTGGCCTTTACAACCAAATAGGTTTTGCGTTATCCCCACCAGTGCAATAGTCCAGCAATAAGTAGGCTGACCAGACCTCACCTTTAATCGGGGACACATAGGAAACAGACATATTTCAGGACTGTACTGAAATCAAAGCAGCCCTGCAGTATGCATTTTTTCATGTCTGTCCCTGGTTAAAGGTGAGGCCTGGTCACCCTAGCAATAAGCAGTGTTAGGCTGGACTCCCAGAAGACCCTGACAATGATGTCACATTAGGTGAAGTAAGATCTAATGAGATGAACAAGAGCAAACATAAATTAGCAGGTATGTTTTAAGAATGTCTAAAGGTTCTTGACAAAGACCCCAAATATGAAATACATCCGAGGGGTTACGTCGAGTGAACCTGTCTTTATGCTCTTTTATATTCATGGGTAAAACAGTCACTATGATAACATAAGCACATAGGACAGCTTCACTCCTCCCCAACCATCTGACCACTCTGTTAAACTGGATCCTTTCAGAAATTCTGGACAAACAGGGCCCAAAGTTAGTCCTCCCAGAACAAAAGGCCCTAGGAATATGCCGGGTATGCACATGCCTTAAACTGTCCCTGAAAATGATCTCTCAGGCTGCGATTTTTGTGTCAGCATCCAGACTAAATACTCAAACAATATTAGATGGATATAATGAGTGCAGATAGGTTGGGTACAACTATGACATGTTTCAGACAATGGGCAGATTAGAAATCCATTGCATAGAAGAATTAAAGACAATGTTTTTGTTAGGATCAGTACCATAGATGCCAGTAGTCTTATGGAAAACAGGATTGTTTCTTCACAGATGGCACAGGCTCAATACTAGCCTTGGAAACAACACAAGGAAGAGAGTTCAGGAGAGGTCACCTGATTGGGAATGAGATGAGTTCAACAGACTACAATATAAAACTATTCCTGAACAAGTTCCAGGGGTTTCAAACATCTACTGCTTCCTGACAAGAGCCATAGTGATAAAAGCAGTAACATTTCAGAGATGACTTTTAATAAACAATGATGTCATCTACGATCAGGTCCCAGTGGGAGAATAGGAAACACTTCACCATTATACATGAAAACAAAAGATATTGTCATTAAGTGCTTTCAAGTAAAATCCTACATATCCCACTAGACACTCAAACTGGTACATAAGTATTGCAGGGCTCTATTCCAGAGATTTTCAATTTGGGTCTTGCGGCAATTTGAAGTGCCCCATTCATCAACTTGCTCTGCTTTTCTTTTTATATGAACACTTCAACTAAAATAAGGGAAATCTGAGTTTCAAATGGATAAGTATTGAAAAAATATTATGTACAATTTACTAGTTTTCCATTCTGACTCCGAGACTTAAGAATAGTTATCATTATGTATTTCTATATTTAAGGAGAGATGTTCAAAAAGTCATCAAAACAAACTAAATGTCAGATCATGGGCTGTGGGTAAAAGGAGGATGGTACTTTCAGAAGTTTATCTGTCACTTTTCAAAATATGTCATAAAGAATTAAAAAGAGTGGTAAGATGAACTTGATGAACACTGGTCTTAAAAATGTCTTTTGTCTTGAAAGGGGATCTATCACCCCTATACAAGTTAGCCTTAATAGTTAGATTATATAGCGAATATGTGTAAAAGTGTATTCATTTAGTTTTTTAAATCTGCCAATGAGACTGCTCCAACTTACAGGCAGAAAGCCTCCGTCATTGGAGGAGGCTGGAAAGAGGGAGGGGAGCAGTGGCAGAGTGACAGACTGCGGTTACAGAGCAGGTAACCGCATTCTGTTCGGAAGTAGGTGCAGGGCAGCATTTATGCCTTCAATTCCAGCTTAATAGAGATTTAAAAAACAAAATTAATACACTTTTACACATATTCACTATTAAATATATATATATATATATATATATATATATATATATATATATATATATATAAACATTATACATTATATCTTAGTTCACAGGGCCCACAGTGTGAAAGTGAATCCACCAAGAGGAACAGCACTCAAAGAGTTCAGAAGAAAGTAAGAACTAAACTCCTCCCACCAGAAAGATGCACAGTGCATCATGAAGAAATGTGCAGCATACACCCCCCGTTCGCCAAAGGGCCCAGCCAAGCAGAGCTTAGTAGTTAGAATTAAATCTTCGAGTGCACTGCAAACACAATGCGTGGATACCTCTCTGGCACTCAAAGGGTTAAATATCCACTCACGTTTCTCTATAGTGGATAGCACATGAGGGTCTCATTATAAAGAGAGAGTTCTGTCCTTGATTGAGGAAGTAACTGTAGATTAAAGTCTTGTAATGTTCACATGCACCCATGATTCTTTTCTTCTGCAATCTAAAAGCTCCTTTGTGTGTTTCATCTGCACTGGAGAAGCTAACTGGTACATGCATTCAGTGTGTAATGAATCACTTTATCCCCTCCTAACAACTATTGAAAATGACATAGAAGAAAACAAGTGTCCGGTATACATACCTGGGAACTCTCCGGATTTGCCCTGGAGACTCCGTTTTTTGTAGTGGATTACCGGGTCTCTGTGGACAGAGGCTCATTCTCCATTGGTAGTGAGTTTCTCATGAAACTCTGCCCACTTCTCCTCCTTCCTACCCTGTCCTGCCCATTTCCTATCCACTTCCCCTCAGCTTCTTCTCTTTCCTACCCTGTTCCTCCCACTTCCCACCCACTTCTCCTCCTTCCCCACCCTGTCCTGCCCATTTCCCATCCACTTCCTACCCACTTCTCCTCCTTCCTACCTTGTTCCTCCCACTTCCTGCCCACTTCTCCTCCTTCCCCACCCTGTCCCTCCCACTTCCTAACCACTTCTCCTCCTTCCCCACCCTGTCCTGCTCATTTCCCATCCACTTCCCACCCACTTCTTCACCTACCCCACCCTGTTCTAGCCACTTCCCATCCACTTTCTGTCCACTTTATTACATAGAGCATTAAGCCCCGCCCCACCATGATTAAATCCCACCCCTTTGTGATGCAAAATGCATCATTTATATCCTCCCACCGGCACCACTTGTGTCCCCTCCAGATACTCTAGAAGAGAAAGTTCCCAGATATGCCCATATTGCATCTTTCTGGTGCCCTGGAGAAAGAAATATTGCTTGGCAGCAGTCCCTCAGTGTACAATAGGTTGAGTTGCACACCCCTTTGTCAAAGTCAATAGAAATGTTTGTTTATTCCCTGTCATGCAGTTGGTTTGCGCCATTGGTCTTTAACCCCTTAACGACCCATGATGTGCCAGGACAGTCACAAGTAAACTTCCCATAAGGACCCATGACAGTCCTCACGTCATGGGTTAAATGATAGCACGTGCCTCTGAAACTAAGCACTCCGGGACCAGTCCTTGTCTCTTCTGCCGGTACACATGATCACTCCAGGAGCGATCACATGTACCAACATTTTCATTCAAAAAAAGGTAATGTGTTTGACACATTGCCTTTGTGACTGCTCTCTGCCTCTCTCTTCCTTACTATGAGAGTAAGGGAAAGAGAAGCAGAGAGCAGACACATAGTGAAATAAAACCATGCAATAGTTGGGGGCATTAACCCCTTCAATGCTGGTGCTGTGGGCAGACTGGATGCAGGTCCATTTCTGACCTGCTAAGAGCAACTTGTTTTTATTTTTTTATTAATTTCAAACAGAGCAAATATTTTATTTAAACATTTTCATAAAACAAATTTTGTAATTGTAAAGAAAAAAGAATGGGATTTTGATTGTTGTGGAGCAATTTAATACACTTATACACAAAACCAAGTCTTACCAATAAAAAAGAGGCAAACTAGGGTGGAAAAGAGGGACATGGGGATTTTCACCCCAGAGGTATAGTGCCAACTTAAAACTGTCCATTTTGTAGGTATGAATGACCGGTCATACCTTTCATGCAGTCTCCATAAAAATACAATACATTTATTTTTAATACGACTTTAATATAGGGATTAGTAATAATTATTACTATCCCTTTAAGTGCAATCCACCCAAGATTTTCCTGGTCCTTAAGGGGTTAAATCATCCTAATAACTATTTATATGTATGTAACTAATTGGAATTGACATAAGCAGTTATCAGAATTAACCCTTTGAGCACCAGAAAGGAGTCCAACGTATTGTGATGCAATAGGGTTAAACGAATAGTAGCACTTTATTTTGACTTTAAATATTCTCAAGTGAAAAATATGTAAAGCCAGTTTGTCTATACTTTTTATTTTTATTCATTCTCACTGATTTTTTTTATACTTTTTTGTGCCAGAGAGAGAGCTATCTGATTTTTGTTTGCAGATATCATTCTGATAGGGGGTGTGAAAGCAGACAGTGTACAACAATGTAAAAAAAAGATACAAAATAAAAAGCAGTGAAACAATGTAGAAAAGCAACATACACAACATCTTTACTGCAGGGAGAATAGCAACACTGCATAAATTCAGAAATTCAAAGACCTCACTGTCACAGACATAAACGTAAAAAAAAAAAAAAAATAGGCGAAGTACAAGAAAAATAATAAAAAGTATGGCAATGTGGCATTACATATTATGCTCTTGCACAATATGTAAAGTTAAAATCTAAGAATACCCTTCCTTTAACACTCCATTATCAGAATAAAAAAATACTTAAAGGGATAGTAATGTTTCACAAAAACAGCAGCTCCAATTAATCTTCATTGTATTTGAGCCATAGAGAGTGCTATTTCAATATTGTCAGAGTTGTGGTTCAAGAGTAATTGAATGATAAGTTTTTCCCTCCCTCCCCTTTTACCTTGTGTAAGCTATCACATCTCAGATGTGGAATCTGGTTACTAGACAGACAGATAACAGCAGGGGTGTAACGGTTTTCTGACACTCAGACCAGGGTATGAAGTAAAAACACAGTTTTATTGAAAATAAAACAAGGCCCCTAGAGCCAGCACAGAAATAGCAACAATGGCAATAATGACAAAGTGAATGCACACAATGATAATGACAGGTGCTAGGATGGATAGGGAGTATTCCCCCAAAGGGTTAATAAATGAAATGGGTGAGATATACAAGATTGGCCAACGCCCAGGATAAATAGCAGTCTCTTGAACACAGTCTCTGAATAGCAGGATAGTGGAGTAACTGCACTGAATACACTCTCAAGCGGATATACTAGAGCCCAATGTCCAGAGCTGAGCTGGTACCCACACCATGGGCTACAGAGGAGTGCTATTGCCACGCTGTAATGATCAGAACCAAAATCGCCCTTAACTAGAAAAGTAGTAACCCTGCATGTGCCACTAGGATTGTGCCCATACACCCCTTGGGTGCTGTACTGATGGTGACTGCACAAGCTGTAATAGAGCCAATGCCCTCTGGAGTGCAATGGGAATGCACCTTCAATGTCTGTGGCCCTGAGCCAGAGGATGAACACGGACTGACAAGGCTCTGAATAAGAGACACACAGAAGCACTCAGAGGAAAGGCTATGTCAGAAAATGTATGCTTGGCAAGATATATCGGAGGCACCATACCGGAGACTACAGGCACTGCAAGGGTTAAATGGTTCTGTACACAAGCGAGTACCTTGGCAGCCAACAGAAGGCAAAGCAACCTCAGGCTACAGCTACTGAAAAGTGAGAGGAACAGTGAGTCGCTTAAACAGTTCAGAATGTCGCCGAGGCGACTGGAATGACGCAGGAACACAGGAACAGCAGGCAGAACCGGAACTGTAACTGGAACAGCAGACAGGCCAGAACGGCAACCGGAACAGCAGGCAGGACCGGAACGGTAACTGGAACAGGGGACAGGCCGGAATGGCAACCGGAACAGCAGGCAGAACCGGAGCGGTACTGGAACAGCAGACAGGCCGGAATCAATCACAAAGCAGGGTCGTCAGCCAGAACCGGGTCAAATCACAGAGCAGGGTCGTCAGCCAGAGCCGGGTCGGATCACGGAGCAGGGTCGTCAGCCAGAGCCAGGTCAGATCACGGAGCAGAATCAGGAGCAGAGTCAGACTAGCCAGGTCGGTACACAGAAGACACTGGAATATGGCAACAAGGCGCAGCAACAGGAACACCACGAAAGGGCAACTGACAATTGCCCAAGCTCCAGCATATAACGGCACATCCTGGGCGGGCCAATCAGTCTCCACCAATGCACAGGTACATCATGATAGATTGACAGAAAGACACGGGGACCGTGATAAGGGGACAATCTTCTTGCTATGAGAACAATGAAAGCCCTGCCCCCCTTGACAAGTTTTTCAGGTTTTTCCCTTATCTTAATTGAAGATTGTCCCTCTCTGCAATCTACCTGGGCACCTCCCTTCTGCTCTGGCTGAGAAGTGTTACATCAGTAAAAGGGGCAGGAGGGGGATACTTTGTCATTGAATTACTCTTGAACTACAACTCTGACAGAATTGAAATAACACTCTCCAAAGTCTAAATGATTAATTAGAGCTGTTTTTATTATGAAACATTACTATCCCTTTATTGTGGTTCAGAATTAACTGAAATCTTAGGCTTGAGGTACAGAAGGGTTTTCCAATCATTGTTATGAACAATTCAAGGAAAATGCAAACTCTCCTCTTGCTAATCTGTTTAATGATTTCCTCAGTGGAAAACATATCTCACTTACATTGTTAAATTCACATTTAAAAGTTATGTAGAAAGAGAGGAAAGACCCTACATTATGATACAAGGTAGAGGTTTATGTATTTACTGAAATCTGACCTAAAAATGTCAAGTAACTTCTACCAAGCAGGCTCAGCAAATTCAGTCCAAACATATTAATAAAAACCAGGTGTGATTCATGAGAAATCAGCAAACTGGAGATAACACAAGAAGGATTATTGATTTGATTGACACATATATCTCTCAGGATGGAGTCCTACTCCTAAGGTTAGATGCAGAAAAGGCCTTTGATAGCCTTCATTGAAAACGTACATTCTCCACCCAAGACAGAAAGTCTTCCTGGCTAACAAATATCAAGATGGACTCTTGGCCACATAAATTATTCAATCCTCAGGAAAATAATACATTCACCTTCATTTACTTGGGACTTTTAACCCCTGGAAGTCTAAACAGGTTAAGACCTCTGCAGTACTGTGCAAAAGTCTTAGGCAGGTGTGAAAAATGCTGTAAAGTAAGAATACTTTCAAAAATAGACATGCTAATAGTTTATTTTTATCAAATAACAAAATGCAAAGTGAGTAAACAGAAGAAACATCTAAATCAAATCAATATTTGGTGTGACCATCCTTTGCCTTCAAAACAACATCAATTCTTCTAGGTACACTTACACAAAGTTTAAGGAACTCGTCAGGTAGGTTGTTCTAAACATCTTGGAGAACTAAACACAGTTCTTCTGTGGATTTAGTCAACCTCAGTTGCTTCTCTCTCTTCATGTAATCCCAGACACTCATTGATGTGGGGGCCATACCATCACTTCCAGGACTCCTTGTTCATCTTTACGCTGAAGATAGTTCTTCATGACTTTGGCTGTATGTTTGGGGTTGTTATGCTGCAGAATAAATATGGGACCAATCAGATGCCTCCCTGATGGTTTTGCATGATGGATAAGTATCTACCTGTATTTCTCAGCATTAAGGAGACCATTCGGTCTGACCAAATCAACCACCTCTATTTGCACAAATGCAGCCCCAGACTTGCAAGGAACCTCCACCTGCTTGACTGTTGCTTACAGATAGTCATTCTTGTACCACTCTCCAGCCCTTCAGCAAACAAACTGCCTTCTGCTACAGCCATTGTTCCTGTGTTTTTATGCATAGTTGAGTCACTTGGCCTTGTTTCCATGTCGGAGGCTTTTTGGCAACAAGTCTTCCATGACAATCACTTCTTACCAGACTTCTCTGGACAGTAGATGGGTGCACCAGGGTCCCACTGTTTTCTTCCACTTCTGAGATGATGGCACTGCTGGACATCTTCCAGTTGTGAAGGGAAGTAAACATGATGTGTCTTTCATCTGCTGCACTAAGTTTCCTTGGCCAACCACTGCATCTACTGTCCTCAGCTTTGCCCGTTTGTTTGTGCTTCTTCAAAAAAGCTTGGACATCACATCTGGAAACCCTTGTCTGCCTTGAAATTTCTGCTTGAGAGAGACCTTGCTGATGCAGTATAACTACCTTGTGCCTTGTTGCTATGCTTAGTTTTGCCATGGTATATGACTTTTGACATTAAACCGTCTTCAGCAACCTCACCTTGCTAGCTGATTTTGGCTATTCTTCATACAATTTTAATCCCCTTACACAGTTGTTTTTGTTTCAGTTAATGATTGTTTTTCTGCCTACATATTACATTGATGATCATTAGCACCTGTTTGGTATACTTGTTTAATCATGCACTTGACTATATGCCTACAAAATCCCTGACTTTCTGAAGTGTACTTAGAAGAATTTATGCTGTTTTGCAGGCAAAGGATGCACGTTTTAACAGGAGTGGGCCCATTCCTGGACAAAACACACACACACTTTTACTGTACACTAAACACACACATACACACTCATCATGATCCCACACACAGACATGCATGCACACACACCCATGATGATCTCACACACAGACACGTGTGTTCACACACACAATCATCATGATCTCACACACACTCATTGTGATCTCACACACAGACAAGTGTACACAGACACACACACACACATACACACACACACACACACACACACACACACACAGAGATTAAGACTTTCATCACACCTTCCATTTACCATTGCTATCTGGTTGCCTTCCAGGTTGCTATACTTTCACACTGCACTCCCTCCCTTTCATCAGTTTTACACCACAAAGTCCCTTTCACCATTATCACCCCCCACTCTTTCACCATGAACCCTCCCCCTGGCCATGTTCACTCTCCTTCCTCCCTTTCACCATGATCTCTTACCTTCTTCACTCCCTTTCGCCATTATCACCCCCCTCCCTTTCACTATGTTCCCTCCCTCTCCCTTTCTTTCTCCATGTTTGCTCCCTCTCCCTCCTTTTCTCACCATGCTTCTTCCTCCCTCCTTCCAGAAGATGCAGTGAAGTATGTAAGTGACTGTATGTGTCTCTGCCTGTGTGCGTATGTGTTTGTGTCCATATGTTTAGATCTGTTGTTTGTTGGTTTGTGTGTAACAAACAGAAATAAAACAATTTGTTGGAGGGTGTGGAAAACAAACGGGCAATGCTGTACTACTATCAATAGTATTTATATAAAATTAAAGGGATAGTAATTAGTGATGAGCGAGCATGCTCGGCCGAAGCTCGGTTCGGCTCGAGCATCGCTCTGCTCGGCACATGGCGGTACTCGTACGAGTACCGCATGTGCTCGCCCGCCATGTTCGGGTCTCCTCCCCGCACGTTTCGCGGCTGCTGCGCAGCCAATAAACGTGCAGGGAGGCTCTGACATCAGTGTAATGCCAGCAGCCATGTTGGCTGCTGGCATTACACTGATTGGCTGGCCAGAACCCGTGATCGGGTGCTGTATAGCACTTGACCAGCGAGTTCGGCTCAGTCTTAGCCAGGGAGAGATGAGGATAGGAAGGGAAAGTCAGTGTAGGGAGAAGAAAAGCGAGTTTGTAAAAAAAAAAGACCCAAAAGTCCTTTTTAGGACTACTGTGTGTGGGGGCAGCAGTTTATTTTGTTTGGGGGGGCAGAGATTTAAAAAAAAAAACGTCACATATTCCGTTCACTGTGCCTAGCCGCAGATTAGCAGCACATTCTGTTTAGTGTGCAAAGTTGCAGATTAGCAGCACATTCTGGTTAGTGTGCAAAGTTGCAGATTAGCAGCACATTCTTTTTAGTGTGCAAAGTTTCAGATTAGCAGCACATTCTGTTTAGTGTGCAAAGTTGCAGATTAGCAGAACATTCTGTTCAGTGTGCAAAGTTGCAGATTAGCAGCACATTCTGTTTAGTGTGCAAAGTTTCAGATTAGCAGAACATTCTGTTTAGTGTGCAAAGTGTAAAATATCAAAGTCACATATTCCATTCACTGTGCCGAGCCGCAGATAAGCAGCACATTCTGTTTAGTGTGCAAAGTTTCAGATTAGCAGAACATTCTGTTTAGTGTGCAAAGTGTAAAATATCAAAGTCACATATTCCATTCACTGTGTCTAACCGCAGATAAGAAGCACAATCTGTTTAGTATGCAAAGTTTCAGATCAGCAGAACATTCTGTTTAGTGTGCAAAGTGTAAAATATCAAAGTCACATATTCCATTCACTGTGTCTAACCGCAGATAAGAAGCACATTCTGTTTAGTGTGCAAAGTTTCAGATTAGCAGAACATTCTGTTTAGTGTGCAAAGTGTAAAATATCAAAGTCACATATTCCATTCACTGTGCCTAGCCGCAGATAAGAAGCACATTCTGTTTAGTGTGCAAAGTTTCAGATTAGCAGAACATTCTATTTAGTGTGCAAAGTGTAAAATATCAAAGTCACATATTCCATTCACTGTGTCTAACCGCAGATAAGAAGCACATTCTGTTTAGTGTGCAAAGTTGCAGATTTGCAGCACATATTCCGTGTAATATGAAGAAGGCGGGTAAAAAGGGACGGGGAAGTGGACGTGATCCTGATAGTTCAGGGCGCGGGTCAGGACGCGTAGAAACTGTGCCTGGTGCCAGAGCACAAGAAAGAAAGACATCCACCATACCTAGCTTCATGTCTCAGTTTACAGGGTGTCGCAGGACATCACTCTCGAGGTCAGACCACTGCAAACAGGTGGTCGGTTGGATTTCAACTGATACTGCTTCCAGTCGGTTAAGCACCACCCTGTCTTCCACCAAGTCCACTCTCAGTAGCCAAGAGTCTGGTCAACATAATCCTCACCCTGATCATCCTTCCTCCCACCATAGAGGGTCTGGTCAAAGAAGTGATCCCACACTGGGATATAGTGAGGAGCTCGTCTCATCACCAATCCTTAATTTGAACCTCTCTCCAAGCACGCTTGCAGAGGAACATGACATCTTGTGCCCTGATTCACAACCTCTAGAGGGTACCCAATCACAAGAAGATGACAGAGGGGAACGGCATTTAAGGTCAAAGGAAGTGGATGATGATGATGATGAGACACAGTTGCCATTAAATCAACCACTATTACTGTCTCAAGACCTTGATGAGGAGGATGATATACAGTTGTCAATGACTGAGTATGTGGTGGGATCAAGACATGAGGAGGATGATCAGAGTGAGGAAGTGGAGGAGGACTTGGTGGACGATGAGGTGACTGACCCCACCTGGGAAGGTGGAGAGCCGAGCGATGACAGCAGTCCTGAGGGTGAGCCATCTGCAGCACCGCAACAGGCTGGAAGAGGCAGTGGTGTGGCTACAGAAAGAAGGCGGACCACACCAAACCGGCCCGCAAATGTTCCACGGAGCACCCCCTTGCGTAAATCTCCCTTGCCAATGGGTAGGTGTTCCGCAGTATGGCGTTTTTTTAAGGAAAGTGCGGACGACAAAAGAATTGTAGTTTGCAACCTGTGCCACACCAGAATGAGCCGAGGCATGAACACTAGAAACCTCACCACCACCAGCATGATCCGACACATGGCATCCAAGCACCGTAATAAGTGGGAGGAACGCCCGGATCGCCAATCTGTGTCTGCAGGCCACACCACTGCCTCCTCTTCCCCTGTTTTCGGTGCCGGCCAATCGCCTGTCGAAGGCGCAGGCCCGCATACCTCCCGCCCTGCACCTGTACCATCTGAAGCACCATCAGCGACCACATCCACTTCCCTGTCCCAGCGCAGCGTCCAAATGTCGTTACCCCAGGCATTTGAGCGCAAGCGAAAATACCCAGCCACCCACCCACAGGCCATAGCACTAACCTCACACCTTTCCAAATTACTGGCCATCGAAATGCTGCCATTTAGGCTTGTGGAGACTGAGTCCTTCCGCAGCCTGATGGCAGCAGCTGTCCCTCGGTACGCAGTCCCCAGCCGCCACTACTTTTCCCGGTGTGCCGTCCCCGCCTTACACCACCATGTGTCCCGTAACATCACCCGTGCCCTGACCAACGCAGTTACTGGGAAGGTCCACTTAACGACTGACACATGGACAAGTGCTTGTGGCCAGGGACGCTACATTTCCCTGACGGCACACTGGGTGAATGTCGTGGAGGCTGGGAGCGACTCGGACCCTGGGATGGCACGGGTGCTACCCATGCCGAGGATTGCGGGCCCTACCTCCATCAGGGTTTCCGCCAGCACCTACGTTATTGGCTCCTCCTCCTCCGTTTCCACCTCCGAATTCTCTGCGCGCAGCGCCACTCACCCATCAGCCGGTAGCTGGAAGCAGTGTAGCACTGCAGTGGGGAAGCGTCAACAGGCCGTGCTGAAGCTGATCTGCCTTGGGGACAAACAGCACACGGCCTCAGAGCTGTTGCAGGGGATTAGTCACCAGACCGAGCAGTGGCTCTCGCCACTCAACCTGCAACCAGGCATGGTTGTGTGTGATAATGGGCGTAACTTGGTGGCGGCTTTGGAGCTCGGCAAGCTCACACACGTACCATGCCTAGCGCATGTATTTAATTTAGTGGTTCAGCGATTTCTAAAAACCTACCCCAATTTGCATGATCTCTTGACCAAGGTGCGCCGCGTGTGTGCACATTTCCGTAAGTCATCTACAGCTTCAGCCGGCCTGTTGAAGCTGCAGCAGCGCTTACAATTGCCAGCTCACCGGCTGCTGTGTGACGTGAGCACGCGCTGGAACTCCACCTTCCACATGTTGGCCCGGCTTTGTGAGCAGCAGAGGGCAGTAGTGGAGTACCAGCTGTTACACGGTCGTTGCCTCTCCGTTCAACTTCCTGTAATCAGAAGTGAGGAGTGGGAATGGATGTCAGACCTCTGTGAGGTTTTACGCAATTTTGAGGAATCGACACAGATGGTGAGCGGCGATAACGCTATTATCAGTGTAACCATCCCACTTCTGTGTCTACTGAAACGCTCGCTGCTCACAATTAAAACCGACGCTTTGCATGTGGAAGAGGTGGAAATGGGGGAGGAAGAGCTTACACAAGGTGATAGCCAGAGCACCCTCACTTCGTCTTCTCAGCGACAATTGGAGGAGGCGGAGGAGGAGGAGGAGGAAGACACGGTTGCCTCCGCTACAGAGGGTAGCCATGGAACTTTAGTTCCATCTCTTCAGCGTGGGTGGGCAGAAGAGGAGGAAGAGGATGAGGAGATTGAGAGTCATCCTCCTGGTGAGGACAGCGAAATCTTGCCTGTTGGTACTCTGGCACACATGGCTGACTTTATGTTAGGCTGCCTTTCCCGTGACCCACGCGTTACACGCATTTTAGACAACACGGATTACTGGGTGTTCACCCTTCTGGACCCCCGCTACAAAGAGAATTTCTCATCTCTCATTCCTCCGGTGGAGAGGACAAGCAAAATGGTGCAATACCAGAAGGTTCTTGTTGAAAAATTGCTCCAAAATTTTCCATCTGACAACGCTGGCGGCAGAGTACGTGCTACCTTGGCCAACAGAGAAGGGGAGAAAAGGGGAGCACACAGCAGTTCCGACAAAGGCAGGGCAACACTCTCCAAGGCGTGGGACACCTTCATGACACCCCGCCAGCACCCTCACCCTGATGCGCAGCCTAGTGTCACAAGGAGGGAAAAGTTTTGGAAGATGGTGAAGGAGTACGTAGCAGACCGTGTCAGCGTCCTCAATGATCCCTCTGTGCCTTACAACTACTGGGTGTCCAAGCTGGATACGTGGTATGAACTGGCACTCTACGCCTTGGAGGTGCTGGCCTGCCCTGCCGCCAGCGTTCTGTCTGAGCGGGTATTTAGTGCTGCTGGTGGCATCATAACAGATAAGCGTATCCGCCTTTCCACCGAAAATGCTGATAGGTTGACACTTATAAAAATGAACAAGGCCTGGATTTCCCCTGACTTCTCCACTCCACTGGAGGAAAGCCCCGGGGGAACATAAAGTCACTTTATATATGTTATTTACAATGATGGGAATACTCTGTATTCCCATTCACCCCTTCCACCCAAAAAACGGGTATATGATTGACTCTCTTCCATATGCCCAGTGATATAATTTTTATATAGGGCCAGCTCACCAGCGGGCCCAGTGATATAATTTTTATATAGGGCCAGCTCACCAGCGGGCCCTGTGATATAATTTTTATATAGGGCCAGCTCACCAGCGGGCGCAGTTTGACAATTTTTGTATAGGTCAGCTCACCAGCGGGCCTTCTCATATAATGTTTTATTGGGTCAGCTCTCTAGCGGGCCCTCTCATATAATGTTTTATAGCGTCAGCTCACTAGCGGGCCTTCGCATATAATGTTTAGGATGGTCAGCTCCGCAGCAGACCCTCACCCATAATGTTTTAGATGGTCGGCTCAGCGCACGTTTCCCTCTTAATCATGGCCCCAGTTTAGAAAAATCGAGGAAATTTTTGGGAGAATTTGCCTTTGCGCACGTTTCCCTCTTAATCATGGCCTCAGTTCAGAAAAATCAAGGACATTTTTGGGAGAATTTGCCTCTGCGCACGTTTCCCTCTTAATCATGGCCTCAGTTCAGAAAAATCGAGGAAATTTTTGGGAGAATTTGCCTCTGCGCACGTTTCCCTCTTAATCATGGCCTCAGTTCAGAAAAATCGAGGACATTTTTGGGAGAATTTGCCTCTGCGCACGTTTCCCTCTTAATCATGGCCCCAGTTCAGAAAAATCGAGGAAATTTTTGGCAGAATTTGCAGATGATATACAAGTAAATATACAGCAAATACTGTTTGGTAATAATTTTTCGCCTAAAGTCGTTTTTATCTTCCTTTTTGTGTGTTTTACGGTCAGTCTGTAAAAATGGCGTACTACGGGCAAAAGATCGTTCCCAGCAGCGACGTTGGAGTCCAAGATGCATCCAGACATCCTCCCTATGCTGTCCCTGAACCATTTCTGTGGTGTTTCCATCATTTTCTGCCCTTTTCCTATGGACCAGGCACCCTCCCCTCATCAGAGCAGGGGGTGCCTGGTGTAATGCTCGAGTCCTCCCATTGCCCTCCTCCGGGGGCGGTCGGTCAGAGCACCCGAACACCCGAGCATTGGGGTGCTCGATCATCACTAATAGTAATACTTTGTTTTATCTTTATTTTATGTTGTAGGTATTAAAAAAACATGAAGAACGATATAAGTCTTATCTCTCAAACCTTTATGGTTTGAGAGATATTCACAAGGAAAGTATCTCCCTCCCGCCCCTTTTACCTAGTGTAAGCCATCTCTTCTCAGAAGTGGAATGCAGTCCATAGACCAGACAGATAACAGAAGGGGAAAATCTTCTTTCCATGAGAACAATGAAAGCCCTGCCCCCCTTGACAAGTTTTTCAGGTTTTTCCCTCATCTTAATTGAAGATTGTCCCTCTTTGCAATCTACCTGGGCATTTCCCTTCTGCTCTGGCTGAGCAGTGTTACATCAGTAAAAGGTCCAAATACTATGATGATTAATTAGAGCTGCTTTTATTATGAAACATTACTATCCCTTAAAAAAGTGTTAGTATGTGCTGAATACCTCTTGGGCACTGGAAGGGTTAAAATGTATACAAAACTAAACTCTGGCAACGACTAAAAAAACAGTCCCAGAGGCAGAACTAAATATGCAATGTAGAATTTTACTAATTACACAGCCTTATCAGTACAGTGGGTGGGGTATGTTCTTATACATTTACAATGGCTATTTAGTAAAGAGCCATTGTCCTGTGCCAGTTGCCATTACGTGATCACCATTGTTACGGCCAGGATGTTTAAGGAGTTTTTCACTGGGCACTGATATCCCTATAAAAATAAACAATCCCGTAGAAGAAAGCTTTGGGACATCATGTACAGATAACCACGGAGAAGCTGGAATGATTCTGGGGCAAATTATCTGCAATTCAGAGGACACATAAACATTACATTTTATGTAAATGGGGTATTTTTAACACCTTGAATGCTCGAGAGGTCTCCAATACATTGTGAAGGGTTTAACAACACCATTTAATATTATGAGTGCTAGAGCAGTATACAATGCATTGCTCCACAAGGATACCCCTCTGGCACTCAAGGGTTTAAATCAATATGAATTTTAGGATTCTTTATTTGTTCCCTATGGTGCACTTGGTTTGATCCAGAATTATTCTACTAAGAGAAATGGAGTCATTTAGGCAGGGCTGGACTTCCAAGTAGGCAGAGTCGGCAACTGCCTAGAGCTCCACATTTTGAAGGGCTCATCAGATATGCTGACCGCACCCACATTCTGAAATGTGGGTGTTGTCAGAGTAATATTTGTGCTCCTGCACCAGTTTTATACTCCTTTATAGGTTATTATTTAACCACTTTGGATGCTGGAGAGCTCTCCAACACATTGCAGTGTAAACAAGGGGTTAAAGCTTTTTTCATTTCAAGGGTATTTTCTGTGCCAGGAAACAGTGTATAGCAGTGCGGGCAGAGTCATGTGAGAAGTAGGGGTATGACCATGGGAGAAGCTAAGGGTGCTTAGAGTGCCTTATCTATGGGCACCTGGGATGTAAATCAGATTCTGCATTCATGCGAAAACTAATTGCGACATGGGAGAATTCCCATTCACTTAAGTGGGCTTTTTAACAACTTAATTGCTAGAAAGGCATACATGAGAACTCTCTTCTATAAAGTCCCTGGAGAGGGCTCATGAGCTGCTACTGAGCATGTGTAAATTACTCTAATTTATCATAAAGGTGGGTGGGGTTTAATTGGGGGGTGCTTGACACTCTTTGGGCAGGGAAGAGGGAATGTGGGTGTGGTCAGAGTAATATTTGTGCTCCTGCACCAGTTTTATGCTCCTTTATAGGTTATTATTTAACCACTTTGGATGCTAGAGAGATCTCCAACGCATTGCAGTGCAAACAAGGGGTTAAAGCTTTTTTCATTCTTTCTTGTTATAGGCCAAGGGTGTTTTCTGTGCCAGGAAACAATGGATGGCACTGTGGGCAGGGTCATGTAAGAAGTAGGGGTATGGTCATGGGAGGAGCTAAGGGTGCTTAGAGTGCCTTATCTAGGGGCACCTGGGATATAAATCAGATTCTGCATTCATGGGAAAACTAATTCCGACATGGGAGACAAACATTTACCAGAATTCCCATTCACTTAAGTGGGCTTTTTAACAACTTAAGTGCTAGAAAGGCATACATGAGAACTCTCTTCTATGAAGTCCCTGGAGAGGGCTCATGAGCTGCTACTGAGCTTATGTAAATTACTCAAATTCATCATAAAGGTGGGTGGGGTTTAATTGGGGGGTGCTTGACACTCATTGGACAGGGAAGATGGAGGAACAGTGTGGGAGGATTGCCCAGTGCATATGAAGTGTGCAGTTACCCAGAAAGGTCAAGACAGCTAAAACATCTGCTTCGGACCAGACTCCCCAGAGACCTAGTAAATAACTCTAAAAAACAGAGTCTGTGGGGCAGATCCGGAGAGTTCTCAGGTATAGAAAGGTCTACTATGTGTTGTGAAGTCTTGAATACCTCTCAAGCAATCAATGAGGGGTCTTTTACTTGTTTCCTATGGTGCAGTTTTAGTTTTTCCAGAACTGGTCCATTTTGTCTTTACAAATAAGACTCAGTTAGTAGCGATGGCCAAAAAGTCTCATTTATTTTCTCCTCTGGAATTTTGGCAGAGTTTTCATTGAAAATTCTCACATTTAGATGCTTCCGAAAATATTTAGAGGGGTGTGCAATGCATTTCAAAGCAATATGCTGCACATATCTCTTTAGCACTTAAAGGGTTAGAGATTTTCCTGATTAAGTACAGGTAGAGTAACCAAACTGACTGATCCACTGATTAGCCACGTGTAGGGTTTATACTGAAATCCTGACCTGTTAGTGTGTCCCAAGGACTAATGTTCATAATCACTGTACTAGACAGTGATGTATTTATTGTATACTGGCGCACACACACACTCCTTAATGGACCTATCATGAATCACACTCTGCAATGGACCTATCATCTTGATTCAAGTTTGTATAATTGAAAACATCATTAAAAACTGTCTATGTATCGTGTTAACCAATAGACCAGCAAATGCACAGTTAAAGAGATATTCATACTTGTACTGTATGCTAATTGAGGTATTCATGTGGTGCCAATGATATTTCATATGCTAATTAAGCTTTTCAGTGATGTTTCATATGCTAATCAAGCCATTTCAGAGATGTGTCATATGCTGATTAAGGTTGTCAGTGATATTTCATATGCTAATAAAGCATTGTACTGCACCAGGTGACTTTCACTTTCACTCTAACCAGACATAAAAGTGTGAAAATTTCCTAAACTGTACATTTGCTGGACTTTAGTTAACATGACACATAAACAGTTTTGAATGAAGGTTTCAAATATGTAAAAAAAAATCAAGGTGATAGGTCAGCAAGCCCCCAAATCCTCACCCTTAGCATGCACAGACCAATGAGGTCAAATGACTCCACTTTCCTTTGCTCTTTATTTCATAAACAAGGCACAGAGATGTGGAAAGCTGAAAACACTCAGCTGCACCCTGCCCTTCCCCTAAAGTGACATTTAACCTCCATTTTGCACTTTACATCTTCTTTAAGTACATAACATGTCCGTACCTGGGAACTCTCCGGATCTGCCCCGGAGACTCCAGGTTTCACTACTGGGTCTCAGGGAACAGAGGCTGAGTCTCTGGCAGTGGTGAGTTTCTTCTCTCTCTCTCACCCTGTTCCTCACAGTACTCGCCTACTTCTCCACCTTCCCACGCTATTCTGCCCACTTCCCAGCCATTTAATGTCCATATACAAGTAAGCCCCATCAGAGGCGAAACTAGAAATCACCAGGCCCTGGTGCAAAAGTTGCCAAGGGCCCCCCTCGACCACATTGCCCCCATTGGGTATCTCCACATTGCTCCCAACTCTCCACATTGAACCCAACTCTCCACATTTCCCCCAATGTCCTCCTCTTCACATTGCCTCCAACTCTCCACATTTCCCCCAATATCCTCCTCTTCACATTGCCTCCAACTCTCCACATTTCCCCCAATATCCTCCTCTTCACATTGCCTCCAACTCTCCACATTGCCCCCAATGTCCTCCTCTCCACATTGCCCCCAATGTCCTCCTCACCACATTGCCCCCAACTCTCCACATTGCCCCCAATGTCCCACATTGCCCAAACTCTCCACATTGCTCCCAACTTTCCACCTCTTCACATTGCCCCCAGTGTCCATTTCCTACCTCCTTGGTGGTCTAGCGGCATGGCAGTAGAGGTCTGTGCCTCCTTCGGCACAGACTTCTATGAAGACCTGGAGCTCCCAAGCGGTCCTCTCATCAGTAATGCAGAGTGTTGTCATCTCCCAGTGCTCTGCATTATTAGAGAACCCACGAGGGAGAGTTCAGCACGAAGAAGTCTGTGGTGTCGGGCAGTGGGGTCACAGGGGGCGGCCGGGCCCCTGGAGTGACGGGCCCGATCGCAGGTACGGCCACTATTGTTACGCCACTGAGCCCCACCCTCCTGATTAAGCCACACCCCTTTATGACACACATTGCTCCATTGACATCCCCCTGGTCGGGAACAAATGAGCCCTCACTGGGGGCTCAAGGGGAAAAAGTTCCCAGATATGACATGTCAAATTACCTATACTTTTTTTTTGGTTCCCAACTTTTAATTTTACACTTTTATGTTTTCATAGAGTGGTGACTGCGAAAGCAGGCATAGTTACACAATGTTACACTAGCCTTACAACACTGGGATAGGCAGGCACAACGTTATATAGTCCAGTGCCTGTTCTAGAGTGGAATTGTATAAATACACCCTCCCTATGTCAGTAGCCATTGCATGATCCCCATTATTGTTAACAGACTGGCCAGGATGTTTAAAGAAGAGTGAATTCACTTTTGATGTCCAATGATATCCCTATAAAAATAAACAATCTTTTAAAAGAAAGCTATGAGACATTGTTTACCATTAAATACAATGTTTTTCCCATTTCTAAGAATTTCTGACAGTACCATTGATTGTTTTACTGAACATTGTCTTTGGGCTGTCAAGGAATTTGAAAGTTTGGTCAGCAATTGTAAATATCCTCATAGTATTGCTACTTGTTTATGCTATTGTATACTCCCAGCTCTCTCCCACCCACCAGTTATGGGACATGCTGGCACCATTGTTTTGGTGGGAAAATAGATCAGCAGTGCAGATAAAAACAGGAGACGCACCAACTCCAGACAGAGCGCAAGAATATCTGAATCAAACATTAATAGCTTTAAGGGGTGTGAATACAACAATGGGTTATTGACAGCTGAACGTCACTTTGGCAGGAAAAAGGTTTTCCTCTTTCTCCAAGATTATAACGCTTTCTTCCCCTTAGCATTAACACAATGCAAATTTGACTATGGACGTCAGAGCATGGATGGAGGAAAGACTTTATTTTTTTAAGGTGTTTTTTTTTTCTTTGTGGAAAATTGTAGCATGAAAAATTTGAATATTTAGGGGTAAACTAAAATGAAAAATATAACAAGTTAACACTTTAAGAATTAGAGTTGTGTGCTATGCATTGTAAAACAATGCGCTTCACACTCCTTTGATGCTTAAAGGGATAATAATGTTTCACATAAAAAGCAGCTCCAATTAATCTTCAAAGTATTTGGGCAATGGGGAGTGTTATTTAAATACTGTCAGAGAGTTATAGTTCAAGTGTAATTGAATGATAAAGTATCCCCTTCCCGCCACTTTTACCTAGTATAAGCCACCTCCCCTCAAATGTGGACTTTGGTTGCTTGACCTGACAGCTCGCAGCAAGGGACAATCTTCTTACTGTGAGCATAAGGAAAACCCTGCCCCCCTTGACAGGTTTTTCCTTATGATCACTGAAGATTGTCCCTTTCTGCGATCCATCTGGACAGTCTTTCTGCTCTGAGGTGAGCAGTGTTACATCAGTAAAAGGGGCAGGAGGGGGATACTTTACCATTCAATTACTCTTGAACTACAACTCTGACAGTATTGAAATAACAC
This sequence comes from Rhinophrynus dorsalis, assembly GCA_037306005.1. Classification (NCBI taxonomy): domain Eukaryota; kingdom Metazoa; phylum Chordata; class Amphibia; order Anura; family Rhinophrynidae; genus Rhinophrynus; species Rhinophrynus dorsalis. Next base: position 48,038,256 of record CM074727.1, on the reverse strand, counting down.
TCTCCATGGCCCAAATACTATGAAAATTAATTGGAGCTGTTTTTATTGTGAAACATTACTATCCCTTTAAAAATGTAACGACCTCTACTCCATTCTCCAGGGCTGCTTCTAGGGTAGTACAAAAAGTTCACCAGACAGCAGGGGGCACATTTCCCTGAAGAGTAATAATTTTAGAGCCAATATCTTGGCTCAAAATGCATACATAGCAGAGGACGTGGGGGTGAGGGGATCACTGGCTCCTGTAACTGCACAGAGGAAAAGGACCATGTGGACATGCACTCCTGGCTGCTTTTATGCCTTGGTTTAAAACACAGATGACAGGTAAGATAGGGATAATTACCAACATGAAACAGATGTGATGTAGATATGTCACGGAAGTAGAACTAGGATTAGGAGCAGGACAAGACATAGTCACCTAAATCATACCTCCCAACATTTCAAATTGCCAAAGAGGGACACTTATGTTTTAGTGGGTGTTGCTGGGGGTGTGACTGGTGGGTGGGGCATTACCAAGAATTTTTAGGCTATTTCATGACCTATTGACAGCTCCTTGTGTAACCTAATAAATTACTTATAACAAAACCAAAGTATTTTATTTAAACAGACTAATTTATAAACACATATACTGACATTTAAACAAACAATAATTTGAGTTATATTGCTGTAGAGCAATGTGATACACTTATATACACACCACCCAATCTGGTCTCCTAAAACGAGGGACATCAGGGTGGGAAAGAGGGACAGAGGGATTTGAGTCTAAAAGAGGGTCTGTCCCTCCTAAAGAGGGACACTTGAGAGGTATGCCTAAATCGGAAGCTTCCCTCCAGTGGCAATATCTAAGTTTCCAGGCTGTGTATCCATGTTAACTTTACTTCTGGAAGGTCAGACCTACCTACTCACAGTGATATACACAAAGAGAAAGGAAAAATATAAACAGCACCAGACCCACCCCTGAAGTGGCAGTAGAGATGGCAATAGGGGAGAGAGAATATCTGTGTATTTTTATAAAACGTAACTTTCATTAAGTAAAGGATAAAAAAAAAGTTGAAAAACGGCAAATTAAAAAAGATATCTAGATACTGGCCAATCAAATAAATAAATAGTAACATTTATCTATGTTCTCAAAGTTTTCTCTCTATAGTTACACTGCTACCACAGGAATAATACAGTTCTCATAGCTTTTTCTATTTTTTTCGTGGTAGGGGGTATGAATTTAGAGAGAATCACATCCATTGCCCAATTATTTTGTAGGACATCTCTGTTGATCCGCATACCTTATGTCATCTTGATACTAACAACTAGCTAAGTGAACGCTGACTTAAAGTGATAGTAATGTTTCACAAAAATAGCAGCTCCAATTAATCTCCATAGTATTTGAGCCATGGAGAGTGTTATTTCATTACAGTGAGTGTTGTAGTTCAAGGGTAATTGAATGATAAAGTTCCCCCCTCCCGCCCCTTTTACCTAGTGTAAGCCCCCTCCCCTCAGATGTGGAATCCAGTCCATAGATCAGACAGCACACATCAAGGGGTCAATATTCTTACTGTGAGAACAATGAAAGCCCTGCCCCCCTTGAAAGGTTTTTCAGCTTTTTCCCTTATCTTAATTGAAGATTGTCCCTCTCTGCAATCTACCTGGACACTCCCTGCTGCTCTAAGCTGAGCAGTGTTATATCAGTAGAAGGGGCGGGAGGGTGATACTTTATCATTCAATTACTCTTGAACAACAACTCTGACAGAATTGAAATAACACTCTCCAAGGCCCAAATACTATGAAGATTAATTAGAGCTGCTTTTATTATGAAATATTACTATCCCTTTAACTATACATTGATTCACTGATTTATTGCTGTATTGCTGGCGGACATCTTTGAGAACACAGATAGGCACTTTCCGCTAATCTTGAAAAAGGCCCACGGTAGAGCCGAAATAGCGATTTCAATAAATCAGCACATCATTTAAAGAAGTCCTATGAGTGCGGTTTTCTTCAAACAATTTATATATAGGATGCACCACCTCTTTAAAAATGTATAAGGTAAATTAGGAATACTAAGGATATGTTTATCGGTGCTGTAATTACGACAGATGCTTTGTTGTTGTCAATTTAGATGCCGCTTCATCTTAATGTATTTATGTAAAATCATGTATGTATGTATGTAATGTACATACTTCTGTAACCTAGCGTTTATCCTTCTCTCTCTCTTGCACACATACATTATCTCTCTCTCTCTCTCTTTCTCTCTCTCTGTCACACGAATGTGATCCTACTACCTACTTTTGTTACAAAGCTACCCTTTATTAACCATGACACTCTTGCACATTTTACAACTCCTGTAAAGCACTAAGCTAGACTTGTCTGCAGTTTGCGTCACACCGATATGGGTGATGTCAGCCCTATTTGATTGGCTCTTGTCCACAATGAGAGGTGGATTATAATGTGAAAGCCCCTTGGTTAATCCAATACAAAATGGCTATGAAGACTACCGTGAAAGTGCAACAGGCTATAACTGGACAGGGCCGGATTTGCCATAAGGCAGAGTAGGCATCTGCCTACAGGCGCTCCCCACAGAGGGGCGCTTGTCATTGTAATCAATTTTTTATTTATCTTTTTAATATCTTCATTCACAGCGCTGCGCTCTGCGCACAGTGGCAACAGTAACCTGCCTCCCGCCTGTAGCTGGTTAGCTTCCTTGTCGGCTCTTTTATAATGCAGAGGGCAGGGAGATGACATCAGCTCCCAGCGCTCTGCATTCCTAAAGAGAAGACCGCGCGGGAGCTCAAGCAGCTACAGATACAGACCTCTCCTGCGGCTGGACCACCAGGGAGGTAGGACACAGATACGGGGGGAAAGTGAGGGTAATGTGGGGATGATGGGGCAATGTGGAGCTGATGGGGGCAATGTGAGGGCAATATGGATCTGATGGGGGCAAGTTGGAGCTGATGGGGTAATATGGAGTTGATGGGGGGCAATGTGAGGGCAATATGGATATGGGGGGTAATGTGGAGATCAGGAGTATTGTGGAGGTGTCCAGTGGAGATGGCCAATGGGAGGGGGGCGCTTCAGATATCTGTGCCTACAGGCTCCTGAGATGTAAATCCGGCCCTGCTATTGGAGAGTGTCAGCATATGATAACTGCAGGCAACTATCACTGGATTGTAAACTCTTACAAACAACTTCCTTCCATCACACTTCCCGTTGGCACCAATCAGAACACAGAGCTTTTAGTGACAGTGACATTTTTGATGTAGCTAGAAGGTAAGGATGAAAATAAAGAAATAAGGTAACTGTGAAAGCATTAACCATTTAAAGACCAGCAAGCAGGAAGTATGTGGTGAGGAAAATGCTCACACCATATCATCTTGTCTGCAATAAGTCTGAGGGAGTTTCTACACTCTACAGGCACCTGATGAGTCTCAAACTCTCTATATAATTTGATTTATTATCTTGTGTGCATAAATGAGCTTTTCAAAAAGTGTTTCTTTCGCTTCCATGTCAAAAACGTAATTCATAACCAGCGCAGGACAACCCAAGTGTTATTTTAACCCTTTGGGTGCAAGAGGGGTACGCAATGCATTCCAAAGCACCTACAGGGTTAAGATTGCCTTGTGAGTTTTTTTATTATTAACTTCAGAATTAAAAGGATACCAATGGCTTCTTTTAACCAAGTTTAATATTGTAGATATTAAAAAAATAAATTAATTGATGTAAGTCCAGTCTCTCAAACATGTATAGTGTGAGAGATATACGCTTCTAAAGTTCCCCCTCCTGCCCCTTTCACAGACGTCATGCTCTAGCTGACAGCATGAGATCCTAGTCATGTGACCTGACAGTGGCTCTTCAGCAGAGCCGAAATAGTGATATCTAGAAATTAATAATTCATTGGAATGGTCTACAACGTGTACTTGGAAATTAGGCACACTTTGTAGACCATTCCAATGAATTATTTATTTTTAGATAGTGTTATTTCGGCTCTGCTGAAGAGCCCAGGATCTCATGCTGTCAGCTAGAGCACTGACGTCTGTTAAAGGGGAGGGGAGGGGGGAACTTTAGAAGCGTATATCTCTCAAACTATACATGTGTGAGAGACTGGACTTACATCAATTAATTTATTTTTTTTAATATCTACAATATTAAACTTGGTTAAAACAGCTATTACTATCCCTTTAATATATACATGTTATTAACTCGACAGGAAGAGAAATAAAGAGTAAAAAGAGGGACTGTGTAAAGGAAAGATCAACACTAAGTAATGCATTGGGCACACTGAAACCAATTAATTCCTCCGTAGAAAGCATAACGGGTTTAAATTATTTTACAGCTGGAGAACACATGGTAATAGTGAGCAAACAAAGCAGCCGGCTTTCATGTTTTAGAGAACAGACGTCAACTCAGCTTGGATAAATATTTCAAAGTGAACCTCTGCAAGTTTTCAGAGAATCATCACTTCTTGGTAGACAAAAAAAACATGCTATTAACCTTTAGGGGCCGGGTGGGCAAACTGAGATGTTCCAGATGCTGTTGGACAACAACTATCATCCCTCACCGGCCATTGGCTGGCAGAAGATGGGATTTGTAGATCAGGATCAGCTGAAGGGCCTCATGCCCACACAAGTTCTCAAAACCCCCATTCATTCAAATGGGGAGTTTAACCTCTTGAATAGAGAGGTATCCAACACATTACTACACAATCAATAGATTGTTAAAAGCCCAATTTAAATCAATAACAATTTTTACTGCCCTGCCATCCGGACAGAATAGTCAGGGGCTAATTTGACCCCACTAGGTCTCAGGTCAGAACTCCCATATAAAAAAAGTGAATGCCCCCTCTTTCATGAGCCATAATTATTCCTGCTCTCTGTTCAGGCAGGATGTTCCCCTTTTTATTCTAAATGGACCGGCTTCCAGGCCCCGGTGCTCTCTGAGGCTCAAAACAGTTATGACAAAAGGTCCGAAAATTCACACAAAGAAACAATGTGAAAAACAGACTGCAAAAAAAGACCAATAAATGAGGCACTCAACCCAAGATAATGAAAATGAAGAAAATAAATCATTTGATTTAAATGGGGAGTTTACCAGAAGGATACGCAACTCATAGAAGGGCAGGGCCAGACTGGAAATAAAAACCAGCCCTGGAAAAAATTGCTTACCAGCCCCACAGCACAGGGTCATTATACCAGCCCCATAGCATAATGGCATTTTTTTCTTGTTCATAAAAGGGGAAACCATGCATTTTAAAACACATTTGAAGAATATATTATTTATAGATAAGACAGATATGAAAGCATATATGGGTTTATATATAGAGAGCAAATTCTAGTGCAAAGTGGTAAAAGTGGAGCAATCAGCAAGAACAGTCCATTGATTGCTATGGTGATTAGAAATGTGCCCCACAGCTGAAATGTTGATCAAATAAAATCAGTCTTATTTCACATTGTATCTTCAATGAAGTCCTGAGAGTGCTTATGTCCTCGTGAAACAATATATATATATATATATATATATATATATATATATATATATATATATATATATATATATATATATATATATATATATCAAACTGGTTAGGAAGCACTCACAGTTCTGAGAGATTTGGCCTGGGTGCTATCAGTGTAGCCAAATAGTATATAGATAGAGATCACAGTAGCACATGCAGGACTTTCAAAATATAGATAAATAATTTATTGTCAATGTTTCGGCCACTTACACGTCTTGAGGAAGGCCAGTGTAAGTGGCCGAAACATTGACAATAAATTATTTATCTATATTTTGAAAGTCCTGAGTGTGCTACTGTGATCTCTCTCTCTCTCTCTCTCTCTCTCTCTCTCTCTCTCTCTATATATATATATATACACCAACACCAGAGCTTTGATGGGCTCTATTATCAGGGTAGGATTAGAGAGGCCTCCGGACTACCCCAAGAAGATTGAGATTCAGAGAACAAGCTCAACGACTTACAATGACTTCCTGGACGTACATGTACGTCCTCTGTCACTAAGTGACAGTTTCTATGGGACGTACATGTACATGTCGGGAAGGGGTTAAAAACTGTCCATATGTCAGGTTATCCAAACTACCAGTTAAGGGGATATTCATTCTTGGCACTGTATGTAATGTATGCTAATTCTGGCACCCGTGCTGCATGAATGACATTTCAAATGGTAATTAAACTTTTAAGTGACATTCCAAATGTCAATGAAAACCTTTGTGTGATGTTTATATGCTAATGAAGGCTTTCTGTGATGTTGCATATGTTAATTAAACTTTTCAGTGTCATTTATTATGTTAATGAAGCTCTGTGCTGCACCAGGAGACGTTCAGTTTCACTTCCGCAGAAATAAAAGTATCACTATCCTGTAAACTATACAAATTCTGGACTTTTGGTTCACATGACCGTTTCAGATATGTATACAAAATTCAAGGTCAGGTCACTGGTCCATTTAAATCAGGGGGAATTATGACAATTCTTCACTGGCCTCTATGGTATAGCTGGTATGCTCCAAAATTAACTTTTATAGTAGATACAGAACTTTTTTGAAATTGCTAAAAAAAATAATAAAAAACACTTCAATAGGAGACATTAAACATCTGTCTTGGAGAACTAACCACAGTTCTTCTGTGGATTTAGGCAGCCTCAGTTGCTTCTCTCTCTTCATGTAATCCCAGATAGACTCAACGATGTTGAGATCAGACCTCTGTGGGGGCCAAACCATCACTTCCAGGACTCCTTTTTCTTCTTTACACTGAAGAGAGTTCTGTATGTTTGGGTTCGTTGTCATGCTGCAGAATAAATATGGGGCCAATCAGATGCCTCCCTGATGGTACTGCATGATGGATAAGTATCTACTTGTATTTCTCAGCATTGAGCAGACCATTCTGACCAAATCAGCCACTCCATTTGCAGAAATGCAGCCCCAAACTTGCAAGGATCCTGCACCATGCTTGACTGTTGCCTGCAAACACTCATTCTTGTACCACTCTCCAGCCCTTTGGTAACAAAACTGCCTTTTCCTACAGCCAAATAGTTCATATTTTGACTCCTCAGTCCAAAGCATCTGCTGCCATTTTTCTGCACCCCAGTTCTTTTGTTTTTGTGCATAGTTGAGTCGCTTCACCTTTTTTCCATGTTGGAGGTATGGCTTTTTTGGCTGCAAGTCTTCAATCAAGACTACTTGTGACCAGATTTCTCTGGACCATAGGCGCAGTGGTTGGCCAAGGAAACAGTGCAACAGATGAAAGACAGATCATGCTTATTTCCCTTCGCAATTGGAAGATGTCCAGCAGTGCCATCAGCTCAGAATTGGTAGAGAACAGTGGGATTCTGGTACACCACTAGGATCCCACTGTTTTCTGCCAATTCTGAGCTGATGGCACTGCTGGACATCTTCTGATTGCGAAGGGAAGTAAGCATGATGTGTCTTTCATCTTCTACACTAAGTTTCCTTGGCCGACCACTGCATCTACTGTCCTCAACTTTGCCCGTTTCTTTGTACTTCTTCAAAAGAGCTTGGACAGCACACCTGGAAATCCCTGTCTGCCTTGAAATTTCTGCCTGGGAGAGTCCTTGCTGATACTTGTGTCTTGTTGCCGTGCTCAGTCTTGCCATGGTGTATGACCCTTGACAATAAATTGTCTTCAGCAACCTAACCTTGTTAACTGTATTTGCCTGTTCCTCACCCAGTTTTATTCCTCCTACACAGCTGTTTCTGTTTCAGTTAATGATTGTGTTTCAACATACATATAAAATTAATGATGTTTGGTATAATTGTTTAATCATGTACCAGACTATATGCCTACAAAATCAATGAGTTGGTGCTTGGGCGAGTATACTGAGGGAAAGATAAGAAAGAAGGTCTCCCTCACATTGCAGTGCTCACCCTGGGTAACCAGAAACCGCATTGAGCCATTAATAGACATAAAAAATGTAGTGAGCCTAGATAAACACATAAAGCTAAACAAACATGTTATACATACTAAACTTGTGACATCCATATTGCTATGCATAAGTGTCCTGTTTGGTATAAATGCGAGTCCCAAGTCCCTATTGTAAAAATACTCAGATTACAAAAGGTAGTGTTTTCCAAGTGCAAACCACTATATGTATATATAGATGTTATCAATGATGTCACTATCACTAAATGTGTCTGCCATTTTACAGGCAATAAAAGATATTCAAATATAAGAAAATAATGTTAGGAAGCACTGAAACCATCAGTCTGTTTATCCCAACACACTTCCAGTCCTATTATGGGAGGATGTTTGGTACACCAGCATAAGTGAGATCTATGCCCACCCTATCCTGGATGGAAGTGAGAAGGGCAAAGTCTCACCGTATGGGGGAATTTATGCTACAGTCCCCATCATAGCAGGATCAATTCTCTCTCTGTCCCAGACAGCCATACCATTAAATTATAACAAATAATGACAGGGCAACCAATTTGACATCTTCTAACAATATAGGGGCCACTATCCTGTCACAGGAAGCAAGCCTAGTTAGTTTTGGCATTGAAGCCATTTGGAATTAAAGTGTTAAGTCTATGGATCCACCTTTCTTCAGAGTGGATCAGTTTCAGGTATCTATTACCACCCCTCGATAGTTTTGGCTGGTGGTTTATGATAATGTATTTTAAATCAGCTATGGTGTGGTTGGCCTCAATAATGACGGCCAACCGGTTTGTCACTAGTTTTTGTTCGTATAGCATCTCTGATGGATGAGCAGTGGTTTGCCATATGCTCTTTAAAAGAGGTTATTGTCTTCCCTACATACAATAAACTACAAGCACATTAGATGAAATACACCACAAACTTACTTGTGCATGTAAGTCTGTGAACAATAGGTATATTTTTGCCTGTGAGTGTTTAAAGGCTCCAGTGATGAGGTTTCTGTCAGTCATGCAACCTGAGCATCTAAAATAGCCTTTCTTATCTGACGGAAGCCAAGTGGAGTAGTTGGAGTAGCAGTGTTTAGGGTTCGAAAGTACTAATGAATCTTGCAAAATGCATGATAAGAACAGCACTTTATTGTGATTCAGTCATAGACTTTTGCTCTCTGCAGTAAAGTATAAGAACAGCGCCACATGGTGATCCAGTCAGATTATGACTCACCTCATAATGATCCAATCAGGCTATGCCTCTCTACAGTAAGTGACAGGAACAGCAACACATTGTGATCCAATCACAGACTATGGTTCCCAGTAGTAAATGATAAGAACAGCACCACATGGTGATCCAGTCATAGACTATGGCTCTCTGCAGTAAATGGTAGGAACAGCAGCATTGCGATCCAGTCAAAGACTATGGCTCTCTGTAGTACAGGATAAAAACAGTGCCACATGGTAGTCCAGTCATAGGCTATGGTTCTCTGTAGTAAGTGATAGGAACAGTACCGCATCGTGATCCAACCATGGACTATGGGGGAGATGCACTAAAGTGTGATAAAGTGGAGATGACTTCTCCAGGGATATTACTTCTAAAATTCTGTTATTCTATGGAGCCTAGGCACTAAAATGTCTTCAACTTTGGAGATCTTAGTGCATAGGCTTTATAGAATAACATAGGAACTGGAGAAGTGATATCCCTGGAGATGTCATCTCCACTTTGTGAACTTTTTATCACTCTTTAGAACATAAGCCCCCTATGACTCCCTGTAGTAAATGATAAGAACAGTACCACATGGCAATCCAGTCACAGACTATGGCTCTCTGTGCTAAAGGATAAGATCAGCTCCACATGGTGATCCAGTCATAGAATATGAGGGAGATGCACTAAGGTGTGATAAAGAGGTGATAAAGTGGAGATGACTTCTCCAGGGATATCTCTTCTCCAGTTCTTTTGTTATGCTATGGATATTTCTCCAGCTTTGGAAATCTTAGTGCATAGGCTCCATAAAATAACATAGGAACTGGAGACGTCATCTCCATTTTATCACCTCTTTATCATGCCTTAGTGCATAACTCCTTTTGGCTCTCCATAGTAAGTAATACAAATATCACCACCTGATGGCCAGAAAAGAAAACTGAAGTTTAATTTAAAAAAAAAAAAAACTGTAATAAGTTTTAAATGAAAAAATTGTGGATATTATATGGTGCACCGCCAATAATGAGTGTATGAGGTGCTGGTTCAGGCCAAAGGGAATGTGCTAGGGTAATTATAATATATAAAGCAAAAAGAGAGAGGAAAACCAAAAAAAGCACGAGACCCACCCTCAATAATCATGAGATGGTCTTACTCGTGAAGTGATGATGGTTAGAGATGGGTACTGCTAACTGAATTATCACAGGTGGGTCTGGTGCTTTGTTGGGTTTTCCCCTCCCTTTTTGCTTTATTAAATGAAAAATCTCCCAGTAATTTGAGTACCCTTGTTTTACTTAAAGGAGCAGTAAACTTTTTTTATGAAAACACATTTTATAGAGCATTTCCTGCAGAATAAAACAAGGTCACTCCCATAGCTGTCAGATGTTTTATTCAAAATTTATAGCAGTTTAAATAATCAGGAAGTGAATTTACTGTGTTTACTTCCTGATAGTTATAACTGACAGGAAGTGACAGGAAGTTTCTATCACATTCTATAGAGAACTGTATGTCTCTGACTTTTCTCTACATTATAGTCTATCAGGAAATCTAATTAGCATTTGACCACTAGAGGGCACTGCTAATGTAAAAAAACATGGGTTTAAACTGTAATAACTCTGGAAATATAAATCTCTCGCCACTGGGAATACCCTTATTTTACTCAATAGGAAAATCCCTACAATATATATTTTTTCATAAAAAAGTTTACTGCTCCTTTAAGCGAAAAAGCCCTATATATATCATTAAAAAAATGATTACTGGCCCTTTGCACTCATTGGGGGTGATTCACTAATCGGTAATAAAGAGGTGATAAGGTGGTGATAACTTCTCCAGTTTATCACTTCTCCAATTCCTATGTTATTCTATGGAGCCTATGCACTAAGAAATCTTAGTGAGTAGGCTCTATAGAAAAACATAGGAATTGGAGAAGTGATAAACTGGAGAAGTCATTCTCATTTTATCCCCACTTAGTGAAGCTCCCACATTGACTTTTACTTCACATTTACACTATACTCTAATATACTCTTCTGATATCAGCCTTTTATGCCTGAGAACTCTCTTTACAGCTAAATTACGTATATCTGGCTCTTATCTTGTAGGCAAGGCAACAATATGTAATTTATTAAGGAATATATTTGAGATCAGCCTTGAACTGAACATAGGGCATTATCAAAGTTATGTTTGCCAGATTCTGCAGAGTTCCAGTGAGGTTACATTGCTGTGATGTACTCACAGCTGTGCTTATTGCAACATCTGGGGCCTACTCACACTATGCCCTGAAATCTCCTGCATCGTACACAAGAAATCTGAAACATCTGTGTGTGTATCACTTAAAGATGCATGGCGAACAGTTCTTTGAACTATATCTGGTTCAATGATGTGACATTTGACACATGCTTGTGCACTTAAAGGAGAACGGATCCTTCTATTAACCCCCCCCCCCACTAACCTTTCTGTTGCCAGGAAATCCTAATAGCCCTTATGGATTTTGCCCTTGTGGTGTTGCACAAGAGATTACATTATCAACCAGTCCTGGATGTCATGCTCATGGAGATAGACATGATAGTTGCTAGCAGGACCACAGGACCTCAAACTCTGTGGTTTGCTTTGCAAATGTCGCCCTCTACTGGGAATGCAACACAACGGCGCACTAAAAATGTTGTGTTGAAAACAACAATATCAGAATGCCACCTTCATGAAAATGGTGACATTCTGCTATCTCATGCCAGAATATTGTATCCACACAGGGAGCCAGGTGCAGAGAACTAGTGGTTAACAAACTTTCTAAGCGAGATGGCTGCAATCTGACGGCTGTTACGTATTCAGTCCTGTGATTGGTGCCTTCCATGTAAAATTGCACCTCTTAACACATTGGTTGCAAGAGAGGTGGTATTTATTTGTGGTGCATAGGAGGGCACTAAAGGGGTTAATGCAGCCTTAAACTTCTGAGCGGTGTGAGAACCCTGTGTACTGCCAGTGTTGGATTGCCGCCGCCTCGCTTAGAAAGTTTGTTACCTACCAGTTCTCTGTACCCAGCTCCCTGTGTGGATACGATATTCTGGCATGAGATATCAGAATGTTGCTATTTTCATGCAGGCAGCTTTCTGATATTGCTGTTTTCAACACATTTCTAGTGCGCCATTGTGTTGCACGCACAATAGAGGGCGACATTTTCAAAGGATAGAAAACCTTGCACACTACACATGATAATCTTAAATCTTTAACTATCTCAATGCCAGAGAGATATTCAATGCATTGTGTTGCAATGCACTGGATTGCTCTCTGGCACACAAAGGGTTAAGGACCAGAGGGGTGTGTACTGCATTGCTTTGTGCACCCCTCTGGTCCTTAACTCTTTGAGTGCACACACTGCTCTGGTTCTTAACGGGCAATGTAAGCTCAGACACTATGATTGCTTCAGCTCGAACAAACAAACTACCAGCAGTTGCCATGCCTGACTCCATGGACCGGATACCCAGAACTGATTGAAGATGTTATTTCTTGACCAAAGATACAACGGCAAAATTCATAAAGATCATTAGGATTTTCTGGCCATAGTAAGACAAGTAGTGGGGCTGTTATTTGGAGGTGTCAGTTCTCCTTTAAAGCATATGTTGTGTGAATTTTCCTGCTGAGTAAACATTACCATTGCTAGCAGTTGTTTTAGTCAAATGTTATAACAGTTCAAACTGCCACATTCTATGGAGAACTGTAGTCAGAGACTTACCTCTCCCATAGAATGCAATAGCAGGGTAGCCAACCCCCGAGCCTCAAACAGTTGCCAACCTTGCATATTAAAATAAGACTAAGGTGATTGATTCAAAAGTTATTACAGCTCAAAGTGCAATATCACAGTTCTCCCTCCCAAATGAAAGAGAGGTCTCCAAAGCATGCATTGGAGACCTCCCTAGCAGTCCATGTGTTAAAAGTCCGATATGTATCAAAGGGAATATTTCAGAACTTTAATTTGTCCCATATGTTGCATTTGGTATGCCCCAAAATGTCCCACTCTGTCTCTACATATATACTAGTGTAAAAGCCTGTGTACAGGGGCCAAGGTCCGGGTGATGTTAACCCTTTGAGTGCCAGATGGGTACGTAACGCACTGCGTACCTCTCTGGCACTCAAAGGGTTAAGAGGCCGCTATCTCACTGCTCCACGCGATGCAGGAGCAGTAGAGACGGCCCAAATACAGGTAGTCTCTACTGCGCATGACTGCATCATGACAAACATCCTAGCGAATTATTATATATAAATTAGTGTAAAAGCCTGTGTATACGGGACAAGGTCTGGGTGATGTTGACCCTCTGAGTGCCATAGGGGTAAGCAATGCATTGCTTTGAAATGCGTTGCATACCCCTCTGGCACTCAAAGGGTTAAGAGGCCGGTCCTGCACAGAGTCCTGCCACTGATGCAGTCATGCACTGTAGAGACTCCCGAAAGCACAGAATGCTCCCAGCACAAAACTCCCAGCATTCTGTGTGTTCGGGCAGTCTCTACTGCACATGACAGCTTCTGACAAACATCTTAGCAAATTATTATATAGGATAAGCCACTAGAAGAGAGGTAGCCAATGCATTGCAATACAAAGAGTTAACCCTTTGGGTGCCAGAGGGGTTACGAGATACATTAATCTAGAAATGGCATTTGAAAAACACAGGCTGCCAATGGCGTATCTTTATAACCACTCTTCTATAAATATCAGAGTACACTGATACCTTCATGATTCACAGGGAAATAAGAGAGGATTTTCCCACATGTTTGTACTTGTCACATTTTAACCTGTTGAATGCCAGAGGGGTATGCAACGCATTGCTTTGTAATGAATTGCATACCCCTCTGCCACTCACAGGGATAACAAATTGATCCCTGAAGCTTAGTGGGGACCTATAGAGAAAGGGCTGAACCAGAGCAGATTTTCAGAAATAATCATGCCAATGCCATAATCTACTACTTTGCTTATCGGTATTACAAGAGAACAGCAGAGCAATACACCATTACATGTCACCATTAGCGCAACAGACCATTGGGAGCTACCAGCAGATCGATACCTCATTATATGCATCCATTATGCAATACATTACACCAATGCACACCATTAAATGCCACCAGTAAGGCAATACACAATTACATGCCACCAGTGAGACAATACACCATTACATGCCACCAGCAGAGCAATACACCATTACATGCCACCCCAGAGCAATACACCATTGCATGCCAGCAGTAAGGCATAGACCATTAAATGCAATCCGCAGGGCAACACACACATATGCCTCCAGCAAGGCAATACACCATTACATGTCACCAGCAGAGCAATACACCATTACATGTCACCAGTAGGGAAATACACCATTACATGTCACCAGTAGGGAAATACACCATTACATGCTACCAGCAGACTAATACACCATTACAAGCCACCAGCAGGGCAATACACCATTACATGCCACCAGCATACTGATACACCATTACATGCCACCAGCAGAGCAATATACCATTACATGCCACCAGCAGAGCAATACACCATTACATGCCACCAGCAGACTAATATACCATTACATGCCACCAGCAGAGCAATATACCATTACATGCCACCAGTAAGGCAATACACCATTACATGCTACCAGCAGACTAATACGCCATTACATGCTACCAGCAGACTAATACACCATTACATGCTACCAGCAGACTAATACGCCATTACAAGCCACCAGCAGGGCAATACACCATTACATGCCACCAGCAGACTAATATACTATTACATGCCACCAGCAGAGCAATATACCATTACATGCCACCAGTAAGGCAATACACCATTACATGCCACCAGCAGGGAAATACACCATTACATGCCACCAGTAAGGCAATGCACCATCACATACTACTCGAACACCATTAACCCTTTCAATGCCAGAGAGCTGCAACGCATTGGATACCTCTCTAACATTCATTGGGTTAAATGCCATCAGCAGGGTAATCCACCACTACAAAATAACATCAACTGGTACCATATATTTGTTTATTGTAAATATCCTCTGGGCTGAACAGCTTGGGCATAAAGCAAGTAATGTATTGAAGATGTCTCTGCCATCCAAGGAGTTAATATT
Source organism: Rhinophrynus dorsalis (assembly GCA_037306005.1). NCBI lineage: Eukaryota > Metazoa > Chordata > Amphibia > Anura > Rhinophrynidae > Rhinophrynus > Rhinophrynus dorsalis. Next base: position 48,023,071 of record CM074727.1, on the reverse strand, counting down.
TACAGTGCAGGCATAAATAAAGAGTACATCACCTACCAGCTTTTAGTCTAAGTAAATACATCTATTTAAGCTGCCTGTACTATGTGCCTTTTGTTTTTTAACCAGTTTAATAGTTTTAACCCCTTAACGACCGGAGCGCACGCACCTTGCGGTCCGTTAAGGACCACGGAGCATTTTTTTTTTCGCGGCTGGGTTCCGGACTCCCCGAACGGCGTGAAGCCGCGAGGGGAGTCCGGAATTCCATGACGGTGCAGTTCCGTCATGAGTCCTCAAGGGTATAACAACCCATAACTGAACAGGACCATCATGGGTCCTTAAGGGGTTAAAGTTTTTGATTTAGTAGTTAGGGGATCTAATATCAGCAGAGCTTTGTTCTCTCACCTGTCTGATAATTACTCACATGTTCAGAACATCACTTCTATCCACCTTCTTAGACTTTTAAAACCTATCAGTTTCCATGGGGGGGTGCAATAAATTGATGGAGAGGAATAATTTTGCAAATCATTTCAAGCTAGAAGCTCCCAGACACATTTTTTTTTAACTCAAAGGGTTAAGTGATAGGTCTGCTTTAAAATGATTCTTCTATTTTTTGTCTCCCTTTAATATGCTTTACTTGAGTGCCCCCTTGTGGAGATGCAGCAAACACTAATTCAATATGCACTCACTAGGACACATTTAAATCAACAGGAATTGCAGGAATTTTTATTTGCCCCCTATGGTACAGCTGGTTTTCTCCAGAATTGCTCCGATTTCGCTTTGTACATTAGCCTCGCTGTCTTGCTACATAGACAACTTTCTAGTACTGGCACTGGCCATGTTTCTGGTTTCCTAAACAAGAAATTTAAATACTCTCCACCACCGGGTGAACATATGGAATTGTCATGCACGAACCGTTATTTCCTCTCAAAGGTTAGATAAATGTCACCTATGTGATTCAATACCAATAATGTGAATTACACTTAATATCCTATATAATAATTCACCAATGTATATCAGAAGCAGTCATGCACAGTACAGACGGCTGCGCTTGCTGCAGTCATGTGCAGTACAGACTGCCCGCGCCGCGGCTGATAACGGAGAGGGGTTCTCAGAATTCAGACCGTAGTTGGTGCGGAGAGAGGACTACGGTCTGAATTCGGAGCATCTTGCTCCATTACCAGCTGCGGCGCGGGCAGTCTCTACTGTGCATGACTGCACTGTGGCCGTTGCTGCCTGCCACTGTGGCCCGTGTACACGGGCTGTTCAAATAGTATGTTATAAAGCTGCTGTCTAAAAAATGTCCAGAGAAATTTCGAAAAGGACTAGCAATAATGAACTGAACTCTTATACACTCAAAATGTTAAATACCTGGATTCACTCTCAAAATGCATATCTCCCAAGTGTCCATCTTTAGAAGGGACAGCCCCTCATTTAGACCCAAATCCCTCTGCCCCTCTTTCCCATCCTGATGTCCCTCTTTTTAGGAGATCAGACTGTGTGGTGTGTATTTAAAGGGATAGTATTACTTCAAAATTACTATCCCTCATATTGTAGCCCTTAATAAACTGAGTTAAATGACACCAGCGGCATCTCTCAAACCTTTATGGTTTAAGAGATAGCCGCTTTCAAAGTTTCCTCTCCCCTGCTGTCAGCGTTCTGCTGCCAGCAGGGGAATCCGGTCCCAGGACAGGTGGAGGCTCTTAAACAGAGCCGATATCTCGTTATGGAAGGAAAAATGATTCATTGAAACAGTCTTCTATGTGTGCTTGGTTACCAAGCACACGTAGAAGACTGTTTCAATTAATCATTTTTCCTTCCATAACGAGATATCGGCTCTGCTGAAGAGCTTCCTCTTGATTCAGAGACCAGATTCTCCTGCTGGCAGCAGAACGCTGACAGCAGGGGAGAGGAAACTTCGAAAGCTGCTATCTCTTAATCCATAAAGGTATGAGAGATGCCGCTGGTGTCATTTAACTCAGTTTATTAAGGGCTACAATATGAGGGATAGTAATTTTGAAGTAATACTATCCCTTTAAGTGTATCACATTGCTCTACAGCATACAACTCACATTATCTTTTGTTTAAACGTCACTATATGTGTTTATAAATTAGTCTGTGTAAATAAAACACTTTGGTCTTCTTATAAATAATTTATTAGGTTATCCAAAGAGGTGTCAATAAGTTGTGACATAGCCTACAAATTCTTGGTAATGCCCTGCGCCCCAGCCACACCCCCTAAAACACAAGTGTCCCTCTTTAGCAATTTGAAATGTTGGGAGGTATGGAATGGTACATGTAGATTAGAAAGGCATCCACAAGACTTGAGATGAAATGAAAAAGATATGCTTGTTTATTAGTTTGACATTTCAGTAGTCAGTTGCCACCATTATCCAAAACAAATAACAAGTGAGCAGAATCCTCAATAAACGCAGTCTGTGAGAAATGGCAAAAAGGCATTGACTGTCACAACATAGATCATTCTAGTGATTATGACTTCACCCACAGTGCTATTTATATATTTACAGTGTAAAACCATGAATGAGCGGAGAATATAGACCCAAAACATATATGCAGAAGATATAAAAAAATTAAACAATATAATAGAGAAACCTTTGTTTGTAGAAGTGCAACAAATCAAAGTACAACGCTGACTTCAGGGAAGGGGGAGAGAGGGGGGATCTTTGCCTTCGGTTATCTCTCTAACCATAAAGGTTTGAGAGATGAACCTGGGGGCAATTCAATTATTTTGCTAATATCTACAATATGGGGGACAGTAATAATAAAGTATTACTATCCCTTTAAATTCAGTTTTGTCTAAAAGAAGCCATGTATTGTTCACAGTCTTATAGCAATAAGTGAGTCTGTCATGACACATGTGAATGTGTGTTTATCAGTACATGTGTATACGGTATGTTTTTAAGTCTGTGTTTACGTGTTACGTATGCCATGCTGTGTGTGTGTGTGTGTGTGTCAAGGTGTGTTTGCGTGTATGTGTGTGTATATGTCAGGGTGTCTGTCATGTTGAGTATGTGTGTGTCATGGTATGTATGCTTGTGTGTCACGCTCTATATTTGTGTGTGTGTCACTGTGAATGCGTGTGTGTCAGGGTATCTGTGTGTCATCTTGTGTATGTGTGTGTAAGGGTATGTATGCTTGTGTGTCACACTATATATTTGTGTGTGCGTGTGTCACTGTATGTGTCAGGGTATCTGTGTGTCATCTTGTGTATGTAATCCTGTGTGTGTCAGGAAAAAAAGGAGAGAGAGAGAGAGAGAGAGAGATTGGGGCAAAATAATCAGACAAAAGTCAAAGGTTTAGGTGACAAAATTAAATTATAAAATGTAACTTTTGAAAATGCGACAGTATTTGCTCAATTTTATCAGAAAGTGAAGAAACGAAAATCTTTATACAGACATTTTGGGCCTCATGTTATGCATGAATCAAAAATGGAGTAATTGTGGAAGTGCACCATAGGGGAAATAATTATTTCCGATTTAAAGGGTTAGTAATGTCATTATATAAAAAATGCAATATTGCAGCTATTAGAAAAATAAACTAAACAATCCTTTATGGTTTGAGAGATATAGGAGGCTAAAGTTCCCCCCTCGCATTTTACTGACGTCAGCTGTAAGCTGACAGCAGGAGATCCTGGTCCCGCGACAAGCAGATGGCTCTTCAGCAGAGCCGAAACAGCACAATGTAAAATGAAATACTTCACTGGAATGGTCTACAAAGTGTGCCTGGTTTGCAGGCACATTTTGTAGACCGTTCCATTGAAGTATTTCTTTTTACATTGCGCTATTTCAGCTCTGCTGAAGAGTCACCTCGAGTCCACCAACACGCATCTCCTGCTGTCAGCTTTACAGCTGACATCAGGGAAAGCGGAGGGTGGGGGAGTTTAGCCTCCTACATGAGATAGGACTGGGATACTTTCGTTTATTTTTCTAATAGCTGCAATATTGCATTTTTTATATAACAACATTACTAACCCTTTAAACAGAGCTTTTATCCATTTGAATGCTAGAAAGGTCTCCAAAACATTGCAAAGCAATGAGTTGAAGAACTCGCTAGTATTCTACTCCTATGATAGGTTTCTTTGGCTTGTAAATATTTAATCCATAGAAACTGAGTGTTTTGGTACTTTTAAGAACTGCACAGGTACATGTTAAAGGGATAGCAATGTTTCACAGAAAATCAGCTCCAATTAATCTTCATAGTATTTGGACTTTGGAGAGTGTTATTTCAATACCGTCAGAGTTGTAGTTCAAGAGTAATTAAATGATAAAGTACCCCCCACACACACACTTGTATCTAGTGTAAGCATCCTCCCTCAGATGTGGAAATGTGGAATCTGGTCTCTTGACCAGAGAGGTTGCAGCAAGGGACAATCTTCTTACTGTGAGCCCCCCTTCAAAAGTTTTTCCCTTATTCTCACTGAAGACTGCCCGTCTCTGTGATCCATCTGGACAGTCTTGCTGCTCTGAGGTGAGCAGTGTTACATCAGTAAAAGGGTTGGGAAGGAGATATTTTATCATTCAATGATTCTTGACTACAACTCTGACAGTACTGAATTAATATTCTCCATGGCCCAAATACTATGAAGATTAATCAAAGCTCCTTTTATTGTTAAACATTACTATCCCTTTAACAAAAAAGCTGAGAAACTCTACTACACTAATGTGTCTGAATTACAGTTGTACAGTGGAGTCGGATAACCATTCAAAACAACACACAAGATTTTCTGAAAAGTGTTTTATTTCACATTTTCCCACATGGGGGTGCGATAACAAAGATTTGTTTAGCCACGGAACTGCACAATTGCAAGTGAGAAATAACAGAAAGAGTAAACACGTATTTCTTTTAACACATAATTTAAATGATATTATGGTACGTTTGTGTGATTTAAAGTTCAACTTTTTTGTTTTTAGTCTGAAAAGAAACTAAGTTGGTATGTTTTACAATAAATTATTATATGTAATAAAATATTTACATATTTTATTTCAATTTCTGTGTTAAAATAAAAATATAGTTAAAATAAAAGCATTTACACCACTAAAAAGAGGTAAAAAGAACATCAGCAGCTTAAGGTAAACATTCCTTAGCAAAGTATATTATTTTATTTTTGCTATTCTGTACTTAAAGGGATAGTTATACTTTGGTTTAAAAATTTCCAATATTGTAGAGATTAAAGGGATAGTAATGTTTCATTATAAAAGCAGCTCTAATTAATCACCATAGTATTTGGATTTTGGAGAGTGTTATTTCAATTCTGTCAGAGTTGTAGTACAATGACAGTTCAATGACAAAGTATCCCCCTCCCGCCCCTTTTACTGATGTAACACTGTTCAGCCAGAGCAGAAGGGAGGTGCCAAGGTAGATTGCAGAGAGGGACAATCTTCAATTAAGATAAGGGAAAAACCTGAAAAGCTTGTCAAGGGGGGCAGGGATTTCATTGTTCTCATAGGAAGAAGATTATCCCCTGCTGTTATCTGTCTGGTCTATGGACTGCATTCCACATGTGAGAAGAGATGGCATACACTAGGTAAAAGGGGTGGGAGGGGAAACTTTGCTTGTTAATATCTCTCAAAACCATAAAGGTTTGAGAGATAAGACTTACAGGGAGAGGCTCTTCAGCAGAGCCGAGATTGCGCTACTTAAAATGAAATAATTCACTGGAACGGTCTGCAAAGTATGCTTGCAAACCAGGCAAACTTGTAGACCTTGTAGACTAACAAGTCTACAAGGTCTACAAGTTTGCCTGGTTTGCAAGCATACTTTGCAGACCGTTCCAGTGAATTATTTCATTTTAAGTAGCGCAATCTCGGCTCTGCTGAAGAGCCTCCGCCAGTCCCGAGAGCAGGATCTGCCTCTGTCAACTAAAGCATTGATGTATGAGAAAGGGGAGGGGGGGGGGGAGTTTAAATGCTCCAAACGCGTAAACTATAACATTTTGAGAGATGGGAGGTAGTTTATTCTACTGCTGTTGTTAATCTGTACAATATTAGACATTTTTAAACCAAAGTATTACTATCCTTTTAAAACTGCTTTTGCAAGCTTTTGTTTTTCAGTATTAACCTTTTGAGTGCCAGAGGGGTACGGAATGAACTGCAAAGCTAACTTATGATTATCCATTTGAATGTTAGCTACATCAAGGGGTTAAAGCTGTGTGTGCAGTAAGAGCAGATATTTTTAACCCCTTGAAGGTAGCTTCACAATGTGTTGCACACATGTCTGGCTCTCAAGGGGTTAAACTCTTATGGAAAACTATAGGAAGCAGATTTAATAAGACCTGAACAATTCAGAATTGGAGCAGCAGCATTATATAACAATCCCTACGGAGTCGAAAGGGGAATTTAACCCCTGAAATGCTAGAGAAGACTCTAATGCGGTCGAGACCTCTCTAGCATTTCAGGGGTTATAAGCCTCAATTAAATCAACTGTCATTTTATTAACTGGTCCCTACGGTACAGCTGGTTGCTCCAGAATGAATCCAGTTCTTCTTATTAAAGGAGCAGTAAATGTATTTCTTGTAATGAAAATGTATATGTTTTAGGACATTTCCTGATGAGTAAAACAAAGGAATTCCCAACTCTGTGAGCTGTTTTCTTACTTCTTCAAATGTTAAAATTAAAATTTTTAGGATGACAGCATCATTACTTCCTGAAATTTCAAACTAACAGAAAGTGACAGCAGTTTCTATCACATTCCGTTCACACCTATTTGCATACCTCCCAAGTGTCCCTCTTTAGGAAGGACAGTCCCTTTTTGAGACCTAAATCCCTCTGTCCCTCTTTCTCACCCTGGTGTCCCTCTTTTTAGGGGATTAGTCTGTGAGGTGTATCACATTGCTCCACAGCAATGCAATTCACATTAATGTTTTTATAAACTAGTCTGTGTAAATAAAATACTTTGCTCTTGCTTTAAATCATTTATTCAGTGACACAAAGAGGTGCCAGAAGGTTACAAAATACCCTAAAAATTATCTGTGATTCCCCTCCCTCCAGCCACACTCCCTGTAACATCACTTAAAACAAAAGTGTCCCTCTTTGGCCTTTTGAAATGTTGGGAGGTATGTATTTGTAAGTGACTCACCTCTCCCATAGAATGCAACAGAATAACTAACTATCCGGCCACTAGAGGGCACTGTTAATGAAAAAGAAAAAAAAAAAAATCAAGAGCTTAACTTTAACTTTTCCCTCATCTTAATTGAAGATTGTCCCTCTCTGCAGTCTACCTGGGCACACTCTGCTGTTCTGAGCTGAGCAGTGTTATATCAGTAAAAGGGGCAGGAGGGGGATACTTTATCATTCAATTACTCTTGAGCTACGAATCTGACAGTATTGAAATAACACTCTCCAAGGCCCAAATACTATGATGATTAATTAGAGCTGATTTTATTATGAAACATTACTATCTCTTTAAACTGCAATATCTCACAAAATATGCATCTCTCTGTAGTGGGAGTACCCCTGTTTTACTAATAAGGAAAATCCCTACAATATACATATTTTCAATAAAAACTACTACTACAGAAGGCAAGAAACTAACAGACTGAGATGTTCAGGCAGTGTTTAAAGAAGAAGTCATTTTTTAAATTAAAAATAAAAAACATATGTAAGTGATTTCCTGCTGAATAAAAAAAAAAAAAAAAACACCCACTGCTGATATTTTTAATTCAAATTCTTACAGCTCAAACTCTAATCAAACTGTTAACAACAGCGCCAACTGGTGCCCAAAAGAGAAGCTAGTTTTTATAATGCACTCTATGGGACAGCTTGAGTCAGTGGCCCTTACCCTTCACTGTACATGACAGGAATGAGACAACTGACAATTGCAGTTTAATGATTAAAAAAAGTTTCACTGTAATAACTTTTTACTATACATTTTCCCAGAAGTAGGAGTATTCTTGTTGTACTTTTCAGGAAAGCCTGTAGAACATATTTTTAATTCAAATAATGTACTGCTATTCTAATTGTGTACGTACAATTAACATTACACTTGCTGATTTTGTTTGCATTTACAATAGGTCAGTGGTAGACAGTAGTTGATTGCCTTTATTAAATTTTGTGACACACATATTTCTGTAATGTAATGCAGTGACCCACCACACTAAAACAAAATCATTAAACACATTATACATAATTTAAAAAGCATAACAGCAAAATGAGACATTGGTTTATTTCCTTTAAAGGGATAGTCATACTTAAAATGTAAAAAAAAAATAGTGGGTCAGTTGATCATAGATTTCCATAGGATGGTGTAGCAACAGTGCCACTGTACAGTTTCAGGCCACTGTGATACTGCACCTAAAATTCAAGTTTGAGCTGTAATAACTTTTGAATAAAACACCTTTCAGCAGTGGGAGTATCCTTATTTTACTCAGGGGGATATACCCCACAACATATATTTTTTTTACATTCTAATTATTAATATCCCTTTAACTATTTGAGTGCCAGAAAGGTATACAAAGCATTCCATTGCAATGTAATTCACTGAATACTCTTCTGGCACTCAAAGATTAATTATAATTATTGATGCCATAAAGCCCCTCTTTGTATCAAACTTGCCCCAAATTGCGTTTTGAACACAGAACCAGTATTCTACTTTTCAGTGCATTTAGTAAAACTTTATTGACAATAGCACTGCACTAGGAAGTGCAGCACTCCATTGAGGGATGTAAACAAGCCATCAGAACCCAACTTATCCACAACAGAGTAAATAAGTTGCTTTATTATGTAAACCAGGGATAGTAAAACTCTGGATCTCCGAAGACTATAGTTTCCATCCTCCTCAACCAGCTGCTGGGGATGATGGGAGATGATGTTTCCAATAACTGAAGGTCCAAAGATTGACTACTCCCTAATTTAAAGCGACCTGCCTGATCTGAAGCATGGAGATCCTAACAAGTGGCATGACAGCAGAATGTCCAAGCCTTGGGAGTTGTGCTTCCCTGGATCTATACTAACCTTAGGGTTTTCAGATGTGGGGGGCTATTCCCAACCAGGCAATGGACAAAGGTTGCCTATGCTGGATCTATACCAACATAAAGCCACTTTAGTATCTTTTTTTTGGTAGCTAAGTTCAGAGATCATAAGTTTGGAAATAAGACACTTAAACCCCTTGGATGCTAGAGACAAGTCCAGCGTCCAAAGAGTTAAAACACAGTCTTTGTAAACTGTTTTGTTACTCTGTTACACACAGGTATTAACATTTTTGCAAAGCAAATTATTACAGTCAGGGGCGGATTGTGGGGGAATAAGAGCCCGGGCATTTTTTTAACCCTTTGAGTGCCAGAGGGGTACAGAATGCATTGCTTTGCAATGCATTCCATACCCCTCTGGCACTCAAAGGGTTAAAACAGCCCACTAGCTGCACCGATGTCCCTATCGACGCCCCTTGTGGTCCCTGTGTGGCATGGGAGAGCAGGCGCCAGGATATTATGGCATATCCTGGCGCTCTGCATTAACCCTTTCAGTGCCAGAGGGGTACGCAACGCAATGCGTTGCGTACCCCTCTGGCACTTAAAGGGTTAACAAGGAACGCAAAGGCTGTCACAGAGAGTGCCTGTGGCAACACAGACCTCTCCTTCAAAATATCGTGGGACAGTGAAGTGAGATCCTCTGATCTCCCTCACCAGCTCATGATCTAGCGGCGCACAGGGGGATGCCCGATCCCCCGACAGGACAATCCGCCCATGATTACAGTACAGGAACATTCAACACTCTTCCAAATGTAACTGGAGTTACTGAACCTTTCAAGCCTTCTGGTGCTGTGTAAGAGAATACTCCACTGTAATTGAGACATTGTTACTTATCAGGCTTTTACGGGACGGGATTCCCAGTGAACTCCAGTGTGAACGTGTGTGGCTGATTCTTGTGCACATGCTTTTAGTGAGTCGTGCTGTGCCACGGAATATTATCTATAAAGTGGAGCAATTGTGGTGAAAATTAACTAAACTACAGGAAAAAAAAAATTTGCTTTTAAAGGGATAGTAACGTCTTTTTAAAACAAAATGAAATATTGTAGCTATTAAAAAAATAAATGAAATTATCCCAGTCCCATCTCTCAACCCTTTATAATTTGAGAGATAGAACATTTTAAAGTTCCCCCTCACTGATGTCAGCTGTAAAACTGGCAGCAGGAGATGCGTGTCTGCCGACTCTAGGCGGCTCTTCAGCAGAGCTGAAATACCAAAATCTAAAAATAAATACTTCAATACTTCATTAGAACGGTCTACAATGTGTGCCTGGTTTGCAAGCACACTTTGTAGACCGTTCCAAATGAGGTATTTCTTTTTAGATTTCTGTATTTCGGCTCTGCTGAAGAGCGCCCAGCCGGTCCTCGGACCAGCATCTCCTGCTGTCAGCTTAAAGCTGACGTCAGGGAAAGGGAAGGGAGGGGGGAGCTTTAAAACGTTATATCTCTCAAACCATAAAGGTTTGAGAGATGGGACTGGGATTAGTTTATTTTTTTAATAGCTACAATATTTCGGTTTTTTTTGTTGTTTTTTTTTTAAGCCATTACTATCCCTTTAAATTAGTGAATGCTCAAGCGGTCTCCAAAGCATTGGGGGTTATGCAACAAGGCGTGATAAAGCGGAGATGACTTCTCCAATTCCAAGTCCTTTGCGACTAGCCAGACCTGAAAAGTTACTTGCCACTGCAACCCCAAACATACCCACCAGGGCTGAATTTCTACTCGCCAGGGCTAAATATTCACTCGCCATTGGCTAGTGGTAAGTGAAAGTTTTGAGCCCTGGTCTAGTCTATGGAGCCAATGCACTAAGATCTCACTACTTTGGAAAGCTTAGTGCATTGGCTCCATAGAATAACATAGGAACTGGAGAAGTGATATCACTGGAGAAGTCATCTCCACTTTATCGTGTCTGTATCATGCCTTAACGGGGAACTATCACCCCAGCTAAAGTCCACACCACCTAATTACGCAACTAGCAATAAGCTTAAAAACCAAACTGCTACGCAGAATAAAGACCGCGTTAGTCAGAAATCCTTCCTCAGCCGACACTGACAACCAGGCAACAGCGCAGACATCTTTGCTTACAAATCTCTGCGACCCAGCACCGTCAGTCCCAGTCTCCTCTTAGAGGCATTGCACGGTACCTTAAGGTACCGGAACGGGCTGACGGTGCAGGTGCGTAGACACCTCTAGAGCGCTGTTGCCTTGCCGTCAGTGTCGGCTGAAGAAGGATTTCTGACTAACACGGTCTTTATTCTGCATAACAGTTTGATTGTTAAGCTTATCGCTAGATGCCTAATTAGGTGGGGTGGACTTTAGTTGGGGTGATAGTTCCACTTTAATGCATAAGCCCCACTGCTTTGCAATATGTCAGCAACCTCTGCAGCATTATCAGAGTTAAAAAGCCAGATTTGAATCAATGGAATTTTTGTGAATGCTTATTTGGCCCTTATGGACAGCACAATTTGTGTGCCAAAGAAATTCCCAGCAAATTAAAAAGTAATGGGAGGCCACTGTTGTACTGTACTAGATCACTGATGGGCAATGTGAGTCACTATAGCTGTTGTTGCACTACAACTATCATTAAGTGACAATGGGAACTGTATTACAGCAGTAGATGGAGGGCCTCATGTTGTCCACCGCTGCACTAGATACTCATTATTTTAATTTGATGGAGATATGGATTTTCCCTGTGGATTGGTTGGGAACTAAATGTAAATTTTTAGCTCCACGATACAGAACTCCAGCATGGTTTTATATTAAAAAATGTCATCTTCAATTTATGCTCATTTATATTGTCTGCTACCATACGACCTGAGCGCCATTATAACATGTAAAATACTGTAACATATTTATCATTTGTAAACATCCTTTAACCCTTTGAGGCCAGAGCAACACATTGCAAAGGATTAAACCCTTGGGCACTAGAGTTAATCTTTTTAAATCATCAATGTATTACATTTAAAGGGACCCTATCACCTAACGACAGGTTTGTCGATTTTGACAGAGCTTGCAAAATCACCTATATTTTGTAATAACCATTTTTTATTTATTAAATTTGTTTTTGCATTAATTTTATTTATAAATTATGGTAATTATAAGGCATGCCGTGCCGGCACTTTCGGTCTAAGCCTACATTACCTTCCCCACTCAGTGACATTGCTCAGTAATGCATTACCAGCCTCACTGGCACTGAAAGGTTTAAGTGTCAGTGAGTGGCGAAAGTAATATAGGAAGTGTCTGCCTTCATTAGCATAAACCAGAAATCAACATAACTAAAATAACTTAAAAAAAAAATTGTTTTCTAAATCAGAAGATCAAAAAAAAAACAAAATAAAGAGGGGAGAATCTCATAGTGTAGATATCCCGAAATCAAAAAATGAGCGTTAAAGGGATAGTAATACTTTGATTTATCTTTATCTTATTTTGTAGGCATTAAAAAAACATGAAGAACGATATAAGTCTTCTCTCTCAAACGTTTATGGTTTAAGAGATATTCACAAACAAAGTATCCCCCCCCTGTTCAGCTAGTTCAGAAGGGAGGTGCCCAGGTAGACTGCAGAGAGGGACAATCTTCAATTAAGATAAGGGAAAAAGCTGAAAAACTTGTCAAGGGGGGGAGGGCTTTCATTGTTCTGATAGGAAGAAGATTGTCCCCTGCTGTTATCTGTCTGGTCTATGGACTGGATTCCACATCTGAGAAGAGATGGCTTACACTAGGTAAAAGGGACGGGAGGGGAAACTTTGCTTGTAAATATCTCTTAAACCATAAAGGTTTGAGAGATAAGACTTATATCATTCTTCATATTTTTTTAATGCCTACAAAATAAAATAACGTTAAAACGAAGTATTACTATCCCTTTAAATAGCGAAGTAATATACTCACATAGATATTTTGTCATAGATATTGAATCAGAGTATTTTGTATCTTTGTAATAACAAGATTATATTACTCCTGATGAAGTGGCACGTGGGCTGCGAAACATGTTGAGGATTATTTTAGTTTTTTAAACAAATTTTATCATCTTGTGCATCTGGTCTGCTGCCTCTTTGGACATTTTATACATCGTTTTGGCGTTTGATGCTAACTTGTGTGGCTCTGTTGCGGGGAGAATCAGCATCTAAATTCCCTGCTTGCCTTTAAACCGGTTGCACGAATCTGAAGCCGGAGATACCATTGAAGAGAGTATTCAATTTCATTTTTTTCTCAATATACCGTAAAATCTCAGGCATAATACGCACCTTTGTATAATACGCAGGTGTATATTATGCCTAAGATTTTAGGGGGGAAAAAGAGTGCCTATGTATAATACGCACCCTTGTTTCCTCCCTTACTACAAAAAAATTATAGTGTTAGCAGACCTCTTCCCTCCCTCCCCTGACGCTCTGCTTTGAAGATAAACCTTACTTTTGTGCAAGTGAACTGCTGAAGAGAAGGCAAAACTTCTTGCACTTGCCGCCCTCTTCCTTCAAATGGGCTTACAAGTCCTTCCGCCTCCAGCCAATGGTAATGTCCTGATACACAGGGCATTACCATTGGCTGGAGGCGGTAGGTGCTGTAAGCTCAATTGAAGGAAGCAGACGGCAGGGCGCAAGTGCAAGAAGTTTTGCCTTCTCTTTGGCAGTTCATTTGCACAAAAGTAAGGTTTATCTTCAAAACAGAGCGCCGGGGGGGGGGGGAGGGAAGAGGTCTGCTAACACTATTTTTTTCGTTGTAAAAACTCTTGTGTATAATACGCACCCCCCTCTTCACATAAGGTGAAGTAGGGTAAAATTGTGTGCATAATACCCTAGATTTTACGGTATGTGCATTTTTGGTGAAACAGGGTAGCTCTCCTTGCATTCTTTTTCAGTGTAAATCAGAAGATGGCTAATTCAACATAAAGGTGATTTTGGAGGCTCTGTCAAAATCATCAAAGTTGTTTTTAGGCAATGAAGTCCCTCTAAAGTAATTCTTAATCTTCGGAGACTGACGTCCATGTTAGTGCCGTCTGCACTGTCAGTTCCTTCTGGTTACCTTAAGGTAACATGTAATGACTCCTACAGGAGACAGGGACAGCACAGGAGTCTCTAAGACAAGATGGCTGTTCTGATGCCTGGCTTCTGGTCTCAGAAGATTAAGGATTACTTTAGAAACGGGTACTTCTGAGAAGTAATAGAAGTAGGGTTGTGCCGATACCGGCATTTGCGAGAGTACTCGTACTCGCGCAAATGTGGCCGATGCCAGCACCGATACCCTGTGTCAGGGTCGGTGCTGCAGAGAGGGAGCCCGGGGAGCTGCTCACAATGCTCCCCGGTCGCCGCTCTCCCTCCTGTAGCGTCGGAGCGTTGCCGCAGGTAACCATGGTAACGCTCCGACGCTGACCTCTGCTGGGGCTCACAAGAGAATAGCGAGCACCTAGCAGAGGAGGGTAAGGCAGATCAATAGAGGCAAGATGGGGTGAAGAAAGAGGCAGAGAGGGTGTCAAGAGGGAGAAAAAGACGCAAAAGGGACTAAGGGAGAAAAAAAAAAAGAGGCAAAAGGAGGAAGGATCAGGAGACAAAAGGAGGGGTGCCAAGAAGAGACAAAAAGAGGGGGGATCAGGAGGGAGAGAGAGAGGCAAAAGAGTGGGTTCAAGAGTCATGGAGGGGGAGAAAGGGGGATCAAAAGGGAGAGAAAAAGCAAAGACAAAAGAAGGGGGCTCAAGATGGGGAGAATGAAGTAAAAGTTGGGGATCAAGAGGGGAGAAAGAGTCAAAAGGGGAGAATCAAGAGATGGTCTATGTATGTAATTTATATATATATATACTTTAGGTACTTGGAAAACTGGCAAATAACCGCAAAAAAAGTATCGGTAATTGGTATCGGCGAGTACTTTAAAAAAGTATCGGTACTCGTACTCAGTCTTAAAAAATTGGTATCGGTGCATCTCTAATTAGAAGTATTATGAAGCTAGTCGCCATAAGTTTAATTATTGGAGGGTGACTTTATACAAGGTGAAAGTTCCGCTTTAAGACCTTCCTGGCACCAAAACAGTTAAACAAACTAAAAGAAAACCAAACTGATGATAGTTCATATGAAAAAAGCTGTTTCTTAATAAACAAAATAATAATATTACTTAAAGAAAAAATGTACTGATAAATTTCTGCAGAGCATTACTAAGTATAGTTTTATAGTTAATCAGAGAATATTTTGCTTTTTGTCTTATAAAGCACAAACAGTGGAGGAGCTCCCCCTACAGGAAAGAAGCATCTACAGCTTTTACTAAGCCTTGTTACTACAAGGAAGGCTTGCAGAGATCTTGGATAGTAAAAGGAACAAATCCACTTTATAATGTCAGTCAAACTTAATTCAGAACCTAAGTACTATGATTTACCTGTTAGCAGCATATAGACCAGGAAGCTACGTGGAATGCAGTTATCGTAAAGGGATAGTAATACCAGAAAAAATATGCAGCTCCGATTGATCCTCCAATAACGTGAGCAACGTATCGCTGTATTTCAATATTTTCCGTTTTGTACTTCAAGAGTAATTCAGTGCTAAAGTATCCCCCTCCCGCCCCTTTAACTTCTGTAAGCCGCCTCCCCTCAGCTTTGGAATCTGGTCATGGGACCAGACAGTGTGCAGCGAGGGACAATCTTCATCCACTGAGTAAAAGGAAAACCGTGCTCCCCTTGATAGAGGAGGGCAGGATTTTCCTTATGCTCAGTGAAGATTGTCCCTCACCGAGTTCCATCCGGCCGGCTGAGAGAGGCAGCATGATGTCAAGTGAAATGGGAGGGAGGGGAATCCTTTAGAACTGAATTACTGTCGAAGTACTAAACGGAAAATATTGAACCACAGCTTTACCTGGCGCATGTTAGAGGAGGATCAATCGGTGCTGCGTATTTTTTCAGGTATTACAATCCATTTAAAGTTACTATACCTAGGGCCCTATGAAGTGATGTAGTCTGTTTTGAAAATCTGCACCACATACTTCTTAATCTGACTATAAAACACAAATTTGCTTGACGACTGTTTCCTGATATTTCCCTGCATCTTATAGTCCAAAGAAATCAGTTCCTGAAAAGACTTAGATGGGATTCAGTGTAATGTACTTGTAGAAAAAAACTCACCAGAGTGGTTTAAAGGCGATACCTTTTAATGACTAAATGAGGACATAGAATGTGCAACTTTCTGGATACTAAGGGCCCTTCTTCAGGCATGGGTTAACCCTTTGAGTGCCAGAGGGGTATGCAACACATTGCTTTGCAATGCGTTATGTACCGCTCTGGCACTCAAAGGGTTAAGAAGGAGCCTTACTGTCTGGAAAGTTTACATGTGTAGTTCTAATTCCATATTCTCCCATATTAAAATCCGAGATGTTGAAAATTCTTTGTTTTGAGAAGAATGTATCTACAATAGAACACTTGATTCAAAGGAAAAAGCGGCACCAAACTTGATTTCGATTTCAATGAAAATTAGGTCACTCACCAGCTTGAATAGAGCGACGGTGCAAAGGGAATGGATGAGCCAGAACATCAGGAACACAACAAAAAATTTAAAAATCCACCACACTCAATATACTCCATAAAATCACTTCTTTACTGGAAAAAAAACATGGAACACTGATGAGTGATAGCCTCACGCGTTTCGCACAAACACTCATGAGTAAGCACTTTTTGTACGAAAATCGTGAGGCTATCACTTGTCAGTGTTCCGTGCATTCTTTCCAATAAAGAAGTGCTTTTATGGAGTTTACTGAGTGAGGTGGACTCTACAGTAGAACACAACATAGTCCATATGAACAAATAAAAAGCAGAGCAATTCTTAGGAAACCCAAACACATCATAGGGAACAATAAAAAAATCCATTGATTTAAAAAGGGACTTAAGCTGTTTGAATGCTTAGAAGTGACTTCAAGGCATGGTGAAGGAATGTGTTGAGACCTCTAGCATTTGAGTGGTTAAAAGTCCAACTTAAATGCATGGGAATTTTTGATTATCCCCTTTGGTGCTGATAAATTGCCCAGAATTGCTCCATTTTACATAATACATATTGTCCAACAAGTAATCTTTCTCTAGATTAAATAAACTTGTCTCTAATATGGCTTGGTTTAGGAAAGACCGACTGCACACAACAGCTGTAGACACGTGTACTCAGATACCTTTTACAGTGACATGAAAGGCTCAGTGTAATTACTATAAAGGAAGAAATATCAAACAGATATAGGAGTGACCGTTAGATGGTTAGTAGGTTCCTACATTTCTTCATCACTCTGCTCTGGGTCCTTCTGTTGCTCTTGGTCAGATGCACTGGAAGCATCGTCATCATCATCAGTCTGTTCACCTGAGTGATACAACATAAGTGCATGTGTCTTGTGTGTGATGGTAATTGTACACGGCCCCTGTGCCCATGGCTCTCCGTCCACCTGCATGGGCATTTTTGAACTCTTCAAAATCAGCTGGCAAAGACATTAACAAAAAAAAGAAAAAAAAGAAGTAGTAAAACAAATTATTATCATGCACCTTGTACAAAGTGATAATATTTACAGGACTGTGTAATGGAATGAAAATTTCTTAGTAATACATTAAAGGGAACCAACAGAAGTCATGCTTCCATTGAGGGTACACATTGCTGATGCACTGGACTGTATTGCAATACTTTGCTTGCTGCTCTATGTATCTATGGCAGATGTTTAATCTAAATATGTCAGAGATCTCTTCTTAAGTAAATTTTATTAGATCAGAGGGCGTCCAAGTTTTTTCATTTGTGAGCCACCTGATCAGCAATCCATGTGTAAAGGCTGCATTCCTTTTTTATTGATAACAAGGGAAATTGTAGCCCGTTAGCTAGTTTACCTGTATGAAAGTTCTAGCTACAGGTCTAGTGCTAGTCATTGATCAGTCCTGATCAAGTTAATGAGAATACTGGTATTTAGCAGACTAAGCTATTTTTGAGGACTGCAGTGCGTCAGTTAAACAACAGCAGCTCCAGGGATGTGGTTAGGCCCTACTAGCCTACTAGTTCACGTGTGCTAGCTAATTAGGTATGATAAAAAGGTAACAAACCTGAGGAGGGCAGCACCCTGGGGTTTGTGCCTTGCTGTAGAAGAGTATTCTGATCGGTGGACAGTCCTTTGTGGACTTCAAATAACTGATCAGCTGGTTCAGGTAAAGATAGAACTGCCAGAGAAGCTGTTACATGTAACAGCTTCTCTGTTGGTTCTCTATTTGAGTGATTTGTGAAGCTACTCAGGGGATTCTTTATGTTAGAACGTTCTGAGTGCCACAGGGATGTGCAATGCATTGCAGAGCAATGTGCTGCACATCCCTATGGCACTCAATGGATTAAGGGATGGAGGCTGCCGTCTCTGTGGTTCCACAGAAAGCTATGGGAAGATTCCAACTGCACTAACTCAGTTTGGTGAAGTTACTGACAGCATAGGTAGTTACCGGTGCTTAGTGCATGTGGCGAATTGTCAAGGTAACATAAAAACACAACCACAGGAATACGTAATGGGTCATAAATTTTAATTTCTATATGTAAATGAGAAAATGTTCAAGTAGACACTGCAACATTGTAAACCTGGTAAAGGCATGGCAAAAGGGACATGATGGAAAAGACATCTTAGTGCATATGACGAGAAGGAATCAGTGCAAGTAGTCTACATTATGGCCAAACTGGACTCTTATGGGACCTTAGTGCATTTCAACCCATATCGTCAGAATGATATCTATAAATTAGAGACTATTCAAAAAAGGTTCACTAATATGGTGTCTGGGCTAAATAATAAAACACGTGAGGGAAAACTCCAGGACCTTAATAGATTGGAATATAGATGAGAAAGGGTTGATGTGATTGGAACCTTCAAATATATTAAGGGGCTTAATAGAGTTAAAGGAATAGTAACACTTAATATTGAGAAAAAAAATCTATATTGCAGGGCTTATCCTGCCAAGTAAAAGTATTCAACTACGGAGAAATGTTCTATTCCAAAGTTATTGCAGCTCAAACGCGTTTTTTTTTTTTTATTCAGTACTTCCATGTCCTGCTACAGTATCCTATGGAGGTTTATGTTCAACTGACCTTAGCTGTCCACAGACTGCTGCAGTAACAGTACCACCATAATATATTAGGCCATAGGGGTACTGCACCCAAAAAAACATATGTTTGAGCTGCAATTATTTCTAAAAAAATATCTTAGCAGTGGGAGTAGCCATGTTTTACTCAGCAGGATATACCCTACAATATGTTTTTTTTTCCAGTATAAAATGTTACAGTCCCTTTAAGATAGAGAGAGATTTATTTTTCAAAGGATTGGATAAGTCTGAGTTTTTAACACAGACAGCTAAATGGGCAGACTACATGAGCCAATAGGTTTTTACTGTTTATTAAATTCTATATTTCTGTGTTTATATAAGACTAGTGTAAAACCGCCGTGTACACGCATACCCCTCTGGCACTCAAAGGGTAAGAGGCCGCTACCTCACTGCTCCACGCAACGCAGTCTTGCGTCACCTCACTTATGCGATGCAATCATGCGCAATAGAGACTGCCCCAATGCGGGCACTGCGCATGACTGCATCGTGACAAACATCCTAGCGAATTATTATATAGGATTATGCATCAGTGCATGTTTGCAAACATAAACTATGTTTTGTAAGCTTATATTTTGCAAACTCTAAATATTTCAATAAATAAGGAAAACATATATTTAGAAACATTAATAGAAGTCTTAGCGTTACAATCAATACAACGAGTACACGCACTTACCCGTACTGTGTGTGCCTGTCCAAGACGCACAGGATTTGCCAACTTCACCTGAATCTGTGCACAGTGGAAAGATCCATAAACTCCAACAACTTCCAGCAAGCCATCATCATGTCTGCATTACAAAGAGATCAGTATCAGAACTGCAGCCTCTTATTTGGAATTGACTTTTCATCTCTTAGATTTCCAAGGTTTGGAATCTAATTATTAACCCTTTAAAGGCATTTAAAAAAGTTTAAAAAAACATTATTGTGGGAAAAAAACATATGTGCATCTTACATATGTCATTGCAAGGTACAGAGAATTTAATGCAAAGAGAATGCTACAGCTCTTAAAAACGTCAAGACTAATAGAACTGCTATGGGCCATATAAGCAAAATTAACTGGAGAAATTCTGGAGCCAACCAACTGTATCATAGGAGCAAATAAAAATGATCCAAACAGAGTTTTTCTCCCATTGAATTCAGTGCACTGGATACCCTGCGACCATTCCAGGAGATTAAAAGGGGATTTTTATTGTTCCTCAATGGTACAATTTTTTTCCCCAGAATTACTCCTGTTTTGCTTGTGAATATGGCCCTAAGGGTAAAGAGGAGTAAGCCAACTGCAAGCCAACCAAAGCAAGCCAACTGCACCACAGAGAAGAATTGATAATATCTGTGATTTAAATGGGGATTTAAACACTATGAATGCCACAAAGTTCTACAACGCATTAGTCTGCAATGTATGGGTGATCTCTCTATAGCATTCAATGGGTTAAATGCCCCCTTTTAAATCAAAGGGGATCTGCTGAATTTTCAGTATGGCCATATAATGCAGTTGGTTTGCTCCAGAATTACACCTTTTTGGCTTGATGAATAAGGTCTTTAGGGTCTTATTTAAATATGAAATGTGGAACAATTCTGGAGCCGACCAACTGCACACTAGTCAGGGCTAGATTTCCCTGCCAGGGGCCCCTAGACAAGGCACTCTAGGTGCCCTTAGCGCTGCCCATGGCCATACCCTCATTCTTCACATCAGACCACCTCCAGTCTCAAGAACTGTTTCCCCGCACAGAAAATATCCTTGGCCTATAATGAACAAGAACAAAAAAAGCTTTATCCCACTGGTTGCTAGAGAAAGATCTCCAGCTCATTGCTTCACAATGTGTTAGAGATCTCTCTAGCATCCAAGGGGTTAAATATTAGTCTTTAAAGCTTAACTTTCACCTACTGCATGATTATCATAATCTGAAGGATCGTGTAGCGACTAGAGTTGATCTGTAATTTTTGTATATATTTTTTTTTTTAGATGAAGCAGAAGCTGTAAAAATCTATTTTAATGGCAGAGCGATGTCCCTCTGTGCAGCAGAAGCTGTGCCGCACAGCTTGTTATAACCTTCCCATAGCCATGTGTCATAATTTCCAGCCAACCAGGTAGTGTGCTTGGAAGGGGTGCACTGCCAATTACACAAAACGTCATGAACACGGAAGCGTTCTCCCTGAACTTCCCTGAAAAGAACTTTGTGGGCAAATCGTGCAGGTAATATTACATTAAAGGGACAGTAACACTTCATTTTTTCAGGCAATAATATTGTATGCATTAAAGAAATGAACAAATCCATCTATGTATTTTTCACTTAACTTTCATAGCAGCAATTGCATTTTGTAAGTTTACCCCTACCGCCCCCTTTTATGCACGTCATCGCTCAAGCTGACAGACTTGGATTGTGGTCTGCGGATTGGATGGAGCGTCTGGAGAGCCGAAACAGGTGTGGATACCAAGGAAATCTTCATGACAACGCTCTACAAAGTGGGAATGGTTTGAGGCAGTAGACCGTTGGCATGAAGATTTCCTTGGTATCCACTCATATTTCGCTCTCCAGATGCTCCATCCAATCCGCAGACCAGAATCCAAGTCTGTCAACTTGAGCGATGATGTGCATAAAAGAGGCGGGAGGGGTAAACTTTAAAATGCAATTGCACTTAAACTATGAAAGTTATGGGAAAAATACATGGATTTGTTTATTTCCTGAAAATATGAAGGATTACAATTACTTTAAATTTCACATATAAAATAAAGTTTGTTTACCGTGATAAAATGATATGGGGGGGTGTTGTTTTAGGTGAGAGTTCCACTTTAAAGGGGGGGTATTAATTGGTGCAGGGATACTGAGATTCGTCTGACCACATCCACAGTTCACAATGTAGGTGGCCAGCACAGTGATGAAGCATATACTGAGCGACTCTAAAACATATTGAAAATGTATGAATGTATAACGATGTATTAACCCTTTGCATGTCAGAGAGGTATCCAATGCATGTATACCTTTCTATTACTTACTGGGTTAAACTCTCTCCAAAGCTGCTCTTACCAACTGTTCGTTCTTTCACACACACACCTTACAAATACAATGTTCTACACAGGAAATGTGACTTTCTTAACAGCTCAAGGTGATATAATTATGTTACAAGTAAAATTATTAGCAGAAGGAATCCATAGTCTCTATAGAAGACAAAACCTGTTGATCTAAAGTGAATCTAGAGTGATAGTGCCCTTCCATTCTTAGCAACTCTATTCCATATCACTACGCATGTTTAAAGGCACTAGGGAGGTTTATTAAAAATCTAATGATCAAAACAGAAAGATGGCAACTTTTGTTACAATGGGAGAGTGAATATGGAGTCCACCTGTGTCTCTTAATCCACTGTGACACCACATATATCCCAAAACACTTGCTATAAACACTTGGCAAAGCATGCAGGATAATATGTAAACAGCAAATATGGCAAAGAAAAGGCTGTGCAGCACTCTATCTGCATTACTATTATCTCTCTTTTTTTGACCACTAATGGGTATCACAGATGAAAGCTGTGCCCAGATTGGCTGCAGAATTGGGGAGCAGATTTCAACCACTGGACCTGTCTCTGGCAGGCTAGACAGCTTCCTGATTGGAGGAAACAGCTGCACATTGTTAGCCAAAGAGATACCAATAGCTTACAGACTACTTATTGGAGACCACCACAATTTAAGGAAAAAAGGGGCAAATCAACTGCACTACAGCAGAGAAGTATAACTTTACGCTGATTTAAATTGAACTTTTAACCCCTTGAAAGCGACAGAGACCTCCCTAAAATTCAACGGCTTAAAAACCCCATTTAAATCAACATGGTTTTTTGTTTTGTTTTTGTATTTCAAAGTCTTTTTTATTTACATTTTTTAAGGTAGAGCAAAAAGATCAAGATTTGTGAGAGCATTATGTGAACAAGGACAAATCTGGCACTTACAAATAATGTACAATTTGATACCTATACAATAATGAGAAGCCAGGGAGACAATATACATATATATATTATACAAGTACAATATAAATGTCCCACTATAAAGTCGTATTGGAGAGAGGAATATGTTTCACCAAGGTAGCATAACAGGTGCATAAGAGCCTGCAAGAAAATAAGAGGAAAGAATAGGAAGAGGAAACAGAAAAAGAAGGGAAGAGGAGAGAGCGAGACAGACAGTGGGGAAAGGGGGGAAGACGTTCAGAATGTCAATTGCTCCGTGATGAAAGGTGTAAGTTCAAAAGGGTAGGTTTATAGTCAAACCACTCATCAGACCATTGAATTAAAATTGTTGGGTCAAAGCCCTGATTTTGGCAAGTCAGAAAAAAAAACCTGTTCAACAGGGATTTTTATTTGCTCCAGAACTGCTTATTTTGCTTAAAGATACTGTGGAGGGATAAACTTCTGTACAAACCTGGATAATGGATAGGGTTCATCTCCCATTCCTTCCCACAGTCTGCAGCCACCTCCCCAGTAGCCAATGTTCAGCACTACAATTCCTTCCAAATTTGGTAAGTCGATTCTCTCTCCATCTAACTCCAGCTGCGTTTATGAAGGATAAAAAGGTCAGTGCAAGCAGTATTGGCAAAACTCATGTCTTCAAATTAAAGTGGACCTATTAAATTGCTTGTGGAGAACTGGCTGTAATATAAAAAACATAAGATTTTATTTTGAAACCCAACAGCCCATCGCTCTACCATCAGAGTGTCTATAGGCCGCAGGTAGAAATGGAATATATTTTTTTTGAATGTGACAGGTACAATAAAACCAGTGCTTTGTCCTTGGTAATATAATCGCCAAGTAATCCTTTAAAGGAGCAGTAAACTCTTTTTTTTATGAAAGCCTATGTGTTATAGGGCTTTTCCTGATGAGTAGAACAAGGGCAAGCCCACTGAGGTCACTTCAAATTGTCAGGAAGTGATAGTGTGATTAATTCCTGAAAGTTCTAACTGATAGCATGACTCAGCAGGTTCTATCACTTTCTATGGAAAACTGTTTGTCATGGACTCGTCTCTCCTACAGAATGCAACAGTATAACTAATTGGAATCTGACAACTAGAGGGCACAGTTAATGCAAAAAAACCCAAGAGTTTAAACTGTAATAACTCTGAAAATATGCACTTCTCAGCAGTGGGAGTAACCTTGTTTTACTCATCAGGAAAGCTCGCACAATATATTTATTTTTTTCCATTAAAAGTTTACTGTGTATTTAACCCCTTAAGGACCAGGGTTATATTTACAAGAGAGGACCAGAGCCATTTCATTGGCTGAACTGGCACATGTGAGTGATCACATGTACCTGCTCGCTGGTGGAAAGGCTAAAACTGACTGCTCCGGTCTTGAAGCAGTTTCAGCCTCCCTGCATGATCACAGCACACCTTCAGACATGCTGTGATCGTTTAACCCATGAAGTTCTAGGTCAGTCACTGGATCTTAACTCTTTGAGTATCAGGGAGGTATCCAACGCATTGCGTTGGGATGTTTTGGATACCTCCCTGGCACTCAAAGGATTAAATGACCAAAGTCCATGACCGTCCTGGCACGTCCACATACATTAAGGGGTTAAGGATCAGTGGTATGTGCAACACATTGCTCACCCCTCTGGTCCTTAAAGGGGCAGTAAACTTTTTGTAAAGTGTCCCAGAATGGGAACATAACAAATGCCATTAACCATATACTCATGAGTGTGCATTCTGCAATTTTTAAACTGCAAACATTTACCTCTATTTTCTTGTTGAGATCTTTGCATTCCTGAACCAAACAATCTTTTGTGCCATAAAAAAAATATACTGCCTAAAAGAAAGAACAGTTATAAGATAAAAATGACATGATGTGAGTGAAATTAGATGTATAACTTATTGACAACAGATAATTCCTTTTCTCTTACCCCCTTTATATTACTGTAAAAGGGTCCCCAAGCAGCCATTACAAGGCAGAAATGTGGGAATCACCTGCCTGACCACAGGTCAACTAATCAGAAAGATCCACTAATTATACACCTGTGATCAAGCAGGGAATTTGAAAAAATATGCACCGTTAACCCCTTAAAGGGACAGCAATGTTTCTTTAATAAAGTACAATTGAGTCTTCTTCCTACTAACAGAAACTAACTGCTCCAAGACTGGTGCATTTGATGGCTCACACGCGCTGGCTCAACTAATAAAATGGAGCTGGTCCTTAAAGGGATAGTAATGTTTTGTTATTAACCCTTTGAGTGCCAGAGTGGTACACAATGCATTGTAAAGCAATGCGTTGCATACCACTCTGGCACTCAAAGGGATATAGTACAATCTAGTCTTCTTCCTACTTTTTTATGACGATGTGTATTAGTATAACCTTATAAAACCTTGCCATTTTACATTTATTCTCTAATAAAGTTTCCCCCTTACTTACCTCAAGCAGCCTCCCCTCAGATCTGGAATCCGGTCCCAGGACTGGACAGATCACAGCGAGGGACAATCTTTCCTATTTCAGTATAAGGAAAAACCTGCCCTCCTTCAAGGAGGGCAGGTTTTTCCTTATGCTGGAAGAAGATTGTTCCTCATCGCATTCTGTCTGGACTGGGCTTACTGAGGCTGCTGGCGTATGTAAAAGGGGCAAGAAGGAGGAACTTTATTAGAGAATAAATGTAAATCCGCAAGGTTTTATAAGGTTTTACTACACAGCATTATAAAAATGTAGGAAGAAGACTCGATTGTACTTTAATAACAAAACATTACTATCCCTTTAAGGACCAGCTCAATTTTATTAGCTGAGCCTGCACATGTGAGCGATCAAATGTACCAGTCTTGGAGCAGTTAGTTTCAGCCCCCCGGCATGATCACAGAGTGCCTTCAAGTAAGCTGTGATCATTTAATCCATGACATGTCCGGACCACCACTGGTCCTTAAAGGACTGAAAGTAGTGACGGTCCTTCATGTCCAAAGGTCCTTGATTGTCCACAGTCTTTAAGGGGTCCCTGACAGTGAGGGAATTACATTTCTGTTTCAAATGAGTTTACAGTCTTTGACAGTGAAAGCAGCAATATTTATACAAGTTGCAATTCTCCCTGCAGCACTGACTGATCTGTATGCTACAGTCTCAGGCTTTTCTACATTGTTTCACTGTCTTTTTTACACAGTATCTATTTTACATAGTCACACTCTGATTTCACAGTCCTACACAATAAAAATGTAAAAAAATAGGTGAAGATAAAAAAAAAATGTAAAACTCGTAAGCAACACTGCTTTACATATCTTGTACTTAACACTTAAAGTCAAAATAAAGGTTTACCATTTCTTTAAATGCTGTCAGTTACTACACTTTAAAAATGGCCTTTACATATCACCTACCTTATTGACAAGCCTGCTAGAAAACAGGGAAGGGGTCTTCTCTCGATGGGTGTGAAAATTTAAAGCCATCAGTGCATCAGGTCCTACTGAAAAGTAGTTATTCATTGATAAAACCTGCAGGGAAAATAATAAAATCATCAAGATAGAACTGACTTTCTTATGCAAACTGGAGCCCTTTAGCTACTGTTGGACTACAACATCCCAATCCCAATGTTATTTTTTCATCTTGACATTGCGTTACATAGTTATAATATGTTGCAGTGATGTCACCTCCATAACTCGGATTTCTAGCAACTCATTTTAGGGCTCTTTCGATCTCCAGGATTGGATTGTGTATCGTGGCACATAGGGTTAATTGCAGTAGCACTGTATGTGTAGTGATCTCTATTTGATGATGTATGTTGGGGAATCAATTGGGAAGGCCGGGGATGGAGATCAGGATTGGTTTATTTGAATTCCGAGACACCAATCACGGCAAGAGTCTAATTGGATTACAGACATAAATAACGTTGTAATGTATGGCAGACCAGTTTGTATTTTGTAGTCATCCTGATGAACTGGCGTGCAAACCATGAAGCATGTTGAGGCATTTTAGTATGTTTTTAATAATACATTTTATATTTTGATTGGTCTGGTCTGCTGTTTTGAGTCATACATATGCTGATCACGCTGCTGAATATCAGAATAGTTATGTGATGACTGCCAATATGTTTTTTTTTTCTGGAAGAAGCAGCATCATAAATCCCTGCTGGCTTCAAAACCGGTTACCATTTGTTGGAGCCAGTTGGATACATTGTGTGAGTATCTGACATGCATTTTATCCTGATTTGTGTACGGTTAGTGGATAACAGTGCAGCTCTCCTCGCATTCCTTTCTTGTGCTGTATCTTTAAGCACTGCTGGGAGGTGGTGGTTCCTGAGAGATCAAGCGACAGGATTTGGGTATCTGTGTGGAGGCAGGGTCAATATCCTCCACAAGTTTTTTTGTCATTGGAAGTATTTCCATGACATAATTCAAATGTGAGTATATTTTATGCTTTTTATGTTTATGTGAACATTTGAGATTTCTACACTATGAGCCTCTCTCCTCTAACCTGTGTTTTGCACCTTGTTCCTCCCACTCCCTGCCCTCTTTTCCCAGTCTATTTTACCTAGTTTTTTCATGTTTTACAGGTCCCATCCCCCACCCGAAATTAAGCCCTGCCCCTTTATGATACAACTCTAGTAATTTCTCTCCACCACAGGACTCTCCTCTGGGAAGCCTAGCCCAAGAAGTCTTCAGGTATGTCCATGACGCTACCACATTGGTACTTACATATATTACTTTTAAATCTTCCTCCATCTAACTTTAAGTCATACCCTTTTATTTGTTCCCCATGATGCTCTTGGTTTGCCCCAAATTGTTACACGTTTGTCTTTGAAAAATGGCCTTTAATCAGAGAACTTTTCATCATTTGTACCTTTGGCTTCCTCAGACTGTAGCCCTTGTTGGTAACTTGCACCTTCCACCTGTAAAACATCAGTTAAACTAAAATGAATCCTTCTACATTATAGCACATAATTTGTTAGGATTACAGACCCTCAGAATACAAACATTTTACAACAGGGATGAACAGAAAATGCAACTCAGGTGGTCAAATGAAAGGACTGACAGGATTAGTTGTGGATTGTGTCATGGCTCACCTATCAAGTTTAATACTGTCTGCATCCATAATGCTTCTAAGTATTTGCTCCACAGGCACATCTCCAGCATAACCGGCTCCCCATCCCAATGTGTTAGCTAGATCATTGCCTGTCCCAAGGGGTAAAATTGCCACTTGCGGAACAGAACTTTCCAGACCCTAGAAGAAACATATGTATGTGTTTTTCCTGAAAGCTCACGTATGCAAGACACAAAAGGGCCTAAATATGGGGAGTTTTGGAGCAAACCAACTGACCCATGGTTTGGAGCAGGGCTGTCCAAGTTCAGTCTTTAAGGGCCAACAACAAGCCAGGATGTAAGGATTTCTCTTAATCACAAATGGGCCAATCAATATGAATGAGCCACTGACTGACTCACCTGTACTTAATCAGGGAAATCCTTACATCCTGGCCTGTTGGTGGCCCTCGAGGACTGAACTTGGACAGCCCTGGTTTGGAGGATAAAAATCCCCCAAACTCCCAATGCTTTGGAGATCTTTCCAGCACTTATGGAGTTAAAAACGCCTTGTAAAACAATAGGAAGTTTTATTGGTGCACCTATGGTGAATTTGGTTTGCTCAAGAACTGTGTCTCTTTAGTTTCACATATATGGAAAAAATATTGAGTGAAGAAGATTCACTATTTTATTTTACAGAATGTAAAAATCAAGTGGTTAGATTCAATGATAGTTATGATAATAATATGCGTACTTATAGAAAAGCCATAGAAATATGACAATGAAGCTTAAAGGGGATCTATCACTTCTATACAAGTTTGCGTCTGTGTAATTTTCTTATAGCGATAACATGTAATCTGTTTTTATTTTATATGATGCAAGCTATGGCAAAAGAGGATTTTAGTCTTACCTGTTAAATCCTTTTCTCTTAGTTCTTATAGGTTACTGATAACTTTGGGTAGGCGATCCACCCCTTTAAGTAGGCAAGAACAATTCTAGAAGTGAATGCAGGGGTGGAGCCTACCTTCCCTCCTTGGTTGCAGCTGGCCAATCAGCTCCAGTAAGATTTGAGACACTAACTACTGACTAGATAGTAAGAAGGGAAAGATGACCCCCCCCCCTGTTCTGCCACAGGAGAGCCAAGCATGGTCCCTTGACAGGGTGGGAGACCAGTAACCTATATGGACTAAGAGAAAAGGATTTAACAGGTAAGACTAAAATCCTCTTTTCTCTGCCGTCCAATATAGGTTACTGGTAACTTTGGGATGTCCACCATTGAGTTTCCCAGAAGCGGAAAGTAAGGCAAGGACCAGGAACAGGGCCCCCAAAGTCACCAGAGCATATATGAGCCATCAGATCAGAGATAGCCCAACAATAACAAATGAAGTGTCAACGGACACTGAACAGGGGTAACAACACCCCAGGAACTGTTCCACAGCACACTAAACTAGAGCCAACAGGGCTCAAAAGTGAGGGAGCACTGAAGAACCGAAGAAGATCCTAGACAGGCAAGACTGCCTCCAGGATCTTCCTCCCAAAGCTGGCATCAGCCGATGCCAGCACATCAACACGGTAGTGCTTTGAAAAGGTGTGAATAGACGACCAAGTGGCAACCTTGCACAACAGATCAGCGGAGGCCTGATTCTCGTAAGCCCAAGAAGCCCCAATAGATCTAGAAGAATGAGCCGTGTACCGAAAGGGAACAGGCTTCTTCCTTAGCTCGTAAGCCTTACGAATAGTGGACTTAATCCAAGACACAATGGTCACTTTGGATGCAGGTCTCCCTGCCCTGGGACCCTCAGGAATGATGAACAGCACGTCAGACTGTCGAATGGACTCAGTGTGATGTACATAAAACCGGAGACAACGCACCACATCTAACTAGTGGAGATCCCTCTCCTTGTCAGAGGTAGGGTCAGGGCAGAAAGAAGACACCACAATCCCCCGATTAATGCGGAACTCAGAAACCACTTTCGGAAGAAACTCCTGCGAAGCACCGCCTTGGCCTTTTGAAACACCAGAAAAGGTGGTCTGCAAGACAGGGCATGCAACTCCGCGACACGGCTAACGGACATGGTGGCCAGGAGAAAGGCCATTTTCCACGTCAGCAGGCGTAGAGGAATAGTAGCCAAGGACTCAAAGGGAGAGCGCTGAAGAACGCCAAAAACCAAGTTAAGATCCCACGGAGGAGCGGGAGTCTTAAAAAAACAGGACGAATATGAGCAACGCCCTGGAAGAAAACCTTTAAATCAGGAAGAATAGTAACGCGCATCTGAAAGAAAACAGAGAGAGCAAAAGTCTGAACCTTAAGGGAACTCAAACTGAGGCCCTTATCCATACCATCCTGCAGGAAGGCCAGGACCGTAGGAAGATCAAAATCCGGAGATAGTTCCCTATCAGCACACTAAGAGAGAAAGGTCGACCAGACACAACGGTAGGCCTTACAAGAAACAGGTTTGCACGCACTAAGCATAGTAGCCACCACACCAGAAGAAAACCCCTTCTTCCTCAGTACTGAGGATTCAATATCCAAGCCGTCAAAGCTAGACGATGGACATCCTCCTTCCACAGGTAACCCTGCAGAAGAAGATCCGGACGGCAAGGGAGCCGGAATGGCTCCGCCATAGACAGATCCAGAAGCCCCAGAATCCAAGCCTGCCGAGGCCAGTATGGAGCAATCAGAATGACTGGACAGCGCTCCAGTCTCAGTTTCCTTATCCCCCTTTGCAAAATGGGAATGGGAGGAAGAATGTAAGCAAAAAACTGGACAGCACTCCAGTCTCAGTTTCCTTATCCCCCTTTGCAACATGGGAATGGGAGGAAAGATGTAAGAAAAAAAAAAAGAAAAAAGAAAAACAAGGAATGGACATGGCATCCAATGCTAGAGTTAGAGGATCCCTCCAGCGAGAGCAGAACGTCAGAATTTTCCGGTTGTGTCTTGTCACCATCAGGACGATGCATGGAAGACCTTACCTCTGAACAATGAGGTCGAACACCTCTTGATGCAGTTCCCATTCTCCTCTGTCCACTGTGTGTTGACTGAGGAAGTCTGCCATGACGTTGTCTACGCCGAGAATGTGAACTGCGGCTATGGCAGGAACATGTTCTTCTGCCCAGGACAAAATAGCCTTGACCTCTAACCAAGCTGCGAGACTTCTTTTCCTGCCTTGCTTGTTGATGTAAGCCACTGCTATGGTGTTGCCAGACTGGACCCAGACCGGGCAGGGCATGAAATATTGCCCGAAGCTCCAACATGTTGATGGGAAAGAGAGATTCCTCTGGAGACCACTGTCCCTGAGCATTCAGGTGACCCAAAACCTATCCCCAGCCGGATAGTCTGGCATCTGTCGCCATCATGGTCCAGAAGGACGCCAGAAAGGGCTTGCCCGTCAGCAGACTGGAGAGGTTGAGCCACCACGACAGACTCAGTTCCACATGAAGAGGGAGGGACACTGATATCTTCAGGAGATCCTGCTGACCCCTGCACACCTGGATCACAAACCTCTGGAGTTCCCTGGTGTGAGCCATGGCAAACGGAACTGCTTCTATGGTGAAAATGAACTACCCCACTAGAGAGGACAACTTCTTGGCTGGAACCGTATAGTGAGCCAGAACAGCAGAAACCCTGTGGGTGATCTGGTGAGCCACCTCATCCGTGAGAACATCATGCTCTGCTGAGTGTTGAAACGAAGGCCCAGGAAGACCAGTCACTAGGATAGTACAAGATCCGACTTGTCCATGTTGAGGATCCACCCGTGATGGGTGAGTGCATGAATGCAGTCCTGTATCTGCTGATGAAGGAGTTCCGGAGAAGGGGCTTTAAGAAGCCGGTCGTCCATGTATGGAGTGACTCCAATGCCATTCCGATGGAGGACGAACACCAAGGCTCCCAGGACACGACTGAAGACTTGAGGATCTGTAGTCAGACCAAAGGGATGAACGGGAAACTGAAAATGCTCTGGGTCGCAGGCAAATCAGAGATACTGCTGGCTTCCTGGATGAATGGTGATAAGCATATACGCGTCCTGAAGATCCAGAGAAGCAAGGAATTACCCAGGGGACATTGCAGCAGTCACCGACCTTAGGGATTCCTGGTGAGAATGAGTCTTGACCACAAAGGAATTGGGATCCTTCAGGTCCAAATCTGGACGATAGCCTCCGTCCTTTTTGGAAACCACAAACAGGTTTGAGTAAAAACCCAAACCCCTGTCAAGAACGGGAACCAGTTCCAGAACCTCCATGTCCAGAAAGGCCTGGATGGCGCCGTTGAACAGACGCGTTTCTCTATGCCCTGAGGCGTGTGAGAAGGGAAAAACCGGATGAGAGGTGAAAGGGATCCTGTACCCTTTCACCACCACCTGCAAAACCCATGGGTCCGCCACTGAGTCCTCCCATACGCTGTGATAGTGGCACAGACAGCTACCCACAGTAGAGTGGGGGCCTGGTGTCGGCAAGTCGTGCCGAAGAAGGTTTGGAAGCCTTGGGCTTGTGGAGGCCTTATGTCTCCATTGTTGTTTGGGCTTGGAGGAGGAATGTGGAGCTGAGGGAACCACCTGGTTTGCCTGTCGTGTCTCAGTCTGGAAGGAACGAAAAAGCAGATTCCGCTTGATAGGCGTCACCTTCCTGGAAACCACAGGCAGGAGGGTAGTCTTGCCCCCCCCCCGCCTCGTGGCCTCACTAATCAAATCCTTAAGTTCTGGCTCAAACAGAGAAGTGCCCTGAAAGGAACAGTGTCATCAGACCAGATCTTGAGCCAAGGAGCTCGTCTGGCAACCACAGACATGGTGGAAACCCTTGCCACCAAATGGATGGCATCAACCAAAGCAGCAGATACATAGTGCTGAGCTTCAGAAATGTTGGCAACTAGCCGCAACATATCAGGAATAGGAGCTCCCTGACGAACAGCAAGTGTGAGCTGTTCAGTCCAAACCACAACGGTCATATTTACCCAGGCCGCAGTAAACGATGGGAGTAGGAAAGTACTAGCGGTGGCAAAAAATGGACTTGAGGGAGGCCTCAAGTGTCTTGTCAGTCCAGTCTTTACCAGAGGAAGCATCAGCAACTGGCAAGGCAGTGGACTTAGAAAGCCAAAAAACAGGGTCATCCAACTTGGGGGGATGAACCCACTGAGCTAGCGCCGCATCAAAAAAGCTTGGGAAAATTCTTGGAGACAGAAGGTTTTCTGTCTGGAGACTTCCACTCATCAGACACTAACCGGTCAAGAGTGGAGTTAGGTGGAAACATGTATGGGGCCTCTAGGGCTCCTGAAACACATCAGAGGGGTCAGAAGAAACCTTTTGAACCAAGGGAATGTTTAGGGTGTTTAAAACGGCCCTCATCAGGCCCTCAGCCAAAGGATCAGGATCAGCCTCAAAGGGAGTCCCCAAGAACTGAGGGGAGAGCACCGCAGAACATTCCTCATCAGAATCCACCAACAGTTCCTCTTCAGAGGAATCTGATACGTCAAGTACTCCCTGCGGTATCGGTAGAGAAGATGTGACAGGAGTAGGGGTCTGCCAGGAGTGGAAGACCCCCTGTAACTGGGATGAAAAGAGTTGTAATGTAGACAGGAGGTCTCTAGTAGCAGCCTGAAACTCTTGCAACCAAACTGGCTCTAATGCATTGCTGGAGGAACCTGGGAGAGACTCAGGGACAGCAGAACATGCTGGGCATAAATAGCCCAAGAATTCTCTAGGTAACCCTGATTGACATGAGGAGCAATGCACAATGGGGGACACAGACCCCAGCATCCTTAGTCTTAGGTCTAGCCCAAGCTCCAACAGATTAGACATGCTACAGTGTCAAAATGTTCAAAGTATAAGGAATCACCCAAATACAGTGTGTATTATTAAAATTTCACCCTAAAATACACTTATCTGGCAGGCGAAGGGTTAATCTGCAGAGGAGAGATGGAGAGTCCAAGCCCTGCATAGGATACTCATTCAGGGAAAGCACACAATGGATGCCACGACGGGAGCCAATCAGGAAAAAAAACGCGCGATGCAAGCCCTCATGGGAAATGTAGTTTTCCCAGAAAAAGTACCCCAACAGTACCCGATGCCCCCTGAGCCCCCCAACACACACCAAACATTGACCGGATAATAGAGCAAGGGCTGACAAACAAAATGAGCCATCTCTGAAGTTGCTACGATGAGCGGTTGCAGAGATATGTCCCAAACTGTAAAGTCCCATAGAAGTGAATGGAGCAATGGCATCTATGTGGTAAAAGCGTGCCTTTAACACAAATTTTGCAAAGTTGTAACTAAGAAGTAAATTTGTACCAAAAATGACTAAAAACATGTCACTAGACCCAATAAACACTGAACCCAGTACGGAAAATGCCAACAACCCCCCAAAAGATGCTAAACTAGCAACCAAAAGGTTAAGTTACCACAGAAAATTGCTCCAAAACACCAAACAGACATACAGATAAACCAAATGAGTGCAGGAGTGTGCAATAAGAGCTCCAAAGGAAAAACCCTGTGTGGAGGGTAACGTGAGACATGTGGACCTGCAGCACTCAAAGGTTTGCTCACCTTTCCTGCAGATCTTCTGTCTTCAGACTACCATGTATCAAGAAGAAGCCTCAGTGGGCAACTCGTGAGGAAAGAACCTGTAACCAAGATTTTCCCCCCCAGGGCTTAAGGTTCACCAAAGCACCTGGATGCTGAGCTAGCCTCATCTAAGGGTATTTTCAGTGATGGTAATCCGCCTAATGGTGGTATTCCATATTTAACAGAAAAATAAAAACTACAGCAGAACTGTTCTCTTTCCTGTCTCTTCATCCAAGGAACAAATCTTACTGGAGCTGATTGGCTAGCTGCAGCCAAGAAGGGAAGGTAGGCTATCTTGAAGTGATGTCACCGGCTCATTTATAGCTTGCATTGTATAAAAACCCCCCCACACAGATTACATGTTATCGCTATAGGAACATTACACAGAGGCAAACTTGTATATCAGTGATAGTGCCCCTTTAACCCTTTAAGGACCAGAAAGATTTGCAAGGCATTGTGAAGCAATGCTTTTCATACCCCTCTGGACCTTATATTAATCATAAGTTTCTTTTGTATCCTGAAAGATCAATCAATCTAGGAATAAGTATCTCTTAACCCTATAAGTGCCAGAGAGTTACGTCACAATGCAATGGATAACTCTCTGGTAGTCAAAAGGTTAAAGGTGAACTATTCCTATAGAAAAAAGTGCACACATTACAAACATAATTAGGTAGGAGTGCCTCATACAGTAAACAGGCCTATATATATATATATATATATATATATATATTTATTAATTTATTTTTTTTTGCATAGTATTTGCAGATACCAGTTTTAGGTTTGTATTTAACTTTTTATCTCCTCCAAATAAAAAGTAGGTTTTATCTTAGTCTGAAAGGGATTATCCATATAATTATCCATATTATCCTTGCCCAGGGCCTTTAGCGTAACGTAACCATTCTAAGGATAGTAAAGGGTCACTGTCCAGCTTCAGACTGTATTTCGAATAGAAAATAAAGATTAAATATTTATAATAGACTGGTATATGATTGACATTCATTGGCAAATCCTTCTGCTATTTTATTGCAAGGGTATGATACTCTCTAAATGAACAGAATGATTTATCTAGGTAGATGTCCTTCATACAACAGCCAGTTACATTTGTATTTGATATCCATTGTTTTCAACTGCCGGTAATTTACAATCTGACAGACAATTGACCCTTACAAGCCACTCAGATATAGGCTTGCCACCTGTCTGGTTTTGGCCTGGATAATCTGGTTTTAGGGGTCTCTGTCTCTGATCAGGACAGGTTTTGGTAAGTGCACCCAAAGAAAAAAAAAAACATTTAAAATTGCTGGACCAAAATAGCTAAAGGCAAACAAATTGTCATCACCATTAACCCTTCACTCTGCGGCACTGTGCCTGCATATCACTGCACAATGCTGCAGAGTGAAAGGTTAACGGCGATGACAATTTGGATGTGCAGCAATATTTTGTGTATTTGCTTTTACCTATTTTGGTCAAAATTGTCTGCACTCCAGCAATTTTAAATATGTGTTTTTTTTTCTTTGGGTGTGCTTCCCAAAACCTGGACTGGAATTGTATTTTTGGAAGTTTTGACCAGCTTCTATTGGTTTAAGCACCCCTCCCACCCCCAGGTGCAATGTTCATTGTCTTTAGGACACTATATAATGCCTGTCAGAGAGTCTCTCTCCATCAATGAGTAAAGCTGACAAAGACTCAGCTCTCAGGATAAAGTAAATTAAGGTTAGTAAATGCCTAAATTAGAAGAGATTCAGCTCATAAGACAAAGCATATTAAGGTTAGGTACTTGCCGAAAATAAGGTACCTTGGCGTGGTGGCAAGCTTAGCATTCTATGTCCATATGATGTGACTAAATCCTCATCTTCAACCCCTTAAGGACCAGCCGCGCATGCACGCAGCGGTCATTTAAGGACCACGGAGCATTTTGTTTTTATTGAATCCAATTCCGGACTCCCCGAACGGCGTGCAGCCACGCGGGGAGCCCGGAATTCCATAACAGTCCTGGTACGTCACTGGTCCTTAAAGCAAATCCAGCCATGATGTACCAGGACCGTCAAGGGTCCTTAAGGGGTTAATATAGTAGTGATATGCATGCACAATGCCGCAGAGTGAAGGGTTAATGGTGATGAAAATTTGGATGTGCACCAATGTTTTGTGTATCTGATTAGAACAGGTACAGTTGTTCAAACTAGCGCAACCCCAGGAGATCAGATATGTAAGGTCACATGGGTAAAGCTGAATGCGTGTAAGCCAGAAACTGAACAGCATGGGAGGATCGGATGCTGCTTCCTGCACTTTGTTATGTTTGGCTCGCGGCTAACATAACTAGTCCTAGCTACTGTAATTCTCCATCTATGATCTAGGGAAGAAAAACAGAAGTCCAAAGGTTTTATAGTAAGCTTTAATGACAGGAAGATACTGAGGCACCGGGGGAAAAGAGGGAGATATGATTCTGAAACTGATGGTTTAAATTGCTGGTGGGTGAAATGTTACAATTCTTATGGCATATGATGTCTGTGCATAGTAGGGTTGTTTTGGACTGGTGCTGGGAAATGGTAAGCGTGGTTTGGTGCTGCCAAGGTCTGCCTCAGTGTGAAGGAATTGCTTGAGGGTGACTGATAACTTAAAGGGATAGTAACGTTTCATAATAAAAGCAGCTCCAATTAATCATCATAGTATTTGGACTTTGGAGAGTGTTATTTCAATTCTGTCAGAGTTGTAGTTCAAGAATAATTCAATGACAAAGTATCCCCCCTCCCGCCCCTTTTACTGATGTAACACTGTTCAGCCAGATCAGAAGGGAGGTGCCCAGGTAGACTGCAGAGAGGGACAATCTTCAATTAAGATAAGGAAAAAAGCTGAAAAACGTGTCAAGGGGGGAAGGGCTTTCATTGTTCTCATAGGAAGAAGATTGACCCCTTCTGTTATCGGTCTGGTCTATGGACTGTATTCCACATCTGAGAAGAGATTGCTTACACTAGGTAAAAAGGGCAGGAGGGGAAACTTTGCTTGTGAATATCTCTCAAACCATAAAGGTTTGAGAGATAAGACTTATATTGTTCTTCATGTTTTTTAATGCCTACAAAATAAAAAGATAAAACGAAGTATTACTATCCCTTTAAATGAAAGGGTCTAATGGTGCTGAAGGGCTTGTATATTCCTGCATATGGAGGGAGGTTAGATATTTTTTTGGAAGAGACGATATAAAATGAGAAAAGGCCATATGCAACTTCCAACTACTTTTGCATTTAACCCCTTGAATGTTAGAGAGGACTGTGTTGGATACATTTAGCACTGAAGGGGTTAAAATTTATGTTAACCCTTTGAATGCCGGAGGGGTATGGAACGCATTGCTTTGCAATGCGTTCCGTACCCATCTGGCGCTCAAAGGGTTAAATAATGGGGATTGTTATTGGTTCCCTATGATGCACCTTGCCTACACCAGAATTGATCCACATTTCTCTTTATACAATGGATCAGTAAGTTAAGAAATGCTACCTTTTGTCACCTAAAGGGGACACATTATTTAAGTTAGCGCCTGACTAGTATAGCTGGGAACTCTCCAGATTTGCCCTGGAGACCCCGGTTTCCACTCTGCATTTCTGGGTCTCCAGGACAAAGGCTGATTCTCCTGGGTGTGGGCAGTTTCTAGTGAAACTCTGCCTATTGGTGCTCCTTCCCACCTAGTTCTTCCCATCTCCCTCACACTTCTCCTCTATCCCCAGCCTATTCTAGGCACTTTTTACTAGATTTGAAGCCACACCCTCACTCACGATTAGGCCCCACCCACTTTTTACATGAATTGCGTCATTTATCCTACCCAACCACACCACAGGACTCGTCCTCCGAGGAGTCCAGAATAAAAAGTTACCAGGTATGCTGACTAGAGTTGGAAATCACTGCCACCTAATGAAAAGGCCATTAGATGGCATATCTCTGTTTGCGCTCAGCAATATACATGTTAATTTGCTTACAGGCTGTAACCCCTATTAACCTGTAGAGTACTTGTTACAGATGTCTGTCACCAACTGCACTGCAAACATAATAACAACTGCAGAAATGAAAAAAAGGCAGTGCTGCCTAATGAGATCAGCTTCCAGTAGTACCGGTGCTAATATAGTTACTGTGTGGGCAATATAGTAATGGTATATCACTCTGATGGTTTCACTGAAAGGTGTATTGCCCTTTGGGGACTCACGTAATTGTGTATTACCCGGCTGGTCTCATATAATGTTGTAATATCCCTACTTGCTTTGTGTGAAGCCCCTTGCTTGTGAGAAAGCATGATTTACAGGCAGACTTCAGTAGTGGTCACTATCTACAGGAAACTACAGATACAATGCAAAAAGTATATTAACTGACTGTATGAAAGACACCAACCTAGGTAGGTCTTACAGTTAAAGGGATACTGTCACTTAAAAACAACTTTGGTGATTTTGAAAGTTTTATTGGTCATTTTATCTTTACAAAACAAGTTTTTGAGTTATTTAGTTTTAAGGGTTATGCTAATTAAGGCATGAGGTGCATGCACTTCCTGAATTAGCCATACATTGTTTCATCTACTCATTTACACTTAAAGGTATAGTAATACTTAGTATGTAAAAGAATATATTTTAAAACAAGGGTACTCTCACTGCTGAAAGGTGTTTTATTCAAAAGTTGTTACAGCTCAAAGTTGAAATTTTAGGTGCAATATCACAGTGGCCTGAAACTGTACAGTGGCGCTATTACACCATCCTATGGACAGCTCTGGTCCGTAGACCATAAATCTCCATAGGATGGTGTAGCAACAGCGCTACTGTACAATTTCAGGCCACTGTGATATTGCACCTAAAAATTTCAACTTTGAGCTGTAACAACTTTTGAATAAAACACCTTTCAGCAGTGGGAGTTCCCATGTTTTACTCCGGGGGATAAACCCTACAACATATTTTTTTTACATTTTAAAGTATTACAATCCCTTTAACCTTTTCACTGCTAGGGGATGTGGACAACGAGTGGTTGAGCAGTGACAGTAAGTGGGGGGGTAATGAAAGGGTAAGAAAGGAAGTCCCTGCATGATATGTCTTAAAGGGAGCTATCACCTGTATTAATGTTGCCTTTCTTCCAATGCTCCTTTGCACTGAACACGTAATTATATATTTTTTTTTTTTTTTTTTTTTTTTTTTTTTTTAAATATAATTTACTATTCTCCTAGATATCAGCTTTCAAATTTAATGCAGTGACATTACTTCAGGACGGAGGTTGGAACGAGGAGTTAATTGGGTAGGGGAACAGACCAAGACTGACAGGCTGTGGGGCAGAGTTGACCCTTAGCCTGTCCTGAAGTAATGTCACTGCATTAATTTAAACGCTAATATCTCAGAGAATAACAAATTATATCCTATATAATAATTCGCTAAAACGTGTGTAACGTCTCGACATGCGCAGTAGACACTGCTGCGCGTGCTGCGGTCATGCACAGTAGAGACTGCCCGCGCCGCGGCTGATACAGAGTGGAGCGTCCAGCTCTGTATCAGCCGTGGAGCAGGCAGTCTCTACTGCGCGTGACTGCCCCGCGACCGGGTGGCAGTGGCACTGTGGCCCGTTTAACGGGCTGTTCAACTAGTTTAAAATAAATAAATAAAAAGATTATATGTTCAATGCAAAGGAGCATTGGAATAAATTAATTCAAAAACTTGTTTCCTAAATAAAATTAAAAAACTACTAATACAACATATAGGTATTTGGCAGCTCTTTCAAAATCACCAACACTGCTTTTAGGTGGAAGTATCCCTTAAAACATTTCAAAAGTCAAATGATCCTGGGGCACGGATAGACAACCTTTTGGTGGATAGCTGTTGGAAACTACAATTCCTATTGTTTTTTTTTTCCCCAAGCAGCATTTGGCTGGTTGGGGGATGATGGGAGTTGTAGTCTCCAACAGCTACACAGCCAAAAGCTGCCTACCCCTGTCTTAAAGGGATAATAATGTCTCACAATAAAAGCAGCTCCAATTAACCTTCATAGTATTTGGGCCATGGAGAGTGTTATTTCAATACTGTCAGAGTTGTAGTTCAAGAGTAACTGAATGATAAAGAATCCCCCTCCCTCCACTTTTACTGATGTAATATTGCTCACCTCAGAGCAGCAAGATGAATAGTAGAGAGGAACAATCTTCAGTGAGCATAAGGAAAAACCTGTAAAGGAGGATAGGGTTTTCATTGTTCTCACAGTAAGAAGATTGTCCCTTGCTGTGAGCTGTCTGGTCTCAAGACCAGATTCCACATCTGAGGGGAGGTGTCTTACACTAGGTAAAAGGGGAGGGAGGTGGATACTTTATCAGTCAATTACTCTTGAACTAGAACTCTGCCAGTATTAAAAATAACACTCTCCATGGCCCAAATACTATGAAGATTAATTGGAGCTGCTGTTTTTGTAAAACATTGCTATCCTTTTAAGACATTACTATCCCTTTAATGGTTCCTGTCAACTGATTCTTACAATTTGGCAGCAGTGCTGCATTTTTCATGTGTTGTTCTATTCTTAACTCTTTGAGCGCCAGAGGGGTATGCAATGCATTGCATACCACTCAGGCACTCAAAGGGTTAAGGTATAACAAGGAGTGAGGCAATCATTTTAGAGATCTCCAGCTTCATTTAGTGAGTTACCATTGGATAATGGTTGAACTTAAAGGGTTAAAGAAAACATTTCAGAAGGTGCATAATATGTAACATCAATTTGCCTATACTTTAAATTTTCTATACTTCCTTTTTTATCTACAATCACCACATTTTCTTTTACATCTTCTGTACTGACAGTGGATCTCTGAATCGGTTTCTGTCAGTGACTGTGAAAGCTGGGATAGTGCAAAATGTAAAAAGACAGTGATTCAACGTAGAAAAGCCAGCTTCTACAGCAGACTGAGCACTCAGGGAAAGTGATACATTGTTGCGCCAACACTGCTTTCAGAAAGCAGTTAAGAAGCTTAATGTCAGGGGCATAAAAGTGTAACAAAAATAGGTGAAGATGAAAAAAATAAAATAAACAAAAAGCATAAGCAAT
Organism: Rhinophrynus dorsalis; assembly: GCA_037306005.1. Classification (NCBI taxonomy): domain Eukaryota; kingdom Metazoa; phylum Chordata; class Amphibia; order Anura; family Rhinophrynidae; genus Rhinophrynus; species Rhinophrynus dorsalis. Next base: position 47,981,515 of record CM074727.1, on the reverse strand, counting down.
TTAAATGTACATATTATGCATTTTCAGAATCCATAAGATCTGGCTGTGCCGTTAAAGCTCTACATCTTTATAACAGAGGCAGACAAATCTTTACCTTTATCTTCATCTCATCCACAGCGTCCAGGACCCAACCAACAGTTCCATCACCTCCACAGACAAGCACTTTGGCTGAATTAGCCGGCAGCAATGTACAAAGCTGAAGTGCTTTAAATGGAGAGATTCTGCTCAAGTCAAACACCTATAAAGGAGAGGACAGTTAGAATAATCTCCAGTGACCGCAAGCTTTAGAAATTTTTTTTTTAAATTTCTTTTAAGGTTACATGTGAAAGCAATGTCTCCCTATCATATAAAACTTGCAGATGCAGAGGTGTGTATTACTAGCGTGGGTTTAATATTAAAGGGGATGTATCACCTCTATATGACTTAGGCTAAATAATTAGGTTGTATAGCAAATCTGACTAAAAGTGTGTTAATTTTTTTTTATGCTTTATTTTGTCTGAATTGAAGTTCTAAAGTCTTCCATGCAGCTACTTCCGCATAGACTGCGGTTACCTGCTCTGTACCGCAGTCTGTCACTTTGCCTCTGCTCTCCTCCCTCTATTCAGCCTCCTCCGATGATGGAGGCTTTCTGCCTGAAAGCTGGAGCAGTCTCATTGGCTAGATATCGATCTCTGCCAATGAGACCGCTCCAGCTTACAGACAGAAGCCTCTGCCATTGGAGTAGGTAACCGCATTTCTACCTGCCCACAGGGCAGTGCCAATCAAAATACAAGTCAAGTAAATTATACTGGCTCATCTATGTGGCGGGAGTCATCATGACATAATACAGCCCAAGCAAGGATGGCCTTGAGAGTTTACCCACCTGCCTACTTTGTTTTAGGGATGAATATACATCAGTGGACCTTAGTGAGTATATCACTACGGTGTTACTATTCACTTTACATCTGTGATTTACATTATGTGAGGCCCCCTTCTATTTATTTGTTTTTTGTGGTTGTACATTCTTGAGGATGTCTGTGAATGGGTTACATAGGGTGCAGCAGGATACATGAAGACTAAAGACTCAAGCACTGCTGATGAACAGAACAAACTCTCAGAGCTTGTATACTTTGTTTTTAGTATATGCTATTCACAGCTTCTTTGTCTGTGAGTTTTACTCTTTTGCAAGTGTTTTCTCTACTATTTTGCACCCCTTGATTCCTGTGCTGCAGATCAATGCTCAGTCAGTGCACAGGATGCATTAATACTAATCACACAGAGACAAATGTCTCTGTGTGAGAAAACGCAGAAAGGGTTGTAGTTGAAACTGCTCGATCACATGGGTGAGCTCCCTTCCTTGGAGAACAAGCTAATATCAGGGTAAGGGGTAAGAGGGGCAATGTTAAGTGTTTAATCAAACTATTTAATACTCACCAGCATTTAAGGGATAGTAATACTTAAAAAGTTGTATGATTTATCACCTTGAGTAAAACAAGGGTACTCCTACTGCTAAGAGATATTTTATTAAAAAACTATAACAGATCAAACTTGAATTTTTTGGTGCAATATCACAGTGGCCTGAAAATGTACAGTGGCGCTGTTGCTACACCATCCTATGGACTGCTCTGGTCTGTAGACCATAAATCTCCATAGGATGGTGTAGCAACAGCGCCACTGTATAATTTCAGGCCACTGTGATATTGCACCTAAAAAAAAAATCAAGTTTGAGCTGCTACACATTTTTTAATAAAATACCTCTCATCAGTGGGAGTACCCTTGCCTTATTCGGGGACATAAACCCTACAACATATATTTTTTACATCTTAATTATTACTATCCCTTTAACGTGATTCACATATTTTAATGTTTTACCATGCATTTAAATAATCTATAAAGGATCCTTTATATCTCTTAAACATAGCATAGCACAGTATAAACAGAAATACACATACAAACATATAGCTTTGACCCCCGTGACAACAGATTACAACAATGTGAATGTTTAATCCTACAGAGTCAAAACCCAACTGCGGAAAGCAATGCGTTGTAAGGATTTTCTGGCCATAGTAAGGTAGTAGGGGTTGTTATTAGGAGGTGTTCATTCTTTATTAAACTAGAAATAACATCATAAGGTCCTGTTTCAGTGGAAAAATAGAGTAATACTATGGAAACCCAACTAAGACATGGGGACAAATAAGTGTTTCCATTGCTTTAAATTTGGCTTTTAACCTCTTGAATGCCCATTCACAATACAATGGAGACATTTTTGGCTTTCAAAGGCTTCCTATTTAAAATCAGCGTGAATTTGGGGAATTTTTATTTCTCTCCTATAGCGCAATTACTCCATTTTTTTTTTTTTTTTAATATAGTGCCCGACGTATTTAACCAATGTATATACAGCTGCACGTACCTGGACAGGATTCAGCAGGCCTTTAAACTCACTCAGTAGGGCTTCCCCCATGTTGTTCCCACTGCGTGTGTTAGCCAGGACTATCAAGGGGGTCCAATCGCTTCCCATAGAAGATGCTAACTGAAAGCAGACAAAATGGGGAGAAAGAAGTAATAATTGATCAAAATAATTAACCATAACTAATCAGATTCGTACTGAAAACACAGTTATCTGTAGAGGTGGCCTTCAGGACCAAAGTTACAGAAAGCTAACATAAAACTGACAGCGTGAACAGCCTCATAACACACAATAGCCAGGAAATATAAACATAGTCCAAACACAAATCTATCACTATCTTCACATAATAATTGGTTGCACATTTGTATAAAGGTGTTTGCTCATAAAAAACCTTTGTGCCATGTGCACCAAAACAGTTCATCTGCATAATTTGTGGACATGGCTACTGAATTCTGTTTTACAATATGTATTAAAAAAACAATATAATTCTGAGCGTTTTAAGATCAGTTTTTGTTATCCCTGCATCACATTCAGGAACTCCCTTTAGCTTTCTAACGATGCTCTTGCAGATATCCCCCCCCCTAGCTCACTCCCTTGGCATTGATCACTTAGTTGCCTGTCCAACTGAATTTCCTTCCTGTAGGTAACAAAACATCATGGTACATGTTCCTTTTTCCTAAGCAGCACCCAGGTCCTTGGTATGTCCCCTCCCCTTTTACCTCCTTATCATTCAAATGATATTATGATTTGAATATTCTTTTTTTTCCCCCTTTTTCTTTTTATTCTAATCTTCGTCACTCACATCCTTGAATCTTATTTTGACTTCTCTCTTCCATTCTCTTAGTCAAAAGCAATAATGGTTTTACCACATACATATTTCACTTGACATATAGAGCCAACCATTTTGTCTTCCTTTTCTCTACCCAGTTTTGTTCCATAATGCTGTTTAACAGGCATACTATATATGTTTTATATGGTAGGAGTAAGTGCCAGTTATTATAATTGCCGAGTGCTGCTGTTTTCACTCATTGCTGTATTATTATACGCAAAAAGTCTTCTGTATTGACCAGTTTTCCTCTTTCTCACTATTTTCTCTGTAATATGTAACTCCTTCAATAAAAAAAAAAGATCAGTTTTTGTCCCTAATTGTTCCCCACCATCTCCTTGGTGTAATCACAGTATTGTCAATCTATGTAAAAGCTATGTAGAAAATGTCACAGTGATGAACGGTTATGACTTGTGAGTAAAGCATTTCCCAGCAGTGGGAGTGTCCTTCTCAAACTCAACATGAAAATCCCTATAACTAAAACAATTTTTTTCTTACAAAAGAGAAAAAAAGTACTCATCCTTAACCCTTTGAGTGCCAAAGGGTTGTGCAGAGGATTACTTTGTAAAGCACTGCACATACCTCAGTCACTCAAAACCCTAAAAACATGCATCAGGAACCCTAGACTGGAATAGGCAATTAATGATTGTGGTCATGATACAAACCTTTTCATAATCTGTAGTTTTGGCTTTCTTCATCTGACTGACAGCTGAAAGGTAACTTGGAGGGATTATGAGGTTTCTAAATTCCCCAAAATCACAGTCTTCGGTCTTTAAGTGGTCTTCCATGCAGTCATCATGCACAGTTTGCTGACACCAAATGCATCTGATAGGGAAAAAATATATATATATATTTACTATTACTCTTCATACACAGATTTTGACACCCATATAATTAAAGGAAGGATATACATATTTGAATAAGCTCTTAATTTAACAGAGGGGTATGTAGCCCCATACAACATGCATATCTATACACTTTTGATTTGCATTGCAACTTTTTTTTTAGTGTAGAGACAGTAACTTTCAAGTCACAACACACTTACCATAAAATCTCAGGGATAATACGCACCTGTGTATAATATGCAGGTGTATATTATACCCACGATATTAGGGGAAAAACATGTATAGTATGCACCCTTGTTTTCCCCCCTTAGTAAACCAAAAATGAGGGCTGCCAGATACCTTCCCTTCCTCCCCCAAAGCAATCCGCTCTCATAAAATAATGCTTACTGTTATCAAATATCAAGTGTTTAAAAATAAGCTACATCACACAATATAGCAAGGGAAGGGTTAACCAGCACCTAAAGAGACAGCAGAAATGTTATGTTCTTCCCCCTCCCATCTCCCTGCCAACATATTGATAAGAAGAGAAACTCACAGCTCATTCTCTCCCCCCTTCACATAGGTTGATAAGATATTTTGCTAAGTTAGGTTAAATCATAATGTATTGTATTTGCTGAGAACTAATGTTTTGTTATTTCCAAATATGCAAAGCTTGTAATTCTAATAGAGGGTGGAAACTGATTATGTTATTTGGGTGGAGGAGCAATATTAGGGGGTGGAAACTGATTATGTTATTTGGGTGGAGGAGCAATATTAATGCTTTACTATTGGACTAACGAAATATGCAATGTTGTAGTTTACTGAATATGTAATTTTTGCAATTCTTGTTTTCTGTTAAACCAATCATCTTATTGCCCAAGGGTGTGGTATTAGTATATTAGATACCCCCTCTGCTCATAATTTTCAGAACAGAACAAGTTTTCTTTCCATGCTAATGTGCTGTACTGTTCTCTCTATATTCGAATAAAGAAACATTCCTGTTTTGCTCTCCTCCAATCTTGTCTCTTCATTGGCAGAGCGGCAAGAGAACAGGCGTTTTGCTAACAAATTGGCACCCCAGAGGGGACCCCAATCGACAGAGGAACTGCGTTTCTTACCTGCTGGACCAGTGACAAGGCATGTATAGGTAAGCCGGCTAAAGTGGATCCATTGTGTCCATCCCTGTGCATACCTTCACTGATCTTACAGGACCAGTTCACTCCAATCCATTGGAGTCCTAAGAATCCAGGACAAGAGCTAACAGGAATCAGTCAGGCTAACCGTGTGTCTCATCCTGTAGGTAAGGTGTTGTATTTTATATACATTAATCCTTGTTTTGTGATCATTTGGTATACCAGTTTTTCCCAGTTTGGTACTAGGTACTTTTGTTTTCCTTGGTATAGGCCGATGGGTTTTGAGTCCAGTAAGTGGAAGAGTAAACCTCTTCAAGTTTCAGGGACCAGTCATCTAGTTACCCATGGGTCTAAGGAATTTGACTGGCAGACTTTGGGGCTCTTATGTACTAAGGTCTGGCCAGTATGGGTGTCGGTTGGCCGCCGACAGGGGGTGTTTGGAGAGAGACACAGTGGTTAATCTGAGACAAAGACTGCAGTCGCTGGGTAAGTGGGATCCTGATTTTGGGTTTTTAGAAAATGTGTAAAACTTAAGAAAAAGTAAATGTTAATGTTTTTAAGCAATAAGAGTACTGAATGTAATGAGAATGTGTTTTCATGTAATTTAACCTCCAGAAGAACTAGTTATATATATGTATATATAGCAAACTGATAATGCTGCTTCGCTGAATGTGACAGGCAGGGGTTAAATGCATGTGTGCTGATTCTGACACAGAGATGATTGAGCAGCATCATACCCCTTCCTCCCCTGTGCAATTCCTTCACTATTGTAATAATGTGTATAGGGGAATGAAGGAAAGGATTGTTGATACATATAGAAAATTAACTTCTGATTTAATTAGAGACTGATAAGCCCTCTTAATGACACGACTGATAATGCATTAATGTTTTATTGTATCTAGACTCTGACACCCCTTTTTAGACCAGATGACTTTGTTGACAGAATAATTCAGACATTCAGAGGAATTTGAGTAGGACTCAGAGTGTGTTGTGTAAGCCAGTAAGTAAAGTAATGGAGAAAGCAAATAAAGAAGTTATGTACAGAGATACAGACAGAAATCCACAGGAAGAAGGTGCATATGGCAGTGGTGATACAGACAGAAATGACTCCCCTAATAAGACAGAATAGAGTGTATCAGGAGCAGTCTTTATAGTATTAGCCTACAGTACAGAGGGGGAATTCTTAGTGAGAAAACTATCATCATAGAAGGGGTGGATTGAAGTCCCTCCTCTATGCCATGTATACAACCTATGGAAGTTACCATAGAAGGGACTATTGTCCAGGATAAGTTTTCTCCTATCAGAGTTATGCCCCACTGCACTATATGGAAGGGATCTGTTGACTAAATTAAGGACAGGAATTACATTTGTCACTGACGAGATATAAGTATATGTATCTGTGTATTATGAACTGACTCCAGATGGAATTGAGACACATTTCCCAGGATAGTCCTGGAGGAAGTGCTGCGCTCAGTACCCTCTGCTGTTTGGCAGCTGGAAAGGCATGGGTTACTAGAGATGCCCAACCTGTTATTGACTTGTAGCCTAACACAGGACTGGTCTAAGTCAGATAGTTCCTCATCAGCAAAGAAGCTAGGCAAGGGTTAAGACCAATAGTGGACAAATATGATTTGCCTGACAGGATAGTATGGGATGAGCTATCTGTGTTTGATTGTGACAGTCTGAAGTTGGTGCTGATGTCTGCCCCTGCTTTAACTCTGCCAAAACCAGTTACCCTATTGCCAAGTGACAAAGTGACTCTCCAGAACCTGACTGTGTAGAAGCCCTGGAGTAATTGACTTTACCCAGACCAGACCTGAGTGATGTGCCCCTCCCTAACCCTGAAATGGAACTATTTGTTTTAGCTGAGGGACTCCCTAATTTTCTCTCAGCTCAGGATGCTGAAATCATAGCATTGACTAAAGCGTTGCAATGTCCCTGAGACCAATCTGTAAATGTTTTCACTGATTCAAAATATGTTTTTGACATTGTTCATGTTTTTGCTATTTTGTGGGAGAGAGGGGGGGGAGTTTGTTGCAGCAGCTGCCTTGAACCCCTATCTTCAGAATATCTGTGGTAATCCCACAATAATGATTCTGTTATTAACAAAGGTGCAGGCTGTATATACCCCTGAGGACTGGTAAAGTTGGCATATCAGTACCATGCCCAGTTGATTGATAGTAGCTGGGTTAACCCAGATGGCAGGGTATTTCTGCCTAGGTTGGTCATGGTGCAGATTTTGCGCAATATGTATGAGAACACTCATCAGGAAAGTGATGTTATGGCAAACACCTTGCTGTGGATAGCTGTAGGACCAGGTTTGTGCATAGTAAGTCAGAAAATTGTTAGTACTTGTGTGATATACCAGATACATTGAGTTGCCACCTGTACACTATCTTTTTGGTAATAATTGATTAATTGTTTAAGTGGCCAGAGACTTTGTCTGGAAAAGTGCTACTGCAGGATCAGTAGCTAAGGAGTTAATGAGAGAAGTAATTCCAAGACTGGACGTACTAAGAACTATTGAGTCAGACTAGAGACATTGTAAAGAATTATGTATTACTTTGGGGGAAGGTTGAATGGAATGGAAATATCACCAAACTGTATACTGAACTCAAATGGACAGTTCCTAATGGCTCTGACTTGCATCAGAGCAAACCCCCTTAAAGGCTCTAAAGTTGAATCCCTATGAGATCCTTTTTGTTAGGCCCTGGAACAGGATTGTTCAGCATCAGGGACCTACCTTAGAGACTGGTAATCAGCAGATCAGGGGCTATGAAACTGCCCTGCAGTCTACCCTCTCTTCTCTTCACAGATTTACTGTTCAGTAACAGCCTTTGCCTTTGGCTGGTCCAGTGCATGCCTTCCAGCCTGGAGGGTGGGTATATGTAAAGACCTGGAGAACAGACCGTTTGGAGCCCCAGTGGAAAGGTCCATTCCAGATTTTGTTGACAAGTCACAGCGCAGTCAAGCTACATAAAGGAAAGACCTGGGTACACCACACCAGAGTGACAGCTGCACCAGAGCCTGAGCAAGATAAAGGCCCTGCTCCCTCCCAGTGCCCAGCAGATGCCCAGTGGGAGGTAGAACAGGGTGAAGGCCTGAGGCTTTTGTTCCGGAATACCAGCAAGTAGGTGTTTTGACAGGCATAATACTTCCTGACCACCTACCACCGCAGACCAGCAAGCAGGCTTCTTGCACCGCCTGCCACCGTGAGATCATCAAGCAGGTGTTTTGTCGGGGCACAATAATCCCTGACAACCTGCCTCCGTGGGATTAATAAGCAGGCCTATGGCACTGCCTGCCTCTTTGAATCATCAAGTGGGTTTATTGTATCACCTACCTACGTGGGATCTGTGTATCATGAAAATACACCCTTTTGGGAACCCCAAGCCTACTGGTGCCTCCCACCCCCTTACAGAATCACCAGATAAGGTCAGTGAACAGGGGGTGGTGTTCCTCATAATCCTGGTATTCGGGGTGATGGGATGGGTTCTGTACTTTACATACATCCCGCCCCCATCCCTTTGTGGCCCCAAGATCCACAATATGGCCATGGATCCTTCTGCCCTTACCAGACATTTCAGGGCTGCACCACAACAACTGTCTCAGGAGGTTTCCAATGTTTGGGTGCATTTGGCTCAACAAGTGATGAATATTTCAGACTTCTGCTTATCCCGGATGGTGAGTGTCACTGATGTTCTCACTACATGTCTCATCAGTGTACCAGCCTCCCTAACTACTCTTGTGAATTTTACTTTTTTGCCTCCAAACACCCCTCGTGAGTCTCTGGCTCCCCACTTTTGGGTAGTGCTGTCCCAGATGGGCGCCTACGCCCTTCCTTCCCAGCCTAATTGGTCTAATATGACTTCTGTCCGTACCTTGAAGATTGTCCCTGCAGACCTCTGCTTCTCCTTTGTTAACTGTACTAAGCAAAAGACTGGTAAACACTGTCTCTCCCTTATCAATGATATGCTCTGTAATTATACCATGAATGTCTCTTATACTGCTAAACCCCTCAAGTTACCTAAGGGTTGGTCTATGTCATGTGGTATCACCTCTTACTCTTACATCCCTGCTAATGCTACTGGGGGGCCGTGCTCCCTTAGCAGACTTAGTCTCTTGCTTCCCTCCAGACACATAGTTACCTCATCTGTTTTTAGGGGTAGCCGACCTAAGAGAAGTGCCCCGTTACAGTTGCCTGAGGACTGTGACTCAGATGTTCATTTGATGAATAATGCTGAAATTCTCTCCCTGGGCATCTCTATTCTTGGAACACCAGGGTTGGCTGTAGGGACAGCTAGGACTGTTAATAAGCTTGCATGTGCACTAGTTAAAGCTATCAACCACACCTCTGCAGCCTTAGACGGTCTCTTAACTGATGTTAAAGGGGTCCATGATATGTCTCTCCAGAATAGAGCTGCTATTGATTATCTTCTGCTTAAACATAATCATGGGTGTGAGGAATTTACTGGCATGTGTTGTTTTAACTTGTCTGATCATTCCAAATCCATTCATGATCACATACAGGGACTGCATGAAATAGTCAAGAACATCAAACAGGATGTTGTCGGGGACGGGTGGTGGAACTGGCTCTGGTCCTGGCTACCGAATTTTGGATGGCTAAGACAGATCCTCATAGGATTACTTCTTTTCATTGTTCTACTAGTCACTATGTGTTGTTGTATCCAATGTTTTCCTACCCTACTTACCTGCATTCAGTCTGTTCCTACTCCCAAATATGGTCAAGTGATTTAGGTGGTCATGTTGATCACACTTGTAAGGTGATCCAATGACCAAAGGGGGGATTGTTATCAAATATCAAGTGTTTAAAAATAAGCTACATCACACAATATAGCAAGGGAAGGGTTAACCAGCACCTAAAGAGACAGCAGAAATGTTATGTTCTTCCCCCTCCCATCTCCCTGCCAACATATTGATAAGAAGAGAAACTCACAGCTCATTCTCTCCCCCCTTCACATAGGTTGATAAGATATTTTGCTAAGTTAGGTTAAATCATAATGTATTGTATTTGCTGAGAACTAATGTTTTGTTATTTCCAAATATGCAAAGCTTGTAATTCTAATAGAGGGTGGAAACTGATTATGTTATTTGGGTGGAGGAGCAATATTAGGGGGTGGAAACTGATTATGTTATTTGGGTGGAGGAGCAATATTAATGCTTTACTATTGGACTAACGAAATATGCAATGTTGTAGTTTACTGAATATGTAATTTTTGCAATTCTTGTTTTCTGTTAAACCAATCATCTTATTGCCCAAGGGTGTGGTATTAGTATATTAGATACCCCCTCTGCTCATAATTTTCAGAACAGAACAAGTTTTCTTTCCATGCTAATGTGCTGTACTGTTCTCTCTATATTCGAATAAAGAAATATTCCTGTTTTGCTCTCCTCCAATCTTGTCTCTTCATTGGCAGAGCGGCAAGAGAACAGGCGTTTTGCTAACATTACCGTAAAATCTTGGGTATAATACACACAATTTCACCCCACGTCACCTTAGTGAAGTGGGGGGGTGGGGTGTATTATACACAAGAGGTTTTTTTGTGATTTTTTTTTTTTTAATGCTGGTGATCCCTCCCCTCCCTCCCCCGGCGCTATCCTCTTTCAGAAAAAATCTTACCGTGCTCCACTGAGGTCCCCGTTGTAGGCAAAAAAAGGCAAATTTCATCTGGGTAAATCGGTTTTTACCTACAACGGGGACCTCAGTGGAGCACAGTAAGATTTATTCTGAAAGCGGATGACGCCGGGGGAGGGAGGGAAGGGATCGCCAGCATAAATCACAAAAAAAACTCTCGTGTATAATAGGACCCTCCACTTCACATAAGGTGAAGTGGGGTAAAATTGTGCGTATTATACCCGAGATTTTACGGTAAGCATTATTTTATGAGAGCGGATTGCTTTGGGGGAGGGAGGGAAGGTATCTGACAGCCCTTATTTTTTTTTTTTCTTTATTGTTTCAAAAAAAATTATTGTGTAAAATATGCACCTCTCCCCCCACTTCACATAAGAGGAAGAGGGGTAAAATTGTCCATATTATACCTGAGATTTATAGTACATAGCTCTGCAGAATCATGCGCGAGGTTTCTCTCATTAGGACTTTAAACTGCTGATACCTTCTGTGAACAGGCATGTGCTAAAGTCACACTTATTAGGAAAGACAACACCTGGCAGTTGCTGGCAGTTTTCTCAGACTGAAGCAGGCAAAACCCATGAACATACTTAACCCTTTAAGGGGATAGTAATGTTTCATAATAAAAGCAGCTCTAATTAATCATCATAGTATTTGGACCTTGGAGAGTGTTATTTCAATACCGTCAGAGTTGTAGTTCAAGAGTAATTCAATGATAAAGTACCACCCCTCTTTTATCTAGTGTAAGCATCCTCCCTCAGATGTGGAACTGTGGAATCTGGTCTCTTGACCAGAGAGGTCGCAGCAAGGGACAATCTTCTTACTGTGAGTATAAGGAAAACCCTTCCCCCCTTCAAAAGTTTTTCCCTTATTGTCACTGAAGATGTAGTTCAAGAGTAATTGAATGATAAAGTATCCCCCTCCCGCCCCTTTTACATATGTAACACTGCTCAGCCAGAGTAGAAGGGAGGTGCCCGGGTAGATTGCAGAGAGGGACAATCTTCAACTAAGATAAGGGAAAAACCTGAAAAACTTGTCAAGGGGGGCAGGGATTTCATTGTTCACATAGGAAGAAGATTGTCCCCTGCTGTTATCTGTCTGGTCTATGGACTGGATTCCATATCTGAGAAGAGAAGGCTTACATTAGGTAAAAGGGGCGGGAAGGGAAACTTTGCTTGTGAATATCTCTCAAACCATAAAGGTTTGAGAGATAATACTTATATTGTTCTTCATGTTTTTTTAATGCCTACAAAATAAAATAAAGATAACACGAAGTATTACTATCCCTTTAATGCACAGCATATCCCTAAGGTCAAAATTCACAGAGGTTATTTGGATTTTCTGGCCATTGTAAATGAAGTGGGGGTTATTGAATGTATTTAGTCCTTATTTAATGGAGACACCTGCTATATGATAGACACCCTGTAAAAACACATTTCTTTGTATGTGCTTCCATAGCATCAAACATTTCTATAAAAAAGTCATCAATGTGAAGAAAGCCTTACCTAGATAACATTTTAGAAACTGCCCAGCTGTGCCTTGCTCTCTTAATATTGCAAAATGCTTAAAGGGATAGTAATACTTCATTTTAACTTTATTTTATTTTGTAGGCATTGAAAAAACATGAAGAATGATATAAGTCTTATCTCTCAAACCTTTATGGTTTAAGAGATATTCACAAGCAAAGTTTCCCTCTCCCGCCCCTTTTACCTAGTGTAAGCCATCTCTTCTCAGATGTGGAATGCAGTCCATAGACCAGACAGATAACAGAAGGGGACAATCTTCTTCCTATGAGAACAATGAAAGCCCTGTCCCCCTTGACAAGCTTTTCAGGTTTTTCCCTTATCTTAATTGAAGATTGTCCCTCTCTGCTATGTACCTAGGCACCTCCCTTCTGATCTGGCTGAGCAGTGTTACATCAGTAAAAGGGGTGGGAGGTGGATATTTTATCATTCGAATACTCTTGAACTACAACTGTGACAGAATTGAAATAACACTTTCCAAAGTCCATATACTATGATGATTAATTAGAGCTACTTTTATTATGAGCCATTACTATCCCTTTAAAAACCCCCAAAGTACTCTTGTATAAAATAGTGTATTTTACCATACCCAAATACACATATAAAACTATGCACTTTGAATAGAGCAGAGGGGGCAGAATTGATAGTGGGTTGTGTGTGCATCATCATCAGCGGCCACCAGATGGCTAAGGATGATGGGAATGATAGGCGACGTTCCGGAAAGAGAGACAGAGAGAGAGAGAGAGCCTGGAGCAGCACTGAGCATAAACCAGTGAGCACCGACTGGACTGGAACCATTGCTGTTGCTACGTGCAAGCAATAATAATCCTTACTTCACATATTGGAATTGAAGTACTGTATTACCTAATGCGCCTGGCACTTTAAGTGCCTTTGGGATCGATGTTAGAGGAATAAGCCGAACACACACACACCAAGTAATATAAGTTTATTACTAGTAGTCACTTCAACAACACAGCAACAATACACACCATAACATTTCCACACATAGCAGGCTCTTGTATATAGCATTACTAAAATATGATAACAATCAATACTATGTAATATTATCCTTCCCCTATCCTTCTAGAGTCTTAGGCTACAGCAGACGTAGATAGATAACATTACTGGGATACAATAACACTCAATGCTATTTCAACATTATCAGCTTTGTAAATTGGGTCACACCTTATCCTATAAGAGTTTTGTCCATTTTCTACACATACAAGTTAGTGACTGCTTACTTGACAAACTCAGAAGATAGAAAACAATCTTCGTTTCTTATCTTCCCTAACACTGCAGCTTACTTGGTACAGTTCCTAAATATGCTTAGTCACTGTGTCACTAGCTAATATTTGTCTAGCAATCGCTGGCTTTCCAGCTGTGCATCTATCAGCTTTTCGGTTTACTCATGGGTAATCAATCTTTAAATAATTACTTTTATAACTTTTATAAATCACTTTTACCACATTCGGTCCTTTGATTACTCATGAGTGGACTCGCCTATTGAGTTTTAGTAACTCTCTGAACTACACATCTCACACATCTATAGCACAGATAAATACATAATATAATGAAAACACACAACACAATTACCTTTAATATCTTAAAGGGATAGTAATACTTAAAATGTAAAAAAAAATGTTGTAGGGTTTATCCCCCTGAGTAAAACAAGAGTACTCCCACTGCTGAAAGGTGTTTCATTCAAAAGTTATTAATTTTCAAAGTTGAATTTTTTAGGTGCAATATCACAGTGGCCTGAAATTGTACAGTGGCGCTGTTGCTACTACACCATCCTATGGAGATGGTCCCGGGACCAGAGCTGTCCATAAGATCGTGTAGCAACAGCGCCACTGTACAATTTCAGGCCACTGTGATATTGCACCTAAAAAATTCAACTTTGAAAATTAATAATTTTTGAATGAAACACCTTTCAGCAGTGGAAGTGGTCTTGTTTTACTCAGGGGGATAAACCCTACAACATATTTTTTTTACATTTTAAGTATTACTATCCCTTTAAATCCAAGGCCCTCTAACCAAGATTCTAAGCCAAATGTCCAGTCAAAGTCCTTTGTAGCGTCAGCTAGCCAATGTCCTAAGTCATCTAAAGCACACACACACACACACTGTGGATTATATTAATTTCCTTAACATTTCTCATTCCTTTTGATAATTACTTATCTTATATATGCTCGTATATATTTTGCTGCATAACTCACTTAAATGGCTAACATCCTGCCTGCCTGGAGATGACCTCTTAGACAGCCCATACTTCATGGAGTACACAGATAAGCTGCATAGACCATGGGATGCCAGGCATCCATTCCTGACTGCCTATGCAGTGATCATCCTCACTAAGCATTTACTAACTGAAATATATCAGTCTATTCCTTTACTACAACGAGAAACACAAAGCATTAACAACTTATAAGCAATTAAGCATAACAAAATCAATCCTATCACTACCACTAGTGGCAGCATGTCCTGAACCTGCTTGACTTGAGCACTCTGGGCTGGTGCGCCAATTGTTTATTTTCAGTTTTAAAGGGATAGTACTACTTCGTTTTAACTTTATTTTATAGGCATTAAAAAAACATGAAGAATGATATAAATCTCATCTCTCAAACCTTTATGGTTTGAGAGATATTCACAAGCAAAGTTTTCCCTCCCTCCCCTTTTACCTAGTATAAGCCATCTCTTCTCAGATGTGGAATCCAGTCCATAGACCAGACAGATAACAGAAGAGGACAATCTTCTTCCTATGAGAACAATGAAAGCCCTGCCCCCCTTGACAAGTTTTTCAGGTTTTTCCTTTATCTTAATTGAAGATTGTCCCTCTCTGCAATCTACCTGGGCATCTCCCTTCTACTCTGGCTGAACAGTGTTTCATCAGTAAAAGGGGCGGGAGGGAGATACTTTATCATTCAATTACTCTTGAACTATAACTCTGACAGAATTGAAATAACACTCTCCAAAGTCCAAATACTATGATGATTAATTAGAGCTGGTTTTATTATGAAACATTACTATCCCTTTAAACAAGCTTTGTTTCTTATCTTCCCTAACACTGCAGCTTACTTGGTACAGTTCCTAAATATGCTTAGTCACTGTGTCTAGCTAATATCTGTCTAGGAACCGCGGGCTTTCCAGCTGTGCATCTATCAGCTTTTCGGTTTACTCATGTGTAATCAATCTTAAAATAATTACTTTTATAATTACTTTTACCACAAGTACATGATGCTCTGTTTAATGCCGCAACATGAGGATCTCACGCTTCTCATGCAAGGCGAGATCTCCTGTTGCCCTTTTGATCACGGCGACGTGTTTAATGTGCCATGTACTCGCACGCTCTTTTGTGTGTGACATTTTAAAGGGATACCATGGACTCCTGCTTTCTAAGACTATCTATGAACTCTTTAGGGACCCAAGTAATGAATTACCATACACATCCCTTCGCAATGATTTGCACATCTCTCTGGACCTTAAAGGGTTAAAAAGTTAAGACCTATTTATTGCTATAGGGACAGTTCACTTTAATATGAAAAATGCCATTGTGATACAGACACAATTTAAAAGGAGCAGTCACAGGTCCCAAATAGGTAACCCAAAAATCATCAGGATAGGGGTGGGGAGGGGCAGGGCCGCCTTCCGAGCAGATGACAGTGACAGCACAGAGGTTGAGAGAGGGGGTTGATTTCAGTGCTGAGCAAGCACCGGTTATATATGGGCCTGAGACATGACCATTTGTCAGAATAAGAGGTAAAAGTATCAGTTTCATGATATTTATATTTTAAACAGGGTAAACTGTAGTGTATTGTAAGAATATAAAAATACCATACTAAACCTACCAATACAACTCTGTTCTAAAATAATAATTATACACTTCTTGTTCTTAGTAAGAATATACTTTATATTAAAAAAAAAAAACAAGAAGTCTGACAATCTTAAACAGAGAGGCAATAGCATTGTCTTAAAGTGAAATTAAAGGGATAGTAATGTTTCATAATAAAAGCAGCTCTAATTAATCATCTTAGTATTTGGACTTTGGAGAGTGTTATTTCAATTCTGTCAGAGTTGTAGTTCCAGAGTAATTCAATGACAAAGTGTCCCCCTCCTGCCCCTTTTACTGATGTAACACTGCTCAGCCAGATCAGAAGGGAGGTGCCCAGGTAGACTGCAGAGAGGGACAATCTTCAATTAAGATAAGGGAAAAACCTGAAAAACTTGTCAAGGGGGGCAGGGCTTTCATTGTTTTCATAGGAAGAAGACTGTCCCCTTCTGTTATCTGTCTGGTCTATAGACTGCATTCCACATCTGAGAAGAGATGACTTACACTAGGTAAAAGGGGCGGGAGGGGAAACTTTGCTTGTGAATATCTCATAAACCGTAAAGGTTTGAGAGATAAGACTTCTATCATTCTTCATGTTTTTTTAATGCCTACAAAATAAAATAAAGTTAAAACGAAGTATTACTATCCCTTTAAAAACTACATTAACCCTTTTAATACTGGTAATTATACATAGTATAACAATTACCTCTGCCCTCCCCCATTACTCAGTGAGAACTTAAACACAGGTTGTAAGAGACACCAAATAGTTATTTAATTCAAATGCAATATGGAGATTAATTTGACCAGTATTGTCTCGTCATAGAAAACACTGATGTTTCCAAAATCTGTGTAACTTCCTATCAGTTCAAGAGTATGTTACAATATAGTTTCAGTGCTCAAGTGTAACACCCTATATGGCATACCTATCTTACATCCAAGGGCTTAGACACAGAAACATACCTTCCAAGTGTCCCTCTTTCAGACCCAAATCCCTCTGTCCTCTTTGCTATTCCAGTGTCCCTCTTTTTAGGAGATCAGACTGTGTGATGTGTGTATAAGTGTATCACATTGCTCCACAGCAATAAAACTTATATTAATGTTTGTTTAAACATCATCATTTGTGTTTATAAATTAATCTGTGTGAATAAAATACTTTGGTCTTGTTCTAAATCATGTATTCAGTTATGCAAAGAGGTGTCAATTGGTCATGAAACAATCTAATCATTCTTGGTAATGCCCTGTCCATCAGCCACGCCCCTGGCCACACACCCATAAAATATGTGTCCCTCTTTGGCCATTTGAAATGTTGGTACGTATGCAGAAAGACCAAGTCACCACAACATTGAGAAATAATATTGCCTGTAACAGAAAGGGGGGGGGGGGGGGTGGAACCAAGCGCCTATTTTAAAACTTCTATTATGGGACATGTCCATATCCTTACAGTATAACACATAATCCTTTGACAGCCAGATGGGTCTCCAAGGCACTCAAGTGGGTAAACTAATTGGTATCAAAGGGGGATATGTATTACTGCATCAGAGCAGCGCATTTTCTGTGCCTGTACATTAGCATGAGAACCATTCACTGCCAATTCTGGGTATGCTCAATCCACCATTGTTAAGACTTTAAACCTCTGAGTGCCAGAGGGGTACACAATGCTAACCTCAGTAGCATTGTACACAGAGTTTGCTGTAACGCTACAGCACAGAAACCCAGCTTCGAAGGGGAGAGTGAACGCGCTCCCTGGGGCAGCTAGGAAGTCAAGAGGGACATTCAGTCCCGCAGAACGCGGAAGTGCCCGATTTTGATGGGCTAATATCTGGACTCATACACAACTTTTTTTAAAAATACACACAGCTCTAATCTAAGGTTAACTATTCAAACTGACTACAAAAGTTTGAATGTAGGTGATAGTTCCGTTTTAAAAGTACTTACTTGTAGAGAAAAAAATCCAGCTTTCCTACTACTACTTTATTAACAAAACGTATGGTAAAAAAAAATTTTCAGGTGATACATCCTCTTTAAAGCAAAATTGTATTAATACATTCTCCATAGTGCACTGAACAATCTATAGAGTAATCAAATGTTGGACCGTCAGCTGTTGGGGCCTACAAGTCCCATCATCTTTCCCAAAAGATGGAGGTCCAACTGTTGACTACCTCAGTTATAGTGTATCCTAATATACCCATCTTACTGTAGCTCTACAATATATACCATATCCATTTATTACTGGGTACAAAGAAAGGAACAGAGCACACATTTTGAAAAACCTGTACTATAGGACATATTCATATTCCTGCAGTATGTAATAGAAACATTTGAGTGCCAGAGGGGTGTCCAGCAATTGCTTTATAATGCACTGGCCACTTCTCTTCACATGAAAAGTGTTAAAATGGACCACTCGCCTAAAAATAAGATCAGCTAATTTTAAAGAGATAGTAATACTTCCAAATTACTAATCCCCATATTGTAGCGATGCTAAAAAGAAATGTATTGCCCCCGGTGTCATCT
The DNA here is from genome assembly GCA_037306005.1 of Rhinophrynus dorsalis. Lineage (NCBI taxonomy): Eukaryota > Metazoa > Chordata > Amphibia > Anura > Rhinophrynidae > Rhinophrynus > Rhinophrynus dorsalis. Next base: position 47,962,836 of record CM074727.1, on the reverse strand, counting down.
CTCAAACAGTTAAAGCACGCAAAGTTCCCCCCTCCCTCCCCCTTCCCTGAAGTCAGCGTTGTAGCTGACTGCAGGGATATCCGGTCTTATGTGCATCAGGCGGCTCTGCAGCAGAGCCGAGATAACGTTTATAAAAAATAATTCTTTCACTGAAACGGTCTTCTACGTGTGCTTGCAAACCAAACACATGTAGAAGACCATTTCAGTGAAAGAATTATTTTTTATAAACGGGATCTCGGCTCTGCTGCAGAGCCGCCTGATGCACATAAGACTGTTGTATGACAGCTTCCCCTGCAGTCAGCTAGAACGCTGACTTCAGGGAAAGGGGAGGGAGGGGGGAACTTTGCATGCTATTACCTCTCAAACCATAAAGGGTTTGAGAGATGACACTGGGGGCAATACATTTCTTTTTACATAGCTACAATATGGGGATGGTAATTTGGAAGTATTACTACCCCTTTAACTAAATGTAATATTACATATCCTAAAAAAATAAATAAACTGGTGTCAGTCTGAACTCTCAAACATGTATAGTTTGAGAGATATACGCTTCTAAAGTTCCCGCCTCCCGTCCCTTTCACAGACGTCAGCCTCTAGCTGACAGAAGCAGATTGCGGTCCCATGACTGGCCGGCGGCTTTTCATCAGCGCCAAAATAGCGCTATCTAAAATGAAAAACTTCACATTAGAACGGTCTACAAAGTTTGTCTGGTTTGCAAGCACACTTTGTAGACCATTCCAATTAAGTATTTTTTTTTTTAGATATCGCTATTTCGGCTCTGCTGAAGAGCCGCCGGCTGGTCCCGGGACCAGGATCTCCTTCTGTCAGCTATACAGCTGACGTCAGTGAAAGGTGAGGGAGAGGAACTTTAAAACCTTATATCTCTCAAACCATAAATGTCTGAGAGACGGGACTTACTCCAGTTAATTTATTTTTTTTAATATCTAAAATAGTACATGTTCTTAAAATAAGACATTACCAACCGTTTAAGGTGTTTAACCCATTGAATGGTAGAAAGGAATCCAAAGCATTGCTTCACTATGTATTGGAGACCTCTCTAGAACGCAAGGGATTAGGCACATTTAACACTTTAAGGACCAGAGCAGAGTGCAACACATTGCAATGCAATGTAGTGCACATCCCTCTTATCCTCAAGATGTTAAACAAAAGGACATTTGGGGAATTTTTATTAGCTCCCAAGGAGAAGTTGGTTGGACCCAGACTTGCTTCAGTTCCATGAGTTCTATGAACGAGTCTGGACAGAGTCCACACACTGTGATCATTTCTAATAGCAGAATAACCCATACATTTGACCTCAAATAGAAATAATCAGCATAATGTGCAGGGAATTTACATAAAGTACCACCAAATATAAAGGCTAGTTTCTCATCTTAGGGTATATTTTACTGACAAATATTGAGTATGGCATTTATGCAGTATTTAACACTGAAAAACAAACTAAGCCTGTGTTAGGGTGACATGTTTACTTTAAACTAGTTTGCAGTACCTGGGGGTGGATGCACTATGGTGTGATAAAGCGGAGATTAATTTTCTAGACTGATAAACTCTCCAGTTCCTTTGTTATTGTATGAAGCCAATGAATGAAGATTTCTCCAGTTTGAGAAATCTTAACCCGTTAAGGACCCATGATGTGCCAGAACTGTCATGGGTAAACTTCACTTAAAGACCAGTGATGGTCCTGGCACGTCAAGAGTTAAATGATAGCAGTGCACCGCTATCATGCTGGGGAGGCTGAAACTGAGCATGTCACCAGAACACTCAGTTTCAGTCATTCTCCAGTACATGTGTTCGCTACTACAGAAGTCACGTGTACTGGCTTTTTCATTGACAAAGGCAATGTGTTTGTTTTCTGCCTCTCTTCCTTACTGTTAGATTAAGGAAGAGAGAAGAAGAGAGTAGACTTAAAACCAAATAGAAAAAGGTCAGAGTTGGAGGTATTAACCTCTTATGTGCTGGTGCAGGATATATGTGGGTCCCTTTATGACCTACAGACAGCAATCTTTTTTATTTTGTTTTGTTTTTTTTAAACAAAGTTGAGCAAGACTAAAGTATTTTAATTACACTGACTCATTTGAAACACAAAGCTAAACATTTAAATAAACGTTAATGGGAGTGTTATTGTTATGGCATAATGTAATACACTTAAACACACCACACAGTCTTATCTCCAAAAAAGTGGGAAACTAGGGAGGGAAAGAGGGACACAGGGATTTTCACCACAGAGGGACAGTGCCCCCATAAAACTGTACACTTTGTAGGTACGAATGACCGGTCACCCTTTCTTGCATTCCCCATAAAAAAATTAACCCACTGGGGACAAATTATCACAAGAGAATCAATACAAATTGTGGGGTTTTTTTTTTTATCATTTTCTTTATTTTTAATAAAATAAATGGTGGGTTATACATATAAGTGTGGTATCAAATGAAAGCCCTACTTGTGCTTAAAGGGATAGTAATACTTCATTATTACTATCCCCCATGTTCTAGCCCTTAAAATTCTGAATTCAACGATACCAGCGGCATCTCTCAAACCTTTATGGTTTGAGAGATATCCGCTTTCAAAGTTCCCTCTCCTTCTCTCTCCCCTGACGTCGGCGTTCTAGCTGACAGCACGGGAATCTGGTCAGTGAGCAAGAGGTGGCTCTGCAGGAGTCCTGAGATCGCGTTATAGAAACAGAAATCCTTCACTAAAATGGTCTTCTCCTGTGCTAACGTCAGAGGAGAGGGAAATTTGAAAGCGGATATCTCTCAAACCATAAAGGTTTGAGAGATCCGGCTGGTATCGTTGAATTCAAAATTTTAAGGGCTACAAAATGGTGGATAGTAATAATGAAGTATTACTATCCCTTTAAAAAAACGGTATATAATTTGTGTGGTTGGAATAAAGGACTTAGAGGGAAAACACTGTTGAACAAAGACATAGTCAAAAAGGTCAAAATTGCTACGGTCCTTAACCCATTATGGACCAGCGGTCCAAGGGTTGGGTTACCTTTAAGGACGAGATAGGCAAGTTCAGCACACAGGCACGCGTGACTTATCATTTATGCCGACATGCTGAACGTGGGTCTGACAGTGACCGCTGAAGTCTTGGAGCGGTCAGTTTCAAACCCACTACTACTCACAGCAATCCTGCAGGAGCACTGTGAGTAAAAAAAATACGTGAAGTGCCAGGACCCTCACCAGACCTTTAGGCAAGGACAGTGGTGATGGTCCTAACATGTCACTAGTCCTTAACCCTTTAAGGACCAGGAAATCTGAGGTGGATTGCACTTAAGGACCGGAGCAATTCTGACTGTTTTGACTATGTCTTTGTTCAACAGTGTTTTCCCTCTAAGGATTTTATTTCAGCTCCACAAATTATATACCATTTTTCACACACAATTAGAGCTTTATATGGATAACCCACCATTTATTTTATTAAAATTAAAGAAAACGTTAAAAAAATGTAAAAAACACAATTTTTATTTTTTCTCTTGTTATCATTTGAGCGCAATGGGTTAACTTTTTATGGAGACTGCATGAAAGGTATGACCAGTCATTCATACCTACAAACTGGGCAATTTTAAGTGGGCACTGTCCCCCCCAAGGTGAAAATCCCCATCCCGCTTTCCCTCCCTATTTTCCCTCTTTTTTTATTACTAAGACTTGGTGGTGTGTACAAGCTTATTACATTGCTGCACAACAATAAATTTGCCATTAATGTTTGTTTAAACTTCAGAAGATGTGTTTGTAAAATAGAGTGTCTCAGTAAAATATTTTGCTCTGTTTAAGATAAAAAAATAAAATTAAAATAAAAAATAAGTTGCTCTTAGCAGGTCAGAAATGGTGCTGCTTTTATCCTCTCCAATGCTCCAGCGCTGAAGTTAATACCCCCAACTCTGGCCACTGATGCTTCCTTTGCTTGTCTGGTCTCTGCTTCTCTACTATGACAGTAAGGGAGAGAGAGGCAGAGAGCAGTCACAAAGGCAATGTGTAAAACACATTGCCTTTGTGAATGAAAATGCTGATACAAGTGATTGCTCCTGGAGTGATCACGTGTACCGGCACAACTGAGAATGAATAAAACTAAGCACTCCAGTCCTGGATCGCTCAGTTTCATGCACCCTAGCATGACAGCAGCACGTATTGAGACACGCTGCTATCATTTAACCCATGACATGACCATCATGGGTCCTTATGGGAAGTTTATCCATAACAGTCCTGGCACATCATGGGTCGGTAAGTGGTTAAATGCAAACCACCCCAGATTTTCCTTATCCTTAATGGGTTAATGCACAGGCTCCATATAATAACATAGGATTTGGCCAGTTTGTAACACTGGAGAAGTTACCTCTATGTTGTCACCCCTTTATAAGCTTGTTATCACACCTTAGTGGCTCTCTCACATAGAGTTGCATGCAGAACTGAAAAGATGGCAATTCTGAAGCAAACCACATTGTACCATAGAGGGCAAATGAAAATGCTCACTGATTTTAAAGGGACTTTTAATCCCTTGAATTATAAATGTCTCCAACACACTGGAGTTCTCTAGAATTCAAGGGGTTAAAAGCACTATTTATGTTGATGACAATTTGGGGAATCTTCATTTATTCCCTTACATAGCAGCTGGTTTGCTCTGTAATTGGCCCTTTTGTTTCCTGCACATACAGGCCATAGCACATTAATGTATATGTGTAAAGTATGACATATCGGTATTACTGTAACTCTTTAATATGTACCATATCCACTGTTGGTACCATAGATCTCTTATCTATCCTCGTTCCAGTATTCCCATATCAATGCATGCTCTTCCTGTAAGATACAAAGTAATTGTACCCATTCGGTACATATTAACACACAGTAATATTGCAGCATATACCTGTAATCACACAGCTTAGGCTGGCTCCCACACTGCTGTCTGCACACAGCACACAGGCTACATAGGGGAACATTGCCTCGGACCCAGTGGTGGCTCCGTCCCTCTGCCCGCATCACTATCTCCTTACAGGGGAAACGCCTATTGGCCTTCCTGACACAGGCCTCATCCGCACACAGACCGCAGCAGAGACAGTAGGCTCCCCGCAGGATGTGCAGGCCACACACCGAGCAGTACGTGGGCTTCCCGAACAGGTCCGTGTCCTGCCAGCCATGCTTCCCTGTACGAGGGATGCTCCTCCGCCTGGACCTCCGGAGACTGCACCACAGAGTGAACAGCACTGGCAGCAGCACCGCGCACACTGTCCATACGATCAGGCTCAATCCCTGCTCTTCAGCATCCCCCATCACGCCACACAAATTGGTACCCCGGGCCGTGTCTCACACCGGGGTAATGGTGCTAATCCCAGGGTAAACAGACCCTATGACACTCGGCTCCATCACTTTGACAGGAAGCGTAACCTAGGAGACAGGTGGTTTTCCAAAGAAGTGGCTAGATTTTAGCAGGAGAAAGGACCTTTGGTGACATCACAAATTGTGTAACCTCAGTGTGTAGGATGTACAGTGGTTTGAACACTAGAGGGAGAACGTCTCAGTACAGATAGAAAGTGACGCTAATGATGGACTACAATAAAATGGCAGCCAAGCCAAATTAATAATAATAATAATCCTTTATTTATATAGCGCACACAGATTCTGCAGCGCTTTACACTCATATTGGTTCCTGTCCCCATTGGGGCTCACAATCTAAATTCACCTATCAGTATGTTTTTGGAGTGTGGGAGGAAACCGGAGGAAACCCACGCAAACACAGTGAGAACATACAAACTCATTGCAGATGTTGTCCTTGGTGGGATTTGAACCCAGGACCCCAGCGCTGCAAGGCAACAGTGCTAACCACTGAGCCACAAATTAAGTACATTATGCCCAATTATATCTATCTATCTAGATATCTATCTAGATATCTATCTTAAATTGGTGAGGCGATATCCCCATACGTCCCAACACCTAACCCTTTGAGTGCCAGAGGGGTATTCAACGTATGGCTTTGCAATGCATTGTATACCTGTCTGGAATTCATGGTGTTTTACTCCTTTAGTGACAAGGGCTTTTTGACACTTGAGGACAAGAGCAATTTTGGACTTTTTACCATGCCGTCGTTCAACCGTATTTTTTCACTAATTCATTCAGTTCATCCATGCAAATTATATACTATTTTATAAGCATAAGTAGGGCTTTATTTTGATGCCAAATTTTTATGGATAACCCATTGTTACATCCGGTAAAATTAAAATAATGAGAAAAAAATAAGAAAATAAAACTCAACTTTTTATAGGCTTTCCTGTCATAATTTGTGCACAATAAGTTATTAATAGGGACTGGATACCCTAAATGTCCCTTTTTTTAGGGAGGGTATTGTGTCTCTTAGGCGAAAATCCCTATGTCCCTCATTCTCTCTCTGATGTCCCTCTTTTAGGAGATCAGACTATGTGGTGTGTATATAACTTTTTTAAATTGTTCCACAGTAATAAAACTGACATTAATGCATTAATGTTTATTAGACGTCAGTATATGTTTTTAAAAACTGGACTGTGTAAATAAAATACTTTGGACTTGCCAGTGACACAATGTTTTATACATATATATATACTAGCAATGTGGGACGGCGTTGCCCGTCAGGATATATAGGGAATTAATGCACACGGATGCGAGACACACACGCAAATGCACACGCATGCACTGAGATGCTTAAAGAGCGACAGTCATACACACATACATGCAGACACATAGAGTGTGATACAGACATGCAAAACACACAGTGAGAAACACACAGGCACACACAGAGACACACACACACAGAAGTGAGTCATAAGGGGTTGACTTATGTGTCATTGTAATGAGTTTGTGTTTGTACTTATGCCTCCACTGTGGCATTCATTCATATAGTTGAAATGCATGTGGTAATTGCACATACTATGGTGGAAGGTGGATCGTGCTGGCTCCCGGGATGTGAGTGACTGGCATTCATTCATGTAATTGAAATGCGTGTGGTAACTGCACATACTATGGTGGAAGGTGGATCGTGCTGGCTCCCAGGGTGTGATTACGTTTGAGTGATTGCGTTTGAGTGCGAGATTGAGTGATTGCGTGTGAGTGATTGAGTGAGTGTGTGTGATTGAGTGAGTGTGTTAGTGAGTGTGTGTGATTGAGTAAGAATGTGTGAGTGAGAGTGTGTATGATAGTGAGAGGGTGTGAGTGATTGAGGCTGTGAGTGATTGAGGGTGAGAGTGTGATTGAGGGTGAGAGTGTGATTGAGTGTGTGATTGAGTGTGAGTGTGATTGAGTGTGATTGTGATTGTGTGACTGCGAGACTGTAAGTGTGAGAGTGTGATTGAGTGTGAGACTGTGATTGAGTGATTGAGTGTGAGAGTGAGACTGTGTGAGAGTGTGAGTGTGATTGAGTGAGACTGTGAGAGTGTGATTGAGAGTGAGAGAGTGTGAGTGTGATTGAGAGTGAGAGTGTGTGAGTGTGATTGAGTGAGACTGTGAGAGTGTGATTGAGTGAGACTGTGTGAGTGTGATTGAGTGTGTGAGTGATTGGGTGTGAGACTGAGAGAGTGAGAGAGACTGTGTGAGACAGAGTGTGAGAATGTGAGTGTAAGAGAGTGTGTGAGACTGTGAGAGTGTGTGAGACTGTGAGAGTGTGAGAGACTGTGAGAGTGAGTGTGAGAGACTGTGAGACTGAGAGTGTGAGAGACTGAGACTGAGAGTGTGAGAGACTGAGACTGTGAGACTGAGAGTGTGAGAGACTGTGAGACTGAGAGTGTGAGAGACTGTGAGACTGTGTGGGACTGTGAGACTGAGACTGTGAGAGAGACTGTGAGAGTGTGAGAGAGACTGTGAGAGTGTGAGAGAGACTGTGAGAGTGTGAGAGAGTGTGAGACTGTGAGAGAGTGTGAGACTGTGAGCGAGTGTGAGACTGTGAGAGTGTGAGAGAGACTGTGAGAGTGTGAGACAGAGTGTGAGAGAGACTGTGTGTGTGAGACTGTGTGTGTGTGAGACTGTGAAAGTGTGAGAGCGCGTGAGAGTGTGAGAGCGTGTGAGACAGAGAGTGCGAGACAGAGTGCGAGTGTGTGAGACTGAGAGTGTGAATGAGTGAGACAGAGTGTGGATGAGTGAGACAGTGTGAGAGTGAGAGAGAGAGACTGTGAGAGTGAGAGAGACTGTGAGAGTGTGAGAGTGTGAGAGCGTGTGAGACTGAGAATGTGAATGAGTGAGAGACTGTGAGAGTGAGAGAGAGACTGTGAGAGTGAGAGTGTGAGACTGTGAGAGTGTGAGAGACTGAGAGCGTGCGAGACTGAGAGAGTGCGAGTGTGCGAGACTGAGAGAGTGTGTGTGTGAGAGTGTGTGTGTGAGAGAGTGTGTGTGTGAGAGAGACTGTGAGAGAGACTGTGTGTGAGACTGTGTGTGAGACTGTGTGAGTGTGAGACAGAGAGTATGTGAGTGTGTGAGAGTGAGAGAGTGAGACTGTGTGAGAGTGTGAGAGTGAGACTGTGTGAGAGTGAGAGACTGTGAGAGTGTGAGAGAGAGACTGTGAGAGTGAGAGAGAGACTGTGAGAGTAAGAGACTGTGAGACTGTGTGAGAGTGAGAGACTATGTGAGAGTGAGAGACTATGTGAGAGAGAGACTGTGAGAGTGTGAGAGAGAGACTGTGTGAGTGTGAGACTGTGAGTGTGAGACTGTGAGACTGTGTGTGAGACTGTGTGTGAGAGTGAGAGACTGTGAGACTGTGTGAGAGTGTGAGCCTGTGAGTGTGTGAGACTGTATGAGACTGTGTGAGACTGTGTGAGAGTGAGACTGAGAGAGTGTGAGACTGTGTGTGAGAGTGTGAGACTGTGTGTAAGACTGTGAGAGAGTGTGAGAGTGAGAGACTGTGAGAGTGAGACTGTCTGAGACTGTGAGACTGTGTGAGACTGTGAGGACTGTGTGAGACTGTGTGTGAGTGTGAGACTGTGTGTGAGTGTGAGACTGTGTGTGAGTGTGAGAGACTGTGAGAGTGTGAGAGACTGTGTGAGTGTGAGAGACTGTGTGAGTGTGAGAGACTGTGCGAGACTGTGAGTGCGAGACTGAGTGCGAGACTGTGAGTGCGAGACTGTGTGAGACAGTGTGAGAGTGAGAGAGAGAGACTGTGAGACTGAGAGTGTGAGAGACTGAGAGTGTGTGAGAGTGTGTTAGAGTGTGTGAGAGTGTGTGAGAGAGTGTGAGAGAGTGTGAAAGTGTCAGAGAGAGAGACTGAGAGTAAGAGACTGTGAGACAGTATGAGACTGTGAGACAGTGTGAGTGTGAGACAGTGTGAGACTGTGTGAGTGTGAGACTGTGTGAGTGTGAGACTGTGTGTGAGAGTGAGACTGTGTGTGTGAGAGTGTGAGACTGTGTGTGAGTGTGAGTGTGAGACTGTGTGAGTGTGAGACAGTGTGAGACTGTGTGAGACTGTGTGTGAGAGTGTGAGACTGTGTGTGAGAGTGTGAGACAGTGTGAGACTGTGTGTGATACTGTGAGACTGTGTGTGAGACTGTGAGACTGTGTGTGAGACTGTGTGTGAGACTGTGTGTGAGACTGTGTGTGAGACTGTGAGAGACTGTGAGAGACTGTGTGTGTGAGAGTGAGACTGTGTGAGAGTGAGACTGTGAGAGTGAGAGACTGAGTGAGAAAGAGAGACTGTGAGACTGTGTGAGTGTGAGACTGTGTGAGTGTGAGACTGTGTGTGAGACTGTGAGACTGTGTGTGACACTGTGTTTGAGACTGAGAGTGAGAGAGTGTGAGACTGTGACAGTGAGAGACTGTGAGAGTGTGAGAGAGAGTGTGAGACTGAGAGAGTGTGAGAGAGAGTGTGAGACTGTGAGTGAGAGTGTGAGACTGTGTGAGACTGTGTGACTGAGAGTGTGAGAGAGACTGTGAGACTTTGTGTGAGACTGTGTGTGAGAGAGAGACTGTGAGAGTGTGACTGTGTGAGAGTGAGACTGAGAGAGTGTGAGAGAGAGTGTGAGACTGTGTGTGAGACTGTGAGAGAGTGTGAGAGTGAGAGAGTGTGAGACTGTGTGAGACTGTGTGAGACTGTGTGTGAGACTGTGTGAGAGTGTGAGAGTGAGAGAGTGTGAGAGTGAGAGAGTGTGAGACTGTGTGAGACTGTGTGTGAGACTGTGACTGTGTGAGACTGTGTGTGAGAGTGTGAGACTGTGTGTGAGTGTGAGACTGTGTGTGAGTGTGAGACTGTGTGTGTGTGTGAGACTGCGTGTGTGTGAGACTGCGTGTGTGAGAGAGTGTGAGAGACTGTGAGAGACTGTGTCAGTGTGAGGGACTGTGTGAGGGACTGTGTGAGACTGAGAGAGACTGAGAGAGACTGTGAGAGACTGAGAGAGACTGTGAGAGACTGTGAGAGACTGTGAGGGACACTGAGAGTGTGAAACTGTGTGAGACTGTGTGAGAGTGTGTGAGAGTGTAAGAGACTGTGAGAGTGTTAGGGACTGTGTGAGACTGCGAGAGAGACTGTGTGAGACTGCGAGAGACTGTGAGAGACTGTGAGAGTGTGAGACTGAGACTGTGTGAGACTGAGACTGTGTGAGACTGAGACTGTGTGAGACTGAGACTGTGTGAGACTGTGTGAGACTGTGACTGTGTGAGAGACTGTGTGAGAGAGTGTGAGAGTGTAAGAGACTGTGAGAGTGTGAGGGACTGTGAGAGTGTGAGGGACTGTGAGAGTGTGAGAGACTGTGTGAGACTGCGAGAGAGACTGTGTGAGACTGCGAGAGAGACTGTGTGAGATTGTGAGAGTGTGAGACTGTGTGAAAGTGTGAGACTGTGTGAAAGTGTGAGACTGTGTGACTGTGTGAGACTGTGAGAGTGTGAGGGACTGTGAGAGTGTGAGAGACTGTGAGACTGCGAGAGAGACTGTGTGAGACTGCGAGAGAGACTGTGAGAGACTGTGAGAGTGTGTGTGACACTGTGTGTGAGACTGAGAGTGTGTGTGACACTGTGTGTGAGACTGAGAGTGAGAGAGTGTGAGACTGTGAGAGAGTGTGAGACTGTGAGAGAGTGAGAGACTGTGAGAGTGTGAGAGAGAGTGTGAGAGAGAGTGTGAGAGTGTGAGACTGTGTGAGACTGTGTGAGACTGTGTGACTGAGAGTGTGAGAGAGAATGTGAGACTGTGTGTGAGACTGTGTGTGAGAGAGAGACTGTGAGAGTGTGACTGTGTGAGAGTGTGAGACTGTGTGAGAGTGTGAGACTGTGTGAGAGTGAGACTGAGAGAGTGTGAGAGAGAGTGTGAGACTGTGTGTGAGACTGTGAGAGAGTGTGAGAGTGAGAGAGTGTGAGAATGAGAGAGTGTGAGAGTGAGAGACTGTGAGAGTGAGAGAGTGTGAGACTGTGTGTGAGACTGTGACTGTGTGAGACTGTGTGAGACTGTGTGTGAGAGTGTGAGACTGTGTGTGAGTGTGAGACTGTGTGAGTGTGAGACAGTGTGAGACTGTGTGAGACTGTGTGTGAGAGTGTGAGACTGTGTGTGAGAGTGTGAGACTGTGTGAGTGTGAGACTGTGAGACAGTGTGTGATACTGTGAGACTGTGTGTGAGACTGTGTGAGACTGTGTATGAGACTGTGTGTGAGACTGTGTGTGTGAGAGTGAGACTGTGTGAGAGTGAGAGACTGTGAGACTGAGTGAGAGAGAGAGACTGTGAGACTGTGTGAGTGTGAGACTGTGTGAGTGTGAGACTGTGTGTGAGACTGTGTGTGACACTGTGTGTGAGACTGAGAGTGAGAGAGTTACACTGTGAGAGAGTGTGAGAGTGTGAGAGAGAGTGTGAGACTGAGAGAGTGTGAGAGAGAGTGTGAGAGTGTGAGACTGTGTGTGAGAGTGTGAGACTGTGTGAGACTGTATGACTGAGAGTGTGAGAGAGACTGTGAGACTGTGTGTGAGAGAGAGACTGTGAGAGTGTGACTGTGTGAGAGTGTGAGACTGTGTGAGAGTGTGAGACTGTGTGAGAGTGAGACTGAGAGAGTGTGAGAGAGAGTGTGAGACTGTGTGTGAGACTGTGAGAGAGTGTGAGAGTGAGAGAGTGTGAGAGTGAGAGAGTGTGAGACTGTGTGAGACTGTGTGTGAGTGTGAGACTGCGTGTGTGTGAGACTGCGTGTGTGTGAGACTGCGTGTGTGAGAGAGTGTGAGAGACTGTGAGAGTGTGAGAGACTGTGTGAGACTGAGAGAGACTGTGAGAGACACTGAGAGTGTGAAACTGTGTGAGACTGTGTGAGACTGTGACTGTGTGAGAGACTGTGTGAGACTGTGAGACAGTGTGAGAGAGTGTGAGAGTGTGTGAGAGTGTAAGAGACTGTGAGAGTGTTAGGGACTGTGTGAGACTGCGAGAGAGACTGTGTGAGACTGCGAGAGAGACTGTGAGAGTGTGAGACTGAGACTGTGTGAGACTGAGACTGTGTGAGACTGCGAGAGTGTGAGACTGCGAGAGTGTGAGACTGCGAGAGTGTGAGACTGTGTGAGAGACTGTGTGAGACGGTGTGTGAGAGAGTGTGAGAGTGTAAGAGACTGTGAGAGTGTGAGGGACTGTGAGAGTGTGAGGGACTGTGAGAGTGTGAGAGACTGTGTGAGACTGCGAGAGAGACTGTTTGAGACTGCGAGAGAGACTGTGTGAGATTGTGAGAGTGTGAGACTGTGTGAAAGTGTGAGACTGTGTGAGACTGTGAGAGTGTGAGTGACTGTGAGACTGCGAGAGAGACTGTGTGAGACTGCGAGAGAGACTGTGAGAGTGTGAGACTGAGAGTGTGTGAGACTGAGAGTGTGAGGGACTGTGAGAGTGTGAGGGACTGTGAGAGTGTGAGGGACTGTGAGACTGCGAGAGAGACTGTGTGAGACTGCGAGAGAGACTGTGAGAGACTGAGAGTGTGAGACTGAAAGTGTGAGACTGAGAGTGTTTGAGACTGCGAGTGTGAGACTGAGAGTGTGTGAGACTGTGAGAGAGACTGTGTGAGACTGCGAGAGAGACTGTGTGAGACTGCGAGAGAGACTGTGTGAGACTGAGAGTGTGAGACTGTGTGAAAGTGTGAGACTGTGTGAAAGTGTGAGAGACTGTGTGAGACTGTGTGAGACTGCGAGAGAGACTGTGTGAGACTGCGAGAGAGACTGTGAGAGACTGAGACTGTGAGAGACAGAGTGTGTGAGACTGAGAGTGTGAGGGACTGAGAGAGTGAGGGACTGAGAGAGTGTGAGGGACTGTGAGAGACTGCTAGAGAGACTGTGTGAGACTGCGAGAGAGACTGTGTGAGACTGCGAGAGAGACTGTGAGAGTGTGAGACTGAGAGTGTGTGAGACTGAGAGTGTGTGAGGGACTGTGAGAGTGTGAGGGACTGTGTGAGACTGCGAGAGAGACTGTGTGAGACTGCAAGAGAGACTGTGAGAGTGTGAGACTGAGAGTGTGTGGGACTGAGAGAGTGTGTGGGACTGTGAGAGTGTGTGGGACTGTGAGAGTGTGAGGGACTGTGAGAGTGTGAGGGACTGTGTGAGACTGCAAGAGAGACTGTGTGAGACTGCGAGAGAGACTGTGTGAGACTGCGAGAGAGACTGTGAGAGTGTGAGACTGAGAGTGTGAGACTGTGTGAGACTGAGAGTGTGAGACTGTGTGAGAGTGTGAGACTGAGACTGTGTGAGAGTGTGAGACTGAGACTGTGTGCGACTGTGAGACAGAGTGTGTGCGACTGCGAGACTGCGACTGTGAGACTGCGACTGTGTGAGAGACTGTGTGAGAGACTGTGTGAGAGTGTGAGACAGAATGTGTGCTTTGCAATGCGTTGCTTACCCCTCTGGCACTCAAAGGGTTAAGTTGAGCTAACATAGCAATATAACACACGGTGGCTCTTCAGCTGAGGCAATGTAGCAATATGCTGAGGTATCAAATAGAAAGTGGTGTTTGAGGCTTGCCCTCTGTAACATACAGCAAAGCATCTCTCTCCCTTTAAGGAGAAAGGGCGGGAATCAGGAAGCAGGAAGTGGAGGAGCGACAGTTGAGACTGTGAGGTGACTGAAGAGATGATGAGTTAAATAAGAGTTGCTATTAAGTTTGTATTTTATGGGAACATTACACCCTCATACTGAAACAGAGTGTATGGAGGGTTACTGTTATCTGTGGGAGGTGACACAGTGTGTTTGTGGGGTCATGATCCTGAGTGTGAGTGGACCGGGAGAAGTTACTGATATCCCTACCTCAGGAGCGAGTGGCAGTTATATATTTTTTTTTTTGTCAGTTGGATACTGGTGGGCGGGCTGGAGGGGGCGGGCCAACTCCCTGTATGATAAACACGCCCTCATTGAATCACCCAATGAGAGCAGTAAAGTCCCCATTCAATCACCCAATAGGAGTTGTGTCTCCTAATGAGACATAAATTATGTAATTAGACATTCTGTTCAATGCGAGTTTCTTTTCTGAGGAGACATAAATTATGTTCTGTGTGTGGGGTACCATAAATTATGCAATGAGGCTTATTCTTTTATATATATAGATATATCTATATATATAAAAGAATAAGCCTCATTGCATAATTTATGGTACCCCACACACAGAACATAATTTATGTCACCTCAGAAAAGAAACTCTCATTGAACAGAATGTCTAATTACATAATTTATGTCTCATTAGGAGATACAACTCCTATTGGGTGATTGAATGGGGACTTTATTGCTCTCATTGGGTGACTCAATGGGGGCGTGTTTATCATACAGGGAGTTGGCCCACCCCCTCCAGCCCGCCCACCAGTATCCAACTGACAAAAAAAAAAATATATAACTGCCACTCGCTCCTGAGGTAGGGATATCAGTAACTTCTCCCAGTCCACTCACACTCTCACTCAGGATCATGACCCCACAAACACACTGTTTCACCTCCCACAGATAACTGTAACCCTCCATACACTCTGTGTCAGTACGAGGGTGTAATGTTCCCATAAAATACAAACTTAATAGCAACTCTTATTTAACTCATCATCTCTTCAGTCACCTCACTGTCTCAACTGTCACTCCTCCACTTCCTGCTTCCTGATTCCCGCCCTTTCTCCTTAAAGGGAGAGAGATGCTTTGCTGTATGTTACAGAGGGCAAGCCTCAAACACCACTTTCTATTTGATCCCTCAGCATATTGCTACGTTGCCTCAATTGAAGAGCCACCGTGTGTTATATTGCTATGTTAGCTCAACTTAACCCTTTGAGTGCCAGAGGGGTAAGCAACGCATTGCAAAGCACACATTGTGTCTCACACTCTCACACAGTCTCTCACACAGTCGCAGTCTCACAGTCGCAGTCTCATAGTCGCAGTCTCACAGTCGCACACACTCACAGTCGCACACACTCTCAGTCTCACAGTCGCACACACTCTCAGTCTCACAGTCGCACACAGTCTCGGTCTCACACTCTCACACAGTCTCACACAGTCTCACACTCTCACACAGTCTCACACTCTCAGTCTCACACTTTCACACAGTCTCACACTCTCAGTCTCACACTCTCACACAGTCTCACACTCTCACACAGTCTCACACTCTCAGTCTCACACTTTCACACAGTCTCACACTCTCAGTCTCACACTCTCACAGTCTCTCACAGTCTCTCTCGCAGTCTCACACAGTCTCTCTCGCAGTCTCACACAGTCCCTCACACTCTCTCAGTCCCACACACTCTCAGTCTCACACTCTCAGTCTCACACTCTCTCAGTCCCACACACTCTCAGTCCCACACACTCTCAGTCTCACACTCTCAGTCTCACACTCTCTCAGTCCCACACACTCTCAGTCCCACACACTCTCAGTTTCACATGCTCTCAGTCTCGCACTCTCTCAGTCCCACACACTCTCAGTCTCACACAGTCTCTTACACTCTCACAGTCTCTTACACTCTCACAGTCTCACACAGTCTCTAACACAGTCTCTCACACTCTCTCACACTCTCACACTTTCACACAGTCTCACACTCTCACAGTCTCACACTTTCACACAGTCTCACACTCTCACAGTCTCACACTTTCACACAGTCTCACACTCTCAGTCTCACACTTTCACACAGTCTCACACTCTCAGTCTCACACTCTCAGTCTCACACTCTCAGTCTCACACTCTCACAGTCTCTCTCGCAGTCTCACACAGTCCCTCACACTCTCACAGTCCCTCACACTCTCAGTCTCACACACTCTCAGTCTCTCACAGTCTCTCTCGCAGTCTCACACAGTCTCACAGTCTCACACTTTCACACAGTCTCACACTCTCAGTCTCACACTCTCACAGTCTCTCACAGTCTCTCGCAGTCTCACACAGTCTCTCTCGCAGTCTCACACACTCTCAGTCTCACACTCTCACAGTCTCTCACAGTCTCTCTCGCAGTCTCACACAGTCTCTCTCGCAGTCTCACACACTCTCAGTCTCACACACTCTCAGTCTCACAGTCTCTCACAGTCTCTCTCGCAGTCTCACACAGTCTCTCTCGCAGTCTCACACACTCTCAGTCTCACACTCTCACAGTCTCTCACAGTCTCTCTCGCAGTCTCACACAGTCTCTCTCGCAGTCTCACAGTCTCTCATACGCTCACAGTCTCACACAGTCACAGTCTCTCTCACAGTCTCACACAGTCTCTCACACTCTCACAGTCCCTCACACTCTCACAGTCTCTTACACTCTCACACACACCGTCTCACACAGTCTCTCACACAGTCACAGTCTCACACAGTCTCACACTCTAGCAGTCTCACACTCTCGCAGTCTCACACAGTCTCAGTCTCACACAGTCTCAGTCTCACACTCTCACAGTCTCTCACACAGTCTCTCTCGCAGTCTCACACAGTCCCTCACACTCTCACAGTCTCTTACACTCTCATACACTCTCACACACTCTCATACACTCTCACACTCTCTCATACACTCTCACACTCTCTCACACACTTTCACACTCTCTCACACTCTCTCACACACCATCTCACACAGTCTCTCACACAGTCACAGTCTCACAGTCAGTCTCACAGTCACAGTCTCACACAGTCTCACACTCTCAGTGTCTCTCACAGTCTCTCTCAGTCTCTCACAGTCTCTCACACTCTCACAGTCTCTCACACTCTCTCACACACACAGTCTCACACACACACACACACACACACAGTCTCACACTCACACACAGTCTCACACAGTCTCACACTCACACACAGTCTCACACAGTCTCACACTCACACACAGTCTCACACTCTCTCACTCTCACAGTCTCTTACTCTCACACTCTCTCACAGTCTCACACACAGTCTCAAACTCTTACACACAGTCTCACGCTCTCTCTCACACTCTCTCAGTCTCACTCTCACACAGTTTCACACTCTCACACAGTCTCATACTCTCACACAGTCTCACTCTCACAGTCTCTCTCTCACACACAGTCTCACACACAGTCTCACAGTCTCTCTCACACTCTCAGTCACACAGTCTCACACAGTCTCACACAGTCTCACACTCTCACACAGTCTCACACTCTCTCTCACACTCTCACAGTCTCTCATACTCTCTCTCACACTCTCACAGTCTCTCACACTCTCACAGTCTCTCACTCTCTCACAGTCTCACACACAGTCTCACACACAGTCTCACACACAGTCTCACACACAGTCTCACACTCACACAGTCTCACACTCACACAGTCTCACAGTCTCTCTCTCTCACTCAGTCTCACAGTCTCTCTCTCTCACTCTCACACAGTCTCACTCTCACACAGTCTCACACTCTCACACACAGTCTCACACTCTCACACAGTCTCTCACAGTCTCTCACAGTCTCACACACAGTCTCACACACAGTCTCACACTCACACAGTCTCACACTCTCACACACAGTCTCACACTGTCTCACACTCACACAGTCTCACACACAGTCTCACACTCTCCCACACAGTCTCACACTCTCACCACAGTCTCACAGTCTCACACAGTCACAGTCTCACACACTCTCACACACAGTCTCACACTCTCAAACACAGTCTCACTCTCAAACACAGTCTCACACTCACACAGTCTCACACTGTCTCACAGTCTCTTACTCTCAGTCTCTCTCTCTCACACTCTCACAGTCTCTCTCTCTCACTCTCACCGTCTCTCACTCTCACACTTTCACACAGTTTCACTCTCACACAGTCTCACTCACACACAGTCTCACACTCTCACACGGTCTCTCACAGTCTCACACACAGTCTCACACACAGTCTCACACACAGTCTCACACTCTCATACACAGTCTCACACTCTCACACACAGTCTCACACTCACACAGTCTCACACTCTCACACACAGTCTCTCTCTCTCACTCTCACCTTCTCTCACTCTCACACTTTCACACAGTTTCACTCTCACACAGTCTCACTCACACACAGTCTCACACTCTCACACGGTCTCTCACAGTCTCACACACAGTCTCACACACAGTCTCACACACAGTCTCACACTCTCATACACAGTCTCACACTCTCACACGCAGTCTCACACTCACACAGTCTCACACTCTCACACACAGTCTCACACTGTCTCACAGTCTCACACTTACACAGTCTCACACTCACACACAGTCTCACACTCTCACACACAGTCTCACACAGTCACACACAGTCACAGTCTCACACACTCTCACACACAGTCTCACACTCTCACACACAGTCTCACACTCTCACACACAGTCTAACTCTCAAACACAGTCTCACACTCACACAGTCTCACACTCACACAGTCTCACACTGTCTCACAGTCTCACACTGTCTCACACAGTCACACACAGTCACAGTCTCACACACTCTCACACACAGTCTCACACTCTCACACACAGTCTCACTCTCAAACACAGTCTCACACTCACACAGTCTCACACTCACACTGTCTCACACACAGTCTCACACTCTCACACACAGTCTCACACAGTCACACACAGTCACAGTCTCACACACTCTCACACACAGTCTCACACTCTCACACACAGTCTCACTCTCAAACACAGTCTCACTCTCAAACACAGTCTCACACTCACACAGTCTCACACAGTCACAGTCTCACACACAGTCTCACACTCTCACACACAGTCTCACACTCTCACACACAGTCTCACTCTCAAACACAGTCTCACACTCACACAGTCTCACACTCACACAGTTTCACACTGCCTCACAGTCTCACACTGTCTCACAGTCTCTTACTCTCAGTCTCTCTCTCTCACACTCTCATAGTCTCTCTCTCTCACTCTCACACTTTCACACAGTCTCACACAGTCTCACACAGTCTCACACTCTCTCACACACTCTCAGTCTCACACACTCTCAGTCTCACAGTCTCTCTCTCTCTCACTCTCACACTGTCTCACTCAGTCTCACACTCACAGTCTCGCACAGTCTCTCACACTCACACAGTCTCTCACAGTCTCACACACACACAGTCTCACACACACATAGTCTCACACTCACACACAGTCTCACACTCACACACAGTCTCACACAGTCTCACACAGTCTCACTCTCACAGTCTCTCACAGTCTCTCACTCTCACACTCTCTCACAGTCTCTCACTCTCACACTCTCTCACAGTCTCACACACAGTCTCACACTCTCTCAGTCTCACACACAGTCTCACACAGTCTCACACACTCACAGGCTCACACTCTCACACACAGTCTCACAGTCTCTCACTCTCACACACAGTCTCACACACAGTCTCACACACAGTCTCACACTCACAGTCTCACACTCACAGTCTCACACTCACACAGTCTCAATCTCTTACTCTCACAGTCTCTCTCTCACACTCTCACAGTCTCTCTCTCACACTCTCACAGTCTCTCACTCTCACATAGTCTCTCTCACACAGTCTCACAGTCTCTTACTCTCACAGTCTCTCTCTCACTCTCACAGTCTCTCTCTCACACTCTCAGTGTCTCTCACACAGTCTCTCTCATACACAGTCTCTCACACAGTCTCTCTCTCACACACACTCTCTCACACACACACTCTCTCACACACACACTCTCGCATGCTCTCAGTCTCACATGCTCTCAGTCTCACACGCTCTCACACTCTCACAGTCTCACACTCTCACTCTCACAGTCTCTCACTCATTCACACTCTCAGTCTCAAACGCTCTCAGTCTCACACTATCACAGTCTCACACTCTCACAGTCTCTCACTCTCACAGTCTCTCACTCTCTCACTCTGTCTCACTCATTCACACTCTCAGTCTCACTCATTCACACTCTCAGTCTCACACACTCGCACTCTCTCAGTCTCGCACTCTCTCAGTCTCGCACTCTCTCAGTCTCACACTCTCTCAGTCTCACACGCTCTCAGTCTCACACGCTCTCACACTCTCACAGTCTCACACTCTCACTCTCACAGTCTCTCACTCTCACATATATATATACAGGGCTTAAAATTAGAAGTCCTTTGCTACTAGCCAGACCTGAAAAGTTACTCGCCACTGCAAGCCATAAAACCAACAGGGCTGAATTTCTACTCGCCAGGGCTAAATTTTCACTCTCCATTGGCTAGTGGCGAGTGGAAATTTTGAGCCCTGATATATATATTTATTGTTTATATTTATTTTATGTCCCTCACCCCCAATGCTGCTTCCAGTACCTCAAAAGTGCCTAATTTTTGGTCATTTGAGGCAAAAAGAGCTCTGTTTTCTGCTTATCTTTTCCTTACTATCACAGTTGTAATTGGCTCAACAGGCACGTGATCTCAGTAGATGCAATCACATATACCAGCTCAACTGGGAAAGGCTGAAATTGACTGGTCTCTCTTGGAGCAGTCAGTTACAGCCACCCCTGCATGATCACATAAGTCTTTGATGTGCCTGGACTGTCACTGTCCAAATGTGTGAAGGTCCTAGCACATCACCTGTCATGAACTGGTTAAAAATGGCCAACGAGGGACACTTTTGTTTTCGGTGGTGTTGCTGGGGGCATGGCTGGTGGACGGAGCATTACAGAGATTTTTTAAGTTACATACTAAATTAGGTTGAAAAAAGGCACCATACCATTAAGTTATTTCATGACCTAGTAACTCCTCTTTTTGTAACTGAAAAAATGATTTAAAGCAAGTCCAAAGTATTTTATTTAGACAGACTGATTTATCAACACATATATTGAAGTTTAAAGAAACATTAATGTAAGTTTTTATGTGGAGCATTGTGATACACTTATACACACACAGTCCCGCAGGACACCTATGAGCAACACCCTGCAGGGTTGCACTGATTACTGTTCGGTCCTGCAGAATTACATTTTCATAAAGTGACAATTTACCGCTTTCTTGACTTTACATATAATTCAGTTGCAGAATATGTGCAGTCAAAATGGCAATTATTTTTTATTCTATTTATTTTTTAACTTTGCCTACCTTTTTTTTTTTACACTTTTATATCACTGACCTATACATTTCTGATTCCAGGGAGCTCTCTGTCAGAGTCTGTGAAAGTGGGATAGTGATACAATGTAACACAGTCAGTGCTCTGTATGCTGAATTTAATAGGCTGGAGACAGACTTTTCAGCTGCAGAATAAGTGTTACATTGTATCACTTTCCCTGCTTTACAGTGGTTGACAGAGAACTTTGGAGATGTATATTCAGTGAGTTCACTGTCAAGGACATAGGTGTGTAAGATATAATTGAAGATGAAAAAAATAAAATAAATTAAAAGTATACTCAATTTGACATAGGTCTCCATGATGAAAAATCCAGTGGGACCCTCAGACCTTTGGTGCTGCATCCCGCTCTCATGGACTGCTTATTGAGTGCCCCACTATATCATGGATCACTGTTTCAAGCTGCAGCCGGAACCTTTCAGTAATACTGGAGTTGTCCTGCTCTTATCACACCGATCCACCACCCTGATTATGTCCCTGGCCCATCCAGCTCACACAAAACTCTTCCCCTGTCCATTCCTGTGATTTCCTGAAATTCACTATAAACTGAGAAAGTGGCATTGGGAGTAACACACTCCTCCAAACTACAGCCTCAGCAAACCAGAGAAAACACTGAGCTTCCAGCTTGTCCCACTATTGAGGCAAAATATGTGATTCTTGCTACAATATTCAGTCAAAAGTGAGATTTTGTTTTGTCAGAAATATCATAAAGCTAAGTTGGATGTTAACCCTTTGAGTACCAGAGGGGTACACAACACATTGCTCTGCAATGCGTTGAGTACCCATCTGGCACTCGAAGGGTTAATCATATTATGGTTGCATAAATAAACAACATTTAACATCATACAAATATGCGACAGAGATTAGGAACAGAGAAATGATCAAATAGAGGATATAGAAGTCCCTGTTACTGTACCCATTCTATCAGACTTTATAGGAAACGTATTGGGACTCCAAATGCTAACAGAAAGAATCCAGAAGACCTCCCTTTGGAAAGCTGTCTGGAGAGGTTACTATCTCTAACAGTGAGATGCAGGGGCGGATTATAGGGGAATACCAGCCCGGGCTCCCCTCTGGTGCGCACTGAATGAACTGCTTGCAAGACAACTAACAGGAAAATATATAAGCAGATATACCAGCAAGTACATCTTAACAAGCTGCACTGGTGCCACAGGTTAGATAATGCACAGCACTGCCCGTCTCTCTCCCACTCCGATCCACTTTGTCTTGAGTGCAGAATCTCTCTCTCCCCCTCCTGTGCGCACTGAAAGAATTGCAAATAAATTACAAGTGCTGTACAGCGCCACACATCTCTCCCTCTCTCCTCCACTACCTTCCTTTAGTGCCATCATTCTGCACTCAAGACAAAGTGGAGCGGAGGGGGAGAGAGATGTGTGGCGCTGTACAGCACTTGTATTTTAATTGCAGTTCTTTCAGTGCGCACCGCAGGGGGAGAGAGAGAGTCTGCATTCAAGACAAAGTGGATCGCGACTTTTTAAAAGTGAGCCAATATATCGGCCCACCGGGGGATGCCCGATCCCCCGATAGGACAATCCGCCCATGGTGAGATGAACCCTGTCAGTACCCTTGGCGCATAAATTCCCGAGGTCTGAAACTGAGAATTGCTAAAATGATGCACAACACTAGTTTTGAAATTACCACACGTATGTTACTAAGGTGTTTCCAATGGCGCAATGCAGGAAACGTGCGCAATCTCTATTTCCTGTGTGAAAACCACTAGGGAATAGGTTTGCACATGATTTTGTTGAATTGCGCATGAAAATTCAAGATTAGCGAACGGCTGTTTATATTTTTTTGTGGGCGTGGCTAAGATTAACGAATCTGCGTGATGGAATCAATGGAGATTTGGGGAACTTTTATTTGTTTTCTATAGTGCAGTTGGTGTGCTCCATACTTGCACAACTTCTAATTCATACCTCAGCCTCAGTGAGTCTTATAGTCAGGAGAATACTGTAAATGAATCATTCTTAATATGTAACATGTATCGTATCTGACTTTGTTCTATCGTACTGTTCCTAGACTTGGAATATTCACACTCTACTGTGTATGGAAACTGCTGAGGAAACTGCATAATTTAGAGACTTGAATAAACAGTTATAGCTGACGTAGGGTCCTTAAAGGTCTGTCTCGTTGGAAGGTGTTATTCATTTCTGAAAAGGAAGAGGGAAAGCAGAGTCCAAAATGAAGACGTTTGTGACACTGATGCTTTTCATGGTCTTTTTGACTATTTTCACTGGTAAGTGTCTAGAGGAATCACTTTTACATTAATTTTTAAAATTTATGTAATTTTAATTTTGGTTGTAAAGATTAAAAGCCGGAAATGTATCAATTTACCTATTATCTAGCTATTATCTATTATCTACACACACATGCATTATGCACACATGAATAATTTATCTATCTATCTATCTATCTATCTATCTATCTATCTATCTATCTATCTATCTATCTATTTATCTATCTATCCATCCATCCATCTATCTATTTATCTATCTAATATATATGTCCATGCACGTGCACACAAATGCAATAGGCACACATGAAAAATTAAATTATTATTAAGTTATCTGTCTATCCATGCTCAAAAGCAATATACATACATGAATGATTATCTATCTACTACCGATGCACACACATGCAATATGCACACATGAATATTATCATCTATCTATCTATCTATCTATCTATCTATCTATCTATCTATCTAATCTAATCTATCTGTCAATGCACGTGCACACAAACACAATAGGCACATATGAATAATTATTATTAAGTTATCTGTCTATCCATGCATAAAAGCAATATACATGAATGGTTATCTGTCTACTACCTATACACACACATGCAATATGCACACATGAATATTATCATCTATCTATCTATCTATCTATCTATCTATCTATCTATCTATCTATCTATCTATCTAATATATCTACCCATACATGCGCACACAAACGCAATAGGCACACATGAGTAACTGAAAGTACATGTGATCATAAACACAAACACATTTTACAATAGGATTTTTCTCAAATTATCACATATACATATAGGAATTTGGGTTGTAAACTACAGATTGTAGAAAAATCCATAATTTTTACTATGAAGAAACAATAAGGCTGATTTACTGGGAATAACCATAGCAATTGCATAGCAAACCAACTGCATCGTAGGGGATTCCCCAAGTTCCATTTATGGAGTTGCAATGTGTTGGATGTCTCTCTGGCACTCAAAGGGTTAACCCATTGAATACTAGAGAACCCTGTAGGTCTCTCTAGAATTCAAACTGTAAGAATCCCCTTTTATATCAATGGGACTTTGTACTTGTATCCTGTGGTGCAGATGGCTAACCACATGATTGCTTACCACTTTGTGCATGGTACGTATAAGCCACAGAATTTCTTTTTCATTTTTAGTGGATGAAATAATTCTACACTACTGATTCAGTGCATAGAGCTAGGGTAATCAGCCAGGGATACTTCATCTGCTGTTGTACTACAATATATGAGAGTTGGTACCGTGTTAGCCATAGAAATACAGGAGGCAAACATTTAGTAAAGTTGATACCTTTATTGGCTTACTAGTTAGCCAATAAAGCTTTCAACTTTACTAAATTTTTGCCTCCTTTTGTACTACAATAGCAATCTTCCCCAGATAGACAACAGTATTTGTGGTCCAAGAACAGCTGAAGGTCCTCAGGTTGCCCACCCCGTCTCCTTAGCCAATTTTGGGCTGGATTCCATTGCAGGTGATTATCACTGGTGAAAAGGGGCAACTTAGGAGAAAACATTTGATGATAGCATTATCATCACCAGTGCAATCCAGCCCTTTGTGACTTAATAAATATTACAATTCATATAGGGATGTGGGACAGGAAATATGACTGTCACCATGTTTTTATAGAAGAACATTAAGACAATGTCTATTTAGTTACCATTTATATAAAAAGACATCCCTCTGGTCTTCAAAAGGTTTAAGCAAACCTGTCGCCTTAACCCCTTAAAGACCACAAGGTCTGGGAGTGGGTGGCTCTAGAAGACAGTGGGTTTTTTTTTCTACACAGATGCATTCTGGGATCGCAGATCCACCGTTTTGCTGCGATCCCAGAATTCCATGATATGCCAGGACTTTCACCGGTCCTTAACGTCATGACACGTCACGTGTCGTTAAAAGGTTAAAACAAGTTTACTCAATTTTAATGAAATTTAAAAATGTCCTAAATTTTATGCTACCAAATTGTAACATAAATAAGTGTTAGAAATTTAACATTTATTTGTTGGTAGCACAGTGTGAAACTTTATGCCAATTAGTCCTGGGCCAATATTACCAGGCACAGTACTATGAATGAATCTTCTTAGAGTCCACAAACTTGGGGCATTTCTAATTGCCCATTGATTGATACCTTTGGCCTCAAACAGATCTAAATGGGATACTTTCAGGGAATTATAATAAAGTGCCACTCTATGCCAAAATAAATTAAGCTTGTCTTAAGGTGATAGGTCCACTTTAAGGCCAAATTAGTCTGTGCAAGGCACAGCATACTAAGCAGGTTGAACATTCCAGTCATGTCTGGTGGAATGTGATCCTCCTGGAGGATGAGACTTAAATGAAAGAAGACTTTGTCTATTCATTGGCAAATGGACTTGAGTTATTTCCACTGTAAACAGGATCCTTTTAAGAAAACATATTTTGAGGCCTTCCATCGATAGAGGGGTTAATAGAGAAATTTGTTACAGCTTTTTTACATTTGCTCTGAAATTTAAAGTAGATTATAATTTATACAGTGTAGCATCAATCACTTTTATTGAACTTTTATCTGTAAGTTGTGTGAAGGTTTCATCAACCCCTTGGATGCTAGAGAAGTCTCCCATGCCTGTGGTTAATGATTGACCTGTTGAGCATAGCTGGGAACTCTTCACTTTTGCCCCGGAGATGCCAGATTTGCCTCTGTATTACCAGGCGTAACTAGAAGCCACTGGGCCCTGGTGCAGAAATTGCCATGCCCCCCCTGACCATATTGCCCCCAATCACCACATTGCTCCCAATGCCCCAATCTCCACATTTCTCCCCCATTGCCCCCAATCTCCACATTGCTCCCAATGCCCCAATCTCCACATTGCTCACCCATTGCCCCAATTTCCACATTGCTCTCCCATTGCACCAATCTCCACATTGATCCCCCACTTCTCCAATCTCCACATTGCTTCCCTCATTGCCCCCAATCTCCACATTGCTTCCCCCATTGCCCCCAATCTCCACATTGCTTCCCCCATTGCTCCCAATCTCCACATTGCTCCCCCATTGCCCCCGTTCTCCACATTGCTTCCCCCATTGCCCCCATTCTCCACATTGCTCTCAATGCCCCAATCTCCACATTGCTCCCCCATTGCCTCCAATCTCCACATTGCTCCCCCACTTTCCCAATCTCCACATTACTTCCCCCATTGCCTCCATTCTCCACATTGCTCCCCCATTGCCCCCAATCTCCACATTGCTTCCCCATTGCCCCCAATATCCACATTCTTCCCCAGTTGCCCCCAATCTCCACATTGCTCCCAATGCCCCAATCTCCACATTGCTCCCCCATTGCCCCAATCTCCACATTGATCCCCCATTGCCCCAATCTCCACATTGCTCACCCATTGCCCCAAATCTCCACATTGCTCCGCCACTTCCCCAATCTCCACATTGCTTCCCCCATTGCCCCTCCACATTACTCCCAATGCCCCAATCTCCACATTGCTCCCAAAGCCCCAATCTCCACATTGCTTCCCCAATTGCCCCCAATCTCCACACTGCTTCCCCCAATGCCCCAATCTCCACATTGCTTCCCCCATTGCCTCCAGTCTCCACATTACTCCCAATACCCCAATCTCCACATTGCTCCCCCATTGCGCCCAATCTCCACATTGCTTCTCCCATTGCCCCCAATCTCCACTTTGCTCCCAATGCCCAAATCTCCACATTGCTCCCTCATTTCCCCCAATCTCCACATTACTTCTTCCATTGCTCCCCCATTGCTCCCAATCTCCACATTGCTCCCGATGCCCCAATCTTCACATTTCTCCCCCATTGCCAACTCCACATTACTCCCCCATTGCCCCCAATCTCTGCATTGCTCCCCCAGTGCCCCCAAACTCCACATTACTCTCCCATTGCCCCCAATATCCGCATTGCTCTCCCAATGCCCCAATCTCCACATTACTCCCCCATTGCCCCAATATCCGCATTGCTCCCCCATTGCCTCCAATCCCCACAGTGCCTCTAAAATCCTACCTCCCTGGTGGTCCAGTGGCATGACAAGAGAGGTCTGTGCCTCCTTTGGCACAGACCTCTCTACATCTTGAGCTCCCGCGCATCATCTCTTCAGTAATGCAGAGCGCCGGGAGATGATGTAATCTCACATGATGTCATCTCCTGGAGCTCTGCATTACTAGAGTGCGGAAGAGGCCGATCAGCGTGCACAGACCTCACCTACTTGCAGGTGGTGGGGGGTCGCAGGGAGCGCCGGGCCCCTAGAGTGACAGGCTGTGACCCCCATTGTTACTCCACTATTCTCCGGATGTGGGGAGTTTCTTCTGAAACTCTGCCCACATCTGCTCCTTCCCCGTCTGTTTCTCCCATTTCTCCTACTTCTGCCCCATTTCTTCTCCTATCTCAGGAGATTCTGCAGGTCCGTGAAGCCCCTCCCCCACTCGTGATTAAGCCCCACCCCCTTTTTGACTCAAATCGCGTCATGTATCTCCCACAGTGGCACCAAAGGAGTCCCCCTCGGGGGGAGAGAAAAATGAAAAGTTCCCAGGTATGCTGTTGGGTGCCAAATGTACTCCCTGCTGGCATTCAAAAGGTTAAAGGTTATTTGCCCATTGTTCAGGAGTGTGCAAGTTATATGGGGTGTGTCAAATTATCCTATATAATAATTTGCTAGAAAGTTTGTAACAACGCATCATGTGCAGTAGAGACAGCCCGTGACGAGGATGATACAGAGCGGGACGCTCTGAAGGAGCGTCCAGTTCTGTATCAGCCGCATCGCGGGCAGTCTCTACTGTGCATGACTGCCCCACGACCATCTGGCAGTGGCACTGTTGCCCGTGTAACGGGCTCTTCAACTAGTTATATGTATAAAAGCAAACTCAAGAAATTCTGAGGCAAACCAACTCTACCACAGGGAAAAGATAAAAAATACCAGTAGATAGAAATGGAAAACTATCCAAGGTAAAAGGAACCCCCTCCCGCCCCTTTTGGCCGTGTTGCATTGCATCTCCGGATGGATGCGGTGAGGGACAACCTTCAGTAAGCAAAGGAAAATCCTGTCCTCCTTCATCAAGGGGGGCAGGGTTTTCTATATACTTACTGACTGAGGATTGTCCCTCGCTGCATCCATCCGGTCTCACAACCGGATTACAGCCCTAAGGGGAGGCGGCCATAAGGGGCGAGAGGGGGGATCCTTTTACCTTGAATAGCTTTTGAACTACAAAAAAGTAAGTCATTAAACATAGTGTAAAGTGTTAGGAAAACCAAATAGAAAGCTCGCAGACAAAGTTTAATGGATACATTACTATCACTATAAGGGCCGGTGAAAGTCCTGGCATGTAACACACTTTTTACTTACAGCGCTCCTGAGCAGGGGCATAGGAACCAGGGGGGGAATCATCCCCACCAGGAATTCATGTGGGGGACAGATAATGTAGAAATCCCCCAAGGCGCACTGGCCCGGGGGAGCAGGCTCTGGGTGACTGGCAGGAGGGGAGTGCACTACACAGTGCTCCCTCCTGCCTGTCACCTACTTGAAGCATGACGGAGAAGAACAGACTGGGGATAGAGGAGCTTCTTTATCCTCTACCCCGGCCTGACAGGAAGCTGCTCGCCGAGCGCAACAAGCAGCTTCCTGTCAGACCTTGTAGAGGATCAGAAGCTCCTCTACCGCTGTCCGCACTACAAAGAAGGTACAGAGGGACTGGGGGAGCACAAAGTGACACACAGGGGGGCTGGGGGGGGGCAAAGTGACACACAGGGGGGCTGTTTCTATCCCCCAGATTTGTGGGGGTTCCTACGCCTCTCCTCCTGCGGGAGCGCTGTAAGCTAAAATGGGGTCTGAAGTTGACCTCTCCAAGACCGGTGTGGTCTCTCTCAGACCCACCCCCCCCCTGCATGTAGGGCCAGTACACATAACAGGTCACATGTACCGGTGCGTTGGCATGGATCAAATCTTAAGCAAAGGTAACTTCCCTGGACCGCTGGTCCTTAAGGGTTAATAAACAAAATACAATACAAATATATAAAGAAACATAACCTGGTTCTCATTATTTGTAGATGCCTCACCAATTTTGCCCGAAAAGCAAGCCAAACAGATATTAAGAACCAAGCGATCAGAAAGAGAAAGAAAAGCTGGACATCGTGATGAGCCAATGAGGGTAATGTTTAAACTTCATTTTAATTTAGAGTCAATCAAAGACTTGTTATTGTGATATTGTTTAGCTTTTTGTTATGTCTGTATCACACTACTCTTATGGCCATACCTGGGAACTTTTTCTTCTGGCCTACCCAGATGGGGGGGAGAGGGGGCTGCCATTGGTGCCATTGAGAGAGACAAATGACGTAATTTGTGTCAAAAGGGGCTGGGCTTAATCATGTCTGGGGTGGGTCTTCAGAAATGTGTTAAACATATAGGCAATAGGCTAGGGAAGGAGGAGAAGTGGGCGGAGAGTGGGTGGAACTGACAGAGAAGGAGCACCAATGGGCAGAGTGTCTTAAGAAACTGCCCACACCGCAGAGAATCAGACTCTGTCCCAGAGACCTGGTAATGCAGATTCAAAACCGGAGTCTCCGGGGCAAATCCAGAGAGTTCCCAGCTATGCTTATGGCAAAGATGATCACAGGTGGATATGCCAGACAGAAATATGTCAGGCAATATAATGCCTGGTACCTAGGGGGTGGCAAGGACTAAAAGAGAAAGTAAAACTTCCTAATAACAACCCCCCACACACACACCCACACACACATAATTGACCTAACTTGGGAAAAAAATCCTAAAGGCCCCCAATTACTTTTTCACTTGTTCCTAGATTCAAGAGATAACATTGTCAATCAATCCTGGATGTCATGTATATGGAAGAGGACATGGCAGGTGCTAGCAGGACCACAGGACACAAACTCCGCCCACAAACTCCACCCACATCTTAACCTTTTAAGGATTAGAGAGGTGTGCAACACATTGCTTCACAGTGTATTGCACACCCCTCTGGTCTTTAACCCTTTGAGTGCCAGTGGGTGCCTTCTGGCACTCAAAGGGTTAAAGGGTAAGTAGGATCTTGCACACTGCCTGCTTCAGTTTAAAGATAACTGCCAACTGTCATGTCCGCCTCCATGGACATAACATCCAGAACGGATTGAAAATGTTATTTCTTGAACAAAAGGCACAAGGGTAAAAATTCATAGGGGCCATTAGGATTTTCTGGCTATAAAAGGTAAGTGTGGCTTAATATTAACCCTTTTAGTGCCAGAGAGGTATGCAATGGATACTCATCTGGCACTCAAAAGGTTAAGAGTTGTTACTTCTCCTTAAAGGGGTAGTAAAATAAGATGCAAAAAATATTATGTTGTAGTTTAACCCCCTGTGTAAAAGAAGGGTACTCCCACTGCTAAGAGGTGTTTTATTCCTGCAGCTCAAACTTACATTTTTTTTAGGTGCAATAGCTGAATGGCCAGAAATTTTACATTGGCGGTGTTGCTACACCATCCTATGGACAGATCTGGTCAGTAGACCATAAACCTCCATCGGAGGGTTTATCAATAGCGCCACTGTACAATTTCAGGCCATTGAGACATTACACCTAAAAAATTCAAGTTTGAGCTGCGGTAACTTTTGAATAAAATATCTCTCAGCAATGTGAGTACCCTTGTTTTATTCAAGAGGATAAACACAACAATATATATATATATACATATATAATATATATATATATATATTACATTTTAAGTATTACTATCCCTTTAAAAAACTGTGTACTCTATGGTAAGGATGTCAATTACAATAATTGCTACTAGTAGGATCATAAGGAAATACCCCAAAAAATGATTCTTCATGAGTGCTGGTGACGGAGGAAACTGACGTTCAACAAGACATGGTTCTCACCACACACCAGCTGTTCGTCTTTTTTATGACAAGAAATGCAAGCTTGCCAACATTTTGGCACTCATGTTAAAGGAGAAGTAACATCTCCTAATAATAACCATCACTTACATTACATTTTCCAGAAAATCCTAATGACCTTTATGAATGTCGTTTATGTTCCTTAATTTAAGACATACAATATTCAGTCATTCCTGAATGTCATATCCATGGTGGCGGACATGACAGTTGCTATTTCAAACAGAAGCAGGAAGTGTACATAATCCTACTTACCCCTTTCAGAAAATGTGCTGCACACCCCTCTGATCCATAAAGGGATAGTAATGCTTAGTTACTAAAGTACAATCAAGTCTTCTTTATACATTTTATAACAATGTTATACCTTTATTCTTTTTTAAAGTTTCCCCCTCCTGCCCCTTTTAATTACCTCAAGCAGCCTCAGCATGCTGGACCGAATGGATAGTGATGAGGGACAATCTTCTTCCAGCATAAGGAAAAACCTACAATCCTTCCTCAAGGGGGCAGGATTTTCCTTATACTGAGAGAAAGAAGATTGTCCCTCGCTGCAATCTGTCGGGACCAGATTCCAGATCTCAGGGGAGGCTGCTTGAGGTAAGTAAAACATGCGGGAGGTGGAAACTTCATTATAGAATATAGGTAAAATGGCAAAGTATTAGAAGGTTATACTGCTACACATTGTTATAAAAATGTACAAAGAAAACTCAGTTGTAGTTTTGTAACTAAACATTACTATCCCTTTACAGGGTTAAGAACACCATGTGCAGTGGACGGACTTTCTCTCCTGTTCTCCTGCTAACACGCCATCCGTGACTGTATATGTTTTCCCTAGTAAAAGGGCATTCATTGGGGCTGAAATGTCTGATGAGCGAATCTATGTGCACATGCTCTATTGGTGGATATATATGTGTGTGAGAACATATATGTTTGTGTCATGATATGCATGTGCACTTGATAATTTGTGTGAGATTGAATGAGGGATTTTTAAAGGGATAGTAATACTTAAAATGTAAAAAATGTACATTGTGGGGTTTACCCATCTGAGTAAAACAAAGGTACTTCCTCTGCTGAGAGGTGTTTTATAAAAAAATGATTGCAGCTCAAACTTAAGGAGTTAAGCAGCTGGTTTGACTGGGTTTATACAAGCTCTGTCAACACAGATCGTCCTCAGTTTGCTTAAGCTGTATTGTATAGTGTGTCTCACAGCCAGTTGCTAGTTTCTCTGAGCCTAAATATTTCCATCTGAATCTTGAGAGCCTTTGCAGTCCCGGAATTCTGCGAAACTGAACAGCCAGGTGTTCTTCTAGATCTGTGTTTTTCAGATTCTTTTTTTTAAGCAAGGGACCAGTTGGCAGTCTCTTTAAACAGGGCCGGCCGAAGACATTGTGCTGCCTGGGTCCAAGGATGAAATGCTGCCCCCCCTCCGCACACCAAAACCACGCCCACCAAAACACACCACATCCTTAATTATATTAACCCCTCTCCTGCCCCTAAAACCACATAGAACTGTCATGTTTTTTTTACACCCCTTGTACCTCTTTCTCCCCCTTACCTTTTTACACCCCTTGTTCCTCTTTCCCCCCGTGCCTCTTTTTTCACCCCTTGTGCCTCTTTTTCCCCTCTTTTCACCCCTTGTGCCTCTTTTTTCACCCCTTGTGCCTCTTTTTTCCCCTCTTTTCACCCCTTGTGCCTTTTCCCCTTCTTTTCACCCCTTGTGCCTCTTTTTTCACCCCTTGTGCCACTTTTTTCCCCTCTTTTCACCCCTTGTGCCTTTTCCCCTTCTTTTCACCCCTTGTGCCTCCATTTTCCCCATTTCACCCCTTGTGCCTCTTTTTTCCCCTCTTTTCACCCCTTGTGCCTCTTTTCCCCCCTCTTTTCACCCCTTGTGCCTCTTTTTTCACCCCTTGTGCCTCTTTTTTCCCCTCTTTTCACCCCTTGTGCCTTTTCCCCTTCTTTTCACCCCTTGTGCCTCCATTTTCCCCATTTCACCCCTTGTGCCTTTTTCCCCTCTTTACACTCCTTGTGCCTCTTTTTCCCCCTCTTTTCACCCCCTGTGCCTCTTTTTTCACCCCTTGTGCCTCCATTTTCTCCTTTTCACCCCTTGTGCCTTTTTTCCCCTCTTTTCACTCATTGTGCCTTCCCCCCCTTGCCTGATTCTCTTCTCCTTTGCTGTCTCTCTTCTCCCTGGCTCTCTCTTCTCCTCTTGTCTGGCTCCCCCCCCCTTGCCTGTTTCTCTTCTCCTTCTGGCTATTCCTCTTGCTTTTTACTCAGTCTTACCACTGCTCCGCACTGATGACAGCCGGGACCGTGTCACATGCAGAGATGCCGCTTGGTGCATGCTGGAATTTTCTTCGTCAGTCTGGGTGCAAGTTGCATTGGCCTCCGAACAGAGGTAGAAAACCCCAGCATGCTCTACATGGTGTCTCCGCATGTGACGTGTGGTCCCAGCTGTCAACAGTGCGAGGCAGTGGGGAGACGCCACACACAAAATAACATGCCTTTGGGAGGCAAATTGCCGCCCACGTCAGAGTGCCGCCTGGGTCCATGGACCCACCAGGACCCATGTAAGGGCCGGCCCTGTCTTTAAATGATCATAGACTACCATGAGAACACAGGTCAACTAATCAGAATGAAATATCTACTAATTGTCATGGAAGTTTTAAGAAACCCAGAGTTCTGTGGCAGAATTATCAATGGAGGCCCCCACATACTGGTTAACAGTTAGGATGCTTTGTTCTGGTGCATTATGAAAAGCCTAAATCGCCCATGTGAAAAGCCTCATTGAAGATAATTTGTTTTACACCGGTGTGCTTAACACAGTGCTAATAACATAAAGCTAATAACAGTACTATTAACACAATGCTAATAACACTGCTCTTAAAGGGATAGTAATGTTTCACAAAAACAGCAGCTCCAATTAATCTTCATAGTATTTGAGCCATAGAGAGTGTTATTTTAATACTGTCAGAGTTGTGGTTCAAGAGTAATTGAATGATGGAGTATCCCCCTCCCGCCCCTTTTATCTAGTGTAAGACACCTCCCCTCAGATGTGGAATCTGGTCTTGAGACCAGACAGGTCACAGCAATGGACAATCTTCTAATTGTGAATATAAGGAAAATCCTGCCCCCTTGACACTGTTCACTGAAGATTGTCCCTCTCTGCGATCCACCTGGACACCACCTTGCTGATCTAAGGTGAGCAGTGTTACATCAGTAAAAGGGGCTGGAGAGGGATACTTTATCATTCAATTACTCCTTTCTCACTATTGAAATAACACTCTCCATGGCCCAAATACTATGAAGATTAATTGGAGCTACTGTTTTTATTGTGAAACATTTAAAGGGATAGTAATACTTAAAATATAAAAAAAAAATATGTTGTAGGGTTTATCCCCCTGAGTAAAACAAGAGTACTCCCACTGCTGAAAGGTGTTTCATTCAAAAGTCATTAATTTTCAAAGTTGAATTTTTTAGGTGCAATATCACAGTGGCCTGAAATTGTACAGTGGCGCTGTTGCTACACCATCCTATGGACAGCTCTGGTCAGGTGACCATAAATCTCCATGGGATGGTGTAGTAACAGCGCCACTGTACAATTTCAGGCCACTGTGATATTGCACCTAAAAAATTCAACTTTGAAAATTAATAACTTTTGAATGAAACACCTTTCAGCAGTGGGAGTGCCCTTGTTTTACAAAGGGGGATAAACTCTAAAACATATTTTTTTTTACATTTTAAGTATTACTATCCCTTTAAGTTTAGTTGTAGCCTTCCTTGAGTACCCTTCTTTTTTGTGGGAAAAGCAGCTACATGTATAAGTTGGACACCTAGAGCAGCCTCAGTCCTACCTGATCATCTGCCCACAGGATTAACTTGGATCCATGTTGTAAAGCTGCGACTCTTGGGAGTCCAGTGTAAGGTTCACATGAAACAGAAGGCTCTCTGCAAATGGTGGGTATGATCATGCATTAAAATGCCCCTGTGAATTGTACTAATAACTCCCCTGTGCTCAAGCAAGAACATCCTTTGGTTTTGCTTTAGGACCTGAGTTGAGTAACACGGGCATAAGGAAGTGGTTCTCAGGAGTGGAGGATTTCGCTGCTTTAGCATAGGTGAGTTAATTAGAGGCTCAGTCATTTTAACTTAAGAAAGAAAGTCCTGACCTGTTAGCTGTCCCTGAGGGCAAAGGTTAAGAACCATTGTCTTAGAGGACCACATGGTTCATGTGGAGGGATGTTTGCAGCAAATGGGGCCAGGTGTATGCACACTGTTACAGGTATTATATTATTATTATTTTTATTATTATTACTCTGGGGATTTCTTCCCAACTGGGTCATATCGATAGAAACTCACACACTACCTTGGAATATATTCAACAGTCCATGAATAAAATCATCAATATTTATTGTTTGTAGTTAAAACATGTTACCGTAACTTTTTTGATCCATACATACACTGAAGGAGAGACTTTAGTAGTGGGTGCAAAAAGTCAGATGTGTAAAGATGACATATCAACTCAATCCACACGTTTTGCGTTCTATGTACTTACTCATGATCATTGAATGTCAAAAGGAACCATCGCTCCATCTTTTAAATACCATCCATCCAATCACAAAGCAACTGTCACATCATAAACAAACATCATAAACAAAGCGTACCTGGTCACATGTCAAAAAACTGACCAATGAAAAGACTCTAGTCTAGTTTTAAAATGCCCGCCCTCATTACTTCAGAAGCATCTGGGTCAAACAGGGCTATTTTACTTAATAACAGCCTCACGACTTTTCAGGCCCCAATGAGTCACCTTACATATGTTTCACACATGTAAAATGTATCACTTAACCTGCATACTATAAATTATTTGTTGTACCTTTTGTTTTTTGTTTTTTTTGTTTTTTTTTTGGTTCTACGTGAATGTTGTTCCCACACTGTCATTTTCATTTACAAATTTCAGGTGATATCCCCATTCAACATAGTGGCCATTTATGTAACTATAACTTTATTGCAAGCGGGCGCCCTTGAAGTTGAGTGTCCTCAAGTGATACCTGTGCGGTTCAATGCATATCGCATCTCCACAAGAGGCATCTCTATCTGTTTCAGTATTTCGCTGGCATTCCCCATACAGCCTTTAACCGTCTGAGTGCCAGGGGGATACACAACGCATTGCGTACCCCTCTGGCACTCAAAGGGTTAAATATGTTATTCTGTAGCTTTTTTTCTGTGTGTTTGGGTTTCTTCATATTCCTCACATTGCAACGTGAAGAAGATACAACTGCAAAAACTCACCAACAAATACTAAAACAAGTGAAGGAATCAAGTCTACCAGGCTGGTGAGATGGCTCAGTTGGAAGGCATCAGCTGTACAATCTGTTCAAACCGCAAGGTCACAGGTTCTAGTCCCAGCAGAGTCAACTCAGCCTTTCATACTTCTGAGGTAGCTAAAATGAGTAATATTAAATTGGGTAATAATATCTATACCCCCAGGACACACTTGAAAATGAGAGACAATCTCAATGTATCCTTCCTGATAAAATGCTTTGATATTATTCTATTGTAAAGCGCTGCGGAATTTGTTGGCTCTATATAAATAAATATTAATAATAATAATAATAATACCAATTTCCCTAACTACACAAAAACACGCAGAGCCCATAGGGTTATATACTCAAACAAGAACTTGTCTCCTTTAACACCCAAGAATTAGCAGCATAATCACATATGGGGGGATATCCATCTGCCTTCATATAGAGATCACTTGCAAATTGCTGCTCCCCTCTTCTCTCAAGGTGAAAACCTTAGGAAGAAAAAAAAAACAGAAATACATGTGTGAGTCTAGATGAAATCAGGCATACAACATACAATCTAGAAAGATATCACTACACTGACATAATCTAGAACAGATGATGTTTGAGTGCAACCAACACAGCAGCATGCATGGAAATGTACCGGCCTTGCAACAAACATGTCCACACTCTGCTTCGGTCA
This sequence comes from Rhinophrynus dorsalis, assembly GCA_037306005.1. Taxonomy (NCBI): domain Eukaryota; kingdom Metazoa; phylum Chordata; class Amphibia; order Anura; family Rhinophrynidae; genus Rhinophrynus; species Rhinophrynus dorsalis. The sequence goes on along the minus strand of CM074727.1, from coordinate 47,925,269 downwards.
AGTTGCGTATGTACATAAATAGAGAAACATTATATATAAACATGCATACTAAAACTATATATATAGTTACATATTGTTTTTAGATATAAAGAAGCAGTTATTTTTAAGGATTTTTTTGACTGGGAGAAGATCTAACCTTCCTTCCTGTAGACCAGTGGTTCTCAACTCCTGTCCTCAGGACCCACTAACAGGCCAGGATGTGATGATTTCCTTGTTAGAGCACAGGTGAGTTAATCAATGTGAATGAGCCTCTGATCACCATACCTGTGCTCTAGCAGAGAATTCCTAAGTCCTGGCCTGTTAGTGGGTCCTGAGGACAGGAGTTGAGAACCACTGCTCTAGATTGTAAGGTGTAACGACTAGGGTCCTCTGATCCTTCTGTTCTCCACATTTGATTTGTACTATTTAATATCTCTGTATGTCTATTCCCTCTGTATAAATAAAGAATAATAATAATAATCTTATTTTTTCTGGCAGGTTATTCTAGACTTTCGGAGCTCTGAAGGAGAAGGCAGATTTAATGGCTTATTTCTTGTAGTATGGTGTACTCAGTGAGTTGTTATCAGTGGAGCGGAGGTTATAGTTAGTATGGAGAGCTGGAGTGAGCATACTTCTCAGGTAGTCTGGTAGCCTTCTGAGAGAAGTGGTTATAGACCAGGCAAGGAAGGTGAAGGGTATATCTAGATTTGAATGTTAGCCAATCTAGTTCTTCATACAAATCACAATGATGGACTGTGTAATTACACTGGAGGATAAAGCAGCATAATGAGTTATACTGTCAAGTTTAGCACGGTGGATTTGTGGCACGGGAGCATAAACTGTTTCCTCATAGTTTATGACTGGCATTAACCTCTGTTGTACAATACATTTTCTTACTAGGACACGGAAACAGTACTTGTTTCTAAATAGAGCACCTATTGTGGATAATTTTTGATGTTAATTTATCAATATGAAGACCGAAAGTGAAGTTGGGGTCAAGCCACATACCAAGATATTTGTAGGTGTCCATCAGGGCCAGGTTACGATTAGACTTGGTAACAATTGATAGCTTGGTATTACAGAGATTATGCAGTTTGTGCTTTGTAATAAAAATATATTACTCTAAAAATTGAATGATAAAGGATAATAACATATGCAAATGCATTCTCAATATGTTTCCTGCCATGAAGACAAGTTCCTCAGGAAAAATCAGGTAAACAGAGGCGCCGCAGGGATGTCGCTACACAATATCGCCCATTTGCGTCATGTTGTCAGGCACTCTCCAAACTGATTGGATAACATAAAAAACAGCCTAAAATGTCCTATCTACAGTATCTAATAAATTCACACCACACTGGCACTCAAAGGTTTAAACTAATGCTTTAACTGGTCAACTAATTGCTTTTGAATCCATTCCCAAGAGGTTCAGTATGTGGATTACCTTTTCATGTGAGACATTGTCAAAGGTTTTAGTAAAATAGAGATCAATTTTATTTACTGCCGCTTCCTGGTCTAGGATTTTAGTCACAAAGTAAAAAAGTATATGAGATTTGTCTGACAGGACCTTCCTGGAGTAAATTCATGCTGACACTGATTTTGTAATCCTGGGCCTAGATGCACTAAAATTCGAAGAGGGCTAAAAATGTTGTCCTGTCGGAGCAGTGTCGTAGGCACATTGACAGTATTCACCAAAGTGTCTATTACATTGCATCTACATGACTGCGACAAAAAATGCCCACATCGACATCAATATGACATGCCTTTGACTGGTTTACAAATCTTTACTCATTGCATCGACAATTGCTTATTTCCATATGGAAATGAGGCATAATGAGACACATTCGTATGCAAGAGGGTGTGTTGAGATGTTAATGTGACACTTTGACTCATTCAGTAAGCTCCGATAGTAGCCTCTGCTGTTGGAGTTCACAGTCTCAGCTGTGCCTACCTGAGGTTGGTGCTATTGGGCTCTCCCAGTACTTTCCTATGGAGTAACAGCAGGGAGGGTTACGACAATTCTGAACAGCATTCTCTCTGCTTCCCTACTTGGCCAGTAAGGAAATAAAGAGAAGGCTTTCAACACTATGGACAGCATTGAGTGCTATAGGGATGTGCATTGCTCACCCCTATGGCACTCAAATGGTTAAAATAAACAAAAATGATACCCCAAGCACTACACAATTATCCCCTAACCTATGTATCATATATTATACATGTTGTGCACTCGTAGGGGAACAAGATTGGGGGTCACGTAGCATCTATAGGGATTTGTGGCTACCACTTGCCCCCCAGCCTTGTTTCCTTGCCCAGTGGTAGCCACAAATCCCCCTGGCCACTGCCTGGGCAAGGGAAAAAGGCTGGGGGTGTCAGGCAATGTATTTGGGGCTAACACCAGACATAGAGTGCCCCCCTTCGACATATAACCCCCCCTTAATTTTTCGTCATCTGTTGCTCTAATTCGACTTGCTAACCATTCCTCATTCACTTCCCTTATGTTCGACAGAAACTGTCCTTTATTCAACACTTAACCATTTGAGTACCAGAGATGTAGCAAACACATTGCTATGCGTTTGCTACCCCTCTGGTATCCATAGGGTTAAAGGGATAGTAATACTTCATTTTAACTTTATTTTATTTTGTAGGCATTAAAAAAACATGAAGAATGATATAAGTCTTATCTCTGAAACCTTTATGGTTTAAGAGATATTCACAAACAAAGTATCCCCCCCCGTTCAACCAGATCAGAAGGGAGATGCCCAGGTAGACTGCAGAGAGGGACAATCTTCAATTAAGATAATGGAAAAAGCTGAAAAACTTGTCAAGGGGGGAAGGGCTTTCATTGTTTTCATACAAAGAAAATTGTCCCCTTCTGTTATCTGTACTGTCATACAACCAGACTCACATCTGAGAAGAGATGGCTTACACTAGGTAAAAGGGGCGGGAGGGGAACTTTGCTTGTGAATATCTCATAAACCATAAAGGTTTGAGAGATAAGACTTATATCATTCTTCATGTTTTTTTAATGCCTACAAAATAAAATAAAGTTAAAACGAAGTGTTACTATCCCTTTAAGTGTCAAATAAAGTGAAGTGTGTGTTGAATAAAGTTGGAGAATGTATTTAGAATGGGAGCACTGTATGTCAAATTACTAAAGGGGGGGTTAATATATCGAAGGGGGGTTAGGGGATAATTGTGTAGTGCTTGATGTACTATTTCTATTTATTTTAACCCTTTGAGTGCCATTTTAACCCTGTGAGTGAGCAATGCACATCCCTATGGCATGTAATGCTATCCATGGTGTTGAAAGCCTTCTCTTTATTCCCCTACTGTTCAATTAGGGAAGCAGAGAGTGAATGAGGTTCATCTTTAGAACTGTCGTAGTCTTAGAGATGTGTGAGGGGAGGAGGCCCTTCCACATGGACAGCACTTCAACAATCCTGTGTGCTAATAGGGACCTTCTCCAATCCTCCCATTTCATCCGACAATTTTAGTGAATATGTTGATGTGTGTGTAGATCAAAATGTCGCAGTGTTTCAAACACTTTGACAAGATCAAATTGACACGTCAACAAACTTTTTAGTGCATCTAGTCCCTGGGGATTTAAGATTAGGGATAGGTGAAAATTTTCACCTCAAACCAAAATCGGCAAATTATTGTACTTCCCGCTTGGTGAATAATTTCCAGTGAAAAATGCAGTTTTTCCTCTTTTTTCAGCTAGCTCATAGCATTGAAATCTGTGGGAACATTGCATTTACACAACACATGGAAAATGTTATTATATTTCCCAAAGGCGATGTATAAAAGGGGTATGAGGGTGCATGTGTTGGTGGAGTGTGGTGGACACAATCAGTTGAACAAGGAATTTATTTCTGTTTTTGAAGTGCAATTAGCTCTGCAATTAGCTCTGATTGGGTCCAGTTGGTAGTATTCCTGACTGACTGTATAAAAAACCCACTTCTCAAGCAGGGCTCTGCTTGCAGGGCATTCCCAAGTCAGGGCTTCCTAAGTCTGCTGTTGAGTTTTTCCTGAGTTTGCCTGAGCTTGCACTGAGGACACACCTGACTACATCTGACACAGGAAGATTTCAGTTTTCAACAGAACCACAGCCTGGAAAAGCCTGCCTGAAGATAAAGAACTAACTCTGGAGTTTAGGATTACTGTTTCTAAGCACTTCATTTCATCTGCTTTGGACTTCAGCTGATCTACAACCAAAAGCACTGGACAAAGTGGGAAGATTCAACATACCATTCATCCACTCCAGGATTTTAACTCTTTCATTGACATATCAGTGGGAATCACCTTTTAATCAATCCTGGCTGCAACTGAATCTACAGATCGTCTGGTCTGGTCTGGAAGGAAAAAACTACTACATTCCATCTAGGCAGTTGAAGCTATATGCCTGCAAGTCACTGACCCCCCTCATCACCAACCTCTCACCCATTTGAACCTATAGTGTCACTAAACAATGCATCTCTTAATTTTCTTATTGTTTCTGACACCTCAACTGTGTAAAATATCAAAAACATTCAGCCCTCCCACCTGCTCATCAATCTCTATATCTCCATCCCTCTTAAACTCTCCAATGATTTGTTCTCATGAGCTTTTCTGTCACCTCAGCTATTTATATCCATCCACCAAGAAACAGCCCACACCTTCTCACACATGCAAATCCTCCTCTCACCTGCTTTACCTGACTGCAACTCTTCTCATGGCTGCAGGTGACATCTCTCCCAACCCTGGCCCCACTTACATTCCCACCTGTGTCCGTCCTAGATTGCAGCCTACCCGCACCTCTTGCGGGGCAGACCCTAGAAATCTGCTGGCTGTTCCCTGCCTCCCCCCATCCCTTCCACCCTTCTCCTGTGCATTATGGAACGCTCGCTCTCTACTAAACAAACTCCACACTGCCCATGACCTTTTCCTCTCTAAGTCTCTAAACCTATTTGCTATCACTGAAACCTGGCTCTCACATTCGGACTCAGCTGCCGAAGCTGCTCTCTCCTATGGTGGCTTATCTTTCTCCCACACTCCTCGCCCTAATGGCAAGGGTGGGGGTGTGGGACTTCTTCTCTCTCAGCTCTGCCGCTCCAGGCCTCTGCCCCTTCCTCCCTCAGTCTCCTTCACCTCTTTTGAAGTGCACGCAGTCCAGCTCTTCTCCCCTGTCCCTCTTCTGGTAGCTGTGATTTACAGGCCCCCAAGCAACCCTTCCTCCTTTCTCTCTGAATTTGAAACTTGGCTCTCTGTCTTTCTGTCCTCAGACACTCCCACATTACTCCTTGGAGACTTCAACCTACACACTGATGATACATCCTCATCTAGTGCCTCCCGCTTTCTCTCACTGACCTTGTCCTTTGGCCTTCAACAGTGGACTGCTGCCAGCACTCACAGGGATGGTCACTGGCTAGATCTAGTTCTAACCAGAAACTACTCAGTCTCTGACTTCACAATTTCCCCATTTCCACTCTCTGACCATCATCTTATCTCCTTCACACTATCTCACACACCTTCCCCTGCCCTCCCTAAATCACCCTTCCTAACCAGGAACCTACACTCGGTCAAACTACCAGACCTGATATCGACTGTGCAGTCTTCCCTCTCTTCTCTCTGCTCTACTGCTACTACTACTAACATAGACACTCTGGTCCACGAATATAACACCATATTAATGTCCTCCTTGGACCTGCATGCTCCCTTTCAACGTAGACACTCCCGCCCCAGGAATCCCAGACCCTGGCTGAATTCAACAATCCGCATGCTACGCACCTGCTGTCGAGCTGCGGAACGTCTTTGGCGAAAGTCTCATTCTTTTGCCGACTTCCACCATTACAAATTCATGCTATCCTGTTTTAACACAGCTCTCACCCAGACTAAACAGAAATACTTCTCTCAGATTATCACTACCCACAAATCTAACCCCCGTGACCTCTTTAAAATCTTCGATTCTCTTCTCAAACTCCCAACCTTGAACTGCTCCTCCTTCTCCAACACTCCACAGGACTTTGCTGACTTTTTTAAAAACAAGGTACAGTCCATCCAACAAACGATGGGCTCTACATCTTCTCCTCCTATGCCTCTGATTCCTAGTCCACCCCGAGCAACCCTCAGCTCATTCTCCCCTATAACAGAGGAGGAGGTATCTCTTTTACTATCCTCCTCTCCACCCACTACCTGCCCCTCAGATCCCATGCCCTCTCAACTTCTTAAGGCTCTTGCAAGTACTCTTGCTCCCAGCCTTACTAATATCTTTAACTCCTCTCTCTCTACCGGAACTTTTCCATCCTCATTCAAACATGCAATAGTCAGACCTATACTCAAAAAGCCCTCACTCGACCCCACCTGCCTTTCAAATTACCGTCCGGTTTCTCTCCTCCCCTTTACATCTAAGATCTTGGAACGCCTGGTATTCTCCCGCTTGATCTCCTTTCTCAATAGGAACTCTCTTCTCGACCCTTTACAGTCAGGTTTCCGTTCCAACTATTCTACCGAGACAGCTCTAACAAAAATCACAAATGATCTACACACAGCAAGGGACAAAGGACACTTTAGTATACTAATCCTACTAGATCTATCTGCTGCTTTCGACACTGTTGACCATGCACTCCTACTGGACACACTTCATACACTTGGCATCCGTGACACACCTCTAAAATGGATTTCCTCCTATCTCTCTAAACGTACTTTCAGTGTTTCTTTTTCTAACACTTTCTCGTCTCCCCTCGACCTCTCGGTAGGTGTACCTCAGGGATCAGTCCTGGGACCACTTCTTTTTTCACTCTACACACTCTCACTTGGTGACTTCATCTCATCTCTTGGATTTAATTACCATCTGTATGCAGATGACACACTAATCTATCTCTCTGTCCCTGACCTCACTCCAGCTGTGCAGTCTCGAGTCATTCAATGTCTCTCAGCCATTTCATCATGGATGGCCCACCGCCACCTTAAACTTAATATGGCTAAGACAGGGCTGGTGGTGTTTCCTCCTAAAACCCATCCACCAACCCCCTTCTCCATCACAATAGGAAACTGTGTTATACACTCAGCATCCAAAGCACGCTGTCTTGGGGTCATACTTGATTCTAAATTAACCTTCTCCCCCCATATCCAAGCTGTCACTAGAACTTGTCACTTCTTCCTAAAAAATATTGCAAAAATACGTCCATTCCTCTGCCTATCAACAGCTAAAACTCTATCTCAGGCACTCATTCTCTCTAGACTTGACTACTGCAACATTCTACTCTCTGGTCTTCCTGCTTCTCATCTCTCTCCACTTCAATCTGTTATCAATTCAGCCGCAAGAATCACCACATTTGCTCCCAGATACCTTCCATCTCATCTCCTCCTGAAATCCCTCAATTGGCTACCTATAAAGTATCGTATTTCTTACAAGATTCTCCTCCTCTCCTGTAAGTCACTCTGTTCTTCAGCACCCTCTTACATTTCTGCCCTTATCTCCCGCTACACCCCTTCCCGTCCCCTACGGTCTTCTCAAGGGTTCTTCCTGTCCTCTCCCTACACAACACGAGCCATCTCTCGACTACAATCTTTCTCACTGGCTGCTCCTCGACTCTGGAATGCCCTCCCCATCACTGTTCGCCAATCATCCACAATCACCACTTTCAAGCAACTCCTCAAAACCCACTTGCTCAGGGAGGCATCTCAATAGCGATGTCCTCCTTCTGCACACTGACAGTCACATCAGAATCCTTCTGCACTTCTTTCACCACACCTTGTACCTGCACTTATAATACTCCTCCTAGTGTCTCTGTTTGTCAATATGAATTCAGCCTAGATTGTAAGCTCCTTGGGGCAGGGTCCCTTTCCTAGTGTATGATTCCCTTGCTGCACTTTCCCTCACAAATAATGTAATGATTGTACTTAACCTTAATGCTCTTAACCCCAGTTCTGTCGTTTTTGTATTGTATTATTTCAACTTCTGTAAAGCGCTGTGTACATGTATGGCGCTATATAAATAAAGATACATACATACATACATTTATTTTTGGGGGGGGGTGTTGACTGGGACTGGGGGGAAGTTAATCCCTTATGGACTAGTTGTCCCAGTAAGTCACCTTTCCTTAAGGATTGCTTTGATCTATGCCAAAGCGCTTGCTGTGACAGTACGAGAGCACCAAATGGGGTCTGAAGGAGACCACTCCAGTCTTGCTATTGCTTACAGTGCTCCATCAGGATCGGTGTAAGCAGAAAGTATGTGACATGCTAAGACTGTCACCGGTCCTTAAGGGAGAAAAAACAGTGGCAGTCCTGGCACATCACTGGTCATTAAGGGGTTAGTAAAAAATAAATAAATAAAATAAAATGTAAAAAAATAAGACACGGTATAAAAGGGGTCTGAGGAGGGTGCCTGTGTTGGTGGGTGGAATCTGGGGAAAGAATCAGTTGAACAGGGATTTTTTTTTTGGAGGGTTGTTGACTGGGATTGGGGGGACATTTAATAAAAAAATGAATAAAATAAAAAGTAAAATAAAATAAGAAATTGGCACATAATGTGACAGAGACAGGGACCCCCTGACGTAAGCTGTGATGGGCAGACTGATGGGATAGAGTATTTTGTAGAGGATGATTTGTAGGACTTGTTGTTAGAGGCCCAAGCCCTGAGGAAACATTGATTTATAGGACTTAGACTTGTTTAGCACAAGCCCTAAGGAAACATTGATTTGTTGTAGGATTTAGACTTTTCTTAGGCCCAAGCCCTGAGGAAACACTGATTTGTAGGACTTAGACTTTTTAGACCAAAGTCGTGAGGAAACATTAATTTGTAGGACTTTGACTTGTTAGCACCACAAGCCCTGAGGAATCACAGATAATTTTTATCAAGGCAGCTTGTTAGTGTCAAAAACCCTGAGGAATTACAGATAATTTTTATCAATTTGGCTTGTTAGCATAACAAGCCCTGAGGAATCAGGGATTTGTAAGACTTAGGCTTGTTAAAAACAAGCCCTCAGAAATGTTTTTTTGCTTTTGTAGGCCTCTGGTTTCTGTTGAAAGAACAAGCCCTGAGAAAAAGAAAAAAATATGTCCTACTGGCCTAGGGCCAGTACGTACAGCAACAGCAGTTCCCAATCTCTTCGGTGGAGGTTTGGCTTTAACATGTTTGAAATAAATGTCATGGTGTCTGTGTTTCATATGTGTTATCAGTTTGGTTGTGCCAAGGTGTGTTCCCTCCTTTCCCATTTTCACTGATTGGGGATGGCAAGTGTAACTTAGGGTCCCCTGCTGTCACACTTGGCATAATCACTGCATCCCGCCTCCTGAGAATCACAAGGCACGCTGACAGCACTAGCAGTAGGCACAGGTAGCTGACTTGTCCTGCTCACACTGCTATCTATTTCTGCCTGTAACACTACTTTCCCCAAGATCACTAGGGGTGATGTAGGGGGGCTGGTCATCATTGGGTCTGGGGAATCAGGGCATCCAAACCTTTTAATGTTGGTAGTGGTCACTTCCTCCTCCTCCTCAGACTCACTGGATGCATACTGGTCCTTGCAGCTCCACCTTTTCTCATATTCCAGGTGCTCATACTGATAGCACACACTATGCTTCCTCATTTTTTCACAATTTTGCACAGCACAACAGCCTAGCACTCTATCTCTCTCTATCTCCCCAACTGCTTGTATTGTGTTTTACATCCTGGAAACATCACATTTTCTAGCAAAAACGGGGAAAATATGTAAGTAAAGGGGTGAAAAGTTTGTAGCCATTGAAAAAATAGCAAAAACATTTTGGCAATGGGGAAAAATTGCAAACATTTTAATTGCTTTATTTAAAGCAGATTTAACCACGAAAGGGCAGACAACCACTTGGTCTTAACAGGTTTGTTCGTGGAAACATGACCGGTCCTTTCACCCCAACCTCTATTTAAGAAAAGCAACCATTTCCTCTATTACAAGAGTTTTCTATTAATCCTCTAACAGATGATGTTAGATTTACTGTCTAAAATTCTAAACTCTGTTACATTCTTTGATGTGCTTCATCTGGACCAAAGGACTTGTCTGCTTTTAATGTAGTACCTTTACAACTTCCTTCTTAGTAAATAGACATGATTCATTTTCTTTACCTTTAAAGGGATAGTAATACTTAATTATTACTAATCCCTATATTAAAATCATATTAAAAATAAATGTATTGCCCCCAGTGTCATCTCTCAAACCTTTATGGTTTGAGAGATGATCGCTCCTAAAGTTGCCCTGTCCCTCCCCCTTCCCCGAAGTCAGCTTTGTAGCTGACTGAAGGGAAATCCGGTCTTACGATCATCAGGCGGCTCTGCAGCAGAGCCGCAATTGCGTTAATTAAAAAAAAATTCACTAAAACGGTCTTCTATGTGTGCTTGCAAACCAAGCACACGTAGAAGACCATTTCAGTGAAAGATTTATTTTTTATTAACGCGATCGTGGCTCTGCTGCAGAGCCGGCTGACAGTCGTACGACAGGCTTCCCTGCAGTCAGCTAGATCGCTGACTACGGGGAAGGGGGAGGGAGAGGACAACTTTAGGAGTGATTATCTCTCAAACCAGAGTGGATGACACTGGGGGCAATACATTTATTTTTAATATGACTTTAATATAGGGATTAGTAATAATCAAGTATTACTATCCCTTTAAAGGAGAATTGTCACGCTGTTACATGCCCAGCCCCATGCATTCTTCACCCCATGACATATTGTAAAACCATAGGAATCATGTTCAACAAGTTCATTTAAGATAAAAAAAAAAAGCAAACAAAAAAAAACCCTTTCTCTTGTCTGATAGTGTGAGGGAGAGTGGCACCATCTTAATTGTGTTTCCAATGATTGGCAGTGCTCTCCCTCACTAGTAGCTGCCAGTCTTGCTCACAAAGTCTGCTCCTTCGCTTGGAGGTATACAAATGTGACTTTGCATCAAAGAGCATGGGGATAGCTGGGAAGTGGGTTGGGAAATTAGAGCCTGCATCACATCGAACATCACCAGGCAAGAGTTAATTATCCTTTTTATATTAAAAACGAGTGTAGCTAGACATACTCCGGTTAAGAATTCCCCACAACATAAAAAAGGGGAATCATGTCTGGGCTTGGGGGTGATCAGTAGGAGAGCTAGGATTGGAGGGGGGGATTTCGTGTAAGAAGAAGGGGTGGGTGTTAAAAGTTGATAAAAGGTCTTACCTTCAGTTGCCACTTCCTCTTTGGATCTTAACAGCAGAATCGTCCCTCCCTGTTGTTTGGTGTAATTTGGGTATTGTGCAGGTTTTAAAAGCAACTGGGGGTCTGTTCTTTAAACAACTGTTGGCGCTTTGGGCCCTTGCCAACTGGTTAAATGGTAAACTAATTGTGAGGATTCTATGTTTAACAGGTGGAGGTCAGGCCAAGGGCGCTGGCAGACATTGCACCCGGATTTCGGTCTTGGGTTATGTCACCGCTTCCCATTGAGCTGCATAGACCAGCTAATGGGGTGTGGTGGGATGGAGTGGAAATGATAGGTTGAGCTTTGGCTTAGTAGGGATGGGGCATATGAGGTATGTCTGGTGAGTTGGCAAGGACTTAACCCTTTGAGTGTCAGAGGGGTACGCAACGCATTGCTTTGCAATGCGTTGCGTACCCCTCTGGCACTCCAAGAGTTAAAGTGGGGTTGTTGTAATACGTTTAATATTTAATAAAGCTGTGGCCTGGTTTCATCCATAAAAGTCTGTGTGTTTTTGTTTTTATCAGTACCTCATGTCCACAACAAGTTTATCCCTTTGAGTGCCAGAATGGTATGCAACACATTGCTTCCCCCTTTGGCACTCAAAGGCTTATTGGGGTTGAAAATTCAGCTTTAATGCCTGTTTCTATTAATGCTAGTTCACACTCTTCACAGTCAGCTGTAAAAACTGAGCAAAAATAACTATTTAAGCTACTCATGGGAAACATGAGGCCCCTGGACTGAAAATGTGTAGCCTGCAGGCCAAATGTGGCCCGTGGGCCAGCAATGTTAAGATCTCCATAGAGAGAAACTTTTAAAGTGCCCTGAAGCCCAGTATCTATGGGTTGAAGGTCCCAAGAGATTGCAGATGCACTCAGTAAAATAATGCTTCTAGGACAGTTGTTCTCAACTTGTGCTCTCAGTGGCTACTAGCAGGCCGAGTTTAGGAATTTCCCTGCTAGAGCACAGGTGTGGTGATCAGAGGCTCATTCACACTTATTAACTCACCTGTGCTCTAACAAGGAATTCCTCACATCCTGGCCTGTTAGTGGTCACTGAGGGCATGGGTTGAGAACCACTGCTCTAGGACATGCTAGTATTTTTTTAATGTTAACCCTTAATGGACCAGAAGGGTGCACAATGCATTGTGAAACAATGTATTGCACACGCCTCTGGTCTTTAAATGGTTAATTAACCCTTTGAGTTAGGCTGACGATATCTCACCTTTAACCGGGGACACATAGGAAATAGGCATAGTTCAGTACTTCACTGAAATCAAAGCAGTCCTGCAGTATGCATTTTTCTTATGCATCCCCGGTTAAAGGTGAGGTCTGGTCAGCCTACTTTGAGTGCCAGAGAGGTATGTGACCCATTGGGCTGCGCTGGGGCTATTTACTGGAACGCAAGTGTTGGTACTGAATTTTTTATTTTCAGAGAAAAGTATCAAATAGGAAAAGGGTTTGTTTTTTTTTTGGGGGGGGGGGAGGGAGATACTGGTACAAAGTGTCCCAAAACAAAACATAAATAAAAATAAAAAAGCACATTTTAAACCCATTTTTTTGCATGTGTTCTCTTAGGAATATAAAATTACACATATGTAGTTCAAATCATTGTCCACTAGGGGTCACTGCTGGTTAAGATACATAATCATTGTAATAATGTCAAAGCCTCAGAGCATTTTCATTAATAAAGACGTTCAGGATGTCAGCATACTAAATAAAATGTTGTTTTCATAAATTTAAACACTTCAGTACTATCAGTATGTACTATTGCAGAAAATGTTTCTGTATCTTTTACAACATAATCAGTTAGCATTAGGTAATGCAACTTCTTGTGATTTTAATGGAGTTTCTGGAGCCCTTGTAGGAATGTAAAACACACTTCTTGGTCAAAGGGTTAATTTCCAGTCAAACAAGCCTCTGTATAATCTTTTGTATCCAACACGGTGCTTCTGTTTCTCAAAGGGTAAAGTCAAATTACTCTTCTGTACCTTAACTGGTTTTACTACAGATAAATCGATCAAGCTTTGCTATATCTGTATTGAAAGAGATTAATAAGAGCATGCTGGCTTTATCAATTGCAAAAAAAAAAAAAAAATCAAGATAAGGGGACACTTTATGAAGCAATGCTATATACTGCTCACCAGACCCAATTTTAATTAATGTTTAATTCCTGTTCTCCTTTGGGCAAAGACTGACATAGATTGTTGATAGACCCCATATCATTTTATTTGTTCACCAATGCTCAAGTGAGGAGTAGAAGTGTGTTACAATATCACCATCATTGACAAATTACATGACCGCCTTCTCACATATTGCATAATTTTCCATGTTACATCCCTTATTATTGGATGCCATAAATGTACAGCAAAATGGGGTTAAAAGGATTGGGAGTGCTGCTAGCAGCTATTGTGCCAATAGTAGGAAGTAGGAATGGGCTGTCACTGACAGCCTGCTTCTCCTGTTAGTGCAAGTCTGATTGGTTCCATGCAGTTTCTCATAAGACTAATCCAATGCAATCAGCATGATGACAACTGGAAGTGCACTGGGAGAACTGTCTGTTGTGACAGCTCCCTCATGAACATGTGCCAGGATAGGAGAACATGCTGTCAGTAATAGCCTGTTTCCTAACTCACTGCTGAGAAGTGAGTGAATGGGTTACCAGCAGTAATATAGCAAATATGCTTACAAATGTGATAACTGTGTTTAGGGATACATTTTAAAAGACCAGGTTCACACTCCTGTGTGTGGGCTCATATTCGGTGGGTAGGAGCAGTTGCTGCTCACATAAAGTATAAAATATTAAATACATAAATTAATAAATATAATGAAAATAAAGTGATTGGCCATTTAGAAAATGTGATATACACCTTTTACACCTTTTTTAACTGTCCAAATATGAGGAAATCCTCGTCTTATAGGATGTCTATGTAACTAGAACAAGCTGAATTTATTATGGGGTATTTTACAACAACCACATTAATTGCTCACAGTCAGCGTCGGAAGCATGATAATGTGTGTATTGTATATGTGTGTGTAGTGGACATATTTTTAACACCTTAACGATCAATGACGTGCCAAGACTGGCATGCCTGTCCGGATGTTAAGGCCTGATGACGGTCCTGCAGGTCGTGGAATTCTGGGATCACAGCATGGTCCTTAAGGGGTTAAATATCGGGCTGTCTATCTATAGTAAAGTAAGAAAGAGGGATCATTCTTACGTGGCATGAATTTTCCGTTAAACATACAGTACTGTGCAAAAGTCTTAGGCAGGTGTGAAAAAAATGCTGTAAAGCAAGAATGCTTTAAGTAATAGACATGTTAAAAGGATAGTAATTCTTTGTTTTAACTTTATTTTATTTTGTAGGCATTAAAAAAAACATGAAGAACGATATAAGTCTTATCTCTCAAACCTTTATGGCTTGAGAGATATTCACAAGCAAAGTTTCCCCTCCCCGCCCCTTTTACCTAATGTAAGCTATCTCTTCTCAGATGTGGAATGCAGTCCATAGACCAGACAGATAACAGAAGGGGACAATCTTCTTCCTATGAGAACAATGAAAGCCCTGCCCCACTTGACAAGTTTTTCAGGTTTTTCCCTTATCTTAGTTGAAGATTGTCCCTCTCTGCAGTCTACCTGGGCACCTCCCTTCTCTGTGATCCATCCGGACAGTCTTGCTGGTCTGAGGTGAGCAGTGTTACATCAGTAAAAGGGGCGGGAGGGGGATAATTTATCATTCAATTACTCTTGTACTATAACTATATATAGTTGCTTACAGATTTGTAGTTCAAATGCTATTCAAGCTGAACGGATCCCCTCCCGCCCCTTCTGGCTGCCTCCCCTTAGATTTAGAATCTAGTCGTGGGAATGGACAGATGCAGCGAGGGACAATCTTCATTTAATAAGTATAAGGAAAACCCAGGCCCCCATTGACGTAGGAGGACAGGATTTTCCTTTTGCTTACTGAAGATTGTCCCTCTCTGTGCTCCATCCAGACCAGACTGAGAGTCTCAGTGACACAGGGAAAGGGGCGGGAGGGGGATACTTTCAGCTTCAATATCGTTTGAAATACAAATCTGTAAGTAACTATATATCGTGCAACATGTTAAAAAAATTGTAAATAATACTCGGAGCTAAATATCCCTTTAACAAAATGCATAATGAGTGAACAGAAGAAAAATCTAAATCAAATCAATATTTGATGTGACCACCCTTTGCCTTCAAAACAGCATCAATTCTTCTAGGTACACTTGCACTCAGTTTGTTAAAGGGATAGTAATACTTCATTTTAACTTTATTTTATTTTGTAGGCATTAAAAAAACATGAAGAATGATATAAGTCTTATCTCTGAAACCTTTATGGTTTAAGAGATATTCACAAACAAAGTATCCCCCCCCCGTTCAACCAGATCAGAAGGGAGATGCCCAGGTAGACTGCAGAGAGGGACAATCTTCAATTAAGATAATGGAAAAAGCTGAAAAACTTGTCAAGGGGGGAAGGGCTTTCATTGTTTTCATACAAAGAAAATTGTCCCCTTCTGTTATCTGTACTGTCATACAACCAGACTCACATCTGAGAAGAGATGGCTTACACTAGGTAAAAGGGGCGGGGAGGGGAACTTTGCTTGTGAATATCTCATAAACCATAAAGGTTTGAGAGATAAGACTTATATCATTCTTCATGTTTTTTTTAATGCCTACAAAATAAAATAAAGTTAAAACGAAGTATTACTATCCCTTTAAGTAACTCAGCAGGTAGGTTGTGCCAAACATCTTGGAGAACTAATCACAGTTCTTCTGTGGATTTAGACACCTCAGTTGCTTCTCTCTCTTCATGTAATCCCAGACAGACTCGATGATGTTGAGATAAGGGCTCTGTGTGGACCACACTATCACTTCCAGTGCACGTTTTTCTTCTTTATGCTGAAGATAGTTCTTATTGACTTTGGCTGTATGTTTGGGGTCAGTGTCATGCTGCAGAATACATTTGGGACCAATCAGATGTCTCTCTGGTACTGCATGATGGATAAGTATCTGCCTGTGCTTCTCAGTGCTGAGGATACCATTAATTCTGACCAAATTCCCAACTCTATTTACCCCAAATTTGCCAGGAACCTCCACCATGCTTCACTGTTGCTTGTAGACACCGATTCTTAAGATAAATGGTATTTCTTTGCCTACGATAATCTATAATAAGGGAGTCATTCTTAGGAGGCATTAGTTCTCAGTATCATGCTTCGGACTGAGCGTTTTGCTCTTGAAAGCTCATCCTGAAAATTGAACGTTAGTCCAATAAAAAGGTATTATCACATACTGCGATATTCATTAATTTTGCATCTACACCAATGGACTAACACAGCCACCCTAAATTGAGTCTATCTATCTATCTATCTATCTATCTATCTATCTATCTATCTATCTATCTATCTATCTATCTATCTATCTATCTTTCTCTCTATCTATCTATCTATCTATCTATCTATCTATCTATCTATCTATCTATCTATCTATCTATCTATCTATCTTTCTATCTATCTATCTATCTATCTATCTATCTATCTATCTATCTATCTATCTATCTCTCTATCTCTCTATCTATCTATCTATCTATCTATCTATCTATCTATCTTTCTTTCTTTCTTTCTATCTATCTATCTATCTATCTATTACACCTTTCAGTTTTAGTTAGTATTCATTAAATGCTGTTTAAGATACTGTGAATTATTTAATATTATATATATATATATATATATATATATATATATATATATATAAACCCATTTCACTTTTAGTTAGTGTCATTTGAATGGTAGTTTAACATAAGTGGTCTTTCCTTGCCTAAGGTCATGACAACACCTAAAACACCTCTAATTAATAAATGTCAATTCCTATAGGATGAATCAAACTTGGACAGTATACAGTCCTGACATTTCACTCCAGTGGCAGGGTGAAGCACACACATTTCCTACATCTTCTCAGTCATGCTGACACCATGTTGCAAAGGCACCAGCGGGTTAGCCTTTCATTGGATTATGTTGCCTTTTACATGAGATGATGTATGTGAGATGTGCAATTACTGAACGTTCTACGGTGTGAAACTGCAATTTGATACAATGTGACTTTTGGATGTGAGTCACTCCAGTAATCTTTCCCTGAGCTGTTGCTGGGGAGTCTCCAGCTATCCTTGAGGGGATATACATCCGTTGTGTTTGGCAGCTGGATTGTCATTAGGATTGCGTGAGCAAAATGTTCTTCAAATGGCAACGTACATGAGAAATTAGATCCAAAGTAGATGATGAGTTGGTTTTTAAAAGATAATTAGGAGTGTGAGATTCTGAAACTATGAGTCAACCCGCTATGTAACAACTTTTCCAGATTAACTTGTAATAGTTTGTATAACTGATGAACTGATTTCAGATACAAGGCTAGATCTTATATACACACACACACACACACACACACATATATACACACGCATACATGTAATCAAAATTGGATTCACAGGACCTGTGTGCACATTAGCTTTTTAGTAGTACACACAGTTCTTTTGTTCCATCAGTCCATGTCTCCCCTATCCATCACTCCATGTCTCCCCTCTCCATCAGTCCATGTTTCCCCTCTCCGGCAATCCATGTCCCTCCTTTCCAGCAGTCTATGTTTCCACTCTCCCACAGCACAAGTCTCCCCTCCCTTAGCACATGTGTGTACACTCCCACAGGCCGCAGCATGTCCTCACACTCCCACAGCCCATGTCTTCTCTCTAACACAGCCCATGTCTCCCTTCTCCTGCAGCCAATGTCTCCACTCCCACAGTCCATGTCTTCTTTCCAGCAGCTTATGTCTTCACTCACATTGCCCATGTCTACACATTCCCGTAGTTAGCGTCTCTTCTGTTCCACAACCCGTATCCCCTCTTCCGCAGTACATGTCTCTCCTCTTCTGCAGCCCATGTCTCCCCTCCCCTACAGGCCATGTCTCCCCTCTCTTGAAGCCCATGTCACTTCTTGCGCAGCCCATCTCTCTTCTCCTACAGGACCATTTCTCTTCCCCTTCAGGACCATCTCTCTTCTCCTACAGGCCAAGTTCCTCCTCCCGTAGACAAAGTCTTCCCCTCCATCATCTGTGAAAAAAACAAAACAAAAAAAAAACTTTCAGTGCCACCAGTTGTAACTTTACTGTGCTCCTGTGTGAGTGCAGTGAATTTACAGCTTTCTGGGCTGGCGCGTTCATGTGAAGCAATAGTCACCCATTTGATGTGAAAGGCACCCAGACCTATAACAAGCAAAGAATAAAAAAAAAAAAAAAAAAAAAAATTAACCCCTTGGTTACTAGAGTGATATCCAACACATTGGTTTGGAGATTTCTATAGCATCTAAGGAGTTAAATATTAACCTGTAAAGAGGTATATAAACTGGTGCAAGGATTCTGAGATTGCTCTGGCCACACCTACATTTATGGGCGCCCCCAGGGGGAGAAGAGATGGAGAGAGAGGGCAATGCCCCCCCCCCTCCAGGGATGGCTTAACATGGGAAAAATGTTTTCATATGTAACTTTCTTAACATCCAAATTTCACAGAGTATTATTCACATTGAACATTGGCTGGCTTGTGCTTGTAACAAACTGGCTTAAAGTTACAGTGGAATTCAGATGTGAGTGTGTGTGGCCAGCACTGCTAAAACATTCCTCAAAGTGTAGCATTCTAGTCAATTGCCTACTTTTCCTAATGGGAAATCCTGTCCTGAGTAGGCAGATACAGCAAAATAACTCTTGATCATTGTGTGTTTATCTCCAGGAATACATGCTCTACCTGCAGCGCCTAGAACAGAGATCTGAGGAACAATTCTTCGAACACTGGTGGAACCCCCACTGCCAGCCTCACTGCAATCGTAACATTGTCAACCCAGTCTAGATATCACAGGTCGCATGCACAGGTATGTCCTCCCCCTTCCCCGCTAGGGTGACCACATTTCAATTCTTCCACTAAGGGACACTGCAGAGAGAAGAGTGCACCACAGCGTTCTAAACACTAGAGGGAGAACTGCCCACTGACTGCTGTGACAGAAAGATATGTCTGTGATGTGCTGCTAGAAAATGTACATTGAGCTCAAAGCCTTAGTCTAGCATTATACTAAAACACAAATTGCACTGCAGCTCCTGACTAATGTCAGGATCAAGGCTCAGTTCTCTAGCGTTTAGAGCTCTGTCTGGAAACCATTTTCTTGTAGCCCAGCAGAGTCATCACTTCCTGTCACAGTAGACAATGGAGATTTCTACTTCTAGCGTTTAGAACTCTGTGCTCTGGAGTCTTCATTCTGGCACTTTGTATTGTCCCAGAAAAGCGCTGTCCGTGTTATCATTTCTTATATTACATCATTGTATTTTACGTCTAGGATACACAGGTGGCTCAGTGCAGTGACACTGTCAACTGCATGAGTGGATTGGGATGTCAAACCATCAAACAACAATGGTCAATCTTCATAGCTGGGAACTTCTGAAATATAAAAACAAAAACATAAAAGAACCCTGCTGTACTAGCACTCTACTCATTGATTTAGACTGAATCGCAGGCACATTTTTTAACTTCGGACCTATTCAAACTGAATGAAAATGTATAGACATAATAAGATATAACCTTTATTGTTTAGTTTAAAAAACGCAAAAAAATAGAATTAAGAAATAAACACACAGTGGATGATGTACTGCCGGGGCACTATCTGGCTTGCAATTTTGTTGCAATCGGATGGAACGCATAATACTTGTTGCAATCGGTTGGAACGCATAATACCTTGTTGCAATCGGCTGGAACGCATAATACCTATTGTTGCAATCGGATGGAACACATAATACCTATGAGTAACATGTTTTTTTAATTGTTGCAATCGGATGGAACGCATAATACCTATCTAACAAGTGGTTACATTCGAGTAACTGTTACTCGAATGTAACCACTTGTTAGATAGGTATTATGCATTCCATCCGATTGAACAATTAAAAAAACATGTTACTCAGTAACATGTTTTTTTAATTGTTGCAATCGGATTTAACGCATAATACCTATCCCTTATAGCTTACTTGGTATGAGTTCAGCATATGATCATATATTTGGGTTATCGAGAGAGTAAGTTGCTGGATTTAAATTATTGTTATATCAACAAGAGCCCCTTCAGCTTCTCTCGCGTATCTATTATAAGTGGTTTTGTGCTAATTATATTTTCTTTAGGATATTTAAGGCAAGCCGGATAGTGCCCTGGCAGTACATCATCCACTGTGTGTTTATTTCTTAATTCTATTTTTTTGTGTTTTTTAAACTAAACAATAAAGGTTATATCTTATTATGTCTATACATTTTCATTCAGTTTGAATAGGTCCGAAGTTAAAAAATGTGCCCGCGATTCAGTCTAAATCAATGAGTAGAGTGCTAGTACAGCAGGGTTCTTTTTTGTTTTTGTTTTTATGTGAATTTTCCCTGTAGCACCACTCTTTAGCATGAGTTTTGATTAGGCCCTTTTTTCTTTGAAGTTGGGAAGATATTAGGACACATCGAGTGCACCAGGTTTTTTTCTTTTTTGTTAACTTCTGAAATATGGTCACCCGGAGATCTTTGCGATATTAACCCTTACAGCCAGAAGAAAAAAAGTATATTGTATTAACCTATCGAGTGCCAGAGGCATACCCCTCGAGCGCGCAAAGGGTTGAATGGAGAAAAAAAATACACTTACCAGCCAACATGGCTGGACTAGAGAGGTGCTCAGGTTCTCTGCTCCACTCCTATGCCTGCTACTTGTGTGACGTGGATAAGCAACATCATTTTGTTGCACTCTTCCTACTGAT
The DNA here is from genome assembly GCA_037306005.1 of Rhinophrynus dorsalis. Classification (NCBI taxonomy): domain Eukaryota; kingdom Metazoa; phylum Chordata; class Amphibia; order Anura; family Rhinophrynidae; genus Rhinophrynus; species Rhinophrynus dorsalis. The sequence continues at coordinate 47,904,286 of CM074727.1, read as the reverse complement.
CTCTGCCACTGTCCAATCATCATGTTGTATTGGATGGCTGAGGTCACTTTCCTAGATGTGCTGCCTCAGCCTCAGCCTCACTCCAATGATGTTTACTCTGCGCAGGAGGAGCAGATGTTTCTGTTATCCGGAGAACTTGACGTTTCATCCAGAGACCCGGAGACACTTCCCTAAATCTGGAATCTCCGGGTGAAAGCCGGCAACTTCCCAGCTATGTCAATCTTTCAACCTGCAGCTGCTGGAGACTACAACTCAAGTACTACTCAGCAGCTGTAGGTCTATAGAATCACTCCTCGTGTCATAAACAATCGATAGGGGACAGTGGATTGGAAGGAAAAGTGACTTTTAACCCTTTGAGTGCCACAGAGGTATTCAAAGCATTGCAACACAATCCCCCAGCAAGTATTTATGGCCTGAAAATCATAATGGCCCCTTATGTCTTTGTTCAACAGATAACATCATCAGTCAATCCTGCATGTTATGTCCTTGGAGGAGGTCATGATATCTGGTAACAGGACCACAGGGCACAAACTCTGGCCACTGTACTTATCCCAGGGGGGTGTGCAATGCCTTGCTTTTGCAATGTGTTGCCCACACCATTGGTACTAAACGGTTAAAGGGATAGTAATGTTTCAAAACAAAGCAGCTCCAATTAATCTTCATAGTATTTGGGCCATGGAGAGTGTTATTTCAAGAGTTGTCGTTCAAGAGTAATTGAATGATAAAGTATCCCTCTCCCGCCCCTTTTACTGATGTAACACTGCTCACCTCAGAGCAGCAAGCAGCAATATCACAGAGAGGGACAATCTACAATGAGCAAAAGGAAAAGCCTGAAAAAACCTGTCAAAGGGGGCAGTGTTTTCCATATGCTCACAGTAAGAAGATTGTTCCTTGCTGCGACCTGTCCGGTCAAGGGACCAGATTCCACATCTGAGGGGAGGTGGCTTACACTAGGTAAAAGGGGCGAGAGGGGATACTTTATCATTCAATTACTCTTGAACTACAACTCTGATAGTATTGAAATGACACTCTCCATGGCCAAAATACTATGAAGATTAATTGGAACTGCTTTTTTTGTGAAACATTACCATCCCTTTAAGCAGGTTCACGCACTTTGCCATCTTCAGTTTGAAAAAAAATGCCAACAACTGTCATATTTGTCTCCAATTCTGTGAAAAATTCATAGGGGCCATTAGAATTTCTAACCACAGTAAGGTAAGCAGAGGATTATTATTATTAGGAGGTGCTACCTCTTTAATTTACTCTTTTTGCTTCCACCTCTTACATCTGAAATGTAATTTACAAATGGATTCAGACTTAGTCAATCCCTTTGAGTGACCAAGGAGTTCGCAATGCATTGCTCTTTGCCCTCTGGCATTCAAAAGGTTAAACCATTTTCAAGCATCACATACGCTATCGATTCGCACAGTTCAGGTCTCTGATATTCATGTTAAAAACACATATAAAAATCTATGCTTAATTCAAATGCATCCATGCGGAATATAGTATAATTAGACCTTAGTGGAGCTCTGTGGAGCAATTCTCTCTGGATTAACAACACTGACAGCAAAGTATGCATGCTGGGTGAAAAAGGTATTGTTCCAGGGGAGATTAGAAGTAATGCAATAATTAATACTGCAGTAAAATAATTAAAAGGTCTGCATTAAGTTTGTGAAATGCCACTCTAGACAAACTAATTAAACGCTGCTGTGTTTCCAAAGCATTGCTCATCCTGCCTTATGTTACCAACCATAAATACAGTATATGCAGCAGACAGAGATAAAATGCTGAGGAAGTGCCTCTGTATACTATATTGGATTCTACAATAAGACCCCCTCTGTACATTATACATGCCAGTCACTATGCTCCAGTCTACACCAGCCAACTCAACATGGCTTGGTTGCAAAGGACTATGGGTAAATTTGTTTTGTCATTCAAACTTCACATGATTACTAGATTCAGTTTAGTAATAATAATAAAGAAAGAAATTGCACCACCCTAACTCAAAAAATCAAAAAGAAAATTAGAAGAAAAACCAAAAATTGTGTGCGAGACAAAGAAGTTAACTCCACTCTCCTTCAAAATAATCAATAACCAGAATAGATGACTCTGAAACACTCAACAATATTTTGAAAAATAAAAAGCTATATAAATTACATACAGGAAACTGTAGGATAAACAACCACATACCCAGCCCCTTCCATCAAATAATCTATAAATTATACATAAAATTTCTATCAAAAGGATAAATATGGACTTCCTCAAAGTCCAGCAAGCATGTTATAATAACCCCTTTAAAGGGATAGTAATACTTTGTTTTATCTCTATTTTATTTTGTAGACATTAAAAAACATGAAGAACTATATAAGTCTTATCTCTCAAACCTTTATGGTTTGAGAGATATTCATAAGCAATAGTTTCCCCTCCCACCCCTTTTACCTAGTGTAAGCCATCTCTTCTCAGATGTGGAATGCAGTCCATAGACCAGACGGATAACAGCAGGGGACAACCTTCTTCCTATGAGAACAATGAAAGCCCTGCCCCCCTTGACAAGTTTTTCAGGTTTTTCCCTTATCTTAACTGAAGATTGTCCCTCTCTGCAGTCTACCTGGGCACCTCCCTTCTGATCTGGCTGAACAGTGTTACATCAGTAAAAGGGGAGGGAGGGGGATACTTTGTTATTGAATTACTCTTGAACTACAACTCTGACAGAACTGAAATAACACTCTCCAAAGTCCAATTACTATGATGATTAATTAGAGCTTCATTTATTATGAAACATTACTATCCCTTTAACCCCTTAAGGACCGGCGATCCTGGGACATTTCCTTCCCATAATGACCGCATAGGAGCACTTGGACACGCCGGTACGCGTGACCTGTCGCGTGTATCGGCGCGTCATTACGGGGCCTGATAGAGATCGCTCCGGTCTTGGAGCGATCAATTTCAGGCCCTATTTTTACTTACAGCACTCCCGGTAGAGCGCTGTAAGTAAAAAGTACGTGACATACTATGACCGTTATCGGTCCTTGAGTATTTCAAGGACCGTGACGGTCATAGTACGTCACATGTCGTTAAGGGGTTAAATACTAACAAAAGAAGAGACAATGTAATTCTCCTCTAAGTGCAATCCAAATTATTAAGATAAGAATAAGGCATGCACCCTCATCCCTCCAAAGTGGATACTCACAGACATAGAGGCCACTATTACCTCAATGATAAAGCCTAGACTGGGTCAGACCCCCAGTACTGTTCAACTGCACACCCATTTCCTCCATTTCCATAGCAATACCTAAAAATAAATACTTAATCAGAACGGTCTACAATGTGTGCTTGCAAACCAGGCACACGATGTAGACCGTTCCGATGAAGTATTTATTTTTAGGTATCGCTATGTCGGCGCTGCTGAAGAGCCGCCGTCTGATCCAGGAACCAGAATCTGCTTCTGACAGCTTTACAGCCCATCAAGCAGAAAGGGGAGGGATCGGAGAACTTTATTTTCCTATATCTCTCAAACCATAACGGTTTGAGAGATACAACTAAGTGCAAATATTCTCTTTTAATTGTATCTACCATATAGTTAATACTTTTTTTCTGACATTACTATCCCTTTAATAACTTCAGTTGCATTCACTATGAGCTCCCATTTTCTTAGATGTACCACATTTATCGATTGCACCCATTTGATGAAAGCTGCACATTATCATACACATGTTTATTAATCTCCTCTTTTTATATCTTGATATGAACCTAAAAGAAGACACAAGATACAAAGAAGAAAATTTCTGCTTCCATTATTACAAGTTATCCTGGATGATTCTCGTCTCTCAGCTGACACAAGAAGTGGCTCCTGAACCTAGACCATTACTTTCTTAGTACTAGCTGCAAAGATCAGCAGTGATTGTCATACCTTAGCTGCATCACACTTCAAATTTGGCAGTCTGTGATACAGATATAGCCTCTGTTGTCTATGCCAAAGATGATCAGAAATATTCCACAAGTTAACCCTTTTAGGAGCAAAGGTATGTGCAATGTATTGTAAAGCAATGTGTTGCAATCATATCTGGTCCTTAAACGGTTAAATGATGTGTATATTCTTGCTGCCTGTGGTCCAAGGTGGATGTAAGAGCAAGAACGACTTTGAAAGCCAAGATTTCAAATTTTAGCTCACCTACATGATGAGGGTATCCTGTATTATAATAATAGCTGAAACTGTGATATCTACTAGCCCTAAGAAAGTTGTTAAAGGAGTATTTTTTTTTTAAGCAAAAATAAATATTTTTTAGGGGTTTTCATGCTGAATAAAGCAAGGGTACTCTCACTGATGGAAGATGTATTCTTATTGCAGTTTAATATTGTTTTTTACATGAACAGTGCCAGCTGGTGTTCAGAAAGTTCACCTACAGCTGTCCTAGTGTTCAGACAGTTATCCTATTGCATTCTATTGGAGAGGGGAGTTGCTAACTACATTCCTTTGTAGAATGTTAAAGTAATTGGTTTATCACTTTGTGACCTTTTAAACTGTTATAACTTTTGGATAAAGTAGATACAGAAATGTGAGTGATCTTGTTGTACTCTGCAGGAAAAATGTTTACTTATCCTTTAATTCCAAGAGGTATTGGGCGGTATACTAGATAGTATAATATTTAATCTGATAATTAAAAATATTGTTGATTTGGTGTTTGGGGACTGTGGTTCTTTGGCTTAACAAACAAATGCCTAGGTATGTGATACAGCAAACAGTGAATCTCAAGAATTCAGAGCAGTATTTTAACCCTTTGAGAGCCAGAGGAGTACACAACGCATTGCTCTGCAATGCGTTGCATACCCCTATGGCACTACTATTTAATAACAGCCAATAAATAATTCCTCTTCCACCCTAATGCATTCTTATCTTTTAAAGTTTGTATGCATGAAATAATACTCATATTTAGATATTTACCTAAACAGCTTTAACCCATTATGCTCCACAGGAATGGAAACTGTTAATGCAATTTTTTAAAAAATGTTTTCTTGTATAAAACGCTGTAATAAAATGTATGCAAATTGCAAATGTGGATTTATTGATCTTATTTTTCAGTTGAATCCCATGACATATCTAAAAAAGGGTTATTTGGTTGGTTGCTCAGCTGATTGGTTGGTTGGGGATGATGGAAGTTTTACTCTCTAGCAGCTGGAGAGCCAGATGTTGCTTACATCTGATCTAAAATGTATTGGGATAGTTAGCAGATTCTGCTTTTCTTTGGCGGACTATGATTTTTTTAAAATAATTAGTGAAGATAGAAAGTTTATCTAATTTAATATTTGTAAGTTTTTTAACCCCTTATGCGGCTGGCACTTAAGGACCACAGAATTTTTTTTTAATGAGATCCGAATCAGTGCTTCCAAACGAAGTGCAGCTACGTGGGGAGCCCTGAAATCCATGACGGTCATGGCACGTTATGGGTCCTTATCGCACGCCAATCCATAACGTACCAGGACCGTTATGGGTCCTTAAGGGCTTAATTGAAATTGAAAAAGGATTTTCAGAGGTTCAAGTCGGAACTGCAATAATTTCAGGCCGTGCCAACTGGCAGAATATGTGTGATATCTGAGGAATGCAAGAAACTATGACATGACAAAAGCTCATCTTGTACAATATAAAATGGTAAATGACAGTGACACTATATATGTCTATATCATTTTTTTTAAACGATTTACATGTACACGTACATCCTCTATCCACCTGGGACATCCGCTCGGGACGTACATGTACGTTATACGATAAGGGGTTATCATGTCATACTGGAGCAAAAATCCTGTATGTGTTACCCCCATTTTCAGCCAAACAATGAGCAGGAGAAGCTAAGAAGTGCTTTTGCGCTTCATGCATTTCAACAATAACACCCTGTGCCTCCCCAAAGATCATCCCCAGTATGACAGGCTGTATAAAATTCGCCCCCTTATAACTCATTTGCAAAAAAAATGTTCAGAAAACTATAACCCCCAAAACAAATATCTGGGGGGTTTAAGCAATATAGCCCAAACGCTCCAAGTTTGGCATAAAATTGTATAAGTTGTGTGAAAGAGCCACAGGATACACCTATGCTTTTCGCGTTTATGAGGGTAAGGACAGCCAGCTTGATCCTCCTGGTTGCCCTGAATATCTGGGAACCAAAGGCAAAGTTGTTTGGGATCTCATTTCCCTCCTATTAAATAAAGGATACCAGTTATATGTAGATAACTATTATACAAGCCCCCTTTTATTTAAATCACTTTTTTTATTTTGACACTGTGGCCTGTGGCACTGTTAGGAGAAATTGTAAAGAGATGCCCAAAGAAATGATAAACTGCAAGCTACGAAAGGGAACGTCCTTAGCTTTGTGCCAAGAGGAGCTGCTGGCAGTCAAGTTTAGAGACAAAAAGGACATGTACATGCTGACAACTATTCATGATGAGGAAACTGTGCCAGTCTCTGTCTGTGGCACGGTCCTCAGGAAACCAGTTTGCATCAGAGACTACAATAAACACATGGGGGGTGCTGATCTTTGCCATCAACTCATGCAGCCTTACCTCACCATGAGAAAATCTACGGCCTGGTATAAGAAGGTTGCCATTTTCCTGATGCAGACTGCCGTTTATAATTCCTATATAATTTTTAAATTGGCAAACCCCACTCAAAAAAATCACTTTTTTGCAGTTCCAAATGCATGTCATTTCATGTTTTTTGTTTGAAGGGACAACAGCAGTTTTACGCCAGAGACCCGGTTTAGGACACTTTGCATTTAACCCACAGAAACGCTGCAGGGTGTGCTACGCTAATGGCAAATGCACAGAAACCACCTTCTACTGTCCTGATTGCCCTACAAAACCTGAGCTCTGCATTGGTGACTGCTTCAAGCAGTATCACGTACATCCAATGCACTAATTCTGTAATTTAATTATTTGGCAATGCTTTCCCCCTGAAATATCCTGTTTTTTTCCCAAAAAAACACATCCCTCTAACACTATGAAAATATAAGGGGAACAACACTGTTTTTTCCCATGTCTGAAAATGGAAGCGTACATGTTCTGAACTGAACCCAGTAAATCCCCCAAACCCTGACAAACCTAGGCATATGGGGCATTGCCACACTCAGAACATGTAGTTGAATTGTGGACAATGCATTTTTACGAATCTCCAAATATCCTGTACTTGAAATCCACAGCAACACCGAAATATAGCTGTAAAAATACAGGGTTTTGTTTCTTACGGCAGGTTTTGGGAGGGATTGGTGATAAAATGACTGAGAAAAAATTGCCAGAATGCACCTAGACTAAAACCCAGGGTTGTATTCCTTTCTAAACAATATTTTAAAAATATTAATTGCAACATTGCTAAGCACCCCTGGTACAGGGGTTACTTATTGGTAGACCGAGGGATAAGCGATTTATCCAGCCAGACAAAAAGATAATAAATTGTAGTCGGTTTGGTATATACCATTTCTGACACAAATCACATTGTGAGTGCGCACCTTAGGGTGTTTGGTGGTGGCAAATTACATTATATTGATACACAAAGGGTGCCCTGTCTCTTTCCCATTTGTTCTGTTTCTAGAATATTGTCAAAGATGTTTATTATAAAATAAATCCAATAAAATCAAATAAAAAAGGCTTGTAACGCTAACGCGTTTCACGGGTGGAACACCGCTTTTTCAAAGCAAATTAAAAGCCTATTTGGAAAACAGAATCGTAAGATCCACCTAAACTTGTTTATTAACTCATGTGTAAGTAGTGCTGTTTGGGGAGCATTGATTTAACTCTTTGATGGCCAGAGAGGAATCCAACGCATAGCGTTCCAGTGCATTGGATGTCTCTCTGGTGCTCAAAGGGTTAAAAAAAATTTGTGCGTTTGGTATTAAGGGATAAGAGTAAATACCAGTTAATTGTTTTTGATTAGTGCCCACTAATCTTTTATTTAGATAGGCCATTGATATCTAATTGCTTTCCATTAACCCTTTGAGTTCCAGAGAGGTATCCAGTGCATTGCGGCAGGCACTCAAAGGGTTAAGGACCCATGATGTACCAGGACCGTCACGGCTGTCCTGCACTCTGGCAGTCAAAGTGTTAAAGGGATAGGAATTGGTGTTTTTAACAAAGTTTAATAATGTATATATTAAAAATATTAATGCAATGATTTACATTCTGTCTCTCAAACTTGTATAGTTTGAGAGATATAAGCTTATAAAGTTCCCCCCTCCCTCCCCTTTCACAGACATCAGCCTCTAGCTGACAGAAGGAGATCCTGGTCCCGGGCCGGCCGATGGCTCTTCAGCAGAGCCGAAATAACGTTATATAGGGAGAAATACTTCATTGGAACGGTTTACAAAGTGTGCCTGGTTTGCACACAAGGTGTGCAAAGAGTTCCTGGTTCCAATGAAGCATTTACTTTGTTAAAACAATCATTACTATCCCTTTAAAAGCTCCATTCAATTCATTGGGAATTTTTAATTGTTTGCTGGGGTGCAGATGATTTTCCGTAGAATTTTTCCCATTCTCCTTCACACATCAGCCTCATTATGACTCATTACGCCTCTTATTTGAGGATTCAGTAGTAACAAAAACCACCATTTACATTTTAAAACTCTACTTCTAGTAACTTACAAAACAACCGTTCTGATTATTTTCATTTGGCATTTACAAGCTTGTTTTTCCAGACATAATGTCCCCATTTTCTCCACAAGAACATGTTTCCAAACCCAGAGATCCCAGTTTCAGCCTCGTGGATCGGGCTGACTGGCTGGCTGCTGAATAGCTGCTGTGGGGAACTGAAGGTTTTTTGGGCATATGGAGGTGGCTTTACAAGGTGAGGAATAGAGGTCATAATTTTATGGAATTGCTCAGCAATGAAAAGCATGAAACATCATAGTTAAAGGGACCCTACCACCAAATAAATTTAGGTAATTTTGAAAGCACTTTCAAAATTGTCTATATGTTTTATTAACACTTTTACATTTAGAGTTAATTGAGTTAATCAGACTTATAGGGGCATATGTATCAAAGTGTCACAAAGCTGTATTAGCTTTTAAAATTGTCTGTGTGAAAGTTCATACTTAGTTATTACCTCTTTACCCCCCTCAGGTACTCAAAGGGTTAAGGACGCATGATGTACCAGGACTGTCACGGCTGTCCTGCACTTAAAGGGATAGTAATGTCTTAGACGTATAAAAAGTAATATTGTAGAGCAGTGATTCTCAACCAGGGTGCCGTGGGACTTTGGGGTGCCACAGACATCAGCTTAGGGTGCCCCATGTTTTCTATGAAGACTAACAAAAATGGATTTTTATATAAAGATTTATAGAAATTGTTAGGCACATTATGTTTAATTTTGTTATTATGATTGTAAGACCTAATAAAAGCTATATATTTATGTATTGTACCATGATTATTCCCCTGATAAAGTACATTAAATATGTTAGGGGTGCCCCGAATGTTCTAGATAACTTTTTAGGGGTGCCCTGAACAAAAAAAGATTGAGAACCACTGTTGTAGAGAATACAAAAAGAAATCTATCAATGCCATTCCCATCTCTCAAATCTTTATCTACTGAGAGATATTCGGTGCTAAAGTTCCCCCCTCCCTCCCCTTTCCCTGAAGTCAGCGCTCTACTGTCAGCAGGAGTTCCCAGTCCTGTGACCAGCCGGTGTCCCTTCAGTAGAGCCGAAATAGCAATATTTAAAAATAATTACTTCATTGGAATGGTCTACAAAGAGTGCTTGTTTTGCAAGAACAAAAGATCGCTATTTCGGCTCTACTGAAAAGCCTCCTCGAGTCGGCCAACATGGATCTCCTTCTGTCAACTTTACAGCTGACATCATGGAGGGGATAACTTTAAAATGTTGTATCTATCAAACCATAAAGATATGAAAATATGTAAGACATTACTATTCCTTTAAGAACCAGTGACGGTCCTGGCACGTCATGGAATTCACGGCTCCCCACACAGCTTAGTGAAAATTTACGATCTTTTTTTAACCCCTTAAGGACCACTTTGATCCTTGCCGACGCGCTGGTACACGTGACCTGTTGCGTGTATCGGCATGCCGCTTTGGGACCTGAAAGAGATCGCTCCAGTCTTGGAGCGGTCCATTTTAGGCCCTGTTTTTACTTACAGCGTTCCCGGTGGAGCTCTGTAAGTAAAAAGTACGTGACGTACTATGACCATCATCGGTTCTTAAATATTTAAGGACCGTGGTGGTCATAGTACGTCACGTAGTCCTTAAGGGGTTAAGGACAAACAATTATTGACACAGAAGGCTATTGCAGGTGTAAAGATCTAAGAACACTGATTCAGTTTTTGCCATTTAGCAATTAGTTATCTTTAGTCTTTGAGAACATTGGGGGGAAGTTATAAGAATTATTCTTAGGATTTTAATAAGAATTGTTGTTAAGTTATGGCAGCTGACAATTACATCAGGTCTTATTTGCAATTTAGTAAGGGCTTTGTTATAACTGGGACTTTAGTAATCTGATGTTAATGCCTGGAATTCTTAAAGGGATAGTAATGTTTCATAATAAAAGCAGCTCTAATTAATCGTCCTAGTATTTGGGCCATGGAGAGCATTATTTCAATTCTGTCAGAGTTGTAGTTCAATAGTAATTCAATGACAAAGTATCCCCCTCCCGCCCCTTTTACTGATGTAACACTGCTCAGACAGAGCAGAAGGGAGGTGACCAGGTAGACTGCAGAGAGTAACAATCTTCAATTAAGATAAGGGAAAAACCTGAAAAACTTGTCAAGGGGGGCAGGGCTTTCATTGTTCTCATAGGAAGAAGATTGTCCCCTGCTGTTATCTGCCTGGTCTATGGACTGGATTCCACATCTGAGAAGAGATGGCTTACACAAGGTAAAAGGGGCGGAAGGGGAAACTTTGCTTGTGATTATCTCTCAAACCATAAAGGTTTGAGAGATAAGACTTATATTGTTCTTCATGTTTTTTTAATGCCTACATAATAAAATAAATATAAAACGAAGTATTACTATCCCTTTAAAGAAAATAAACTTCTTCTGTAGGCATTCAGGGCACAGAGCTTACAAGAGAAGCTCTGTGCGCCTGCGCCTTCAGCAACTTCCGTTACCTTAAGGTAACCAACGAATGTCACCACCAATCCGGGCAGTGCACGGGGCAGACAGAGCAGACTCAGAGGTACCTTACTCCTAAGATGTCTGGGCTGTTGCCTGCAGGATTCCTACAGAAGAAGGTGCTTTACTTGATAACGTGGACTTTTTCAGCATCATAAAAGTATGGCTTTACCTATCGCTACATTATTAAGTATGAAGGTGATAGTTCTGCTTTAAGAACAGATTATACCTGACATTAAGATTCTGGCAAAAATTTTGTCTCTAAATTGTTAGAATTAGCGACATTTCTTTAGAAATTCACTGAGCAAAAATTTTTGCCAGCTCTACTGTCACTATTTCAGAAACACAACTATGTCACATTCAGGCTTCCAGAACTAGAAGTTTCTTTTTAAATAATGACCTTTAGTTTATGCTACTTTTATGCCCCTTTTTTTTTCTTTTTTTTTTTTTTTTAATAAATCTCCCCAATTGATATAATCAACATTAAAAAGCATAGGAAAGAAAAGGCTTAGGGTGCCCAGCTCACAATCTATTGGTAATAATGCAAAACAACAGCAAGAAGAGGTGAAACACACAAATCTGAACTCCTGATGAAGAAACAATTTGCATAGAAACGCATTGAGCGTTTGGTATTTATTATATTGTTCATTCTTTTTATAAATCACGACTGTTATATAGAAGCAGTTCCTTCTATTTCTCCTCCTGTCAGGAGGTGTATCTCTGAGCAGGACAGACTTTAATACCCTACATGCAAACCACGAGCCTTACATTGTTATAGATGGCTATGAAATCTTATGTGAGTATTTATTTGTGATACTTTACATCATGACTTTGGAAGATCAAATTTGTGGTTTGTGCCTATTCTTGCTGTTTTTTTTTTTGTTTTACAGAGGGTCCCCGGAAGGTGTCCTGAGATTTGTGGAGAGCAGCATATAATACCTCAAATGTCTGGCATTCAAAAGAAATCAGTTGGGAATGATAAACAGAAGATATATAATTTGTTAAAAGGACAGTAATGGATCTTTAAAACTTAATTTAATATTGTAACTATTCAAAAAATAAAGTAATTGAGGCCAGTTTTATCTCTCAAACCGTTATGGTTTGAGAGATATTCGATTACAAAGTTACCTCCTCCCTCCCCTTTCACTGATGTCAGCACTCTTTGAGCAAGAGATCCTGGTCCCGAGCCGAGTGTGCAAGCACATTTGTAGACTGTTTTAAATGAAGTATTTGTTTTTTGATCACTCAATCACGGTTCTGCTGAAGAGCCTCCGCAGGTCCCGGGACCAGGATCTCTTGCTGTAAAATAGTGAGCTGATGTCAGTGAAAGGGGAGGGGAGAACTTTGTAATTGAATATCTCTCAAACCATAAAGGTTTGAGAGATAAAACTAGCATCAATTACTTAAGTTTTTGAATAGTTACAATATTAAATTAAGTTTTAAAGATCCATTACTATCCCTTTAAACATACTTATTTGTACCAAAGGATATATCTATAATAAACACTGCATAATGTGCGTCCACATATGCAATGTAAATTGGAAAAACATGGACTAGACAAAATGATAAGAAACCAAAGAAAAAATTCACAAAAATGTATAAAAATCATATTAAAAATGATGGGAAATGTCCAGAGGTGACACTCCTTCCCCAAAAAGGAAAAAATGCTACACCTCAAACCCAAACTATGATATGTTGTACAACACCACACACACACACACACACACACGCATATATATATATATATATATATATATATATATATATATATATATATATATATAAATATAGAATAAAGTACAACACAGCACACTCAGGTCTTCAAAAATCTTGTGGCACAAGTGAGTAATTTATTAGATCAATGTTTCGGGTGCCTTACAGCAGCCTTCGTCAGGCAATTGCCACAATACTAGACGAGAGTGCCTCTGCTTCAATCATATATATATATATATATATATATATATATATATATATTGTGGCCAGCAACAAATATTATTGTTCCTACACAATTTCCAGTGTGTTTTCCACCAAGTGCAGAGAAAAAAGAAACAAATGTGAATTCTTCTATTAAACACAGATCTCACACTCCCGACAAACACATGGACAGTGTCAAGACAGAACACAACAAAATGATACCCTGCATATACCTTATTGTCTAAATATAAGGTAAACACCGGTATAAAAATCGGAGACCTTTATAGAAACTCGAGATCGATCGCAAAACAATATATAGATCAATATGTGTATGTATAGCATTCCTTATCCATTTGTGGTTGACCAAGTGGGGGAAGTCTAGAATCTCTCAACTCTCTATTTGACCACTTTTAGAGGTGTTATCATTGTGAGTACAGTGGTGATTGGTGGAGGTTCAATATTTGTATTTACTATACTAGGAGAGGCCCTCTTGTCTTCTTCTCCTGAATCCCTTTTTAGCATATAGTGAGGGAAAAGGCACAGAGGTATGAAACATGCCAAAACACTCATATACTCCCAAATGTGCCACCCCTTGGCATAAGCATTGTATGGAGGACATTTTGGAGTGATGTTACTGCTTGCCCAGGCAGTACATAAGACGTAGGATACAAAATGGCTGTTTTCTCTTTGGTACCACTGGTCACTTTCATCTTCAGTTTTTTGTTTTTTATTACAGTTCATAAAAATGTGAAACCATAAATCAGAATGTTATGCATCAGATCTGATTAAATTGACATTTCCGTTATAGTATAGGTATGAATGTAAGGTAATACATAGTGTTGCTCATATGGAGATGTTTTTTCTTACACAGAACAACATCTAATTCCAAGTGGGCAGGATTTGTTTAGTCACATATTAACATAAGGACAGCATCCAATAAGCTGACATGCCTGGCAAAACATATCTTATTATATATCTATGCCAGTGGTTCTCAATTTTTGTGTGCTTGATAAAAAATATCTAACAGAAAGCAAAACGGAAATCTTTCAGTCTTCTACACGTCCCCTGGTAATCACAGCAATACATATAGGGCGAGATGTTCAGAAAGTGGTGGTAACTGAAATTGTCTGTAATCAGAATAAAAAAGTTCTTTCACCATGATCCGTCAATTCTCAGACATGTTTCCATCATTTTTTGCATCCAATTCTGTCATCTCTGTCAAAGGGAAAAAAAAGCTGTCTTAAAAGTGGATGTGGTTTAGTCTTCCATATTTTCAGACAAAAATATTCGTTTGAACCTCATATTTTTGTCTGATTAACATCATTTTTTCCCAACATAATAAAAATGGTCTAAACTTGGAGAAGAAAAATTTGTTTCAAAGACAAAAAAAGTCTTTGTTTCTTTGAAAATGTTCGTTTCAAAGACAAAATGAAAGACAATTTTTAAGATCAGAATTTTTAACGACAATGTTCAATGAGATCTTCTTACCGTCATTTTTAATTCTTTAGATGAATTTTCAAACGTGACGGATTTACTTCTGCAAATATTGTCCTTCTTTTACCACCAACTCACAATCCAACAAGTTTTTCATTATGAAGACTTTTTGAACATCTCGCTCATAGCATCTTATTCCCCTGTACACCCTTACACTTGTTCTGAGGAACCCCTCATTTTCTTCAGGGGATCCTGGATTGTTGGTGTATTGTGAATGACGGTTAAAGGAAAGCAAACCTTATTTCTTTCTTTTATTCAGTGTTTGCTTTTCCTGTTAAGTGATTGGTTAAAATGGGAAACAATATACGAAGAGAAACACATGTTTTGGATCTTGAGAAACGGCATGTTTGGTATGAGCACCGAACTTACCTAATTGTTTCACTTCTCACTATTCAGACTACATCAGTGTATCAGGGTACAGGGTATTGTTTTTTTTTGGCAACACTACTGAGGCACTGCAGTATTACATTATAGCAAAATAAAGTATGGGGTAAAGCAAAATTACCTTATTGCAATCTAATTGAAACTAGGATTTCAAAATCTTTCTGACTATAGGAAAAAAACAAGCAAAAAAGAATTCCTACACATCTTTACTGATTGTCTACTCTACAATTTAACCACTTGAATGCTAAAGTGGTCTTCAGTAAGCATAAGCTAAACATCTGCAATTTGTTTAGCAGATCGATCAGGAAGACCTTGAGAAAATTCTGGTTCCATCCAAATCTATCTAGGATTAGTCACTGAGGGACAGGGGGAGGTGGGACAGAGTGAATAAAGCACATGGTAAAGGAGAAAGAGAGAAGGTGGGAGCAGGCATGGACATCCGTGTGTGTGGGGGTGGGAGCAGCTGGGGCACTTGTCCCTCCCTGGAATTTTGTCCTTGATTTTATTTTATGTAGAAAATAAATATTACCAGCTGGGCTCAGTCCCCTGGTTTCTTCTCTCCTCACAGCTGAATTGTGTTTTTTTTTTTCCAAATCAAGATGTATTTTGTTTCTCCACCTCAGAGGATAACTAATAAAGTTTGATATGAATGTTCTGAACATGATTATTGCTTGTGCAGACTGATGTTTATTGAGGAGCCAGCACTCTATGTGGCAGCCATGATGTTGTCACGAACAACTCTTCTTGGGCTCAACCCCCCATGGGATGCCCATGGGAACAGGTGAGTATGGGAGAGCAAGGGAGTGTGGGATCAAGAGGGTAAGAAATTGTGGAAGAGGGAGTGAAGTATTGGATATAGGGCCTATTTTGGTCCCGGAAGATTTGTATGGATATGAGAGATAGAAAAGGGGTCACACTATGGTAGAAGGAGCTGGGGGCCAGGAGGATGGAGCACCTAATAATGTAGCTGGGATTGTGGGAGGGATATGGATGGGGAGAGAGCAGAGAAAAGTAGAGGGGGAAAGATTAGGAGAGAGTTGGGGAAATCAGGTGAGAAATGGACAGGAACACACTGTGATTGACACCAGAAAGTAATTTAAGCTGATTTTTAAAATATGAACAAAGTGATTTTTCCAGCTATCTGATTGAGTAAATTAAATGCTGAAACTAAACACCTATTTCACAAGAAGTGATCTGGGTTTTTCTAAACAGCCTGTTTTGTATGAAAATTGTACTTACAGAATCATTTTCTCTCATCTTTATTCTCCAAAACACTGAGAAGGAATAAGTTGGAATCCTCTTTAGCATTCATGGGGTTAAAGGGATAGTAATACTTTATTATTACTATCCCCCATATTGTACATATTTGCAAAATAAGTTAATAGCTCCCAGGTTCATCTCTCAAACCTTTATGGTTTGAGAGATAACCGAAGGCAAAGTTCCCCCATCCCCCACACAACGCTGACTTCTGGGATATCCGGTCTGACTTTCATCAGGCGGCTCTGCAGCCGCGATCGCATTAGTGACAAAGAATTATTTCACTGAAACAGTCTTCTACATGTGCTTGCAAACCAAGCACACGTAGAAGACCATTTCAGTGAAATAATTATTTTTCACTAACGGGATCTCGGCTCAGCTGCAGAGCCACAAGCCTGTTGTACGACAGACTTCCCCTGCAGTCAGCACAACACTGACTTCAGGTAAGGGGGAGGGAGGGGTGAACTTTGCCTTCGGTTATCTCTCAAACCATAAAGGTTTGAGAGATGAACCTGGAGGCTATTAATTTATTTTTCAAATATCTACAATATGGGGGATAGTAATAATAAAGTATTACTATCCCTTTAAAATAGATAGAATTATGCCAGTTGAAAGGATAAAATAAAACTTTATACAAAGCGTTTCAGCTGGCGACAGCAAAATATGGATTCATGCAACAATTAATTTAGATAAGGATATTCTCTGTTATCACTGTACTGATTTATTGCATCAATTTACAACTTATTCACAACTGCCTTACCAATATAACTAAAAAACTACAGCTGGACATTTTTTTCAATTAAAATAGGCAATTAATCAAAACACAGTGGCTTACGGCCAGGGGGTTATGCAAGACAAGTCTCACTGCGGTAATGTATCAATCAAGTTTCTGGTGTTGCAAAATGCAGTACTAATAAAAGCCTTGTACCAATGCCTGACCTGAAAAAATGTCAACTCCCTGCCAAAGCGTCGGCTAATCAGTCACAATTCTGTATGAAACCAGATCAACACAGTGAATAAATGAGTCTTAGTGCATGTTAGCTGTGTTTCCTTTTTACCACGCTGACCTAAAAGAAGAAATGTGGAGAAAACTAGAAAGAAATTGGCAATTCTTTCTCTGCAAATACAAGCACAAAACCTTAAAGGGATAGTAATGTTTCATAATAAAAGCAGCTCTAATTAATCATCATAGTATTTGACAGTGTTATTGGAGAATGTTATTTCAATTCTGTCAGAGTTGTAGTTCAAGAGTAATTCAATGACAAAGTATCCCCCTCCCTCCCCTTTTACTGATGTAACACTGGTCAGCCAGAGCAGAATGGAGGTGCCCAGGTAGATTGCAGGGAGGGACAATCTTCAATTAAGATAAGGAAAAACCTGAAAAACTTGTCAAGGGGGGCAGGGCTTTCATCATTCACATAGGAAGAAGATTGTCCCCTGCTGTTATCTGTCTGGTATATGGACTGCATTCCACATCTGAGAAGAGATGGCTTACACTAGGTAAAAGGGGAGGGAGGGAACTTTATCATTCAATTACTCTTGAACCACAACTCTGACATTATTGATATAACACTCTCTGTGGCTCAAATACTATGAAGATTAATTGGAGCTGCTGTTTTTGTGAAACAATACTATCCCATTAAGAGACATTTATGCTTATTAGAATCAGTATTTTTTATTTTTTTTTATCAGTGTACAATTTTTTTGTTAGTGTTATTCTTGGGTGCTGTTGTGACATTTTTTTAAATGTTTTCTCTAAATTGGGGGGTGAATGTACACTTTCTAAAAAGTGTGATTTCGGCTCTGCTGAAGAGCCACAGGATGGCCTGTGGGCCGGGATCTCCACCTGTAAGATAGAAAACTGACGTCAGTGCAAGGGGAGGGAAGGGGCAACTTTGTTAGCTTATATCTCTCAAACCATAAAGGTTTGATAGATCGGACAGGGCGCAATTAATTCATTTTCTACAAGGTAGATTATTAAATGTAATTATATTGATGTATTACTATCCCTATAAGACTTTTATGTTAGCAACCCCTAAATATCTCACTTTTAACAGTTGCAAGAAAATGGAGTATGTTCAGTGCTGATTTCCACAGAACTTTCTAGCACATTGAGGTAAACAAGGAAGAAGCACACAAAACTCCTATTCACTCTCAGAATGCCCGTTCCTCAGCACAAATGGAGTAAAAAGGAAATTTTTTGTCACAGATATCGTAATAAAGTGGGGATAGACAGGCAGAGCACCAGTAATTTATTTTTTGTAGATTAAAGTGGATCTCTGCTCAATAGTTAGAACATTTAGTGAATAAGTTAAAAATGTTATTGATTTTTTTAAGAAAAAGTTATTTGGGCAAAAATTGAGGTTGAAAGAGTGCCCAGCACCATACTTCCGGCTTGCCACCTTGCCTCTGCTCCCGTCCCAATACCCAGCATCCTCCGATGATGGAGGCTGTCTGTCTCTAAGCTGGAGTGATCTCATTGGCAGAGATCGCTATCTAGCCAATGAGACAGCTCCAGCTTAGAGGATGCTGGGTAGTGGGATGGGAGCAGAGGCAGAGCAGCAAGCTGGAAGTAGGCTGCTGGGCACTTTTTAAACCTTAATTTTTGTGCAAATAATGTTTTATTAAAACATTAAAATTAATAACATTTAATAATAACATTTAATAACATTTTAAACTTCTTCGCTAAATGCTCTAATTAATGAGTATTACTTGTAAAGATGTGAGAGATTCCCTTTAAATATACTAATTATGACACACGACAGAGTTAGTTTTGCAAAATGTATTTTTAGTTGTCTTCCAGAATAGACTGTGCTACAATTGTCTTCATCAATACAATTAGGTTGTTTGCCACACAAAATCAGTTTTATGCAAAAATAATTTTGTCATACTGAATTGATTTTGTGGCCAAAAAAAGAAGTGATTTTCTGTCATAAAATCGATTTTGTGTAATAAATAATATTTTTCTTCCAGAATATCTTTTTTTTTTTGCTTCTGAAAACTCTTTTTTGCAAATATAATTTGTGCCAAAAATGTAAGTTTGTGAGATATAGTCTATATCTATTTAGTGACAAAATCTATGCATTTACTTAACAAATTATGTAGAATCAGCTAACTTTATGTTTAATTATACTGACAAAATATGTCTGACAAACAGCATCTAGTGTATTACTGAAGCTTCCAACTACTGCACAGAATGGGTGAAATTCCATTGCAGTTGATACATTTATCACTGGAGGTATCTTCAAATGCCCCCTACAGACTTCAGTAGGAATCTGAGAGATAGAACCATTGATAATGTTTATCACCTGCAATGGAATCCAGCCCAGTATATGGAGTACTGTTCCAGAAAGAAGACTGGCTGTAAACCAAGCCTTGGAAATATGTCTATACACAGAATGTAGTTCATAAATGGCCTTGTGTAGGAAACACATGAGGAATTCTGGACGAAACCAACTACACAATTGGGCGGGGGGTAAAAATTCCCATGAATTTAAATAATTATTTGAATCCCTTGATTAAGGTTTGAGAGATAAGACTTACAATGTTCTTAATATTTTGTAATACCTACAATACTAAATAAACAAAAAATGAAGTATTACTATCATTTTAAGTGAATTCAAATGGCTTTCTGTGGGACAGTGAATTTAATCCGCACAAGGCCCCAGCTCCTCATTCTTTAAATACTTTCCTTGACTACATATGCACCAGGTGTGACAAGATTGGTGGGGGCAAGACATGTGGTAGTGACCTAACCCCAAGTCTTCCCTTCCTGCTGGGAATGAGATAATGATGGTTGTAGTTAATATAAGGAGCTCAGTGAATCCCCCTGAATCTCTAGGCCCCAGTGTCTTTCACCCCTGTACATCTCTAATACAAAAATACTCTTCCAGCAGGATAACAACAGCTACATTTTCACAGCAAATTTTAACCCGTTGAATAGCAGTGGGGTACGCAAACATTGCTGTGCAATACGTTGCACACCCCTCTGGCACTATAAAGGGTTAAATCCCATTGCTGTATTTACCTCCTATCCGTTCTGCTGGGGAACTATACTGTGTAACTATGACCCTGAGCATAACATAATATTGTGGGTATTACTTCTAAGTCTTCCAACTTCAGTTCATGACCTTTTGTTCTGAAAATGTTTCCCCACTCTTGAGAGTTTGAGAATTATTGATAAACTAGTGGAAAAGCCCGTGTACACGGGCCAAGGTCCGGGTGATGTTAACTCTTTGAGTGCCAGAGGGGTATGCAACACATTGCTTTGAAATGCGTTGCGTACCCCATTGGCACTCAAAGGGTTAAAAGGCAAGTCCTGCTCTGCGTCCTGCCGCCGACGCAGTCATGCACTGTGGAGACTGCCCAAAAGCACAGAATGCTCCCAGCACAGAACTCCCAGCATTCTGTGCTCCCAGCATTCTCTGCTTTCAGGCAGGCTCTACTGGGCATGACGGCTTCTGACAAACATCCTAGCGAATTATTATATAGGATAATGCTATATGAGGGCATTAACCACTCAGTAACATCAGGGTTAATAATTTAACCCATTGGATTCTAGAGATGTCTTTAATGCATTGCTTTGTAGGAGATATCTCTATTGTACAGGTGATTAAGAAGAAGATATGCAGAACACTAAAGCAGTCAACCATTACCAAGAGAGAAATGAACATTCTTTGACATCACAATATGCGTCATTGTTGGTTTTGCTTTCACCCTGTCACACCCTGATGTCTTCTTTAAAAGCCGACCATCAAAACACCTGAATGAAGAAATTTCTTATCCGGGGACACTCGCCAACACCCATAGACTGATGGTATTTAAAAAATTTCCGCATAGCTGTATTGACATGTGTGAAAATCATCCCTTCCTTACCTACAGAAATCAGAAACATCTTTACAGAGCATAATTACTTACTGATTATGCAGTCTATTAGCTGCCTATCATACACTTGTGCACATTTCATCATTGAAAGGTTTTACATGCAATGGTATCAGCTTTTTTTTTTTTAAAGGGACAGTAATGTTGCATAATAAAAGCAGCTCCAATTAAAGGAGCAGTAAACTTTTTTTTTGAAAAAATATATATTGTAGGGATTTTCCTATTGAGTAAAATAAGGGTACTCCCACTGCCGAGAGATTTATATTTCCAGAGTTACTACAGTTTAAACCCATGTTTTTTTACATTAGCAGTGCCCTCTAGTGGTCAAATTCTAATTAGATTTCCTGTTAGATTCTAATGGAGAGGAAAGTCATAAAAGTCAGAGACATACAGTTCTCCATAGAATGTGATAGAAACTGCCTGTCACTTCCTGTCAGTTAGAACTATCAGGAAGTAATCACAGTAAATTCACTTCCTGTCAGTTAGAACTATCAGGAAGTAAACACAGTAAATTCACTTCCTGATTATTTAAACTGCTATAAATTTTGAATAAAACATCTGACAGCAATGGGAGCACACTTGTTTTATTCAGCAGGAAATGCTCTATAAAATATATGTTTTCATAAATAAAAGTTTACTGCTCCTTTAATCATCATAGTATTTGGACCTTGGAGAGTGGGGGGGGGGGAACTTTGCTTGTGAATATCTCTCAAACCATAAAGGTTTGAGAGATAAGACTTATATCGTTCTTCATGTTTTTTTAATGCCTACAAAATAAAATAAAGATAAAACGAAGTATTACTATCCCTTTAAATGACAGATATATATGTACGGTAATAAAAATGAGGGGTATAGAATAAGCTGATCAGACCTTAGAGGTGGCCACATATAAAATAGGCATGTTCCAGAACCGCACTGAAATCAAAGCAGCCCTGCAGTATGCATTTTTCATATGTGACCCCAGTTAAAGGTGAAGTCTGGTCGGTTCACTTTTATAAAGGTTCCACTCAAAAAAGCACGCAACCACATGACAGCTTCACTATGTCACCATGATAACAATGGTGATGTGAGAGTCTCGCACTGCATAACAGCGCAAGATTTTCATGTTGCCATTTTTATCATGGTGACATAGTGAAGCTGTCATGTGGTTGCACGCTCTTTTTTGTGTGACCTTTTAAAAGGATACCGGTGTGGTCACCCTAGTATAGAAATGAAGAGAGGAGCTCAAAGAAAGAGAAAGGATATGCATCTTGAGAAAGAGCAATAAGGCTTCATGGGTGTCCACAGGTGGGGGTGGGGGGAAAAGGAGGCACCCCCTTTTCCCTGTACATAACTGTTGATATAGACAGTAAAACCCTGATTGTGGTGTTGCCCTCCCCCACAAAAAAAAACAAAAACAAATTCTGTGGATACCCGTAGAAGGCTTGAAACATTGTTGCTGTACAAGTAACTAGATGCATGTTACATGGTATCTATATGCTGCTTGCTACACTGCACTTAGTAGTATTGAATAAACACTGCAGATTGCACAGAAGATTCAAAGTGCTGTTATCTTTTCTAGTTAAAAAGATAGAAACCAAATTCAGCATGTGAATAATACATTGACTATAATTTTTACTATTTTATTCTTATTCTTATTATTATATTTAATTTTTGTCTTTTTTAATGTCCTTGTCAGTGAGATCCCTTGATCTCTGTTTTCAGGAGGTTTTTTGTCAGGCCCTGTAAAAGCAGGGATAGTGATGCTATGTAACAATATCCCTGCAGAAAAGCATTCCTCCAGTATATTAAATATAGCATTCTGAGCAGTCACTGCTCCAGGGATAGCTCTACATTGTATCACCAACCCTGCTTTCATGTCACTGACCTAAAGCCCTCTTAAAGAGATAGTAATGTTTCATAATAAAAGTAGCTCTAATTAATCATCATAGTATTTGGACTTTGGAGAGTGTTATTTCAATTCTGTCAGAGTTGTAGTTCAAGAGTAATTCAATGACAAAGTCTCCCCCTCCTGCCCATTTTACTGATGTAACACTGTTCAGCTAGAGCAGAAGGGAGGTACCCAGGTAGATTGCAGAGAGGGACAATCTTCAATTAAGATAAGGGAAAAACCTGAAAAGCTTGTCAAAGGGGGCAGGGATTTCATTGTTTTCATAAGAATAAGAGTGTCCCCTTCTGTTATCTGTCTGGTCTATTGACTGCATTCCACATCTGAGAAGAGATGGCTTACACTAGGTAAAAGGGGCCAGAGGGGGAAACTGTGCTTGTGAATATCTCATAAACCATAAAGGTTTGAGAGATCAGACATATCATTCTTCATGTTTTTTTAATGCCTACAAAATAAAATAAAGTTAAAACAAAGTATTACTATCCCTTTAAAAATTAAATTCAGGTAACTCACTGTCAGGGATGTAAAAGTGTAAAAAAAAATCTAGGTGAATATTTAAAAAAAATAGTAATAAAATGTATAGGTAATGTGACTTTGCTCTTTACACGCATGCAGAATATTTAAAAGACAAAAATAAAAGGTTACTATTATGAGTGGATATGGGAGTTTCTCCACAGATGTGCACTTGGTCTGGATAAGTGTGCAGCCAAACCTTTGTCTCTTCCAAATGATTCAGACAAAGGGAAGAGTCTGTCATTGAGCAAGGAGAGCCCAACACCTGCACATGTACTGAAACAAATTATCACTACTGACATCATACTCTGGGCAGTTCCTGTTGTGATCACTGGCAACAGCAACAACCTCAATGGGATAAAACCATGGTGACTGCTGGGAGTCTAACTGATTGGTTCCCAGCAGTCAGGGGAACCCTGTCTTTCACAGACAGGTGGGTTCAACTTGGAGCTAATCAATGGTAATCTGACTAGCAGGAGTACATTTTAATGTTGTCCTTGCCATTGGCTTGGTTATTATATGCTCCTTATGCTTTGTTTTGTGGGGTTAGATAGAGTTAGACTGCCAGGGTCCAAGCAAGCTAGGGTTGCTATGGCTTTAGGGTTAAATAATTCAGCTCCAAATTGTCCTCCTCAGTCCAAGGCAGTTGATGGATTAGGAACAAGTGTCCTAGTACCTGAACACTCAAAACCAGCTGTGTCACCTGCTCTGCTTCTTTTTGATGGTCCTGTATTTGGAACCACTTCTCTAATTTGTTTCAGTTAACCATTTAAGAGCCAGAGGGGTTTGCAACACATTTCTTAGCAGAATAAATAGTTTTAGATCTGGAAGATATTTTCAGATGGTCAATTCTGCAGTCATATCCTCATAATCTCATTTTTATTTTTGTTTTTCATTTTTTGCAATCAAATGGACATTTGAAGTCATTTTGGAACAAGGAAAATGTTCCAACACTACTCAAAAGTAAAGGTCAAGAAGCCCAAGGGAAGAGGCCGGATTTTTGGCCACTTCCCATGTCCTGGATCAGGCAGAGTAAACAAGGGAGGGGGCAATAATCCATCTTTTCACCTGTCTGATCCCCCACGTCCCAGAGAACCCGTTGCTCTTTGTTATCGCCTTGTTAGAGACTCTGTCTTGGTGGAGCTTAGAGGGGTAATTTTAAAAACAAAATTAACTGAAATTCTGTTTTCAGATGTGTGTAAATGACTTGATTCTTAAAACAAAGGAGGCCTCTTCGTTCAATAGGGGAGTGAAATATTTGAGAGACTTTAATGGTGATTGATATAGGACTGCAGACAACCACAGCCTCAAGTAGTATTAGTATCTTATGAGAAAATCTAAAAAAAAAAAAAAAAAAGTCTAAAACAGAGACATACTCCCCTATGGGAAAGTCTAGTAAGGTGACATATTTATGTGACGTAGGGTCAAGGTTCATTGTAGAGGGGGTCGGTGTGGTCGAGGGGGGCCAATGTGGTGGTGGTGGGGGCCCGTGGCACTTCTTGAACCAGGACCCGGAGGCTTCTAGTTCTGCCTCTGGCCAGTAACACTGGGACCAGAGTGGGGGCTGCATGAAAAACCAGTTAAACAACTTCTATAAACCATAGAGGTCACAAGATGTACACCGGGGGTAGGCACCTTTTAGCACTGCATTGAGGTTACAAAAGAACCCCAAACAGCTGTTGGCTTGTTGGGGATGACTGGAGTTGTAATGTACAACAGCTCCTTCCCCGTGGTGTAGAATGGCAGCACAAGACAAGGAGTATTTGTTTAGAAATCTGTCACCATGTCCGGAGTCCATTGCTGGAGAGGCACCTTGTTATTTGATGATGTTGTGGAGCTGGCATCGACCCCTCGTCCCCAGTAAACATTCCCCACCTGGTCTGTGCCAACAACGAGATCCAGCGGCTTTGAGTGAGTCAGCAGACGGAGCACGCCTAATTTGACAGCCAGGGGGCAGGCCAACCGACAGCTAGGGGGGAAGAGAACAGAGACAGGTATGCGCCATTTAATGAGTTGACATGAGAATCTCGCACTTATATGCAGAGCAACATTCTCATGTCGCCCTTTTACTCCAGCCGACATGTTTAATACGGCATTCAGTTGCGCAATATTTCAAGTGCACCCATTTAAATGGATACCCTAATTTCACGCTTTGCTTTGCAATGCACTGTGTACCCCTCTGGCACTCAAAAGGTTAACGTGGAACTATAACTTTATAACAAATATGTAATTTTGAAAGAGTTTTCAAAATAATCTATGTTTACGTTATCCTTTTTTTTACTAACAGTTTATGAGGTGTTTAGATTTAATTTGTCAGTTTATGCAGATGAGCTCATAGTTACCAGCAGGAAGTGGCAGTTGAAATGGAGAGCAGCGTGAAATGCAAGGATGCTAGATTTGTCTCCATTGCATTTGTTCTCAATGTTTTGGGGACATCTCTAGCATTTAAAGGGTTAATCTAGTACTAGCACTGTGTTCTACATTTCTCTTGGCACTGAGAGATCAATAGCTGTGGAAATAAAGTCAAAGGACATCGTCATTACCATCATAAGTATAAGATCTCACCATTAAAGGTCACATTAAAATTTGTATTGTATCATCATGTGTAGATTCAGCGAACTGCTCATCATCTAATTATAAGTCCATCTTAATTTATAGACTCTTCAATAGATTGCTCATGTAAATAACACTTTTGCAAGTGGGTTACATCATGACTCTCAGCTGTGAAATTGCAGCGACACTTGGTCAATGCAGCAAATATCACGTCAGGACAACTTTCTTAGGACAAATCTGTGATATGAATCTCACAGTAATTATAACATTTATCTCTGCTTTAACAGAACAGTCATGTATGACGAGTGAGCTTTCTCTACAGGTTATATTTTCACACTAGTTTTGGGGAAAGAACATTAAAGGGATAGTAACACTTCATTTGATCTTCATTTTATTTTGTAGGCATTAAAAAAACATGAAGAACAATATAAGTCTTACCTCTCAAACCTTTATGGTTTGAGAGATATTCACAAGCAGTTTCCCCTCCCGCCCCTTTTACCTAGTGTAAGCCATCTCTTCTCAGATGTGGAATCCAGTCCATAGACCAGATATATAACAGCAGGGGACAATCTTCTTCCTATGTGAATAATGAAAGCCCTGCCCCCCTTGACAAGTTTTTCAGGTTTTTCCTTATCTTAATTGAAGATTGTCCCTCCCTGCAATCTACCTGGGCACCTCCCTTCTGATCTGGCTGAGCAGTGTTACATCAGTAAAAGGGGCGGGAGGGGGATACTTTATCATTGAATTACTCCTGAACTACAACTCTGACAGAATTGAAATAACACTCTTCACGGCCCAAATACTATGATGATTAATTAGAGCTGCTTTTATTATGAAACATTAGTATCCCTTTAAGCCTTTGAGTGGAAGAAAAGTATGCAACGCATTGCTCCACAATGCCCTGTGTACCCCTCTGGCATTCAAAGGGTTAAACAGAAGGACTTAACCCTCTGAGTGCCAGAGAGGTATGCAATGCATTGCTCCACACTGCGTTGTGTACCCTTCTGGCACTCAAAGGGTTAAATGCATGGGTGTCTGCGGTGGAGGTGGTGGTGGGGTTAAAAGGTGGGCACTTTCTTAAATGTATTTCTGACTGTTAACTCTTTGAGTGCCAGAAGGATATGCAGCACAATGCGGAGTAATGCATTATGTGATCCTCTGGCACTCAAAGGGTTCAAGATCAGGTAATGCTTATTGGGACTTTCTAATAACATTTCCATGAAGTTGCTGGATTGGCCATTCCAATGGGTCTCAAATGGACCACGAGCATTAGTCTGGATTTCCATGGCATAAGCGAACGTGGGAGTTCTGCCCACAAGACTTTTACTTTGCATACTGCTTATCTGACACACAATAAAGGAGCATGTTGTGAGAGAAACATTTGGCTTTCCACGTGTCTGACATATCCGAAGATGTGCGTTCCTCTGTTTTCCAGTAGTAGGAGTGTTCCGCTTTGCATATGGTCGCTTTGGGAGCTGCACCGGGGATCAAGGACAGAGTATTTATACCGAGCCAAAAGTGGGGTCAGCCAACCTTATTTCCCTTGCACTAATGCTATTTTGAACGTATTACTCATTATTGAAGGAATTATTTCCTTATGTTTCCACTAAGCCAGTAGTTTTAAAGCATCTTTTTCTTATTTTAACACTTATTTTTATGGTTCATTGGGAATTAAAGGACAAGTAAACTTTTTTAACAAAAAAATATATATATATCACAGGGCCTTTCTCCCAGAGTAAAACAAAGGTATACCCAGTGAAGTAAAGTGCCTCATTCCAAAATTATTACAGTTTAAACTGATAGGTTTATTACATGAACAGTGACCTCTGGTGTCCAGAAAGTTCATCAGATGTTTCAACAGTTACTCTTTGCAGTCTATGGGAGGGGTGAGTCATTGACTGAAGTTTTCCATACAATGAGATAATAACAGCTTCATCACTATGTGACAGTTTGACTGGTTATAACTTTTAAATAAAACAACTGACAGCAGTGTTTTACTTGTTTTACTCTGTGGAAAAAGCTCCATATATGGGTTTTCATTAAAACGTTTACTGTTCATTTAAAGGAATGGCAAAACTTTGTTTCATCTTTATTTTATTTTGCAGGCATTAAAAAAACCATGAAGAACGACGTAAGTATTATCTCTTAAACCTTTATGGTTTGAGAGATATTCACAAGCAAAGTTTCCCCTCCCGCCCCTTTTACCTAGTGTAAGCCATCTCTTCTCAGATGTGGAATCCAGTCCATAGACCAGACAGATAACAGAAGGGGACAATCTTCTTCCTATGAGAACAATGAAAGCCCTGCCCCTTGACAAGTTTTTCAGTTTTTTTCCCTTATCTTAATTGTTAGTTGTGCACACAAAGTATAAGACATTTTATAACTCTTCAGCTATATATGTTAGGTGTCTTTTATCTGTTTGGCAAAGACATCCAGGTAATATTGAACTGTGGTTTAAATTTTTGAAGGCAAATAAGGTATCCAGTACATTGCATTTCAATGTGTCAGATACCTCTGTGGCACTCAAAGGGTACAGATAGAAGTGTCTCCTTTCTAGACATTGGCAGTGAAGGAGTTAATGCAAAAAACTACAATCAACGGGGGAGATTTACTAAACGGTGATAAAGAGGTGATAAGGTGGAGATGACTTCTTCAGTTCCTATGTTATTCTATGGAACCAATTCACTAAGATCTCCAAAATCTGAAGAAATCTTAGTGCATAAGCTCCATAGAATAACAGGAAATGGAGAAGTGATAAACTGGAGGGGGGAGATTCAATAAGCGGTGATAAAGAGGTGATAAAGTGGAGATAACTTCTCCAGTGATATCACTTCTCCAGTTCCTACTTTATCTTATGGAAAATATTCACTAAGATCTCCAGAGTTAAAGAAATCTTAGTGCATTGGTTCCATAAAATAACATAGGAACTGGAGAAGTGATATCACTGGAGAAGTCATCTCCACTTTATCACTCTTTATCACCGCTTAGTGAATCTCCCCCATAGAATGCTGATAAGGTCTCTAACACATTGCTTTGCAATGCACTGGAATTTTTTCCAAACATTCAATGAGTTAAAATAAAGCTAAAAAAGATAAAATATGGATGTTATATTATATCTTTGTTTTTAAAATATTCAGTAGTTCGGAAAAGGAGTTGGTAATAGTGTTGAGCGAGCATGCTCGGCCGATGCTCGGATCGGCTCGAGCATCGCTCTGCTCGGCACATGGCGGTACTCTTACGAGTACCGCATGTGCTCGCCCGCCATGTTCGGGTCTCCTCCCCGCACGTTTTGCGGCTGCTGCGCAGCCAATAAACGTGCAGGGAGGCTCTGACATCGGTGTAATGCCAGCAGCCATGTTGGCTGCTGGCATTACACTGATTGGCTGGCCAGAACCCGTGGTCGGGTGCTGTATAGCACCTGACCATCGAGTTCGGCTCAGTCTGAGCCAGGGAGAGCTGAGGATAGGAAGGGAAAGGCAGTGTAGGGAGGAAAAAAAAAATTGTGACAAAAAAGAACCAAAAGTCCTTTTTAGGACTACTGTGTGTGGGGGCAGCAGGTTATTTTGTGTGGGGGGAAAAAAACAAAAACAAAAAAAAAAAAAAATATTCTGTTTAGTGTGAAAAGTTGCAGATTAGAGCACATTCTGTTTAGTGTGCACAGTTGCAGATTAGAGCACATTCTGTTTAGTGTGCAAAGTTGCAGATTAGAGAACATTCTGTTTAGTGTGCAAAGTTGCAGATTAGAGCACATTCTGTTTAGTGTGCAAAGTTGCAGATTAGAGCACATTCTGTTAAGTCTTCAAACTAAAATATCAAAGTCACGTATTCCATTCAGTGTGCGTCGCCGCAGTTTAGCAGCACATTCTGAGTACTGTGCAGAGTTGCAGAATAGGAAGAAATACTGTTAAGTCTTCAAACTAAAATATCAAAGTCACATATTCCATTCAGTGTGCTTCGCCACAGTTTAGCAGCACATTCTGTGTACTGTGCAGAGTTGCAGAATAGGAAGAAATACTGTTAAGTCTTCAAACTAAAATATCAAAGTCACATATTCCATTCAGTGTGCTTCGCCGCAGTTTAGCAGCACATTCTGTGTACTGTGCAGAGTTGCAGAATAGGAAGAAATACTGTTAAGTCTTCAAACTAAAATATCAAAGTCACATATTCCATTCAGTGTGCTTCGCCGCAGTTTAGCAGCCTATTCTGTGTACTGTGCAGAGTTGCAGAATAGGAAGAAATACTGTTAAGTCTTCAAACTAAAATATCAAAGTCACATATTCCATTCAGTGTGCTTCGCCGCAGTTTAGCAGCACATTCTGTGTACTGTGCAGAGTTGCAGAATAGGAAGAAATACTGTTAAGTCTTCAAACTAAAATATCAAAGTCACATATTCCATTCAGTGTGCTTCGCCGCAGTTTAGCAGCCTATTCTGTGTACTGTGCAGAGTTGCAGAATAGGAAGAAATACTGTTAAGTCTTCAAACTAAAATATCAAAGTCACATATTCCATTCAGTGTGCTTCGCCGCAGTTTAGCAGCCTATTCTGTGTACTGTGCAGAGTTGCAGAATAGGAAGAAATACTGTTAAGTCTTCAAACTAAAATATCAAAGTCACATATTCCATTCAGTGTGTTTCACCGCAGTTTAGCAGCCTATTCTGTGTACTCTGTACAGTTGCAGAATAATAAGAAATACTGTTAAGTTTTCAAACTCAAATATTAAAGTCACATATTCCATTCAGTGTGTTTCACCGCAGTTTAGCAGCCTATTCTGTGTACTCTGCAGAGTTGCAGAATAATAAGAAATACTGTTCAGTTTTCAAACTCAAATATTAAAGTCACATATTCCATTCAGTGTGTTTCACCGCAGTTTAGCAGCCTATTCTGTGTACTCTGTACAGTTGCAGAATAATAAGAAATACTGTTAAGTTTTCAAACTCAAATATTAAAGTCACATATTCCATTCAGTGTGTTTCACCGCAGTTTAGCAGCCTATTCTGTGTACTCTGTACAGTTGCAGAATAATAAGAAATACTGTTAAGTTTTCAAACTCAAATATTAAAGTCACATATTCCATTCAGTGTGTTTCACCGCAGTTTAGCAGCCTATTCTGTGTACTCTGCAGAGTTGCAGAATAATAAGAAATACTGTTAAGTTTTCAAACTCAAATATTAAAGTCACATATTCCATTCAGTGTGTTTCACCGCAGTTTAGCAGCCTATTCTGTGTACTCTGTACAGTTGCAGAATAATAAGAAATACTGTTAAGTTTTCAAACTCAAATATTAAAGTCACATATTCCATTCAGTGTGTTTCACCGCAGTTTAGCAGCCTATTCTGTGTACTCTGTACAGTTGCAGAATAATAAGAAATACTGTTAAGTTTTCAAACTCAAATATTAAAGTCACATATTCCATTCAGTGTGTTTCACCGCAGTTTAGCAGCCTATTCTGTGTACTCTGCAGAGTTGCAGAATAATAAGAAATACTGTTAAGTTTTCAAACTCAAATATTAAAGTCACATATTCCATTCAGTGTGTTTCACCGCAGTTTAGCAGCCTATTCTGTGTACTCTGCAGAGTTGCAGA
Source organism: Rhinophrynus dorsalis (assembly GCA_037306005.1). Classification (NCBI taxonomy): domain Eukaryota; kingdom Metazoa; phylum Chordata; class Amphibia; order Anura; family Rhinophrynidae; genus Rhinophrynus; species Rhinophrynus dorsalis. The sequence continues at coordinate 47,872,718 of CM074727.1, read as the reverse complement.
ATAATAAGAAATACTGTTAAGTTTTCAAACTCAAATATTAAAGTCACATATTCCATTCAGTGTGTTTCACCACAGTTTAGCAGCCTATTCTGTGTACTCTGTACAGTTGCAGAATAATAAGAAATACTGTTAAGTTTTCAAACTCAAATATTAAAGTCACATATTCCATTCAGTGTGTTTCACCGCAGTTTAGCAGCCTATTCTGTGTACTCTGCAGAGTTGCAGAATAATAAGAAATACTGTTAAGTTTTCAAACTCAAATATTAAAGTCACATATTCCATTCAGTGTGTTTCACCGCAGTTTAGCAGCCTATTCTGTGTACTCTGCAGAGTTGCAGAATAATAAGAAATACTGTTAAGTTTTCAAACTCAAATATTAAAGTCACATATTCCATTCAGTGTGTTTCACCGCAGTTTAGCAGCCTATTCTGTGTACTCTGTACAGTTGCAGAATAATAAGAAATACTGTTAAGTTTTCAAACTCAAATATTAAAGTCACATATTCCATTCAGTGTGTTTCACCGCCGTTTAGCAGCCTATTCTGTGTACTGTGCAGAGTTGCAGAATAGGAAGAAATACTGTTAAGTCTTCAAACTAAAATATCAAAGTCACATATTCCATTCAGTGTGTTTCACCGCCGTTTAGCAGCCTATTCTGTGTACTGTGCAGAGTTGCAGAATAATAAGAAATACTGTTAAGTTTTCAAACTCAAATATTAAAGTCACATATTCCATTCAGTGTGTTTCACCGCAGTTTAGCAGCCTATTCTGTGTACTCTGCAGAGTTGCAGAATAATAAGAAATACTGTTAAGTTTTCAAACTCAAATATTAAAGTCACATATTCCATTCAGTATGTTTCACCGCAGTTTAGCAGCCTATTCTGTGTACTCTGTACAGTTGCAGAATAATAAGAAATACTGTTAAGTTTTCAAACTCAAATATTAAAGTCACATATTCCATTCAGTGTGTTTCACCGCAGTTTAGCAGCCTATTCTGTGTACTCTGCAGAGTTGCAGAATAATAAGAAATACTGTTAAGTTTTCAAACTCAAATATTAAAGTCACATATTCCATTCAGTGTGTTTCACCGCAGTTTAGCAGCCTATTCTGTGTACTCTGCAGAGTTGCAGAATAATAAGAAATACTGTTAAGTTTTCAAACTCAAATATTAAAGTCACATATTCCATTCAGTATGTTTCACCGCAGTTTAGCAGCCTATTCTGTGTACTCTGTACAGTTGCAGAATAATAAGAAATACTGTTAAGTTTTCAAACTCAAATATTAAAGTCACATATTCCATTCAGTGTGTTTCACCGCAGTTTAGCAGCCTATTCTGTGTACTCTGTACAGTTGCAGAATAATAAGAAATACTGTTAAGTTTTCAAACTCAAATATTAAAGTCACATATTCCATTCAGTGTGTTTCACCGCAGTTTAGCAGCCTATTCTGTGTACTCTGCAGAGTTGCAGAATAATAAGAAATACTGTTAAGTTTTCAAACTCAAATATTAAAGTCACATATTCCATTCAGTCTGTTTCACCGCAGTTTAGCAGCCTATTCTGTGTACTCTGCAGAGTTGCAGAATAATAAGAAATACTGTTAAGTTTTCAAACTCAAATATTAAAGTCACATATTCCATTCAGTGTGTTTCACCGCAGTTTAGCAGCCTATTCTGTGTACTCTGTACAGTTGCAGAATAATAAGAAATACTGTTAAGTTTTCAAACTCAAATATTAAAGTCACATGTTCCATTCAGTGTGTTTCACCGCCGTTTAGCAGCCTATTCTGTGTACTGTGCAGAGTTGCAGAATAATAAGAAATACTGTTAAGTTTTCAAACTCAAATATTAAAGTCACATATTCTGTGTAAGATGAAGAAGGCGGGTAAAAAGGGACGGGGAAGTGGACGTGATCCTGAAAGTTCAGGGCGCGGGTCAGGACGCGGAGAAACTGTGCCTGGTGCCAGAGCACAAGAAAGAAAGACATCCACCATACCTAGCTTCATGTGTAATTTTACAGGGCGTCGCAGGACATCACTCTCGAGGTCCGACCACTGCGAACAGGTGGTCGGTTGGATGACAGCTGATACTGCTTCCAGTCGGTTAAGCACCACCCTGTCTTCCACCAAGTCCACTCTCAGTAGCCAAGAGTCTGGTCAAAATAATCCTCACTCTGATCATCCTTCCTCCCACCATACACGGTCTGGTCAAAGAAGTGATCCCACACTGGGATATAGTGAGGAGCTCGTCTCATCACCAATCCTTCATTTGACCCTCTCTCCAAGCACGCTTGCAGAGGAACATGACATCTTGTGCCCTGATTCACAACCTCTAGAGGCTACCCAATCACAAGAAGATGACAGATGTGAACGGCATTTAAGGTTAAAGGAAGTAGTGGATGATGATGATGATGATGAGACACAGTTGCCATTAAATCAACCACTATTTCCGTCTCAAGACCTTGTTGAGGAGAATGTTATACAGTTGTCAATGACTGAGTATGTGGTGGGATCAAGACTTGAGGAGGATGATCAGAGTGAGGAAGTGGAGGAGGACTTGGTGGACGATGAGGTGACTGACCCCACCTGGGAAGGTGTAGAGCCGAGCGATGACAGCAGTCCTGAGGGTGAGCCATCTGCAGCACCGCAACAGGCTGGAAGAGGCAGTGGTGTGGCTACAGAAAGAAGGCGGACCGCACCAAACCGGCCCGCAAATGTTCCACGGAGCACCCCCTTGCGTAAATCTACCTTGCCAAGGGGTAGGTGTTCCGCGGTATGGCGTTTTTTTAAGGAAAGTGCGGACGACAAAAGAATTGTAGTTTGCAACCTGTGCCACACCAGAATGAGCCGAGGCATGAACACTAGAAACCTCACCACCACCAGCATGATCCGACACATGGCATCCAAGCACCGTAGTAAGTGGGAGGAACGCCTGGATCGCCCATCTGTGTCTGCAGGCCACACCACTGCCTCCTCTTCCCCTGTTTTCGGTGCCGGCCAATCGCCTGTCGAAGGCGCAGGCCCGCATACCTCCCGCCCTGCACCTGTAGCATCTGAAGCACCATCAGCGACCACATCCACTTCCCTGTCCCAGCACAGCGTCCAAATGTCGTTACCCCAGGCATTTGAGCGCAAGAGAAAGTACCCAGCCACCCACCCACAGGCCATAGCACTAACCTCACACCTTTCAAAATTACTGGCCATCGAAATGCTGCCATTTAGGCTTGTGGACACTGAGTCCTTCCGCAGCCTGATGGCAGCAGCTGTCCCTCGGTACGCGGTCCCCAGCCGCCACTACTTTTCCCGGTGTGCCATCCCCGCATTACACCACCATGTGTCCCGTAACATCACCCGTGCCCTGACCAACGCAGTTACTGGGAAGGTCCACTTAACGACTGACACATGGACAAGTGCTTGTGGCCAGGGACGCTACATTTCCCTGACGGCACACTGGGTGAATGTCGTGGAGGCTGGGAGCGACTCGGACCCTGGGATGGCACGGGTGCTACCCACGCCGAGGATTGCGGGCCCTACCTCCATCAGGGTTTCCACCAGCACCTACGTTATTGGCTCCTCCTCCTCCGTTTCCACCTCCGAATTCTCTACACACACCGCCACTCCCCCATCAGCCAGTAGCTGGAAGCAGTGTAGCACTGCAGTGGGGAAGCGTCAACAGGCCGTGCTGAAGCTGATCTGCCTTGGGGACAAACAGCACACGGCCTCAGAGCTGTTGCAGGGGATTAGTCACCAGACCGAGCAGTGGCTCTCGCCACTCAACCTGCAAGCAGGCATGGTTGTGTGTGATAATGGGCGTAACTTGGTGGCGGCTTTGGAGCTCGGCAAGCTCACACACGTACCATGCCTAGCGCATGTATTTAATTTAGTGGTGCAGCGATTTCTAAAAACCTACCCCAATGTGCATGATCTCTTGACCAAGGTGCGCCGCGTGTGTGCACATTTCCGTAAGTCATCAACAGCTTCAGCCGGCCTGTTGAAGCTGCAGCAGCGCTTACAATTGCCAGCTCACCGGCTGCTGTGTGACGTGAGCACGCGCTGGAACTCCACCTTCCACATGTTGGCCCGGCTTTGTGAGCAGCAGAGGGCAGTAGTGGAGTACCAGCTGTTACACGGTCGTCGCCTCTCCGTTCAACTTCCTGTAATCAGAAGTGAGGAGTGGGAATGGATGTCAGACCTGTGCGAGGTTTTACGCAATTTTGAGGAATCGACACAGATGGTGAGCGGCGATAACGCTATTATCAGTGTAACCATCCCACTTCTGTGTCTACTGAAACGCTCGCTGCTCACAATTAAAACCGACGCTTTGCATGTGGAAGAGGTGGAAATGGGGGAGGAAGAGCTTACACAAGGTGATAGCCAGAGCACCCTCACTTCGTCTTCTCAGCGACAATTGGAGGAGGCGGAGGAGGAGGAGGAGGAGGAGGAGGAAGACACGGTTGCCTCCGCTACAGAGGGTAGCCATGGAACTTTAGTTCCATCTCTTCAGCGTGGGTGGGCAGAAGAGGAGGAAGAGGATGAGGATATTGAGAGTCATCCTCCTGGTGAGGACAGCGAAATCTTGACTGTTGGTACTCTGGCACACATGGCTGACTTTATGTTAGGCTGCCTTTCCCGTGACCCACGCGTTGTACGCATTTTAGACAACGCGGATTACTGGGTGTTCACCCTTCTGGACCCCCGCTACAAAGAGAATTTCTCATCTCTCATTCCTCCGGTGGAGAGGACAAGCAAAATGTTGCAATACCAGAAGGTTCTTGTCGAAAAATTGCTCCAAAATTTTCCATCTGACAACGCTGGCGGCAGAGTACGTGCTACCTTGGCCAACCGAGAAGGGGAGAAAAGGGGAGCACACAGCAGTTCCGAGAAAGGCAGGGCAACACTCTCCAAGGCGTGGGACACCTTCATGACACCCCGCCAGCACCCTCACCCTGATGCGCAGCCTAGTGTCACAAGGAGGGAAAAGTTTTGGAAGATGGTGAAGGAGTACGTAGCAGACCGTGTCAGCGTCCTCAATGATCCCTCTGTGCCTTACAACTACTGGGTGTCCAAGCTGGACACGTGGTATGAACTGGCACTCTACGCCTTGGAGGTGCTGGCCTGCCCTGCCGCCAGCGTTCTGTCTGAGCGGGTATTTAGTGCTGCTGGTGGCATCATAACAGATAAGCGTATCCGCCTTTACACCGACAATGCTGATAGGTTGACACTTATAAAAATGAACAAGGCCTGGATTTCCCCTGACTTCTCCACTCCACTGGAGGAAAGCCCCGGGGGAACATAAACTCACTTTATATATGTTATTTACAATGATGGGAATACTCTGTATTCCCATTCACCCCTTCCACCCAAAAAACGGGTATATGGTTGACTCTTAATCTTCTCATCCTCCTCCTCCTCTTCCATATGCCCTGTGATATAATTTTTATATAGGGCCAGCTCACCAGCGGGCCCTGTTTGCCAATTTTTTTATAGGTCAGCTCACCAGCGGGCCTTCTCATATAATGTTTTATTGGGTCAGCTCTCTAGCGGGCCCTCTCATATAATGTTTTATAGCGTCAGCTCACTAGCGGGCCTTCGCATATAATGTTTAGGATGGTCAGCTCTGCAGCAGACCCTCACCCATAATGTTTTAGATGGTCGGCTCAGCGCACGTTTCCCTCTTAATCATGGCCTCAGTTCAATAAAATCAAGGAAATTTTTGGGAGAATTTGCCTCTGTGCACGTTTCCCTCTTAATCATGGCCTCAGTTCTGAAAATCAAGGAAATTTTTGGGAGAATTTGCAGATGATATACAAGTAAATATACAGCAAATATTGTTTGGTAACAATTTTTCGCCTAAAGTCGTTTTTATTTTCCTTTTTGTGTGTTTTACGCTCAGTCTGTAAAAATGGCGTACTACGGGCGAAAGATCGTTCCCAGCAGCGATGTTGGAGTCCAAGATGCATCCAGACATCCTCCCTATGCTGTCCCTGAACCATTTCTGTGGTGTTTCCATAATTTTCTGCCCTTTTCCTATGGACCAGGCACCCTCCCCTCATCAGAGCAGGGGGTGCCTGGTGTAATGCTCGAGTCCTCCCATTGACTTCAATGGGGCTCGGGTGTTCGGCCGAGCACTCGAGCCTCAGGGGGTGCTCGGTCAGAGCACCCGAACACCCGAGCATTGGGGTGCTCGCTCATCACTAGTTGGTAACCTTTCCAGCATTGTAGGGATTAAATTGAAGCTTAAAAGAGATCTTATAGATGACATATAATCTTGTTACAACATTTCAAAAGTCCTAACTCTAATAACTTGATATGCTGTACACTAATTTGCTTTTAGCATTATCACACTTTAGGCATTTTACTTCCAGTGGCTGTCCAGACATGACATGCACACCTCTGTCCACTAGATGTCACTCTTTCTGCACTGTAACTGTAAAAAGTAGAAGATCAATTGCTGCTGCTGTGTTAACTTTCACTAGTTGCAGAAATGTCTAGCTCATGCTGAATATATCTGTAGGTATAAGCATATAAATGAGCAATAACACATACTGGTTGATTTAACATTCAGTCTTGATAAGGTTTGACAGGGATATTCATGAATGCTAATCTGCTGATCATACATACAGTGTATATAAAAAGTCTACACACCCCTGTTAAAATGCCAGGTTCGTGTGATGTTAAAGAATGAGACAAATATAAATCATGTCAGAACTTTTTCAACTTTAATGTGACCTATAACGTGAACAATTCAATTGCAAAACAAACTGAAATCGTTGAGGGGGAAAAATAAAAAACTCACAATAACCTGGTTGCATAGGTGTGCTCACCCTTAAACTAATACTTTGTTGAAACACCTTTTGATTTTATTACAGCAATCAGTCTTTTTGGGTAGGAGTTTATTAGCATGGCACATCTTGATATGGCAATATTTGACCACTCTTCTTTGCAAAAGCGCTTAAAATCTGTCAGATTGCGAGGACATCTCCTGTGCACAGCCCTCTTCAGATCACCTCACAGATGTTCAATTGGATTCAGGTCTGGGCTCTGGCTGGGCCATTCCAAAACGTTAATCTTCTTCTGGTGAAGCCATGCTTTTGTGGATTTTGATGTGTGCTTTGGGTCGTTGTCGTGCTGAAAGATGAACTTCCTCTTCATCTTCAGCTTTCTAACGGACACCTGAAGGTTTTGTGCCAAAATTGCCTGGTATCTGAAACTGTTCATAATTCCCTCTACCCTGACTAAGGCCCTGGTTCCAGCTGAGGAAAAACAGCCCCAAAGTATGATTCTGCCACCACTATGCTTCACTGTGGGTATGTTGTTCTTTGGGTGATATGCAGTGTTGTTTTTGCACCAAACATACCTTTTGGAATTATGGCCAAAAAGTTCAACCTTGGTTTCATCAGACCATAACACATTTTCCCACGTGCTTTTGGGGGACTTGATGTTTGTTATTGCAAACTTCAGCCGGGCTTGGATGTTTTTCTTTGTAAGAAAAGGCTCCCGTCTTGCCACCCTACCCCAAAGCCCATTCATATGAAGAATACGGGAGATTGTTGTCACATGTAGCACACAGCTAGTACTTGCCAGAAATTCCTGCAGTTCCTTTAAAGTTGCAGTAGGCCTCTTGGAAGCCTCCCTTACCAGTTTTCTTCTCGTCTTCTCATCAATTTTGGAGGGATGTCCAGTTCTTGGTAATGTCTCTGTTGTGCCATATTTTCTCCACTTGATGATGACTGTCTTCACTGTGTTCCATGGTATATCTAATGCTTTGGAAATTCTTTTGTACCCTTCTCCTGACTGATATCTTTCATCAATGAGATCCCTCTGATACTTTGGAAGTTCTCTGCGGACCATGGCTTTTGCTCTGAGATACAACTAAGCAAATGTCAGGAAAATCCTACTAGAACGGCTGAACTTTATTTGTGATTAATCAGAGTCACTTTAAATGATGGCAGGTGTGTAATGACTTCTATTTAACATGAGATTGAATGTGATTGGTTAATTCTGAACACAGCCACATCCCCAGTTATAAGAGGATGTGCACACCTATGCAACCAGGTTATTGTGAGTTTTTTATTTTTCCCCCTCAACGACTTCAGTTTGTTTTGCAATTGAATTGTTCATGTTATAGGTCACATTAAAGGTGGAAAAAGTTCTGACATGATTTATCTTTGTTTCATTCTTTAACATCACAAGAACCTGGCATTTTAACAGGGGTGTGTAGACTTTTTATATCCACTGTATATAGTACCATTCCATAATATACACAGACACCCCTCAATGTCACACAATGAAGCAATGATTTGGAGACCTATCTAGCATTACAAGGATTAAAAGCTCAATTCAAATCAGTGGGGATGATTTTTTTGGCCACTATAGTGCAGTTGATTTGCTCCAGAATTACACTGTAAAGGCAGGGCTTAAAATTTGAAGTTCTTTGCTTCTATCCAGACCTGAAAAGTTACTCACCACTGCAAGCCATAGCATACCCACCAGGGCTGAATTTCTACTCGCCAGGGCTACATTTTCACTCGCCATTGGCTAGTGGAGAGTGGAAATTTTGAGCCCTGGTAAAGGTAGCATATAAAGTTACTTTTGATTATTCAGTAGTCTTTTTATAATGCTCTGTAGCATAGTCAATGCCAATATGCTTGTATTCTTTTGGGAATTTTAGTTGAAAGGGTTAGTAATGTCTTTTTTTAATAAAATGTAATATTGTAGATATTAAAAAAATAAATTAACTGATGCAAGTCCCGTCTCTCAAACCTTTATAGTTTGAGAGATATACAATGATAAAGTTTCCCCCTCCCCTTTCACAGGCATCAGCCTCTAACTGACAGAAGGAGATCCTGGACCCGGCAGCAGCCGGTGGCTCATCAGCAGAGCAGAAATAGCGCTATCTGAAAAGAAATACTTAATTGGAAAAGTCTACAAAGTGTGACTTCAAACCAGGCACATTTTGTAGACCATTCCAATTAAGTATTTCTTTTTAGATAATGCTATTTTGGCTCTACTGAAGACCTGCCGGACAGTCCCGGGACCAGGATCTCCTTCTGTCAGCTGGAGGGGTACAGTTGTTAGGGTTTGGGAGGTGGTTTTGGTTTGGCTTAATGTTTTGGTTAGGGTGGTGTTAGGGTAGGTTGGGGTACTTAGATTAGGGTATTTACAGTACAGCGACATTTTAAACCATGAAACGTTTAATGTACCATTTTGGTGCCTGCAACATTTAAAAGAGCTATTCTGACTCGTGCTCATTAATTCATGACACTTTCACAGTAAAACCTTTATCTGCCCAATGGAGGGAGATCTTCTAATGCAAATGTGTCCAACCTTTTTTGACCAAGGGCCATAACAAATAAAATGGCCATTGCTGAGGGCCTCATAAGTAAGAAAAGCACCACACTCTCCCCTCTTCATCTCCTCCCATAGCACCACCTTCTCCCCCTTAGTACCACCTTCTATTCTTATCATCTCCTCGTACCACCTTCTTTCCTTATCATCTCCTCCCATAGCACCACACTCTCCCCTCATCATCTCCTCCCATAGCACCACCTTCTCCCTATAGTTCCACCTTCTCCCCTCATCTTTTCTTCCCATAGCACCACCTTCTCCCCCATAGTACCACCTTCTCCCCTCATCATGTTCTCCCAGAACACCAAACTCTCCCCTCATCATCTCCTCCCATAGCACCAAGTTTTCCCCCATAGTACCACCTTCTCCCCCATAGTACCACCTTCTCCCCTTATCATCCTCTCCCTTAGCACCACACTCTGCTTTCATAATCTACCCCCATAGTACCACCTTCTCCCCTCGTTATCTCCTCCCATAGCACCACCTTCGCCCCCATAGTACCACCTTCTCCCCTCATCATTTCCTCACATAGCATCACCTTCTCCCACATTGTACCACCCTCTCTCCTTATCATCTCCTCCCATAGCACCACACTCTCCCCTCATCATCTCCTCCCATACCACCACACTCTCCCCTCACCATCTCCTCCCATAGTACCACCTTCACCCCTCATCATTTCTTCCCATAGCACCACCTTCTCCCCTCACCATGTTCTCCCAGAACACCAAACTCTCCCCTCATCATCTCCTCCCATAGCACCAAGTTTTCCACCATAGTACCACCTTCTCTCCTCATCATGTCCTGCCACAGCACCACCTTCTCCCCACATCATCTCTTCCATAGTACCACCTTCGGCACTCATCATCTCCTCCCATAACACCACCTTCTCCCTCATAATATCCTCCCATAGAACCATCTTCTCATTCACATTACCACCTTCTCCCCCCATAGCACCACCTTAGACCCTCACCTCCTTCTCTCCCACATAGCACCACATTCTCCCATCATCATCTCCTCTCATAGCAACACCTTCTCTCCATAGTACCACTTTCTCCACTCATCACCTTTTCCCCCAGAGTACCACCTTATCCCTAATCATCTCCTCCAAAATTGCCACCGTCTCTCTTATCATCTTCTCTCAAAGTACCACCTTTGTAGATATCAGCTGGCATAATTATAGCCTTCCTTAGAGGTCATTGCAGTGTATGCTGCCTTCCTTACAGGGAATCACTCAGTATGTGGCCCTCAGCTATTTTCCAGTGACATGCCTGCTTTAGATGGTACTGTTAACCCCGTGAATGCTTCACAGAGTGTTGGGGATCTCTTTGACCTTCACTGAGTTAAACTGAAGTCAACTGGGTGTTTTTTATTTGTTCTCAAATGTACATTTGGTTTGGTTCAGTACTGCTCTACTTTGTTTATTTTTAAATACGGCTGTGTACCTCTTGATGGCTGACGAGAGTTGAAATCCAACAGTTGAAAAACCACGCACAGTCTGTGAAATTTATAGTTGCAGGTATTATATCTGTGAATGCTTTGATATATTGTACTGATATATTTTTATAGGCATTGAGCCAAGCCTTCGAAATATCTTTCAGTTGTGCTGGAACTTGTAGTTCTAAGTAAGGAGACGTCATGAAATCGTACAGTGCCTATTAAAAGGATAGTAATGTTTCATAATAAAAGCAGCTCCAATAGTATTTGGGCCATGGAGAGTGTTATTTCAATTCTGTTAGAGTTGTTGTTCAAGAGTAATTCAATGATAAAGTATCCCCCTCCCGCCCCTTTTACTGATGTAACACTGCTCAGCCAGATCAGAAGGGAGGTGCCCAGGTAGATTGCAGAGAGGGATAATCTTCAATTAAGATAAGGGAAAAACCTGAAAAACTTATCAAGGGGGGCAGGGCTTTCATTGTCCTCATAGGAAGAAGATTATCCCCTGCTGTTATCTGTCTGGTATATGGACTGCATTCCACATCTGAGAAGAGATGGCTTACACTAGGTAAAAGGGGCGGGAGGGGAAACTTTGCTTGTGAATACCTCTCAAACCATAAAGGTTTGAGAGATAAGACTTATATCATTATTCGTGTTTTTTTAACGCCTTCAAAATAAAATAAAGATAAAACAAAGTATTACTATCCCTTTAAAGTACAGCTATAAATTCTAGAATTAATTCAGCTCAGTCCCACTCGGGGAGATTTTAGCAATACATGCAATAAAATCATTTTGTCACCTCGTTTTTATCCATATAGATACAGAAACTTGGAGAAAGTAAATATAATGCACTTGCATAGTTAACAAGCATGTAGCACAATAATTTTCTTATAATTAGTAAACTAGTGACACTAAGGATCCAAATCTAAAATGCAATATAATTGTTATACTCAATATACATACAGAGGCAGCAGAATACAAATACATGATATTAAAAAAATAAATCACGCTAAAAGTTAAATAATAAAGGGGGATAAAACATCTGGTTATATGAACCAAAAACATATGCAGTAAATTGTATATGTTATTGTAAAGGGGAAAACATTTGTTAAAACCACCATTCACTTCTCACTGAAGCAAAAGCTATATAATTCAGCGTCAAGTTTCCATGAACATGAATTTTGGTCCCCTTGTCCATTTTTGATGATTATATCATATATGATATCATAATTGTCATCATTAATGACATTAATATTATCCTATATAATAATTCGCTAAAATGTGTGTAACGCCACAGTCATGCGCAGTAGAGACTGCCAATGACGAGGCTGATACAGAGCGGGGAGCTCCGAAGGAGTGCCCCGCTCTGTACAAGCCATGGCGTGGGCAGTCTCTACTGTGCATGACTGCCTCGGGACCGGCTGCCAGTGGCACTGTGGCCCGTGTAACGGGCTCTTCAACTAGTTTCAAATAAACTGTTATCTACAAGCCCAGGTTGGGTTGTGGAAACTTAACCACTGAATTTTCCAAGTTTTGTTCATTTGAGTGAGAACTTAATGTTCACTTTAACAAAAGTTTTTTTTCATATTTGTTTTTATTTTTTGACCACTTTTGCCAGTACTATAATCTCTGTGCATGTTTGATCATTATAACTCTTGATGCCATTTTTAATTTTTACTGCTTAAAACACTAAGGTATCATTTATTAAACACATGTGAGTATTTATTTGTCAGTCACATTTTTTGAATTGTAATTGAACAAGGACATGAGACAGAGGAAGAAGTTCTACTTCAACTCTCTAAGGAAAAAAAAAATTGATGGAACTAGAAGGGATGCACCCAAAGTTATTAAAATAACTTAAAGGGATAGTAATACTTCGTTTTAACTTTATTTTATTTTGTAGGCATTAAAAAAACATGAAGAATGATATCAGTCTTATCTCTCAAACCTTTATGGTTTAAGAGATATTCACAAGCAAAGTTTCCCCCTCCCGCCCCTTTTACCTAGTGTAAGCCATCTCTTCTCAGATGTGGAATGCAGTCTATAGACCAGACAGATAACAGAAGGGGACAATCTTCTTTGTATGAAAAGAATGAAAGCCCTCCCCCCCTTGACAAGTTTTTCAGCTTTTTCTCTTATCTTAATTGAAGATTGTCCCTCTCTGCAGTCTACCTGGGCACCTCCCTTCTTATCTGGCTGAACAGGGGGGGGATACTTTGCTTGTGAATATCTCTTAAACCATAAAGGTTTGAGAGATAAGACTTATATCGTTCTTCATGTTTTTTTTAATGCCTACAAAATAAAACAAAGATAAAATGAAGTATTACTATCCCTTTAAAAGTGTTCTGGCAAAACCTTTAACAGAATTATTCAATCAGTCACTACGGACCGGAGTAGTTCCAGAAGATTGATAGGTAGTAAATGTAGCACTGCTTCACAAAAAAGGTAACTGGGAAGAGTCTGGCAACTACAGGCCAGTAAGTCTTAAATCAGTAATTGGAAAATTAATGGAAATCATGTTAAAGGAAAGAATTGTTAAATATCTGAATTTAAATGGCTTGCAAGATCCCAAACAACATGGGTTTACAGCAGGGAGATGTTTTCAGACTAAACTCATAGATTTTATTTGACTCAGTAATTAAAATAATAGATCAGGGGGGAAGCAGTAGACACTGTCCCTCTGTCACAGCTTACCTTGTTTCCAGCGCCGCCGCTTCAGCAACACTCTGCGTTGTTCCATGCGTCATCTGCAGGCGAGAGGCTTCAGAGTGAAGCAGGCCTCTATTTTATGCCATGATTCCTGTAGTCTCCTCCTACCTACTTCCTTCCTCTGAGCCTGCTCCTCCTACCTACTTCCTGAGGACGGGTTTAAAGGGCAGCCTGAGTCATGTTCAAAGCAGTTGTATTACCTTGGGCTCTGTGTATGACCTGGCTTGTCTTCCATCCAATCTGGTGTTGACCTGTGGCCCTGTCTGACTATTTTTTTGTCTTATCCTTATAGCTGACACCCAATCTGGTGCAGACCTGTGGCTCTGGCTGACTACCTGAACTGTGTATGACCTGGCTTGTCTGACTACCCTCTCTGGTGCTGACCTGTGGCTCTGTCTGACTATTCTTTTGGTTGTCCCCTGTACCTAGCAGACACCCTATCTGGTGCGGGCCTGGGGCTCTGGCAGACTAGCTTTGATACTGACTGCAGGCGTGAGTCAAGTATACGCTTCCTTATACTGACTGGAGGCGTGAGTCAGATATACGCTCCATTCTGACTACAGATGTGAGTCAGATTTCTTGCTACCTCGGATCAAGACTTCGAGTTCCTGTTCCTGTTCTGTTCCTGTTCCAGCTCCTGATTCCAGCAGAGACTACCAGTGGCTTCGGCCTAGTCTCTAGTAGAGTGGTCCTCCGTGGCAGTTTACTATTTCTGGTAGTAGCACTTGCTGGCTGTGACCCTTTGCTTGTACCTGCTATTTACCTCTGTTTGCTACCTTTTTGTTTTTTAATAAATTGCATTTTACTATACCGTACTGACTCCTGAACATCTCTGGAGAACCGTGACACCCTCATAGAAGATTCATTAATAAATTGCAGTGTTTTGGACTAGATGTAAAAATAGTTGAATGGTTAAGGCAATGTCTGAGTGACAGGAGACAGAGGGTGGTAGTCAATAGAGAATATTCAGATGAAGGGATTGTTACTAGTGGGGTACCTCAGGGATCTGTACTGGGGCCTATTCTTTTTAATATTTTCATTAGTGATATTGCAAATGGTCTTCAGGGTAAGGTATGCCTTTTTGCCGATGACACAAATATCTGCAACAGGGTAGACATTCCTGTGGGAATAAGTCAAATGGCAAATGATTTAGGTAAATTAGAAGAATGGAGAAGAATGTTGCAGCTGCAGTTTAATGTTGATAAATGCAAAATAATGCACTTGGTATATAAAAACCAATGGAAGAATATAGTATTAATGGTACTGTGCTGTCTGAGACAGTAGAAGAAAGGGATTTGGGAGTAATTGTTTCTAATGTCTTAAAGGTAGGCAGGCAATGTAATAAAGCAGTGGGGAATGCAAGCAGGGTGCTGGGTTGTATACTTAGGGGCATTAGTAGCAGAAAAAGGTAAGTGGTCATGCCACTCTACAGATCTCTAGTTAGACCTCACCTAGAGTATTGTGTACCCCATCTCCAGAAGGATATAGATACTCTAAAGAGAATTCAGTGAAGGACTACTAAAATGGTGAATGGTTTATAGGAAAAGATATATCAGGATAGACTAAAGCATCTGAACATGTATAGCCTAAGGGGATATGATAGAAACATTCAAATACATGAAGGGATTCAAAAAAAGTGCAGGAGGGAAGCACATTTCAAAGGAGTAAAAATGTTAAGAAAATAGACCATAATCTAAAACTAGAGGGACAGAGGTTTAGATGTAATGTAATGTAGTAGATTAGTGGAATAGCCTACCAGTAGAAGTGGTAGAAGTTAATACAGTGATGGAATGTAAACATGCATGGGACAGGCATAAAGCTATCTTGAACATAAGACAAGACCAAGGTATGAGGTTTTTACAGTAGAAAAATGGGCAGACTAGATGGGCCAAATGGTTCATAATTGCCTTCAAATTCTATGGTTCAAATCTGTGACCAATAAGGAACAAACAAAGAAATAATACACCAAATCTAAATGTAGTAATTTATAAAAACAGGATAAGCAATAAAAGAAAAGCCAACTGAATACTCACATGATGTCAAAAAAGACAATCGCTTCTCATGGTTCCTACACACTCACCTATCACTAGCCGTGTCCTCTCCTACTGCTTTTATATTTCCTTTGCAGCCTCCTTGTATAATACAGAACACATTTCAGTACTAGCTGATTCCTATCCATATATGGTTGCAGTGGCCTCTGTTCTTCGTCTAACAGCTGTAGCTAGAGTTCGGTCGAACAGAGGAACCTCATGGAGATACAGGGAGGGACCTGCAAAATAATGAATGTATCGCCCTCCCGCCCCTTTTACCTAGTGTAAGCCACCTCCCCTCAGATGTGGAATCTGGTCCTGGGACCAGACAGATCACAGCAAGGGACAATCTTCTTACTGTGAGCAGAAGGAAAACCCTGCCCCACTTGACAGGTTTTTCAGGTTTTCCTTTATGCACACTGAAGATTGTCCCTCTCTACGATCCAGCCGGACAGTCTTTCTGCTCTGAGGTGAGCAGTGTTACATCAATAAAAGGGGCGGGAGGGGGATACTTTATCATTCAATTACTCTTGAGCTACCACTCTGACGGGATTGAAATAACACTCTCCATGGCCCAAATACTATGAATATTTTTGTGAAACATTACTATGCCTTTAAAATGTAAAATACATATGTTGCATGGTTTCTCTCCTTGAGTAAAACAAGGGTACTCCCACTGCTGGAAGGTATTTTATTCAAACGTTATTGCAGTTCAAACTCAAATTTTTAAGGTACAATATCATAGTGGCCTGAAATTGTACAGTGGCACTGTTGCTACACATCCGATGTTGATATATGGTCAACTGACTAGAGCTGTCCATCGGATGGTGTAGCAACAGTGCCACTGTACAATTTCAGGGCACTGTGATACTGTACCTTTTTTTTAAGTATTACTATGCAAATAAGCCCATCCACCCCAGAATTCCATGACTTGCCAGGACTGTCAACAGTCCTTAATGTCTGGAGCAGCGTGACCATCCTGGCATGTCACTGGATGTTAAGGGGTTAAATCATGTACTGTTGGTGGCCCTTGAGGACTGAATTTGGACACCCCTGATCTAAGCGATGAAACAATGTAAGGTGTAATTCTGGAAACTAAAGGTAATTTATTCTAGAGCAAACCAATTGTGCCATAGGGGAAAATTCCCACTAATTTAAATGGGGTTTTTACCCACTGAATGCAAGAAAGCATTTAAGTGGTTAAAAATCTTCTTCATATTAATAAGACTGTTATGGATCTGTTTATGCCCCTTATGGTACATTTGGTCTTTTGCCCTTCAGCTTTGAGCGGCTGTACTTTAAATTGACTGTCTGGGAGGTGTGTAAGCATATCCTAGCCAATGGCTGTGAGAGAATTAGAAGTATGACTGCCCATATATAAGGGAAGTCTCAATTCTAATTCCCTCAGACCGGAGTGGGCATCGGCCCATGCACATGGATGGGGGAGGGCACATTATTCTGTCTCAGCTGCCGCCTCAGCGGTCTCACACAGCGACATAGACAGATACAACATATTATGCTAAGTATAATTTTGGCAATTTTACTTATGGAATACGATTTTCTTGGCATAACTTAGAAACAATTAATATGCATGGGTGCATTTATATTTTAACAACCCGGCCCCTCTGGCACTGAAGGGGATAAACTATGTATTATGTATGCTTTTAACTTATACTTTTTTTTGTTTTTTTTACAGCAAGAATACAGAAGACACAAGAGAAGAAAAAAGACAGAATGGCGATAGAAGGAGACAGATAGTGGATGACAGGTAAGTGTAACACAAATTAGGTAATGATCGGTGCTTGACAGTATGTTAGGCACCGATCGTTAGGTTTTTCTCCTTTGAAGTTCCCAAAACTGCTGTTATTTAGTCTCATTTGGGGAACTTAACGGACAAAACGGACATTTGGACACAACACCAGTTTTGTGTCCTAACGTCCGTTGTGCTTAATGCCGGTAGGACATTTGAATACAGACTTAGACATTTTCTTTTGTCGGTCGGTATCCATTTTGTCCTACCGGCATTTTTTACTCCAACATTTGGATCAAGGCCTAAATTGGTTAACACTCAAATCTAGAAGTGCCCTTCACCTTTCTTGCTTAGTATACAACCACTTATCTGGTAAACTACCAGACTACCTGAGCAGTATGCTCACTCCAGCTCTCCATACTAACTATAACCTCCGGTCCACTGCTAACAACTCGCTACGTATACCACAATACAAGAAAGAAGCAGGAAGATCTGCCTTCTCCTTCAGAGCTCCAAGAGTCTGGAACAATCTGCCTGAAATAATCAAATCTGCTCCCAGTCTAAAATCTTTAAAAGTAAATGTTTCTTTATATCTAAAAACAGTGTGTAACTGTATATAATTTTAATAATTTATATGTATGTATATTTATATGTGTATGTATATACAATAATATGTAATATCTAATGTTTCTCAGTTTGTGTGAATTTGTAACCCTTTACTGGAACACAGTACGTACTTGAAAACGAGAGAAATCTCAATGTATTCTTCCTGGTAAAACATTTTCTAAATAAATAAAATAAAAATAAATTCTACAAAAGAGAGGTAGATCTGCAAGACCAACGTCCAAGGTGACCTTAGTTTGCACTGAAAGATTCCTTTGAACAGAGGAGTTTATTAAAATGGAACAGTCATTTTGCTACAAATTTGTGATTTTGATTTTTTTTATTAAAATAACTAGTTTAGAAACCCATGTACACGGGTCACAGTGCCACCCAGCACCCTCAGCTGGTGCCCAGAGCCTCTCTGCTCACTGACCGTGTTGCAGTCATGCACAGAGTCCCCGAACACGCTGCGGCTGATACAGAGCGGGGTTCTTCGAATTCAGACAGTAGCCCTCTCTGAGCACTTTCCTGGGACCAAGTGGTTTCAGGAAGGTGCGCAGAGAGGACTCCGGTCCGAATTCGGAGCACCCTGCTCTGTATGAGCCGTGGAGTGTTCGGGCAGTCTGTACTGCACATGACTGCAGCGCGGGCAGTCTCTACTACACATGACGGCTTCTGACAAACATCCTAGCGAATTATCATATAAATAGTTTATGAGATATTTCACTTTATTTATTTGTCAGTTTGTACACATTAGACAGTACGGGCTGCCACGCCAGCCAGATACTAACATTCCATATAACTTTCCATCCCATCTGCCACTGCCTGTCAGCTTGTATAAGCCATTTGCATAAAGTGACAATTTAATTAACTAAATATCTCATAAACTATTGTTTAAAATAAAAAAGTTCAACATAAATATCGGGGATTTTGAAAGTTCTTTTTGTTATAAAGTGAAAATTCGACTATAAATGCTAGATCACATTTTCCTGGGGCCAGTTCAGTTTCTACATTTTACATAATACAATTTGATGTTACAAAGACTGTCAAAAGAATTGGCAGATGGAGATGAAAGGCACATTATTTTTATTAAAGAAGAATCAAGAGAACATAACCCCACTGTGCAATATGTTTCAGAAAAACATTTTTTGTAACAAATAATACAAATACAGTTAGCTATAATTGCCTGATATCTGTGCCCTTCAGAATATATATTTCCAAACTCACCAAGGCTCTAAGGCCTGTGCTGGTCTGGAGCTACTCCCCACAGCCTTGACCACAGGCTCCGGCAAACTTGATGACACAGGAAGGGAGTGCTGCAACGGACTGGATAGATCCAAACAGGCAACTCGATCACAGTTCTTTCCATAAAATAGTTTCATTATTGTTTCAAAACTAAAAACATCTTCAAGTCACAGCATGATTGTCTCACTTAATCATGTGAGACTATCATGAAACGCGTTAGGTGGTTTGTTTGATGTTTACCATTTATGTCTACAATCCTGTGACTTGAAGATGTTTTTAGTTTTGTACTAATAAAGAAATGATTTTATGGAAAGAACTGTGATCGAGTTGGCTGTTTGGATATAGCCAGTCACTTGCAGCACTCCCTTCCTGTGTTATTACATTTTATTGTAGCCAAAAATTAAAATACACTAAATTTCTAGCTGCGTAGATAAAGAGCAATCACAGGTACAAGTAACGGGTAGTTCATTAACATTCAGTCTATCCTGCGAGGTGCAATTATGAAATTGGTGACCGTGAAATTCTGGAGATAATACTGGCTGTCAAAGAATGGAGGCATTTGCTCGAGGGAACTTCCATGCCAGTCTTAATCCTCATGGATCACAAAAACCTTACCTACTTGTCTGAAGCTAAGCGCTTGCCTCCAAGACAGGCCAGATGGGCCTTATTTTTGTCTCGTTTTAATTATATGGTCTCGTATCTGCCAGGTACCAAAAATGTCTGGGCTGATGCCCTATCCAGACAGTTCTCGGGCGCTAAAGATGAGAGTCCTCCCAGTCCTATTATTCCTCAGGACAAAGTACTGGCCACCATACGTGCCAGCATAACATCTCCCATTGGGGAGAAAATACTGCCCGCCCAAGTAGATGCACCTGCTGAGACTCCCTCTGGGCTCTGTTTTGTACCTATTAACCTCCGTACTAAGGTACTTTCTACCTACCATAATACTAAGTCAGCAGGGCATCCCAGAAAGAACCAGCTTCTTTGGTCAGTTTCCTGTCTCCTCTGGTGGCCAGAACTTAGCAAAGATATTGTTGCCTTTGTCGCTGCCTGTCCAGTCTGTGTTCAGACTAAATCACCCCGTCACCTTTCAGTGGGCCTTCTCCAACCTATACCCAGTGGGGAGAAGCCATGGTCACACCTTGCCATGGACTTCATTGTCGACCTTCCTTTGTCTAATGGTAACACAGTCATCCTTATGATTGTTGACTGATTCTCTAAGATGATTCATTTCATACCATTCAAAAGACATTAAAGAGTTGGCTGTGGTCTTTATCAAAGAGGTCTATCGGCTACATGGGATTCCTAAAGTCATAGTTTCCGATCGGGGTAGCCAGTTTGTCTCGAGATTCTGGAGGGCCTTCTGTGCGCAACTAGGTATCCAACTTTCCTTCTCCTCGGCCTATCACCCGCAGTCAAATGGGGCAGCGGAAAGGGCTAATCAGGCCTTAGAGCAATTCCTGCAGTGTTACTTCTCAGACCATCAGAACAATTGGTTGGACCTGCTACCTTCAGCGGAGTTTGCTCATAACAGTGCTGTCTCGGCTTCTACCCGGCTCTTCCCTTTCAGGGTGAATTATGGGTATCAACCCTTCATGATTCCAGATTCGTTCACTCCTCAGGGGATACAGGCATTGTATCATCTCCAGCGAATCTGTTCCACATGGGTCCAGGTACAAGAGTCGTTGCAACGCTCACAACAATCCCAGGGGCTCCAGGCCAATCGTAAACGTCTACCCGCAACCTCCTACCCTAATGGAGAGGGAATGGTTGTCCTCCAGAAATCTCAACCTCTGAGTGCCCTCTCAGAAACTGGCTCCCCATTTTGTGGGTCCTTTCTGTATCCTCCAACGTGTAAACCCTGTGGCCTATGCCCTAGAACTTCCTCCCAATTTGCGGATACACAATGTGTTCCATGTCTCGCTGCTGAAACCTCTGGTATGTAATCATTTCACTACGGTCACTCCTCAGCCTCATTCAGTGCCTGTTGACGGCCATGAGGAGTACGAGGTTCGATCCATAATTGACTCTCGTAGGTTCCGAGGGAGCCTTAAATATTTGGTCCATTGGAAGGGTGATGGTCCAGAAGACCGCTCATGGGTTCCAGCCGCAGAAGTGCATGCCCCCTCCCTCCTCTGTGCTTTCCATGCACGCTTTCCCCATAAACCTGATCTGGCCCCAAGGGGGGGTTGTTGAGGGGAAGTACTGTCAAGGTTTTACTGAAGCAGCTCTACTCTGCCTATTGATTATAATGTCAGAGCTAATCTAGTCCTCTGCTATCCACTGCTGCTGTCTTCTGAGTTTCTGGCTCAGGCTGAATCAGCTGACCTCTCTGATTACTCACCTGACTGTTATCAGCCAACCCTCCCAGGGTATTTAAAGCAGCTTGGCACACTTCCCCTTTGTCCTTGTGTTTGTTTGCTGACCTGTTGCTGCTGTGGATTTTCCTGTGCTCCTGTTTGCTGTGTTCCAGTCCCTTGGCTTGTTCCAGACTTCGCTGCCTTCTGGTTTCCTGACTCCGGCTCGGCTGACTACCTGCCTTGGTTCCTGACCCTGGCGTGTCTTTTGGTTTATACTCTTGGATCATGCTTCTGTTTTTGTTTCATTAATAAAGGTGTATTGCATTTACACTTTTGTGTCTTGTCTGGTTTCAGGTCCCTAACATCTGTGTGGGAATCATAAAGGCATAGTAATGTGTCAAAATAAAAGCAGCTCCAATTAATCTTCATAATATTTGGGCCATGGAGAGTGTTATTTTAATGCCGTCAGAGTTGTAGTTCAAGAGTAAGTGAATGATAAAGTATCCCTCTCCTGCCCCTTTTACCTAGTGTAAGCCACCTCCCCTCAGATGTGGAATCTGGTCCTGGGACCAGGCAGCTCACAGCAAGGAACAATCTTCTTACTGTGAATATAGTCAGGTTTTTCCTTATGCTCACTGAAGATTGTCCCTCTCTGCGATCTATCTGGAAAGTCTTGCTGTTCTGAAGTGTGCAGTGTTACATCAGTAAAAGGGGCAGGAGGGGGGATACTTTATCATCCCCTGACTCTTCTCACAGAAAATATTCTTATCTTATAAGAAGGTGACAGAAGAAGATTTGAGTCATGTGAGTTGAGGTGGCTCTTCAGCAGAGCCAAAATAGTGCTAGCTAAAAAGTAATACTTCATTGGAAAAGTCTACAAAGTGTGTCTGGTTTGCAAGCACACCTTGTAGACCATTCCAATGAAGTATTTATTTTTAGATAGCGCTATTTCGGCTCTCCTGAAGAGCCGCCGACTGGTCCCGGGACCAGGATCTTATTCTATCAGCTAGAAGCTGACGACAGTGAGGGGAGAACTTTATCACCTTACCTCTCCGTATATCTCTCCAACTATAAAGATTTGGGAGATCGGACTGGCATGATTTCATTTATTTTTTGGATATCTACAATTAATGATACAAGACATTACTAACCTATTAAACTCATTGCTCACTAGCATAGCATCCAAAGGGTTAAATATCTATATCTGTCTGTCTCTGTCTTTCTCTCTTTCTCTCTCTCTAAGTAAATAAATTGGCCACATTTGTATATAAATTGGTAAATAAAATAGTAGCAGCATCACTGGGATTGCAGGAGCCACACCCACAGCACAAAATGTGGGTGTGGCCATCACTGCTTTGGTGGTCCCTTTAAATTTAGTGATTTAGGCATCTGCCTATTTTGCATTTAAGGAATCCAAAGCATGAAGATGTGAGCTGCATATTTGAAAGCACAGAAGTTGATGTACTAAGTAGAATTGGAGCTTTCTTTAATCACACAGATTAAAACAGCATTTTTAACCCTTTAACATTAGAGAGGTCTCTCTAGTATTCAAGGAGTTAAAATCCCACTGAAATGTTTATTGGTCCCTGGTGATGCAGTTTGATCCAGTCTTTCTTAGTACATCAGCCACAGTGAGTCAGCCCAACCTTAACCTCGAATGATCGTGGGCATCGTAAAATGTAATGAGCTTTAAATCAAATAGACAAACACACACACTAAGGCTTCAGTAGGTGTGGTGGACTGAGTTCCAGTCTCGGCATACTGCCTGCCTCACTTCTAGACTGGGCGTGCTCGCCACAAGCTTGGCTACACAGTATTGTTTGTCCTATTTGCAAGTTCAGCAGAGTAAAATTCATCATAAGTGGGCTTCAAATAATGTTTATTTTTCTTGTAGATTTGGCTAAGCTGTATATGATTGAACGTGGGAGAGCTGCAAATTTACTGTGAATGTTATAGTTAAGTCTGGAACATGAATGCTAGCACACCTACTCAACTGGTCAGATTTTAATCCAGAATGTGCCACTGATTTTGACACCTGTGTTCAATCCTTTCCTACTGCACACTGAAGTTGCTCTCCTCCACTGTATTAAAGACCTGCCCAGCTGGTGGCTTGTATAGATACCATGGTTTATATCAGTGGTAGGTCATCTAACTGGTGTCTTTTAGAGGTCACATAGTCTTAATCAGGGGTGTCCAAACTTGTCCTCAAGGGTCATATACAGACCAGGATAATTATATTACTGATTAATAATAACTAGCATTTATACGCACCAGTAGGACTCAAAGTACTTTCACTGCACACTCTCATAATTAAGGGAATCAGCAGTTGAAAAAGAGATGTTATTATTACTGAATCAATGGCACTCACTATCGCCCTTGGAAGAATGCACCTGCAACCTTGAGGTTTGTAATATGCTCTGCAGTCAGGGCATTTACCACTGAGCTATCCCACCAGCACCTGGTGTGCTAGTAAAAATGAGTGAGATACTGATTAATTCACCTTTTTAAAATCAGCGATTAAATCCTGGCCTCCATACGCCCCTGAGAACAGGTTTGGACACTCCTGGGTTTGTATTACACTACACTATTAAATAATTTCAACATTAGCATTTGTAATAGTAACTAACAGATCTAACACTACATAAAAAATTCCTAAGTATATACATATGAGTATCACAGTATGTAATACCTTTTGACTTGATAAAGGGAGCGTGCTGCTCTCGAAAGCTTGTCCTTAAATTTAGTGAAGATTCAAAAAAAAATGTATTATGACATTATTATTACATACTGAGCTCCTCACTCATTTGACATCTACACCACTACTATTATACAAACGAGATTTAATAAATTAAAATGTATTCATCCTGAGGAAGGCTGTCTGAGCATATCCAAAACGCAGATGAATACATTTTCATTTATTAATTTTTGTTAAAGTCCTGTGTGTGCTTATGGATCCAGACAAGTACATTATTTGCACCTTCAGTATATATATATATATATATATATATATATATATATATATATATATATATAGCACAGGATGAGAGAGCTTCAACGGGTCCGCTAATCTCCAATCAGCCACGTCTCCAAGTGTATAAAAGATGATCTTTATTGTATCAAAGTATAAAAGCAAAACCAATGCAAAACATGGCTCTTAAACACACCAGGAGTAATAGGAAACACGTTGTCCTCCTAACGCGTTTCATGTAACAAACACTTATTCATAGGATAGACATGATAGACTATGAATAAGTGTTTGTTACACGAAACGCGTTAGGAGGACAACGTATTTCCTATTACTCCTGGTGTGTTTAAGAGCCATGTTTTGCATTGGTTTTGCTTTTCTACTTTGATACAATAAAGATCATCTTTTATACACCTGGAGATGTGGCTTATTGGAGATTAGCGGACCCGTTGAAGCTCTCTCATCCTGTGCTGTCAAGTTTGTCAGAGCCCTTGGCCTGGGTTGTTGGGAGGTGCTCTGGGTCCGCGGGCTAGATGACCTTTGGTGAGTTCATTACACATTGTATTATATCTTACAGAATATAAGTAGCGTTCCTGATCATATATATATATATATATATATATATATATATATATATATATATATATAAGAAAAAAAATGGACAATGGGATTGCTCTAATGCTAATTAAAAGATTAATAAGATTTATTAGCAAAGATATACATATTAAAAAACATACATAGATAAACAGGTCCTATTATATATAACAGGACATCAAAACGTTATAAAAAACACAGTGAATTCACTGATAAGAGAAGAAAAAATAAAAGTTAATCAATAAGGACATATATCACCTTTTAATATTGTGTCCATATAAGACAAGTATTAGATGCTTTAAATATGCGATGAAGCGGGCAGGTTTGGTATAGTGCATACAGCAGAAGTATTTTGTGTAGGCTGAATTCAGCAATTTCTCTCCCGTCTACGCAAATGTTTCTTCGGGTATGGGTCCACCAACCAGATTCCTTTTCTCGCCTGTAGTAGCCTATATGGCACTGCCAAAATGACTCTGTAAGTAAGGTGTATAGATGAAAATATATGCCAATCGTCCAACACGTTTCGTATCCATTGATACTTCCTCAGGGACATGATATGTATATATTTCAATTACACAAAATAAAAACCGGCACTGAAAATAATAGTGAACCAATATACTCCGCAAAAGCAGGTGATAGTACTCGGTGTGAGCTAAAAATTATTTTAGTGATCTACATCTAAACAAACATTTTTGTATTGAGGCCTTCATCAGGGTCACAGGAAATGGAAACAATGCTTATTCATAAACTAAACAATTAACCTGCCCACCAAGGTATACCCAATGAATACTGGATATCAGGCCTTAAAAGTTGAAGTCCTTGCTACTAGCCAGACCTGAAAAGTTACTCACCACTGCAAGCCATAACATACCAACCAGGGCTGAATTTCTACTCGCCAGGGCTACATTTTCACTCGCCATTGGCTAGTGGCGAGCCCTGCTGGATATCATGAACAAATCTTTCTCCTTCATGTA
This sequence comes from Rhinophrynus dorsalis, assembly GCA_037306005.1. NCBI lineage: Eukaryota > Metazoa > Chordata > Amphibia > Anura > Rhinophrynidae > Rhinophrynus > Rhinophrynus dorsalis. Next base: position 47,846,770 of record CM074727.1, on the reverse strand, counting down.
CCAAAGGTGTCCAGTTATGTAGCAACTACCACAATCACAATATGGTGCTGGCTGAAGGCATTGATACAGAACAAGTAGAAAATATAAACCAATAAACTGATAAGAATACATGCAACAGTGAAGTACAATAATATACACCAGCAGAGCAATGCTCCAATATTTAAAACTGTGATTGCAGTGTAATCAATGTGTCCACTGTACAACATCTTAAAGGGATAGTAATGGCTGATATGAAAAAATAAATTAACTGATGCAAGCCCCGTCTCTTAAACATGTATAGTTTGAGAGATATACCCTGATAAAGTTCCCCACGTCCTCCCCTTTCACAGGCATCAGCTGTCTAGCTGACAGAAGGAGATTTGGGTTGTGCGACCCGATGGCGGCTCTTCAGCAGAGCTGAAATACAGCTATGTAAAAAGAAATACTGCATTGGAACGGTCTACAAAGTGTGCCTGGTTTGCAAGGACACTTTGTACACTGTTCTAATGAAGTATTTGTTTTTATATAGTGCTATTTCGGCTCTGCTGAAGAGCCGCCGGCCGGTCCCGGGAGCAGGATCTCCTTCTGTCAGCTAGAGGCTGACGTCTGTGAAAGGGAAGGGGGTTTATAAGCGTATATCTCTCAGCTATACATGTTAGAGAGAAGGGACTTACATCAGTTAATTTATTTTTTTAATATCTACAATGTTACATGTTATTAAAATCAGCCATTACTATTCCTTTAAGATGCCAGGCCAAAGAGTTTGAATTGTAGAAGGTAGCAGGCTTAAAGGGATAGTAATACTTTCAAATTACTAATCCCCATATTGTAGCTATGCTAAAAAGAAATGTATTGCCCCCAGTGTCATCTCTCAAACCCTTATGGTTTGAGAGATAGCACGCAACGTTCCCCCCTCCCTCCCCCTTCCCTGAAGTCAGAGTTCTAGCTGACTGCAGGGATATCCGGTCTTATGTGCATCAGGCGGCTCTGCATCAGAGCCAAGATCACGTTTATAAAAGATAATTCTTTCACTGAAACGGTCTTCCAGCTGTCTGATGCACATAAGACTGTCGTACGGCAGCTTCCCCTGCAGCGAGCTAGAACGCTGACTTCAGGGAAAGGGGAGGGAGGGGGGAACTTTGCACACTATTATCTCTCAAACCATAAGGGTTTGAGAGATGACACTGGGGGCAATAAATTTCTTTTTAGTGTAGCTACAATATGGGGAATAGTAATTTGGAAGTATTACTATCCCTTTAAAGCACTGTTACCAACGGCATGCAGCATTTAAATATTTGCAATCAATATTTGGTCCACACTGATTTATTCATATTTTTTCCAGTCTGAGATTACTGTGGCTAGTGGTGCATCATTTCATACGATTCATTTCTTCTTCTGTCATATTATATCTTGTATATGATACTTTTTCTATTGTTTGTGGTGTTAAAGGGATAGTAATACTTGAAAATAATTGTATTTTATATTGTAGCCCTTAAAAAAACATGAAAAATGATATAAGTCTTATATCCCAAACCTTTATAGTTTGGGAGATATTCACATGTAAAATATAGTAAAATTCTCTTTTCCTGGCTGTTTCAGCCAAGTCTGCCATCTAGTGGACAGATTTGGAATTCGGTCCACAGAGCAACCGGCAGCTCTTTAGCAGTGCCGAGATCACGATCTTTGAAAAGAACTGCTTAACTGGAACTATCTACAAAGTGTGCCTGGCTTGAAAGCACACTTTGTAGACCATTTCAATTAAGAAATTCTTTTTAAAGTTGGTGATCTCAGCACTTCTGGAGAGGCACAGCCGGTCCCGGACCGGATTCCAAATCTGAAGGGTGGAGCAATGACGTCACTCCAGGGGAAACTTTACTTCTGAATATCTCCCAAACCATAAAGGTTTGGGAGATAAGACTTATATCATTTTACATATTTTTTTAAGGGCTACAATATAAAATAAACTTATTTTCAAGTATTACTATCCCTTTAAAGCAATTGCTAATAGCCCACTCTGCATTTTGCTAATTCATCATCTGGTGAGTGAATTGATGATCCATTGTATCTCGAGGACCTTGAATTTCAGTCCTTGTATTTGTCAATTTGTAAATCATTCATTAATAAAAAAAATGCTATAGTACTGCATAAGCATGATTCAGTGCACAGTTTTATCATAAATTATATTATCAACTAAAATTTGTGTTGTAAACTGAATGTTAAAATACATTTTTTTATCACATAATACCATATAATGCATGTGATAAGCCATACTGACCTATAGAAAATAGAGCCAAAGGTGTCATATGGTAGAATTGTTTGCTAATTTGTTGATCAATTTACTATTTAATAATTAGTCTATAATGCACGATAATATTCAATGAATAACATTTAAAGGGATACTAATACTTAAAATATGTTGTAGGGGTTATCCCCCTGAGTAAAACAAGGGAACTCCCACTGCTGAAAGGTGTTTTATTCAAACGTTATTACAGCTCAAAGTTAAATTTTTAGGTGCAATATCACAGTGGCCTGAAATTGTACAGTGGTGCTGTTACTACACCATCCTATGGAGATTTATGGTCCTGGGACCAGAGCTGTCCATAGGATGGTGTAGCAATAGCAACACTGTACAATTTCAGGCCACTGTGATATTGCACCTAAAAAAATTCAAATTTGAGCTGTAATAACTTTTGAATACAACACCTTTCAGCACTTTTTTTTTTTTTTTGCATTTTAAGTATTACTATCCTTTAAATGGCAATAACAAACAAAAAAAAAGCACAATAGTAAGTAATCTCAGCCCTACAATACCTCAAAATAAATGTTCAGTTCCCACAAACTAATTTGTTTATGGATTTACGTACACATTTTGAAATTGGAAGCAATTTTCTGGAGTGTTTCCAATTTTCTGATTTATCAGTAACGTGTAGTAAACATGCACTCCGTCGATGATTGAGCTTACCCCTACTTCTAAAATCATGCATAAATAATCCATATTCGTTTTTGTTTTGTTTTGTTTTGGGGAGGAAGGTAAATAATGTGATATTAATAAATAACTTCCAAAGGGACGGGTCTTTTACACCCTTCCCTAAACTCCCTTGGTAGAGGAAGACTGTAATTAAATAGGAGCAGGAGACTGATAGAGTAAAAGCAATACCTTTATTGGCTAACTGAGTAGCTTTACGGTACCATCCTTTACCCATAAAAAGAAGGACTCCATAATAATCAGTTTGTAACAAAGAGAGGATCCATCTATTCCACTCCACCCACTGGCTGCTTTAGATCTTGTGGAACTATAAACAGGATGGTGAGCCTCTGGCATCGTTTTGGCCCGTAATTGCTTTGGATAAAATTGCACTCTATCCATGAAACATATAGATTGTGTTAGTTCATATGTAACACATAATATTTCATCAAAATGTATTACTAAATATACATTTTTGCAGATGACTTTTGCTACATGTCCTATTAACCCTTTGTGTGCCAGAGAGTGCTCAACGCATTGCCGCTGAATGCGTTGCATACCCCTTTGGCACTCAAAGGATTAATGCCTACTGCGTCATAAACTGGTTTTCTTGAGCAGGGAGGGTGGGATCCCGAGATAGTGAATTAGACAGTCATCATCCTAATAGAAACTGGCCTTAAGAAGAGTGTGATTATACTTTGGATGTCATCCTATATCATAACATACTCTCCATTCCTCTATTGCCATACATATTTGTACAGTTCCTGCTTTCCTGTATCTGTTTTTTTGAGGTCCTTGGAGGGAAGTCACAATATGGATGTATCTGTGAGAAGGTAGTGAAATATCCCCTATATATCAGATGGTGGATCCATAATATATGAGATCATTTATGCTAGATATTATACAATAAGCTTGTCCTCTGAAAAACACCCTATAAAAGCCCACCCCATGTTTGTGTTCTCTGTTTCTCTATTTATTTAAAGGGATAGTAATGTTTCATAATGAAAGCAGCTCTAATTAATCATCATAGTATTTGGACTTTGGAGAGTGTTATTTCAATTTTTTTTCAGAGTTGTAGTACAAGAGTAATTCAATGACAAAGTATCCCCCTCCCGCTCCTTTTACTGATGTAACACTGCTCAGCCAGAGCAGAAGGGAGGTGCCCAGGTAGACTGCAGAGAGGGACAATCTTCAATTAAGATAAGTGGAAAAACCTGAAAAACTTGTCAAGGGGGGCAGGGTTTTCATTGTTCTCATTGGAAGAAGATTGTCCTCTTCTGTTATCTGTCTGGTCTATGGACTGCATTCCGCATCTGAGAAGCGATAGCTTACACTAGGTAAAAGGGGTGGGAGGGGAAACTTTGCTTGTGAATATCTCTCAAACTATAAAGGTTTGAGAGATAAGACATATCGTTCTTTGTCCTTTTTAATGCCTACAAAATAAAATAAACATAAAACAAAGTATTACTATCCCTTTAAATATACCTTTAGCATCCTTGAATTATACAGATGTCTCCAAAGGATTGATTGTTTTTGATCATGTGGTAGGATACATAGAATGGTGAGCCTCTGTTATGTGTTTGACCCATGTTTTCTACCCATGAAATGCATAGGTGTTAATTTGTTATGTATGACATTTTTAATAGTGTTTTTATTAAAGGAATAGTAACACTTAATATGTAAAAAAATATATAGTGCAGGGTTTATCCTCCTGAGTAAAACAAGGGTATTTCCAGCGCTGAGTGGTGTTTTATTCAAATGTATTTGCTGCTCATGTTTGAATTTTTTGGTGCAATATCTCAGTGGCCTGAAATTGTACAGTGGCGCTGTTGCTACATCATCCCATGGACAGCTCTGGTCAGTTGACCATAAGCCTCCATTGAATAGTGTAGCAACAGTGCCACTGTGATGGAATTGTTCTCACCCTGAAAATGAAACTTGTCTATTTTCAGTGCTCTCCATTGTCTTCACATGTGTTCCCATTCTTGAAAACATTAATGTCCCCTGTGTGTGCATGCATTAGAGAATGTTGGCCATTTACCAGCATCAAATGGGTTAGTTAGTATGTATGTTTGATGTACAGAGGGATGGTGCCATCTAGTCTAGCTAACCAAAGAGACTGTGTTATGAGATAGAGGAGGGTAGAGCAAACCTGTGAGTGGAATGTGTGCCCCTTCCCCCTTAAATCAGGCTAAGCAGAATAAACCTGGTAAATGGTACCTGTGACATCAGATGCTGTAGGAGGTGGGTAGAAGGTAGCCAAAGAGAGAGAGATGGGAATGGAGTAGCAGGGGAGAAGGCCTCCCTAGAATGGAGGGAGGTCTGGGACCAGTCTGGAGTCTGACTAGCCCATGTGCTTGGTAAAGGAGTACTGGGGAAGCTGGGACTTGTGTGATGAAAGGGGCACCTGGCCACTTCACTGCCCACTCACACTAACTATTCCGCTGAGGGCAGTTAGTGTGAGTGGGCAGTGAAGTGGCCAGGTGCCCCTTTCAGATGAGGGTTATCAAGCCAAGCTGCGGCAGCTGCAGCCACAGAAAGTACCATTATGTTCCCATAACAAGGATGGTGGCCATGAAGCTATACTTCGGTGGTTATGGCCCAAGAATAAGGAAAGTGACTGTGAATAATCTCTTAAAATGCCTTCTCCAAATCCTCTGTCAGGACTAAAAGGTACAAAGAAACCTCCTGCAATCCAGCACCATGCATAGTGGGCGAGGTACCCACTCTTGTCTCTAGTGGGACTATGTGTAAGCTCCAGTATAAAGCTGAAATGGACTGTATTACATGGAACCCCTGGCAATCTGTACAACTTTGCTGGCACACCAAGAAGAGAACAGCAGAAGTGTATGGTTTTTATGCTTTACCCCTGTTTGTTTGCCTGTAATTGTTGTCCTATGTTTGTGTGCCGTGACCTCTCTAATAAATGCAATTTATTATCTTTTTGTCTGGCTGGAAAAATCGCTTAACCCTCGGTCTACCAAGCAGTAGCCCCTGTACCCGTCACAGCTACTGTAACATTTCAAGCATTTGAGATACCACACCTAAAAAATTCAAGTTTGAGACGGAATAACATTTGAATAAAACATCTCTCGGCAGTGGGAGTACCCTTGTTTGCTCAGGTGGAATAACCCTACAATAGATATTTTTGCATATTAAGTGTTACTATCCCTTTAAATACATATTTTTTATAAATGGCTTTTGCTGCCTTTGCTATTTTTGTCAGAAACTCCTACATGAGATGAGCAGCTGTTTTCCCCAAGGAGCGTGTATGGAATCCCCTGCAAATGTGTTAGCTGGCTCATCCTAATAGAGGCTGGGAAAAAGAAGAATGTAAGTATAATTGGGATATCATACTGTACTACAGCATACTCTTTCTTTACTACCATACACATTTGTACAGCTTCCTCTGTGGTCTTTTCTGTAAACCGAACATTTTCTTTGCCTGTCCCAGAATTACTGTATTTCTTCCTTGTACAGCATACTTAATGTCACAAGATCTTGAGGGTTATGCACTACTGTGTGATAAAGAGTAGTGTTGAGCAAGCACCCCGATGCTCGGGTGCTCGGGTGCTCTGACCGAGCACCCCCTGAGGCTCGAGTGCTCGGCCGAGCACCCGAGCCCCATTGAACAGCATGGGGCGACACGAGCATTTCACCAGGCACCCCCTGCTCTGATGAGGGGAGGGTGCCTGGTCAATGCCCCCCTTCATCTCCGCTATGCCCCCTTCATCTCCAAATGCCCCCTTCATCTCCGCAATGTCCCCCTTCATCTCCGCTATGCCCCCTTCATCTCCGCTATGCCCGTCTTCCACAATGTCCCCCTTCATCTCCGCTATGCCCCTCTTCCACAATGTGCCCCTTCATCTCCGCTATGCCCCTCTTCCACAATGTCCCCCTTCATCTCCTCTATGCCATAGAGGAGATGAAGGGGGACATTGTGGAAGAGGGGCATAGCGGAGATGAAGGGGCACATTGTGGAAGAGGGGCATAGCGGAGATGAAGGGGGACATTGTGGAAGACGGGCATAGCGGAGATGAAGGGGGACATTGTGGAAGAGGGGCATAGAGTCTATGCCCCTCTTCCACAATGTCCCCCTTCATCTCCGCAATGCCCCCTTCATCTCCGCAATGCCCCCGTACCTCCAGTCCCTGGTGGTCCAGCGGAGCGTCTTCGGATCTGTGCCTCTTCCGGCACAGATCCCCGCCACCCGAACATGGCGGGCGAGCACATGGCGGTACTCGACGAGTACCGCCATGTGCCGAGCAGAGCGATGCTCGAGCCGATCTGAGCATCGGCCGAGCACGCTCGCTCAACACTAATAAAGAGGTTACAAATCGGAGATAACTTCATGATATCACTTCTCCAGTTCCTATGTTATTCTTAGAGCCTATGCACTAAGATCTCCAAAGCTGGAGAAATCTTAGTGCTTTGGTTCCATAGAAAAACATAGGACATGGAGAAGTGATATCCCCAGAGATGTCATCTCAGCTTTATCACCTCTTTATCACACCATAGAGCATCTCCCCCATTATCTCCGTGTTATCACCAACCACAGCGAATGAACGAAAATTATATAGACCTTTTGCCTACAGCAAGTTCAATTGAACAAAAGGGTACATTCGAAAAAATGTTATATATATGTGTGAAAGCATGCTTGATCAAACAAAAGATTTGACTAAACAAAAATGTTTAACATGTGCATGAGCCTTGCTACATCAAACAACAGATTAGCACTCTCGCAATCCCCATACCTCACTCCCTAACCTCTTTTCTTTATTATACCATTTCCAGCACCTTTCCTGTTACAAAATGAACACTGACAAATCTGAAGCTCTGTCTTTAGGTCTGGCATGGACAGATTTGGAGAGATTATGGGATAATTTTATATTTAAATAGCAGTCCTCTTCACTGCGGTACTTGGGAATCAATCTGACATTGTGATTTTCCTCCCTTTTCAAAGCCAATTATCCTTTTCTATTCTGGCAATTGAGGGGAGAGATGGATCAATGGAAAGAGTTTAATATCTCCTGGATTGGACAAATTCACTCCCTGAAAATGAACATTCTCCCCAAATTGTTGTACCACTTTCAAACACGCCTGGTTAAACTACTACATTCAGTACTACGTTCGCTCCAATCTGCAATTTTCTTTTATATGGAGCAACAAGAAACTCTGAATTTCCTGTCCTGTCTGATGAGGCCTGCGTGTTTTGGGGGTCTCGTAGTCCCAGACATTTCTAGGTATTACATCACTACCCACCTTAAACAAATTATCCCATGATTCAAACCAATGGATACTCCTCTATGGGTAGATGTTCAATGAGACTTGAGAGCTCCGCTTTCTCTCCCTGGTTTGATCTGGCACCCCGGATGCTCGCGAGCAACTACTTTATCACCCCCCCCCCCGGTGCTTGTTTTCCAAATGAACATCTTGCGGACTGCCAGATTTCTTAACCCAACCATGTACTAAAGAGAGAAAGGATAGCAGTGGGGAGAGAGAAGAGTGCAGCAGAGTGAATGGGTTGATAGAGGAAGCAGTGATGATCCTTTAGAGGGGCAGCTTGAAAAGAGAAGAGGAGGTAGGGAGGAGCCTGAAGAGAGAGAGAGCAAGGATCGTCCGATGACAGGAGGCAGTAATAGGGAGAATGGGGAGATAAAGGATGATTCTGAGAGTAGTCCAACAGTCTTGTCACCTACCAAAACAGTTCCCTACCTCGTTCAGATGAGTGACCCACACAAGAAACCCACTTGATTTACAACTGAAGGTAAGCAAACCTTTCTGAAGACAGCACATGATTGCATTTCCTGCAATCTGATTGGGTAAAATGGAAAACGAAGAACGAATCAAAACACCCATTTCACTAGATGTGTTTTGTGTCCTTCTGGGACTCAAAGGGTGAAGTCAAATTAACTGAGAAGCAAAGCTCTCGAGATGTCTCCAGCAATTGAGGGGTGAACGAACAACATCATTTATTCAAAAGGTATTACAGCTCAGATTTGTATTTTCTGGGTGCAATGCTTTCACGGCCTGACATTGTACAAGGGGGCTGTTGTTGCTTCAGCCTATGGAGGGTTGTTGTCACTGACCAGAGGTGTCCATTGAATTCTGTAAAGACAGCACAACCATCAAACTTCAACCATGGCGTACTGCACCCCAAAAACAGAAGGTTGAAAAAAAAATCTCAGCATAATACCCTTGTTTTACTAAGAAGGGTAAACTCTGGAATTTATATTTTTCCATATTACACAATACTACCCTTTTAAAGGGATAGTATTACTTTTCATACATTTTATCTTTATTTTATTTTATAGGCATTAAAAAAGCATTAAGAACGATATAAGTCTTATCTCTCAAACCTTTATGGTTTGAGAGATATTCACAAGCAAAGTTTCCCCTCCCGCCCCTTTTACCTAATATAAGCCATCTCTTCTCAGATGTGGAATGCAGTCCATAGACCAGACAGGTAACAGAAGGGGACAATCTTCTTCCTATGAAAACAATGAAAGCCCTACCCCCTTGACAAGTTTTTCAGGTTTTTTCCCTTATCTTAATTGAAGATTGTCCCTCTCTGCAGTCTACCTGGGCACCTCCCTTCTGATCTGGCTGAACAATGTTACATTAGTAAAAGGGGCGGGAGGGGGATACTTTGTCATTGAATTACTCTTGAACTACAATTCTGACAGAACTGAAATAACACTCTCCAAAGTCCAAAAACTATGATGAGTAATTAGAGCTGCTTTTATTATAAAACATTACTATCCCTTTAAGTAACGGATACATAAATTTCCTCAAGGATGTCAATGTCCAGATCTATGAACTTCAAAGAGTCTGTGTTTGGGTATTCTAACAAATTCTATTATAGTCAATAGGAGACATTTACTGAAAACAACAGGGTTTATGGAATCTAAATTTTGTAACTAAAACAGAGACAGAAACAGGATCAAATTTGCAGTCAGAGTTTACAAGCAGATCATGTCTTATTAAACATTTAGAAAGTAAAAAAGAAATGTACTAATATCCTGCAGAGTCCGTGAAATCTTCATCCACATTGCAAATCTCTATTACAATTTTCAATATCACATTTTAAAAGAGAACCAATACATCCAAGTAACAGCATCCCACTTTTACCTTACTATGGCCAGAAAATCCTCATATCCCCCATGAACTTTGTCCTTGTGCCAGTCATATATTTAATCAATCCTGAATGTCGTGTCCATGACAGCTGTTAACAAGGTCAGGACTGCAGGACCTCAATTATTGCTCACTGTATATGTAATCTTAAAGGGATAGTAATACTTTGTATTATCTTCATTTTATTTTGTAGGCATAATATATGTCTTATCTCTCAAACCTTTATGGTTTGAGAGAGATTCACAAGCAAGGTTTCCCCTGCCGCCCCTTTTACCTAGTGTAAGCCATCTGTAAGTGTAAGCCTAGTGTGGAATGCAGTCCATAGACCAGACAGATAACAGCAGGGGACAATCTTCTTCCTATGAGAACAATGAAAGCCCTGCCCCCCTTAACAAGTTTTTCAGCTTTTTCCCTTATCTTAATTGAAGACTGTCCCTCTCTGCAGTCTATCTGGGCACCTCCCTTCTGATCTGGCTGAGCAGTGTTACAACAGTAAAAGGGGCGGGAGGGGGATAATTTGTCATTGAATTACTCTCGAACTACAACTCTGACAGAATTGAAATAACACTCTCCAAGGTCCAAATACTCTGATGATTAATTAGAACTACTTTTATTATGAAACATTACTATCCCTTTAAACTGGTTCACACAGGGTGCTTACATCAGTTTAAAACACTCCTAGGAACTGCAATTTCTGGCTCCGTGGACATACTATCCAGGACTAATAGAAGACATTGAGGGAGATGCACTAAGTTGTGATAAAGAGATGTTAAAGGAAGAGATGACGTCTCCAGTGATATCACTTCTCCAGTTCCTATGTTATTCTATGGAGCCAATGCACTAAGATTTCTCCATCTTTGGAGATCTTCGTGCATAGACTGTATAGAATAACATGGGAACTGGAGAAGTGATATCACTACAGGAGTTATCTCCACATTATCACCTCTTTATCACTTAGTGCATAACCCCCATTGTGTCTTGTGCCTTTGTTCAAGAGATAATGGGGGTTATGCACTAAGGTGTGATACAGTGGAGATAATTCCTCCAGTGATATCACTTCACCAGTTCCTAGATTATTCAATGGAGCCAAGGCACTAAGATTTCTCCAACTTTGCAGATCTTAGTACATTGGCTCCATGAAAAACATAGGACCTGGAGAAGTGATATTTCTGGAGACGTTATCTCTGAGTTGTCACCTCTTTATCACTAGGGATCACTAGGATTTGTGACCATAGCAAGGTAGCAAGGTAAGTATGGGGTTTTTATTATCTGGTATTAGTTCTCCTTTAACCTGTTGTATACAGTGTGTTAGAGGTGCCACCAATACAGGAATAATCAATTGCTGGACTCCCAGTTGTACTACCCAACTACCAATAGCCAGATGGGGATTATGGTAGTTGTAGCTCCCAACAGCTAGAGGTCTAACAATTGTCTACTCCTGTTCCAGCATCCAAGAAGTAAAATTAGCAGAAACAATTCTTAATAAAAAATAAAATTAAAATACATGTTGTAATTATCTCCTTAGTGTATAAAACAAAGGGTGTACCACTGCTGTGAGAATTTACATTAAAAGTTTTTACAGCTAAACACAAACTGCAGTTTTTCTGTTGTGGCACTGATCACATTCATGGATGGTCATAGTCAACCATTTAGGCTCTCAGTTAAAGTGCATCAAAAATGTGCCATTTGGACACCATTTGGGATGGAGCCCCTCAGGTCCTGCTCAGTCACAATTTCCATTTCCAAGTGCCATTGCAGGGAACAAACATCCAGGTTCGTATCAGACAGATATCATGCATTCAGGTCATTCACTGAAAAGTCAGGCAAATCATCTCTGCATGAGAGAAAAAGGAAAACCCCAAATGTATGTTTTGGCCTTTAGTGGGTCTCATCAGTAATGTGCAGCTGAATCCCTCTAGGCTAGTGTGCAACGTGAACCCCTCCAGCTAGTGCCAGACTACAATTCCCATCATGATGGGTAATGTAGCCCGGCAGATGCTGGAGGGCCTCAAGTTGCCCATCTATTCTCTAGACATAGAGTGAGCAAGGGCCCATGTCTGGGATACCTTTCCAATTAGGGTGACTACAAAACAAGAAATATGACAAGTGTACACTGTGAATAAATCAAAGTAGTTAAAAGGGGATGTATGACTGTGATGGAATGATTGTCACCATGAGAATGAACCCTGTCTGTTTTCAGTGATCTCCATTGTTTCATATGTATTCCCATTCTTGAAAACATTAATGTCCCCTGTATGTGCATGCATTAGCGTGTTGGCCATTTACCAGCATTGAATGGGTTGGTTAGTGTGTATGATGTACAGAGGGATGGTGCCATCCAGTTTAGCTGACCACAGAGATTGTGTTATGAGATAGCCAGTGTTGGTCAGCTGGGGGCGGGGGGTAAGGCAAATATGTGTGTGGAATGTGTTTACCTTCCCCCTTACATCAGTCTAAGCAAAAAGAGAACTTGAAAATGTTACCTGTGACATCAGATCCTGTAGAGGGTGGGTAGAAAAAGCCTAAGACAGAGGGAGAGAGGAGAGAGATGAAAATGTAGGACAGGAGAGAAGGCTTCTCCATAATGGTGGGAGGCCTAGGGTCCATGGGCATTCTAAAGGAGTACTGGAGAAACTGGGACTGGTGAGTGCCCTCACCGAAAGAGTTAGAGTGAGTGGGCACTGAAGTGGCCAGGTGCCCTTTTCAGTTGTGGGCTACAAGTCAAGGCGGCATCAGCCACAGAAGTACCCTGATGTTCCCACCACAAGGATTGTGGCCAGAAAGCTAAACTTCGGTGTCTATGGCCCAAGACTAAAGAAGGTGGCTGGGAATAATCTCTTAGGATGCCTTCCCCAACTCCTCTGTCAGGACTGAAAGATACAAGGAAACTTCATGTAATCCAGCAGTATGTGTAGTGGGCAGGGTGCCCACTCTTGCCTCTAGTGGAACTATGCTTAAGCTCCAGTATAAAGCTAAAATGGACTGTGAATATTATTTTTAACCCCTGGCAATTTCTGCAACATTGTTGGCACACCAAGAAGAGAACAGCAGAACTTTGTAGTTTTTGTTTTACCCCTGTTTGTTTGCCTGTAATTGTTGTCCTATGTTTGCGTGCCGTTACCTCTCTAATAAATGCAATTTATTATCTTTTTGTCTGACTGGATAAATCGCTTGACCCTCGGTCTATCAAGCAGTAACCCCTGCACCCCATCATCTTACTAAAAGTTTACCTTAATCTCTTTCTTTTATCTCCTCTAACAATGCTGTTTTGTTGTTTTTTTAAAAAACGATATAGAAATACAGTTTGACAGCTTAATTTTTACCCGTGACGTGTTCTCCTCATTCTGATCGGCAAAACGCTTGCCGATTAGAATACAGGAGAGATCCTTCTCCACGCTGGTCTGTCTATAAGCTGCAGCACTCTCATTGGCAGTGATCAATATCTAGCCAATGAGAGTGCTGCAGCTTACAGACAGACCATCGTGGAGGAGGATCTCTCCTGTATTCTCGTCAGCTAGCATGTTGCCAATCAGAATGAGGAGAAGATGTCACGGGGAAAAACTAAGCTTTTCTATAGAGTTTTTTTTTAAACAACAACACAGCATTGTTAAAGTAGATAAAAGAAAGAGATTAAGGCAAACTTTTAGTAAGGTGATACATCCCCTTTAATTTTTGGAGACATATATTTGGGGCTGTGCAGAGAAAATTTACCTGAGAGTTTGGTTCTGGACCATCGGTGAGTAGGTCCAGACAAAATATGAAAACGTTAATCTCTTCTCCTTAATGCACATGGGAGCGAGAAACGTGACTGAGCAACACCTGAGGGGGTGCCATCCCCAGTTGTAATGACAAAGTTTAACTTATGGTCCGCTTGCTTTTTTTCACACCTCATATATATTCTGTAGTCTGTATTCTGTAGTCTGCCTGTACCGATAACTTGACATTCTCTTCAGTCTGGAACCATATTAATCAGAATGTCTGGTACATTTGTTTCCCCATTAGAGAAGAGGTGGACAACGTGTCGCACTTCACCAAGGTGTTGGAGATCTCTTAAGCATCCAGTGGATTTAACTGTGGGGTTAACGTGAATAAATTAAGATGCTTCAACATATTAAATAAATAATTCACTGGCATTCATCCGCTTAAACAAACGGATATTTGCAGATTTTTTTTTAAATCAGGAATTTTTATGCCCAATTTAAATAAAAATACAGCAATAATTGCTAATGTTATAAATATTTGTGAAGTTTAATCAATGATTGTTTACGATTTGCATTTTTTATAGAAAAATGAAAGATATTTTGCCAACCCAAGATTATTTCAGTGTGTTCTGGTATAATAATGGCAAGAAAATGTTAATGTTGCAATATGTGAGTAATTTCCCTTCTCCGCTCACAGAACAGGCATGTTAGCACATCAGGAAAAGCCGTTGTTGTATTAGGGCCCTATGTTCATAAGAAAGACGGTGTCATTTGATGGCAAACCAACTGCATCACAGTGGACAATTATCATTTGCCATAATTCCCATCAATTTCAAAAGCAATGCAAATGCTTTGGAGGGCTCTGAGGCATTTAAGGGGTGATTATATCCCAGTTTAAATTTTTGGGTATTTTCATTTCTCCCATTTGTTGATTTTGGTTTACTACAGAACCGCATGTCTTTAGCTTGTTTGCCTTTTGGGCACTATTTAGCAAGCTATGCTATACAGCAATAGTGAAAATCTCCAATGATTTAAATGGACTTTTAAATATCTATCTATCTATCTATCTATCTATCTATCTATCTATCTATCTAATATCTATCTATCTATCTATCTATCTATCTATCTATCTATCTATATCTCCATCTGTCTATCTATCTATCTATCTATCTATCTATCTATCTATCTGTCTGTCTGTCTGTCTGTCTGTCTGTCTGTCTGTCTATCTATCTATCTATCTATCTATCTATCTATCTGTCTGTCTGTCTATCTATGTCTGTCTGCATAAATCATATATTATAACATTGTGCTGATAAAAGTATGCTTCTGCAGTCTCAGAGTGTAGATACCGTAAAATCTCGGGTATAATACACAATTTTACCCCACTTCACCTTATGTGAAGTGGGGGGTGCGTATTATACACGAGAGTTATTTGAAAACAAAAAAAATTAGTGTATCAGGGCATTACCATTGGCTGGAGGAGGAAGGTCCTGAAAGCCTATTGAAAGAAGTGGGCTGCAAATGCAAGCATGCCGCCAGCAGGGAAGATGGGTACTCCAGTGAAAGGAAGTACTGTAAGCCTTATTGTAAGAGCGGACTTCAGTGGGGATGTCAGTGGGAGCAAGTAATCCTTATTGTGAGAGCAAATTGGGCCAGTGGAGGGAGGGAAGGCATCTGCCAGCTGTAAAAAAAAATTTACTGTCCTGTTTGTACTGAAATAATACACTAAATTCAAAATAAAAGTGAAGATATTACTCACATGGAGTCTCACACCAGCTGTTATCTCCCACAACCGGTTAAAAGCTTAGCGGGGAATCCGGGTGCTGGTTCCCCCCGCTACAGAACCACACAAGTGTGCATCGGATTTTCAGGCTTGCGTTCAGACTTAAAAAAACATCATTGCAGTAGCAGCAGACCAAATAAATAAAATATAAAATTATTGATAAAAAAAAAAAACACATTAAAAAACAGACAATGTCCTCAAGGGGGAAAACAAGAGTGCTTGTTATATATAGGCATTCTTGTTTTCCCCTAAAATCTTAGGTATACTATACACCTGCGTATTATACACAGGTGCATATTATGCCTGAGATTTTAAGGTATGTTTACTTATGAACACAGTTGATTAAAATAAACTTTATTTACATATTTAAAAGTAACAAATACTTTTAGCAATGAAAATAAAGGCTACATTTTAATCAGCTATGTGTGCTCACATAACGGATTCCTAGGATTTGAAAATATTGTATTTTCTGCCTCTAGTCTCGCCACTCCAGCTGCCATTGTTTTTAGACCATGTCCTACTGTCTGGACGCTCTGTATCATCCGTGGCGTGGGGGCAGCCTCTACTGCGCATGACTGTCCCACGACCAGCTGGCAGTGGCACTGTGGCCAGTGTAACGGGCTCTATAACTAGTATATACATAAAGCTCTATGGATGATTTACGTCTGGTTGAAGATTTTTTTCTCAAACACACAGTGAAACTGATTCAATAACAGCTGTAGTAGTATTGGGGCAAACTAGCAGCACCATATGGAATAAATGAATATCTCCATTGACTTAAATCTGGCTTTTTAACCCCTTGAAGGCTAGAGAGGTCTGCAGATTTCAAGGGCACTAAAAACAAGTGCATAATAAGTAACTAATAAGTAAAGTCAAATTACCTATACTTTTCAATAGTTTGTGTTAATTTTCCATTATTTTTTAACACCTTTATGTGTGAATATCTGTTTCCAGAGAGGTTTCCGTCAGAGGCTGTGTAAACAAGGATAGTGATACGATGTTGCACTATCCCTGCACCGCTATATGTTCTGTAAGGATTTCCTGTTGCGGGGATAGTGCAACATTTTATTAGTGTTTTCTCAGTCCGTGACAGAAAGCTCTTTGGAAACAGAAATTCAGTAAGCTCCCCTTGAGGGACATTAAATTGTAATAAAATTTACTTTCCAAGCTATGCACTTTCGGAAAATGTGGCCAAAATGGAGGTTGATTGTCACTTTAACCCTTTGAGTGTCAGAGAGGTATCCAATGCATTGCAAAGTAATGTGTTGGATACCTCTCTGGCACTCAAAGGGTTAAACATTTCTTCTGGGATTATTGACTGTATAGAATTTGAGGCCTGTCCAACAAATTATCAAGTAGGTGTATACATGTACAGGAGTAAATCCAAGATTCCTGGAGAGGGACTTTCAAGATATAAAATAAGTATAGAATAACTGTCTTTAGAATTTGCTTTACATAATCCTGCATCCAGAGGCCATTGCAATATCCTGTGAATGGACCAAGGGGTGGGGAATCTGTGAAGTTCCACCTATTGTTGGACCAGGGCTCAAAATTTCCACTCACCACTAGCCAATGGCGAGTGAAAATTTAGCCCTGGCGAGTAGAAATTCAGCCCTGGTTGGTATGTAATGGTTTGCAGTGGCAAGTAGCTTTTCAGGTCTAGCTAGTAGCAAAGGACTTCAACTTTTAAGCCCTGGTTGGACTACAGTTCCCACAGTTGGCTGGCTGAGGCCAGTGTGCATGCCTTGGAACTTTAATTTGTGGAGTCCTCAACAGAGCCAGATCATCCATTATGCCAACCTTGGCTACTGCCAAAGGCCCTGGTCAATATGGGGGGCCCAGGCTGCAAGTGATGAATCACCAACAGAGCCTCTGCTGTTGCTACTACTAACATCTTGTGTCAGATGACTTTTTTGTTGAAAGAGAAAAGCACCATCCAGTTGCTCACACTTCTGTTAGAGCCACAATGTCAGTATCTGCTAGCAGCTCTCTGTGTCAGAGGCACCAGATCAAAAAAAATGGGGCCCCAAAATGGTTCCTTGCCTAGGGCCCTATGGAACCATAATACGTCTCCGGCCCTCGGAGTCCCCTCTGATGCTGCTGGAGGGTATAATTGACACAAATCACAACAAAAAGGGGGAGGGGTTTACTGGTGAGTAGGGGCAGGGCTTTCTGGGGGTGGGGAATGAGGAAAAGTGGGAGGAACTGGGTGGGAAGGAGCAAGAAAACTCCCCACATCTGGAGAATCAGCCTCTGCCCCGGAGACCCGGTAATGAACTCTCAAAACCGGAGTCTCTGGAGCAAATTCGGAGAGTTCCCAGGTAGGCCAGTGTATGTTGTATTTCAACAACAGCTGGAAGGAACCAGTTTGGCCTCTCCTGGCACAGCATAAACACAACAGCAGCAAACAATACTCATCAGTGTGCTGCTAAAGTTTTTTTCTTTCTGGTCTGATGGGGCAACAGAGTGCAGGGGTGAATTTCTGCAAGGGATACCCAAGACTGTCAGACAGGTGTTTCCAAAAAATAAATGATATATGGAATAGCAATACCTACAATTTGCTTTGTGTAATGCTGCTTCCAAAAGTCATTGCAGCTCCAGTGTATTGAGCATGGATGAGCAATCTGTAGATCTCTAACAGCTGGAGGCATTTACAGGGTTATTTAACCCCTTAAGGACCAGCCGCACGGCCAGCACTTAAGGACCATGGAGCATTTTTTAATTCTCTTATTGGAATCAGAGGTACCTGAATGGTATGTAGCCACTGGAGGACCCCTGAAGTCCAGTACACAGATGTTCGTCATGGGTCCATGTTCTTCCCATGACGTACATATACATCCTTAAGGGGTTAAAATCATTGCAGGGCCCTGAGAAAAGTATAAATTACTGAGCCCTCTTTGCTCATTGGCTGCAAGTGTGGTTTACAGCACATTGCTCTGCAATTCATTGGAGACATCACTAGTATCAATGGGATTAATTCATAACAACCCCTAATAAAAGTGGTTAAAGTAGCTTCACACAATTCTGAGCATACATTATATTATATTACATTAGCAGTAGCTTCACAAATTATTAAGGTTACATTACAGTAAACTTTTTTTTTTATTAAAACATTTTATTGTGCTTTTCCTTCTATGTAATATAAAGGGAATTCCATTGCCAGGACATTTTTCATTCAAAAGTTATTACACCAAGGTTGACAAAGCTAAGTCCAAAATACTTTTCACATTCAACTTTGCAGAATGCTAAGTTGTTACAACCTACTTACAGACATTGAGCAGACTGTACTGTGTTCCTAAGCTCATTAGGGAGAGGGTGATTCTGATGTTCCAAACTGTATTGCATGTAGGGCAGGATTTATATCCAAGACATCCCTAGGCAAGGAACCTTGGGTGACCTTAATGCACACCCCACTCACAGTCCCATCACTGGTTCCTGGACAAAAAAGCTGCTAACCCCTGCTGCTAGAGTGATCTCCAACTCATAGCTTTGCAATATGTTGGCAATGTTAAATAATAGACGGTGAAAGTATATATAAATTGGTGCAAGGACAATGAGATTCCTCTGGTCACACCCACAATTTAGAATGGGGGCATGGCCAGCATAGCTGAGATGCTTCTTAAAATTTGGGACTCTAGGCAGTTGCCTTACTCTGCCTAATGGGAAATACAAGTCTGACGGTATGACAGCAAAACTTTTCCTTGACTGTTGGGGGCCCCTTCTCAACTATGGTCTCTTTTTAAAGGGATAGTAATACTTCGTTTTATCTTCATTTTATTTTGTAGGCATTAAAAAAACATGAAGAATGATATAAGTCTTATCTCTCAAACCTTTATGGTTTGAGAGATATTCAAAAGCAAAGTTTCCCCTCCCGCCCCTTTTACCTAGTGTAAGCCATCTCTTCTCAGATGTGGAATCTGGTTGTAAGACCAGACAGATAACAGCAGGGGACAGTCTTCTTCCTATGAGAACAATGAAAGCCCTGCCCCCCTTGGCAAGTTTTTCAGGTTTTTCCCTTATCTTAATTGAAGATTGTCCCTCTCTGCAATCTACCTGGACACCTCCCTTCTGCTCTGGCTGAACAGTGTTACATCAGCAAAAGGGGCAGGAGGGGGATACTTTATCATTGAATTACTCTTGAACTATAACTCTAACAGAATTGAAATAACACTCTCCAAATTCCAAATACTATGATTATTAATTAGAGCTGCTTTTATTATGGAACATTACTATCCCTTTAAGACAGCCCTGGGCATGGACATACCCACAAAAGGAGTAAACATTTCTCATTACTATGGTTCTGAAGATTTGTCTCTGATGTCATAGGGGTGTATGGGCACCTGGAACCCCCCTCTAGGTTAGCACTGGCTTCCTGGGTAACTGGAACCCACCCCCTTTGGTTTGCCCTTGACCTAAATTGCAAATGTACAGCTTATAATTGTGTTGAGACCGCTACTCAGTTTTAAAGAAGCAATGTTAAAAGCGCTGCTGTATTCCATTACAGTTTTGTTCATTCAGATATCTATATACAGTGACAACACTGCAGAGTGTTGCATATATTGTTGGCACTGTATAAAAAAAGTGAAAAGAAGAATACTCTTTCTTGTTTGCCCCTCTTTGTGAGGTTTGAAACAGTATTTAGTGAATCTCCACAATGATAAACGAAGGCTGCCTTTGTTCTGTCATCTTAAGCTGAACATTGTCTATTGTGCACGTTCTATTTTCTTCAACAACTGGATACAATCTTCCAGTCTCCCCGTTGCAGACGCCAAACAAATTCGGAGACGCTCTGTCTGGCTCAGCTTTCTCCGTTTAAAGAAGCAGCTTCCCACTACTCATCAAATAACACTTAGGTAAACAACTCCACTATACACGAGAAATCCATCTCGGCCTAACGCACCTCTACAGAACTCATGTCTCCATTCTGCCTATTAACGGAGGCTGAATAAGTATCAGGTGCAGATACACTTAGAAACAGTACATTACACTTCACAAGTTAACCCTTTAAAGGGACCCTATCACCTAAAAAGTTGATGATAATGAAAAACCTTCCAAAATCACCTATATGTGGTATTAGCCATTTTTTCATTTAGAAAATTAGTTTTTGAGTCATCATTCACTGCCAGTGTTCATCAATTAATTTTCCATCTTCCGCTAACACTGAAAGGGTTAAGTGTCAATGAGTGGGGGGTGGGACTTAATGCAGGGCTAAAACAGGAAGTACCTTCACAGCATGTCTTCATTAGCATAATCAATAAATCTAAATAACTCAAAAACTAGTTTTCTAAATTAAAACATTGCTAATACAACACATAGGTGATTTTGGAAGCTCTTTCAATATCCTCAAAGTTTTTTTTAGGTGATAGGGTCCCTTTAATGTATCAGACGGTATGCAACAAATTACAAAGCAATGTTTTGAACAACACTAGTCCTTAACCCTTTGAGTGCCTGTGAGATATCCAATGCATTGCAATGTGATGTGTTGTCTATCTCTCTGACACTCAAAGGGTTAAACAGTTTAAGGAACAATAATCCCTAAGAATGAAAATAGGTTATATAATATTAAATATAATTTTTTTCAGCTAGTAAAAGGAGGTATTTTAACTTTCACCTGTAAAATCTATTCCTAAACCAGCATATGTAATGCTTGTGTACATTGTCCTATAGAGAGACTCCATTTGGTTAATATTGTTTGGGCTGTTTATAGTGAAAGACAGGAACTCAGGCAGTAAATGTATTGAGATTATTACCCAGTGCCTTTGTATCCAGAAAGGAGATCACCTTATCTAATTCCATTTACAGACAATACGGTGCTATCATTTTTCAGACATCAATCAAGCTATGGTAATGGGAGTCAGGGATCCCTGACAGGAATGGCTGCTCCCATACAACATATGTAAGACTAGATTTCAGCCACTGGAAATATAGAATTGTTTAAAGGGATAGTAATGTTTCACAAAAAACAGCAGCTCCAATTAATCTTCATAGTATTTGAGCCATAGAGAGTGTTATTTCAATACTGTCAGATTTGCAGTTCAAGAGTAATTGAATGATAAAGTATCCCCCTCCTGCCCCATTTACCTAGTGTAAAACTGCTCACCTCAGATGTGGAATCTGGTTGCTTGACCAGACAGATAACAGCAAGGGACAATCTTCTTACTGTGAGAACAATGAAAATCCTTCCCCCATTGACAGGTTTTTCAGGTTTCCCCTTATCTTAATTGAAGATTGTCCATCTCTGCAATCTACCTGGGCACCTCCCTACTGCTCTGAGCTGAGCAGTGTTACATCAGTAAAAGGGGAGGGAGAGGGATACTTTATCATTCAATTACTCTTGAACTACATCTCTGACAGAACTGAAATAACACTCTCCAAGGCCCAAATACTATGATGATTAATTAGAGCTGCTTTTATTATGAAACATTACTATCCCTTTAAGAGACCAGAATGTATTATACAGTATTCCAGTGTATGTAACCCCAGTTCATGTCTGTGTTAGCATTATGTTATCATTTTCTGTGTCAATATGAAGTAATGAGACTGATGTACGCATATGACCTGGATCTTTTATTTATATCAATGGGATTTGGGGAATTTAGTTTTCCCCCCCAAATGTGACTTTACTTTTGCCTGAAAATTGGTCCTTTTTAACTTACTGAATAAGAATCTATGGGGGATGTACAAAAATAGCAAAAGTGACATAAAACAGATGTTTGGCATTTAAAGAGATAGTAATGTAACTATATAAATACAGATCCATTTATTCATTATACCTTTTTATAATGCTCTGTAGTGTTCTAAATGTCCATATTGGTGCAGTTTTATTGTAATTTTATTGTAAAGTTTCTCCCTTCTGCTCCTTTTCCATATGTCATTCTTCTTCCCTACATAACAGAAAGCCGTTCTGGACAGATTGCAAAGAGGGACAATCTTGTATCAGCATAAGGAAAACCCTGCTCACCTTCATCAAAGGTTTTCCTTATATGTAAAAGTAGGGGGGTGCAGTGTTAGTAAGGACTCTGTAAGTTAGCACCAGAATTTTGAATTTAATTCTATATGCTAACAGGAGACAGTGTAGGGATTGGCAAAGAGGAGTGGTATTTGAGGAGCGATATGTGAGGTCGATGAGTCTGGCAGCAGAGTTCATTATGGACTTTTGTGGGATTAGTTGGGTGAAGGGAATGTCCAGCAAATGCACAAGGGGCATGGGGAGAGTGAAAGGAGTAGGAGCAGTGCAGGAACATGTGAATAAAGTGGTACTCCAAAAACTGACTACAGCCATGGTTGCTGCAATGTGTACAATAAATGAGGCAGTTTGTCAAAGTCCTACAAAAAGTTCCTGTGCCACCAGCACCAGGACATTAATAAACCATCAAAAAACACTGCCGACAACAGTGAGTCACATTCTAATGTTGATAGTATAGTGGAAGAAGGTGTAACAGCTCAATCAACTGCTGCATCTGACAGTTACACAAACAAGCACATCACCTGTCCTGAAAGTAGTAGTGAACATTGTGAAAATCCCTGTAAGGGGAAAAGTAAAATTACATTTTTTGAGACCCCTGAAAGCCTTTAGGAATATAAATGTATCGGGGAAGAAGCAGTGGTCGATGCTGAGGGTGACCTAATTACTGATGAAGATCATGTAGATCTAATACAGCAACAACACAGGTTATCAGCCTCAACAGACCTATCTATGATGAGTGCCTCTACTGTTTTGGAGGCGCAGCACCTTTGACACCCAGTAGTATTACAACTGCAGCAACATCTAGCCCTAGTATTAGTAGCTGCCCTCAAGGAAGCCCGTAGTCTATGAAGTCCACACATGCCATCTCTTCAGAAGAAGGATGTACACAGGCAGCAGTAGTAGCAGGCACTGACAGCTGATGTGTGCTACTGCTCATACTACCAGCAAGTTCCTCCTTCATTAGTATGGTTCCCCATAGGGACAATGCCAGTGGGGGACTGTGAATTATTGGGTCATGGGTATGTGGACTTCCTTGACCGCGGATGCTACTGACTTTCTCTTCCACATCTATATCAGCAGCAGCAGAGCCCATCCAGCTTGCTGTTCATAGTACCAGCCCTTAAAGGGATAGTAATACTTTGTTTTATCTTTATTTTATTTTGTAGGCATTAAAAAAACATGAAGAATGATATGTCTTATTTCTCAAACCTTTATGGTTTGAGAGATATTCACAAGCAAAGTTTCCCCCTCCCGCCCCTTTTACCTAGTGTAAGCCATCTCTTCTCAGATGTGGAATCCAGTCCATAGACCAGACAAATAACAGCAGGGGACAATCTTCTTTCTATGAAAACAATGAAAACCCTACCCCCTTGACAAGTTTTTCCCTTATCTTAATTGAAGATTGTCCCTCTCTGCAGTCTACCTGGGCACCTCCCTTCTGATCTGGCTGAGCAGTGTTACATCAGTAAAAGGGGAGGGAGGGGGATACTTTGTCTTTGAATTATTCTTGAACTACAACTCTGACAGAATTGAAATAACACTCTCCAAAGTCCAAATAGTATGAGGATTAATTAGAGCTGCTTTTATTATGAAACATTACTATGCTTTTAAACCAAATTTTATTTTAATTTTAACTTTTAATTTGACATTTTTCCTCTCTCCCTCTCTCGCAGCCTGCAGCTATTCTCTTAGTCTGCTAAACTACACCATGCTGTATTTCGGGAAATGTTTATACTATTGAGATGGACAGTTTCCCCACCAGTGGAAACATAGGTGGAAAATGGAACCATTCTTGCGAGAAATTCTGTGGTGGTAGTGAAATGGCAGAAAATGCATGGATTGCTCTGGGGCGTCCTGTGATTGAACAATGGGTCAACCCTGTTCCAAGCCTTCATTTTACTATGTACACAAGGATGTGAACTGTGAGTTTATACAAGGCACTATCACTATAAAATAAAGGCTGTTCTACCCTCTTTAATACAAGTCTTGGCTGTATTTCTCAATGGTATTTTGACTGGAAATTCTAATCCCAGACACTGAGCAAGCAAATTCACTTACCTCCCTGGCTCTTGGGAACGCCACTCTGGGTTTTGAAGCTAAATTTACTAGCTGTGCAGGTCACTGATGAGAGGCAGACATGACTTCCTGACTTCAGAAAGATGATGAGCATTCACGACAAGTACTTACAGAGTAGTACTGCTAATCATTACTTGCAGGGCTGGCGCCACCTATAGGCGAGGTAGGCACAGGCCTAGGGAGCACATGTACTGGAGGTGCAGGCAGGCAGTAGAGAAGAGCTGCGCCCTCACACACCATGGTGGCTGCTGTAGCCTGTAATGAGGAGAGAGGTGTTGTAACACGTGATGTCTGTTGGACCTTGGAGTGTCGCCGTTGCCGTGTCGGACACTCCAGTAGTACGTTCAGTTTAAGCTTGTCAGTACGGCCATTGGCATGTTACTTTCTATTTGTTTTGAATGGAATTGAATTTATTCTTTTCCCAGTGAATGGCGCGATGGTGCCCCTGGGACAGGGGGCCGGGTTAACCCTTTGAGTGCTACTATGCTAGAGAGATATTCAAAACATTATGGAATTATGGAAGATATTTTTCATGTTATGAATAGGTTAACCCTTTGAGTGCTGATGTGCTAGAGAGGTATCCAAAACCTTATGGAGGATATTTTTCATGTTATAGATAGGTTAACCCTTTGAGTACTACTGTGCTAGAGAGGAATCCAGAGCCTTATGGAGGATATTTTTCATGTTATGGATAGGTTAACCCTTTGAGTGCTAATGTGCTAGAGAGGTGTCCAAAGTATTACGGATAACTCTCTAGCACAGTAACACTCAAAGGTTTACCCTATCCATAACATGAAAAATATCCTCCATTGCTCCATAATACTTTGGATACCTCTGTAACACATTAGCACTCAAAGGGTTACCCTATCCATAACATGAAAGATATCCTCCATTGCTCCATAATACTTTGGATACCTCTGTAACACATTAGCACTCAAAGGGTTAACCTATCCATAACATGAAAAATATCCTCCATAATGCTTTGGATTCCTCTCTAGCACAGTACCACTCAAAGGGTTAACCCCCAGGGGCACCTTTACGCCATTCAGTGGGAGAAACAATTAATTCAACTCCAAACCAAGTTAGTGTTAGTCAAGTAGTGACTCCTGGTCCAGTACAGAAATTTGTCTTTGAAATGGACCTGGAAATTATTAAAAAGGTCCTTTTTTATTGAGTATAAAAGCTCTCAAATTTCTGTGATATTTTCTAAAACCTCCTCAAACTGACAGTGTCAGTAGAATGACTGACAGTTTTCCCCCTCATTTGAGAGGTCTTTCATGTTTTTAGTACATCCTCACGAGGTATATTCCTAAACCTTTAAACTACTGTTGGATAAGCCAGAGATTGTCATAATAAAGCACTCATTTGATTCACGGTGCTTGTTCTGTATTGTGATATTTCATTGGTTCTCAGACTGGTCCATTGAACCCTGAAGAACTTTAAGAGCTTTCACAGGAGAACTGTATATATGGCAGAGAGGGGGAAAAGCCTGGATTGACAGGCAGTTTATCTGTGGTTCTGTGGCTACCAGAGAACATATGGAAGACTCTAACACTTCACAAAGTGTAATTTTGTGTACTGTAAGATTCACTTTATAAAAAGCACTGTAACCTAGCTCCCTATAAGACAAATGATCAGATACTATTTCCTGATGATAGTATTTACTAGTAGAAACTGTCTTTGAAAGATATTTTGATAGTCATACTAGGTCAACAAATCAACAACATACAGGGGAAATAAACATTTATGTCACTTTTAACCAGTTGTAATTGTTAGAGACCTCTCTGCCATTCAAAGGAATACAATATAATTTTCTCTAGCATTCAAGGGGGTTAAAAGTCCCAGTTAAGTCAGTGTGAATCTTTATTTTCTGCTATGGTGCAGTTGGTTTAAAATGCGTGCAGTTGGGTTAAAATGCGCTCAGTTGGTTTAAAATGCGCTATGGAAACAATCATGAAAAGAGATGGGGTATAATTGGGTGGGGAATAAAGGGGTGGGATACAAGGGGCGGTGTCAGTGGGGAGGCAAAATGAGGTTTTGCCTAGGGTGGCAAAAATCCTTGCACTAGCCCTGATTGCTTGTATCCAGCAGACTTGAGACAGGAGGCAAGAAGGAACAATGGAAAATATGGGAGCTAATTTGCTCAGGGACATAAACATACTAACATGCAAACACATACTCTCAAAAACATCCACACTTGATATAGAAGGGTAACCTGTAGCTCTCCAGCTATTGCACTTCAGTCTCCAACATCAGTATGACAGGAGCTGCAGTACTACAAGAGCTATATATGCACAGACTGCCTTTCTGTATAGGGGCTTTATTATGTCTGATGACTAAGGCACAAGCCCTGATCAAGGAGGGCAACCTGTGGCTCCCCAGTTATTATTTTACTGCAATTATTATTATCCTAATAGATGGAGATGTATTCAGCAGCTGGTCTACAAAAGAAGTATTTTCCTGAGCCAGTTAATCAGATCAGGGCAGTTTTAAGAATCCCTGAGATCCCTGGTGGAACCATGACTAGAGGCCCCCAAATACAGCTTAACATTTAGGATCCTTACTTTTAGTGGTAACCTTTCTTTTTCTTCCTTCATATTTTTTTAGAAAAGTAACCCCACTCCTCCATGACCATCCCAGTTGGCTCGTTAATGCAGTCCTCTTACCCCTAGCCCCACTCCCCTATACATTTATGATTTAATACAGCTAATAGATGCCTTTAGCATGGCTCCTACCTGTCAGCAGTAATGGAAATGTTTTCTATGTGGTTCTTATATGTCTGGTGCAGTGGGGGAGTGGCTCCTCCCCCATCCTCATTGACCTATCTGCCCACCTCATTGACCTACCTCTGTCTAAATGACTTGCTCCTGTCCTCTTTCTGGTAACCAGCACACAGCAGAAGAACTCTGAACCATAGACAACTGTGGCTGGTGGAAAACTGCTCAGCTCCTCATTTGCTGGCAGCCACATAGTAACTGATCACAATAATGCCAGCTGTACAACAACAGTACAGGGGGCACCCATTTGTAAAATAGTAGTCAAAATAATTTGGCAGGGCTTTATGGTGCCCCCTTTCTAAATGGTGCCCAGTGTGACTGCACTTGCTTCATTGCCATAAAAATGTACCTGGCTGCAGAAAAACTCTACTTTTTCCTTCTACATATGACCCTTAACAAATCAAATGGAAGTGGTGAAAACTACTTTATGTAATGTACCTTCTTCAGGGTTACAATTAAATTATTTCAATCCATGGGAAGTTTGGTAATTTTTAGTTATTCCCTATGGTGCATTTCAGTTTGCTTTCAGGGCCATGTTTACATCTCCCGTGAACATAGGTAAGGTCTGCTACACACCCTTAGCTCCTCCCATGGCCAATCCCCACTCATCACATAACCACACCCCCATCCCATCCACTATTTCCTGGTCCAGAAATTACATTTAGCCTATAACAAACCAGTACAAAGAAAATCCCTGTAACCCCTTGGTTGTTAGAGAGATCTCAAAAGCTGAGCGTCTCAATTTTTTGGTGACCTCTCTAGTATCCATGGAATAAAAAAAATCCAGTAAATTAGTATTTAAAATGATGCAAGGACATTGGCCACCCCTACAATTCACAGTATGAGAGTGGTTACCAAAGAATAAGAGGTCCTCAAAACTTGGTGCTCTAGGCTGTTTCCTGTTCTGCCTAATAGGAAATCAGGCACTGCTGCTATACTATTGTTCCTTTTGCGCCCAGAAGGTGAATACATTTTCAGAAATCTTAATGAACATGTTACGGAAACCAGTATCACTCAGCTGAGGTAATTCTGTAATTCTCATCCTATTCAAACTTCTGAGAAGATGTTAGTTGTACGGAGAACAGCTGCAGTGCCGCAGGTTGAATACACAGGGATAACAATGCCTTAAGAACCAAGAAAATCCAACATATTTCAATGGAAAATAGAACAAGGGAAAGGAACTGAAAAAGCTATGTATGCTTCCCATTACATGAGCAATGCTCTATGACTGTGAATAAGGTGGTTACATGGAGGGCATTGTTCAATTTTGCAAATTATGCTTAGTGAAAAAATAAATATACATTTTTGAAATTTCCTCAACATACTGACGTATGAGTCAATTAGTTGAGATCATACCAGCTTTCCTCTCTGTATTGATTCCACATTCTCCATAGGAAAAAAAATCTCTCCAAAAAACTAAGATCAGCTCAGGGCTGGATTTCCCAATAAACAGAGTAGGCAACTGCTTAGAGCTCCAAATCTTGAGGGGCGGTGCCTTAGCTGTGCTGGCCACACCCATATTCTAAATTGTGGGTGTGGCCAGATACATTTTAATGTCCCTGAACCAGTTTTATACCCATTTACATGCTATTATTGTGGAGCAATGTGTTGGAAATCTCTCTAGAAACCAAGGGGTTATTGCTTGTTATAAACCAAGGGTATTTTTGTGCCAGGAAACAATGGATGGGACTGGGAATGGGGTCATGTGAGCAATGGGGGTGTGCCCATGGGCAGAGCTGAGGGCACCTAGAGTGCCTTGCCTAGGGGCTCCTGGGACGTAAATCCGGCCCTGGATCAACTGGTATATTTAATGTGGACTTCTCACACTAAGGCACGTTTCCTTTATTTTAAAGGGAATTTAAATTTGCCTTTATGTTGTACTGACCAATTTTCTGTTAATTGGCTAGCTTTCAGATCTTAACCTTTATGTTTTGCTGGCACAGTGTGGCACTTTATGCTAATGTCCTGCATAACAAGATAATTAATCCTATATGAGGATAACCTTTATTATTCCCTGGGCTGTTTATATTAAAATGATAGTAATGTTTCAAAATAAAAGCAGATCCAATTCATTTTCATAGTATTTAGGACATGGAGAGTGTTATTTCAATACTGTCAGAGTTGTAGTTCAAGAGTAATTGAATGATAAAGTATCCCCCTCCCGCCCCTTTTACCTAGAGTAAGCCACCTCCCCTCAGATGTGGAATCTGGTCCCTTGACCAGACAGATCACAGCAAGGGCCAATCTTCTTACTGTGAGAACAATGAAAGCCCTGCCCTCCTTGACAGGTTTTTCCTTTATGCTAATTGAAGATTGTCCCTCTCTGCAAGCCATCTGGGCACCACCTTTCTGTTTGAGGTAAGCAGTGTTACATCAGTAAAAAGGGGTGGGAGGGGGATACTTTATCATTCAATTACTCTTGAACCACAACTCTGACAGTATTGAAATAACACTCTCCATGGCTCAAATACTATGAAGATTAATTGAAGCTGCTTTTATTTTGAAACATTACTATCCCTTTACTTCATAGCAAAGTATGCGGTAGCACATAAACTAATTAGCATAAAGTTTCATAACAAATTTATATTTACAAAAATGGGTAGTACAATAAATAGGCAGATTTTAATTATCTTTAAGATTAAAGGGATAGTAATGTTTTCAGATAAATGAAGCATTGATCATACATCATAGATCTTTAACACTGCAGAGCGTTATTAGAATTCTGTAGCTGGTCTTGTTCATGTGAAATAATATTATAAAGTGTTCTCCTCCCACCCATTTTACCTATATAACACTGCCTCATCATAGCAGCAAGCTGGTCCTGATGGATCGCAATGAGGGACAATCTTCTTCAGCATAAGGAAAAACCTGCCCTCCTTCGTCAAGGGGGCAGGGTTTTCTTTATACTGACAGTCAAAACTTGCCCCTTGCTGCGCTCTGTCCGGTCCATTGACCGTATTCCAGATCTGGGGGTAGGCAGCATTACATAGGTAAAAGGGGTGGGAGGGAGACATTTTATAATATAATTTCACAAGAATTAGACTAGTTACAGCA
This sequence comes from Rhinophrynus dorsalis, assembly GCA_037306005.1. Lineage (NCBI taxonomy): Eukaryota > Metazoa > Chordata > Amphibia > Anura > Rhinophrynidae > Rhinophrynus > Rhinophrynus dorsalis. The sequence continues at coordinate 47,816,334 of CM074727.1, read as the reverse complement.
TTCTAATAACACTCTGAATTGTTAAAAAAAACTATTATGTATGATCAAAGCTTAAAGGAGAACTATCACCCCTATAGACGTTTGGCTCATAATGATCTTCATATAGCGATAAGCTGTACTAATTGTTTTTTTTTTTCCTGCATAATGCATGCTATGGTGAAATTTAATGTTTTAAAAATGAGCCAGAGCCTTACTTCTGGACAGACTGTGGGTAAAACTCTGCCCCACAGCCTGTCAATCTTTGTCTGTTCCCTCCCCACGTGGAGCCTCGTTCCAACCTCCTCCAATGACAGAGGATTTCTCCACATAAGCTCTCTTTCTTTCATTGGCTAGAGAGCGCTTCAGCTTACATGGAGAAATCCTCTGTCATCAGAGGAGGTTGGAACGAGGTGCTTCGTGGGGAGGGAACAGGTGAAGATTGACAGGCTGCGTTGCAGAGCTGTAACAGCAGTCTGTCCGGAAGTAAGGCCCCGGCTCATTTTTAGAACTTTAAATTTCACCATTGCATGTATTATACAGTATCTCACATAAATGAGTACACCCCTCACATTTTTGTAAATATTTTTATTTTATCGTTCATGTGACAACACTGAAGAAATGACACTCTGCTACAATGTAAAGTAGTGAGTGTACAACCTGTATAACAGTGTAAATTTGTTGTCCCCTTCAAAATAACTCAACACACAGCCATTAATGTCTAAGCCTTGGCAACAAAAGTGAGTACACCACTAAGTGGAAATGTCCAAATTGGGCTCAATTAGCCATTTCCCTCCCTGGTGTCATGTGACTCGTTAGTGTTACAAGGTGTCAGGTGTGAATTGGGAGCAGGTGTGTTAAATTTGGTGTTATCGCTCTCACACTCTCTCATACTGGTCACTGGAAGTTCAACATGGCACCTCATGGCAAATAACTCTCTGAGGATCTGAAAATAAAATTGTTGCTCTACATAAAGATGGCCTAGGCTATAACAAGATTACCAAGACACTGAAACTGAGCTGCAACACGGTGGGCAAGACCATACAGCGGTTTCACAGGACAGGTTCCACTCAGAACAGGCCTCGCCATGGTCAACCAAAGAAGTTAAGTGCATTTGCTCAGTGTCATATCCAGAGGTTGTCTTTGGGAAATAGACATATGAGTGCTGCCAGTATTTGTTACAGAGGTTGAAGGGGTGTGTGGGGGGGTCAGCCTGTTAGTGCTCAGACCATACGCCGCAGACTGCATCAAATTGGTCTGCATGGCTGTTGTCCCAGAAGGAAGCCTCTTCTAAAGATGATGCACAAGAAAGCCAGCAAACAGCTTGTTGAAGACAAGCAGATTAAGGACATGGATTACAGGAACCATGTCCTGTGTTCCGATGAGACCAAGATAAACTTATTTGGTTCAGATGGTGTCAAGCGTGTGTGTCGGCAACCAGGTGAGGAGTACAAAAACAAGTGTGTCTTGTCTGCAGTCAAGCATGGTGGTGGGAATGTCATGGTCTGGGCCTGCATGAGTGCTGCTGGCACTGTGGAGCTACAGTTCATTGAGGAAACCATGAATGCCAACATGTACTGTGACATATTGAAGCAGAGCAGGATCCCCTCCCTTCAGAGGAGTATTCCAACATGATAACAACCCCAAACACACCTCTAAGATGACCACTGCCTTGCTAAAGAAGCTGAGGGCGATGGACTGGCCAAGCATGTCTCCAGACCTAAACCCTATTGAGCATCTGTGGGGCATCCTCAAACGGAAGGTGGGGGAGTGAAAGGTCTCTAACATCCACCAGCTCCGTGATGTCATCATGGAGGAGTGGAAGAGGACTCCAGTGGTAACCTGTGAAGCTCTGGTGAACTCCATGCCCAAGAGGGTTAAGGCAGTGCTGTAAAATAATGGTGGCCACACAAAATATTGACACTTTGGGCCCAATTTGGACATTTCCACTTAGTGGTGTACCCACTTTTGTTGCCAAGGTTTAGACATTAATGGCTGTGTGTTGAGTTATTTTGAGGGGGACAGCAAATTTACACTGTTAAACAGGCTGTACACTCACTACTTTACATTGTAGCAGAGTGTCATTTCTTCAGTGTTGTCACATGAAATATAAAATAAAAATATTTACAAAAATGTGAGGGGTGTACTCACTTATGTGAGATACTGTATATACAAAAGAATAAAACAACTATTACAGCTTATCGCTATATGAACATCATTATGAGCCAAACTTGTATAGGGGTGATATTTCCCCTTTCATTTATCGACAAACATTACTATCTCTTTAACAAAACTTTTCATAAGGTGGCAGGTCCACATTAACCCTTTGAGTGTCAGAAGTGTAAGCAATGCTTTGCATATCCTGCAGGCACTCAAAAGGTTGAAGTTATGTTATGCTTAAGTGCTCACCTTGTGCAATAAACAGACTGAACATCTTCTTGGGCCATATGAAAAAAAACAAAAGCAGAGTAATTATGAGGCAGTTTTTTGGGAAGAGTAAGGAGGTGCACCAAAGCTGACTCAGGAGTAGGTGTATAAAGATATAAAACCAGTGATTGATTAGACTCTTTGCAGACCCTCACTTCCATGATTTTTGGGGCACTCCACTCTCGCCTGCTCTCATCCAGTCATGTTCTTGGTCTGCTCCACCCCTTTCTATATCCATGGCCCATTCCCTTAACGTCCTTGTCCATCTCCCCTCCTTTCCAAATCCTTGGATCACTCCACTACCTACCAAGTCCTCGAACCACTCTCCTCCCTTCCTTGGACCACTCCCCCTCTTCCAAATCCTTGGACCAATCCCCTACCTTCCAAGTCCTTGGCCCACTCTCTTCCCTTCCTTGGCCCACTCCCCCTTTTCCAAATCCTAGGACCACTCCACTACCTTCCAAGTCCTTGGACCACTCTCCTCCCTTCCTTGGACCACTCCCCCTCTTCCAAATCCTTGGACCAATCCCCTCCCTTCCAAGTCCTTGGACCACTCCCCTCCCTTCCAAATCCTTTGCCAACAACCATCTCTTTCATATCTGTGACCCACTTCCCTCTCTTTAATGTCAGTGGCCCACAATCCTCCCTTCCATTTCATTGGCACATTTTTCTATGGTCAGATTCTCTTTTTTTCAGCTTGTATCATGCCTTGCCCTCTTCTCATTCCTGAGCCCTGCTGTTCTGCTATCCTTTCCCCACACTTCACTGTCCCTTACTCACCCTCTACCCCTTCATTCTAACCCTCAATGATTCCTTTCTGAATTCGGACAGATCCAAAATCACAACAGTTTTGCTCAGCCCTACTTTCCACTGAATGCAGCTTAGTATTTGTATCTTATAATCATTCAAAACCAATCAGATGCCAACAAAAAGGATATTGTCCCTCTTTGAGACCAAAGTACTCAAACAGATATATTTTTGTTGTGCTCCGGTTCCAGCAGAATTGCAAGTATGCCTGTTTAATCATGGAGAGGCAGTACCATGGATTAAGAACTTTATGAGCACTTGACATGTACTCCAATCTTTGTAGGGGTTTTAAAAGACTTTGATCACTACTTTCACACCATAAAGGCAACAGGCTTTTCCCCTGGAACCGTCTGCTTTTCAACGGCAGCAGCATTGTTTATTTTTTGAACATATTATCAGCATACTTATGTTTTTCGTTACTATTTTGTGTCATGTTCAGTTTTAAACTGTATTGACCCAGGTCAACCCCATATTGGGAGTCTGATTGACAACTATTTTACTTTTCCTATTTTCTCTCATTCTTCACACTGAGGCAGATGTACTAACTAGAACTAGAGAGATTTTGGGGCAAACTAAATGCACCATGGAGCAGTAAAAATACCTGCAGGGTTAAAGGAGCAGTACACTTTTTTATGAAAACACATATTTTATAGATATTTTCCTGCTGAATAAAACAAGGTCACTCTCTCTGCTGTCGGATGTTTTATTCAAAAATTATAGCAGTTTAAATAATCAGGAAGTGAATTTACTGTGTTTACTTCTTGATAGTTCTAACTGACAGGAAGTGACAGGCAGTTTCTATCACATTCTATGGAGAACTGTATGTGTCTGACTTTTCTGACTTTCCTCCCCATTAGAATCTAACAGGAAATCTAATTAGAATTTGACCACTAGAGGGCACTGCTAATGTAAAAAAACATGGGTTTAAACTGCAATAACTCAGGAAATATAAATCTCTCGGCAGTGGGAGTACCCTTATTTTACTCAGTAGGAAAATCCCTACTATATATTTTTTTCATAAAAAAGTTACTTTAAAGAGGATTTTCAACCACTGAATCAATGAATGTTGTAAATCAATGAACATGAAACCTCTCTAGGATTCAACAAGTTATAAACCCCATCTAAATTAATGGGGATTTTGAGACTGTAAATATTCCTGTTGAGTGCAGCTGGTTTGCTCCAGAGTTATTCCAGTATTTGAGAGTACATCAGACTCAATGTTCCATTATAAATGTTTCACATGAGAGTGAAGGGGCCATTTCTATTATGATTTAATTGTATTTGCTTGTTTATCCTAAACATTAATTGCATAAACATTAAAACATTGTGTGCCACTTTAACCCCATAAGGACCAGGTGACATGCTATGAGCTTCACAGCTTATTTCTTTAAAGGGATAGTAATGTTACAAAATAAAAGCAGGTCCAATTAATCTTTATAGTATTTGGGCCATGGAGGGTGTTATTTCAATACTGTCAGAGTTGTTGTTCAAGAGTAATTGAATGATAAAGTATCCATCTCCCGCCTTTTTTATCTAGTGTAAGCCACCTCATCTCAGATGTGGAATCTGGTCCACAGACCAGACAGATCACAGCAAGGGACAATCTTCTTACTGTGAGAACAATGAAAACCCGGCCCCCCTTCACAGGTTTTTCAGCTTTTCCTTAAAGATTGTCCCTCTCTGCAAGCAATCTGGACACCACCTTTCTGTTCTGAGAACAGTGAGTGTTACATGAGTAAAAGGGGCAGGTGTGGGATACTTTATCATTCAACTAGTTGAACAGCCCGTTACACGGGCCACAGTGCCTCTGGCAGCCGGTCGCGGGACAGTCACGCGCAGCAGAGACTGCCCGCGCCATTGCTGATACAGAGCTGGACGCTCCTTCGGAGCGCCCAGCTCTGTATCAGCCGTGGCGCGGGCAGTCTGTACTGTGCATGACTGCCGCACGCGCAGCAGTGTCTACTGCGCATGTCTGGCGTTACACACAACTTAGCGAATTATTATATAGGATTACTCTTGAAATACAACTCTGACAGTATTGAAATAACACTCTCCATGGCCCAAATACTATGAAGATTAATTGGAGCTGCTTTTATTTTGAAACATTACTATCCCTTTAAGGACTGGTGATGGTCTTACCAAGTCAGGTATCTTTTACTTACAGCTCTCCCGCAGGAAGTAAAAATGGAGACTGAAACTGACCACTCCAAGACTGGAGCAGTCTCTCCCAGACCCCAATGTGGTGCACTGGTACACATAACAGGTCACGTGTACCGGCACGTTGGCAAGGATCAAAGCAGTCCTTAAGGGAAGGTAATTTTCCTGGACCCCTGGTCCTTAAATGGATAGTAATACTTGCAAATTACTAATCCCCATATTGTAGCTTTGTTAAAAAGAAACTTATTGCCCCCAGTGTAATCTCTCAGACCCTTATGGTTTGAGAGATGATAGCGCTCTAAGCTCCCCCTTCCCTCCCTCTTCCCTGACTGAACGCTGAACACTGACTGCAGGGATATCCGGTATTACTTGCATCAGGTGGCTCTGCAGCATTGCCAAGATCGTGTTTATAAAAAAGAAATCTTTCACTAAAACAGTCTTCTTGCAATCCAAACACATGTAGACCGTATCAGTGAAATAATTCTTTTTTATAAACGCGATCTCGGCTCAGCTGCAGAGCCACCTGATTCACATAAGACTGTCGTACGACAGCTTCCCCTGCAGTCAGCGTTCAGTCAGGGAAGGGGGAGGGAGGGGGGAACACTGAGCGCTATCATCTCTCAATGCATAAGGGTTTGAGAGATGACACTGGGGGCAACAAGTTTCTTTTTAACAAAGCTACAATATGGGGATTAGTAATTTGCAAGTATTACTATCCCTTTAAGAGGTTAAGGACATTTTATAGCCCTATTGATAAGTTGACCCTGAGACCATCCTGCCTTTGAATACACTATATCTGACTATACTTGACCACTGTGTCAAGGACTCCTACCTAATTAAAGATACTGTATCCCATAGCACACATTTAAGAAATGTATGGTAGCATATGAAAGGGAGATAAATTAGATTTATGTTTTTATTTATTTCCTTACATCTCTGAGTCTTAACCCTTCACTTCTAGTAGCTTCAGGAATTATTTATACCCAGGAGGCCAGATGCATTTTCAGCATTTTTGCTATCCGTCTGTTTGGTATGATTCCCATAGGGATTTCAAAAAAAGTCAGCTTTTTCATGGGGCCTCATGTGAAGAGTCATAGAAACATTGAATTTTACAGCAGATAAGAACCATTCTGCCCCTCTTTTCTGTCTATTCTTATGCTTAGGATAGCCTTATGCCTATTCCATGTATGCTTAAATTTCATCACTGTATTGACTTCTACCAATTTGGCTGGTGGGCTGTTCCACTTATCTACTACCCTCTCAGTGAAGTAAAACTTTCTTGCATTACATCTAAACCTCTGCCCCTCTAGTTTTAGACTATGGCCTCTTGTCCTAACATGTTTACTCCTTTGAAATATACTTCCCTCCTGATCTTTGTATTTGAATGTTTCTATTGTATCCCCTCTCTCTCTCTCTTCTCTCCTCCAAGCTATACATGTTCAGATCCTTTAGTCTGTCCTGATATTTCTTTTCCTGTAAACCAGTCACCATTTTAGTAGCCCTTCTCTGTATTTTCTCTATAGTATCTATATCCTTCTGGAGGTGGGGTCTCCAGTACTGTACACAATATTCTAGGTGAGGTCTAACTAGAGATCTATAGAGTGGCAGGACCACTTTCCTTTTTCTGCTACTAATGCCCTTAGCTATACAGCCCAGCACCCTGCTTGCATTCCCCATCGGTTTGTTACATTGCCTGTCTAGCTTTAACCCTTTGAATGCCAGAATGGTATGCAAAGCATTGCAAACCACTCTGGCACTCAAAGGGTTAAAGGGATGGTAATGCTTTGTTTTAAAAATGTCTAATATTGTAGATATTAACAATAGCAGTAGAATAACCTACCTCCCATCTCTCAAACTTTTATAGTTTTTACGTTCGTAGCATTCAACGTTCCCCCCTCCCTCCCCTTTCTCATCAGGGCCGGCGCTGCCATTAAGGCAGAACAGGCAGCTGCCTTAGGGCGCCGCAATGGAGGGGCGCTGAAAAGAGGGAAGTTGTGTTTTTTTTTTTTTTTCTCCTGCGGTGTGTCACATAGACGCCGCGAGGGAACGCTTGGTTGTGTAAATCAGTGCTCCCTCGTGGCGTCTATGTTACACACAGCAGAGAGACCCAGGCTCTGTAGTAATACAGAGCGCTGAGAGATGACATCATCTCCCAGCGCTCTGCATTACTGAGAGCAGCGTGCGGGAGCCTCAGCTCTGTGCCGAAGGAGGCACAGAGCTCTAACCAGTGGCACACCGCTAGACCACCAGGGACTCAAGTTAGGGAGATGAAGGGGAATTATGGAGATGAAGGGACATTGCGGAAGGGGAATTATGGAGATGAAGGGGCATTGTGGAAGGGGAATTATGGAGATGAAGGGGCATTGTGGAAGGGGAATTATGGAGATGTAGGGGCATTGTGGAAGGGGAATTATGGAGATGAAGGGGCATTGTGGAAGGGGAATTATGGAGTTGAGGGGACATTGTGGAAGGGGAATTATGGAGATGTAGGGGCATTGTGGAAGGGGAATTATGGAGATGAAGGGGCATTGTGGAAGGGGAATTATGGAGTTGAGGGGGCATTGTGGAAGGGGAATTATGGAGTTGAGGGGGCATTGTGGAAGGGGAATTATGGAGTTGAGGGGGAATTGTGGAAGGGGAATTATGGAGTTGAGGGGGCATTGTGGAAGGGGCATTGTGGAGATGAAGGGAGCATTGTGGAAGGGGCATTGTGGAGGTGGGGAGAGTGTGGAGGTAAATATGTGGGCGGGGGCAGGGGATTGTGGCAAGGTCGGGGGGGCATCAAAATGCACCTTTGCCTGTGTATACAAAAATCCTTGCACCGGCCCTGTTTCTCATACATCAGCACTGTAGCTGACAGAGGCAGATCCTGCTCCCGGGACCGGCGGAGGCTCTTTAGCAGAGCCGATATAGTGCTACTTAAAATGAAATAATTAATTGGAACGGTCTACAAATTGTGTTGCTCTGGAAATGGAGAGAGAATCATTGACTCAGATTCTTCTACTCTGGTGATGCCCACTGCCGAAATCCCACCGACATTCTAAGCTCATGTTGATCAGCTGAATGAAGAATCCATTAACAGTGAAAATATGAGAATCTAACACTGCATTTTTCACGTTTATGAGAGCGCTTAAGAGTGTAATGGATATGCTTTCTACTATTATATTGAAAATAAAGTTTTTTTTTAAAGGGTTTGTAATATTTCACAAAAACAGCAGCTCCAATTAATCTTCATAGTATTTGAGTCATAGAGAATGTTATTTATTATTGTCAGAGTTGTAGTTCAAGAGTAATTGAATGATAAAGTATCCCTCTCCCGCCCCTTTTGCCTTTTGTAAGCCACCTCCCCTCAGATGTGGAATCTGGTCCTGGGACCAGACAGCTTGCAGCAAGGGACACAATGGGGGTGTGTCTATGGGCAAAGCTGAGGGTACCTAGAGTGCCTTGCCTAGGGGCTCCTGGCACGTAAATCCAGCCCTGTATTAACATTTATTTAATGTGGACTTGTCACACTAAGGCAAGTTTCCTTTATTTTACAGGGAATTGAAATTTGCCTTTATGTTGTACTGAACAATTTTATGTTAATTGGCTAGCTTTTCAGATCTTAACCTTTATGTTTTGCTGGCACAGTGTGGCATTTTATGATAATTCCCTGCATAACATGATAATTAATCCTAAATGAGGATAACCTTTATTACTCCCTGGGCTGTTCAGAAGTGTGTGCAGTGTGTGGATCCTGCTTATATTAAAGTGATAGTAATGTTTCAAAATAAAAGCGGCTTCAATTAATTCTCATAGTATTTGGGCCATGGAGAGTGTTATTTCAGTACTGTCAGAGTTGTAGTTCAAGAGTAAATGAATGATAAAGTATCCCTTCCTGCCCCTTTTACCTTTTGTAAGCCACCTCCCCTGAGATGTGGACTCTGGTCCTGGGACCAGACAGCTTGCAGCAAGGGACAATCTTCTTACTGTGAACATAAGGAAAACCCTGCCCCCTTGACAGATTTTTCAGGTTTTTCCCTTATGCTAAATGAAGATTGTCCCTCTCTGCGATCCACCAGGACAGTCTTGCTGCTCTGAGGTGAGCAGTGTTACATTAGTAAAAGGGGTGGGAGGGGGATACTTTATCATTCAAGTACTCTTGAACTGCAACTCTGCCAGTATTGAAATAACACTCTCCATGGCCCAAATAGTATAACGATTAATTGGAGCTGATTTTATCGTGAAACATTACTATCCCTTTAAACTATCAAACACTGCCATTTTAACTATTTAAGTACCAATGCATTGGGCACCCCTCTGGCTCTCAGAGAGTTACGCGCATCTGACAATTCAAAAGCCCCTATCGTTATAGTTTCCATTGAAATAGCAGCAACCAAGGAAACCCATTACAAAGACCAATACTGACATACTCTTTGGGTTCTGCACAAGGTCAAGAAAATTAGGAAATGACCAATTACAGGCTCATTGACTCCAATAACAGCCCCTGCTCTGCTTTCTCACATATATCACCAATAAAAATATTTGATGCTTATCTGCTTGACTTAATAAAGGATAAAGGCCCAAAAAGATATTATGTGATGCCTTTTGGATGAGTAGAAAGTAATTAGAAATTCGAGAACGTCCTAATGCTTTGGGATGGAGACCCCTAAAACATGAATTTGCAATGGATATGTGCAGTGAGCTATTTCAGGCAGAGAAGAAAGTCTGGAGCTGACAACTATAGTGGTGAAATGAAAATAGCCATTGATTTAACCCTCTGAGTGCCAGGGAGGTATGCATCTCAAATTGTTGCATACTCCATCTGGCACTCAGATGGTTAAAGGGACATTATTATTTAAAAACAACTTTGGTGATTTGGAAATAGTTTTCAAAATTACCTATATGTTTGTATTAACCGTTTGAGTGCCAGAGAGCTTTGCGTTGGATACCTCACTGGCACTCAAAGGGTTAAAGGGATAGTAACACTTAGTATGCAAAAAAAAAAAATGATATATTGTAGGGTCTTAATACATTTAAAGGGGAACGTTCACCTCCTATAAAGTAATACTTATTTAATTCTTTGTCCCCAATACAGGTTGATTTATTATTATTTTTTTTTTATCGCTAATTTTATGGAGTTACCGCATGTCGTCATTGGCAAGAGAGAGCACCAGGTCACATGGAGGATTCAAGTGTAACACGCCAGGGGCGTATGTAGAGCACCCGGGGGAATATCCATACTTGGCACCCCACTCCTCCCAAGTTTAAAATGTAAAAAACTCCCACAAAAATATTTAATGTTTTCAAGAATATTTATCGCACAGATTTAAAAATGACAGACAGGGGGCTTTCTTATATAAAGGTGTGCTCAACCCCCCTGAAATTGCAAGGTTTCAGGATCTCTACACATGAACACAGATGAATCAATCAGCAGCACTCTGCCTGAGTTAATGTCATTCACTTGTCTATAATTGAGGAGATCTGCAAAACATGCTGTGTTGGAAGGGCCTGAGAACATGATGGGCGCACCAATGCTAGAGCATATGAATGCTTTAATGCTCATAATTGTTATGGGTGTAGTTGATAGGCTTCCCTGAAGAGATGAGATTTCCTAATTGCCCCTATGAATTTTGAGATCTTCAGTCCTGGATGTCATGTTCATGTAGGTAGACATGACAGTTGGTATCAGGACCACAGGACGCAAACACTTTCCACTGTACATGGCAATCTTAACCCTTTGAGGGGAATGCAACACAGTGCAAAGTAATGCATGTCCCTCCAGTCCTTAAAGGGTTAAATACATTGTTACACTTAATTTGTAATAAAGTATATATTGTAGTATTTATCCCTCTGAGGAAAACAAGAGTACCCCCACTGATGAGTGGTGTTTTATTCAAAAGCTATTGCAGTTCAAAGTAAATTTTTTTAGGTGTAGTATCACAGTGGTCTGAAATTTTACAGTGGCGCTGTTGCAGCACCATCCTATTTAGATTTATGGTCAACTGACCAGAGCTGTCCATAAGATGGAGCAGCAACAATATCACTATGTAATTTCAGTCCACTGTGATACTCTACCTAGATTATTTAAGTTTGAATTGCAATAACTTTTGAATAAAATACCTTTCAGCAGTGGGAGTACCTTTGTTTTACTCAGGGGGATAAACACAACAATACATATTTTTTACATATTAAGTGTTACTATCCCTTTAAGTATGCTCATAGGATCTGTCTGCTTCGGGTTGAAAAAACTGAGAGCATCTGTCATGTGTGAAAAGGTTGCCTACCGTAATTTTTCTACTATTAGTCACAGGGTAGACAGACCCTTACCTCTTCTCTCAGGACAGCTCACCCTCTCAGTTCTTCACTACTTGCCTTTGTTGTGTTAACGCAATAATTTTAAAATCTTTTATTTTTATTGCTGCTTTTTCCTTTTTTTCTTGTGGTAGCAGTATTTTTTTATGTCCTGGGTGCATTCATCAAAAACGCAATTAGCATGCAATAGTTTCAAAATGAGCATTAAATTGAGGAAAAATACCAGATTATCGACATGTTTTTCTTTCAGTGGGTGCTTAATTTGAACCTAATTAGTAGCACATGGGCAATGTTATTTATAAGGACATTTTTTTCAGCGAAAGTAAGCATGCACTGGTTTAACCCTCGAGCTATCACTAGGGAGAGCAAATCCATTGCCTGCAATGAATTCTTGACATTCTAGCAGAAAAAGGGCTAATTCTTATGACAAAAATAAAACAAAATTCTTAAGTCCTTGACCACATGGGTGATAGGGTCCTCCATGCTGTGCTAATTCCCTGAAAATATTAAAAAGGACCCTAAATCAAGCTTTCCTCAGAGGTGATAATCTCCTTGCAAGACTTTCCTGGAGCAGACAAGGTCCCAGACATAGCGTAGGGGAAATATGACTGGGGGTAGAGTCTGAGTTAGGGAACCAAATGCTAACCTGGGGATTGGTTGGTTCTGAGTTAGGGCAGTGGCTTCTGGCAAGAAGTGGTTGTTTGGCCATATTTTGCCCAGTATAGAGGAGAGGCTGGAAGAAGCGACTCTTGTTCCTGTAGTGCATAGATAAATATGAGTTATGAAGGATATTTTTGCATGCAATCATAACTTGATGGTCATGTCCTTGCTTTCCAAGAGGTGGAGAAGTGGTAAGGTTCATAGTATGTAAGGAACAGTGTGGGGGTCAGTGGCTTATGTTTTTTCCCAGGTTTGGACTGTGGACTTACATGTTGCCATACCCAAGAGGCCATAGTGTTAACAGCTGATGGAATACTAGAAAATATTGTTCATGTTGCAACCCGGTGTCCATGCTTGGACAATATATAGAAGCAAATTATGTTTAATTAAGCTATATAACGGCAAGGACATCTGGGGGAGTTTATTGTTTTATGTATTTATTCATAAATAAAGCTACAGACTTTTTAAACCCAATTTATGCTGTTGGTTTGTTTTGTCTATACAAACCAATACCTAGCATCAAGACAGGACCAACATTAAATCATGGACAGTAGCAGCTGGCAGAGTCCAGCTTTCTGGTTGTTCCTATCCACACTTGATAACACGGGGAAATGTAATCCCTCCTTTCACTTTCTCATTCTTATCCATATTCATCTCAATAGCTAGTGCATCTTAAACCACCCACAGTCCAAAATGTACTTTTGTTAATATAATTTGCTATGTACAATGATCAGAGATAACTTTTTCTAAAGGGTTAGTAACATCCAATGATAATATATGCCCATAGGTCCAGCATTCCTGGACAGTGGCCTTTAGCACATATAAAAAATGAATTACGGATGCCATACCCCAAGTGAGTAAAGGCAATCTATCACTCGGATAATGAACAGTTGATGTTAAGTTGTTCATATGGGTAGAATTCATTGGAAGTTGCGATGTGCAGGGGTCATGTGAAATGTCTGCTGGCAGTCTTATAGTCCTCTGTCCAGGAATGCTGAACCTATGGGCATTCATACAAGGTAATAGTAGCTCGTGTGGGTTCACTATGAAAATATCTCCCTCTATTGGCGACTAACACAAAAGTGCGTTAAACATGTCGTTGGCTCAGCAGCAGTGAAATAAGTCCACAGCATGTGATAGTCATAGTGAAGCAGAGGTGGCCTTCTCTCCACTATGAGTTTCACACAGTGCACTGCCTCATTTCACTGCTGCTGTGCTTGTTAGTCAATGGTTTGCTGCTCTGGTACTCGGATATTTTACATGTGCTCAGATTTCTGTGACTGAACGGAGCAAAGTATCTCCTTAATACATTGTTGAAATGTTTAAATGTGATGCTTAAGCCCACAACATGAGAATCTCTCATTTTTGATGTGGGAAAGATTCTCATGTTGTCCTTTTCATGCCAGTGACATGTTTAATGTGCTGTTGTGTTAGCTGCCCAATAGTGGGCAACGTTTCAAAAGGATACCATCTTGTGAAAGGCCCCCCAAAGAGGACCTTTCACAACAGGCAAAATAACCGACAGCCAAGTGAAAAGGGCTTAAAATATCTGAGGAAAAACCATATAGAAGTATATTGTATCATATAATGGTGGCAGTCTAGCTCTGTAATAGTTGACTTTGAATGCATCCAATTTGTAACAATGCATATAACTGAAAGGGAATGACCATTGTACCTTAAAGTATAGATTCCGATCACATTGCCAGGTTTTACAAACTCTGATATGTCTTTTCAGGACTGCTAGATGCACGGCATACACTTGTCTACAAGCACTTCTCTGATATGTCAAGTATGGCGCATTAAAAATGTCATGCTTACATAGCATGAATGGTAACGAGTGTCAGTCTGCTGTGTGCTACAAAACCAGAATTATATGGAGGAGCACGGTATAGTTTGAGTTAAAAGGACAGTACTGATGTACACTGCACAGGTGGATCTCAGAGAGGGACAATCTTCAATTAGCATAAGAGAAAAACCTGTCGAGGGGGGCAGGATTTTCCTTATGCTCACAGTAAGACGATTGTCCCTTTCTGTGAGCTGTCTGGTATCAAGACCAGATTCCACATCTGAGGGGATGTGGCTTACACTAGGTAAAAGGGAGGGTGATTACTTTATCATTCAATTACTATTGAACTACAACTCTGACAGTATTGAAATATCACTCTCCATGGCCCAAATACTTTGAAGATTAACTGGAGCTGGTGTTTTTGTAAAACATTACTATCCCTTTAACTTTAAAGAGCCAGGTCTTGTTAATTGGGACATACTTGCATGCGACCAACATAATGACTAATTTTTCTCGTAACCCCTTTATCACGGTCCCCGTGCTTTTTCTGTCAATCTTGACTGAATTGCCTGTGCATTGGAGGAGGCTGATTGGCCCGCTCAGGATGTGCCTTTATATGCTGGAGTTTGGGCACTTGTCAGTTGCCCTTTTGTGGTGTTCCTGTTGCTGCGCCTCGTTGTTGAATTCCAGTGTCTCCTGTGTACCGACCCGGCTTGTCTGACTCTTCTCCTGATCCTGCTCCGTGATTGAGCCGGTTCTGGCTGATGACCCTGCTCCGTGATTTGACCCGGTTCTGGCTGACGACCCTGCTCCGTGATTTGACCCGGTTCTGGCTGACGACCCTGCTCCGTGATTTGACCCGGTTCTGGCTGACGACCCTGCTCCGTGATTGACCTGGTTCTGGCTGATGATCCTGCTCCGTGATTTGACCCGGTTCTGGCTGGTGTTCCTGCTCCATGATTGATCCGTTCTTCGGCTGTGTTGTCTGCTGCAGTGTTGATTCTGTTCTGGTTGCCTCTCCAGTCCCGTCCGCTGTTCTGGCGTTCCAGTACCACTCCGGTCGCTCCGGCGACATTCTGAACTGTTTCAGTGACTCACTGTTCCTCTCACTATCGTCTAGCTGTAGCCTGAGGTTGCTTTGCCTTCTGCTGGTTGCTAAGGTGCTCGCTCCAGTACAGGACCACTTAACCCTTGCAGTGCCTGTAGTCTCCAGTCTCGTGCCTCCTATATCACTTGCCAAGCATACAGTTACTGATTTGAGCCTCTAATCTGAGTACCTCTATTACTGCCTATTATCCTCCCTCAGAGCACTGTCTGCCCGGTGTTCGGAGTCTGGTAGTCTGTTCGCTCCTACTGTGAGAACTGAGAACGGCACCGGAGGGGTGTTCTGGCTCCGGCCTACATACGCTAGAGGGTACGCTATCCACTGCACTTCCCAGTGCGCCGGCTCTTTACAGCTTGTGCAGTAAACGTCAGTATAGGCACCCAAGGGGTGTAAGGGCACAATCCAATTGGCACATGCAGGGTTACTACTATTTCCAGTTAAGGGCGATTCTGGTTCTGGTTACTTCAGCGTTGGCAGTAGCATTCCTCTTAAGCCCACGGAGGTGGTATTGGCTCAGCATTGGTGCGCATTCCTATTCCAACTCGAGAGTGAATTCAGTGCAGACACTTTACTCCTATTCAGTTACTGAGAGACTGTGTTCCAGAGACTGCTATATATCCAGGGCGTTGGCCAATCTTGACTATATCTCTCCTATTGCACCTGTTAACCCCTTGGGGTTATTCCCCATCTATACATAGCACATATCACTACCATTGTGTGCATTCACTTTGTCAGTATTGCCATTACTGTTATTCCTGTGCTGGCCCTTAGGGGCATTGTTTTACATTTCTGTTTCAATAAAACTGTGTTTTTACTTCATACCCTGGTCTGAGTGTCAGAAAACCGTTACACCCTTTCACTCTCCTCCACATTACATACAAGTATGCTGTCTGGTTACTCGACATTCTAATGTCTCGACATCAGAATGTCACCCTTCTCAACCAGGCAACATAGTTATGGCACCCATTACATGGCGACAATTCAAAAGGATATCGGTGTGGAGAAGATGCAAAATAGAGATATGTACACAGCTTCAAATGGTGGTGATTGGCCACAGCTTTTGGCCAGCAGATGTATACACGAAAGTAAAGTTCGTATGCATCATAACCAGTATCACTTGGACAAACACAACACTCAGTGTGGGTGCCAACTTCCCTGCCAGGATTAAGTGGTAGTGCACCCCCCATGCCTGTTAAATATGTAATGGTAAGCATATTCCAGAAACAATAGCATGGTCAAACAAGTGCTGGTTGCCTACCCATATCCCATACAGGAGTCACATAACAGACTGACAAGGGCCATCCACCAATATTAAACCAATACAATTCATTAATCAACAAGCATAATACATTTCATGGCATCAACAACTAATTATACAGTAAACCACAAACTCACCTAACATTCCTCCTCTAACTAAAAGACAATAAGCACTAAAATAACTGCAATTTGTAACCATAAAGAAACAATATAGTTAAATCAAGATAAAACAACAAATAGAGTATGGGAAGTGAGAGATGTGTCTCCGAAATTGGAGGTAAGAGGTCCTAATTGGTATTAACCCACCTAATAAATCTCTACCTGCTCACCTCTACACAACCAATTCTGACCCTCCTAATTAAAACCTCCCTCCTAGTTATGCAAAACCTTGTTCTTAGGTTTCCTGGGCCTCTCTGTAGTCTTTAATCTTTTGTATTGGACCTGCATAAAAATCTACTGAACAGACAAACAGTTTGCCACATAGCTAAGGCCCATATGTTCAGAGGGATAAGGACAAAACAATGTCGTATGAAAGACAAAAATAAGTAATTGTATGCATGAACGACATATTTTCTATAGAGTATACGACAAAAAACTAGTAATGTCCATTATGTACGACGCAACTCCAGAATTGCTGGACAAAGGGACGGGGCAAGGGTGTGGCTAAACTATTCTCCAGTGTCATATAAAGGAAAAGAAAATTTGTCGCACCTAAGGACAAAAAAGTGTCTTGCAAAAAAGTGGAGGGAATGTGAAGTTCTGAATGTGAGAATTTTTGTCTTTAGTTAAGACATTTTTGTCGTTACTTAAGACATTTTTAAGACATTTTTGTCGTTAGTTAAGACATTGTTGTCGTTAGGTAAGACATTTTTTTGTTGTTACATACTACAGTTTCAGTCAGGACAAACAGCATATTTCTGATCACAACCGACACTCTCTGAAAATATTAATGATCCCAACGACACTGAACTTTGAAAAGTCGTTACAAAGGACAAAAGCTATTTCGCTACTTCTTTGAACATATGGCCTCTATAGGTAAGACATTTTCTGTGTTTACTTACAACAATTTCAATCACGACAAACAACATATTTCCAATCACAACCGACACTCTCTGGAAATATTAATGATCCCAACGACACTGAACTTGTTACAAATGACAAAAGCTATTTCGCTACTTCTTCAAACATATGGTCCTATAGCTTGTGAGGTAGTACTCTAAAGTAAATGAAAAAATAAACAAGTCCCTTAGGATTTTTTTACTGCTGACCAAAACAAACATATTCCTTGTCCTGTTCTCTCTGCTGGAAACAGGTCAATTTACTGATGTATTAAAATGCAAGTATAGGATTATATTTTATGGATATAATATATGAATAAATATTTTTTTCATATGATAATGTTCATTCTATATAATAATTTGCTACAAAGTTTGTAATGATGCGCAGTAGAGACTGCCCGTGATGAGGCTGATACAGAACGGGGTGCTCCGAAGGAGCGTCCCGCTCTGTATCAGCCATGGCGCGGGCAGTATCTACTAAGCATGGCTGCACCACAACCGGCTGGCACTGTATCAGCCGTGGCATGGGCAGTCTCTACTGAGCACGATGGCACCTCGTCCAGCTGACACTGTATCAGCCGCGGCATGGGCAGTCTCTACTGTGCAAGACTGCCCCGCAACCGGCTGGCAGTGCCACTGTGGCCCGTGTAACAGGCTCTTCAGCTAATAGAATAAATAATGAAATTAATGACATCACACAGGTATACGTTATGTCATTGATTGAATAAATTGTGATACTTGTGTGATGTCCCAAAGACCTGTTTGGCAAAGTTAATCTTCATGGAATCTTAACTCTGAATCTTACAAATTTTGTTATTTTGATGAGAATATTAAAGTGGAACTACCACCTCCACTAAAGTCGACCTGCAATACTTATTCAGGTGGCAACTAGTTTTGTAATCATTATTTTACCTCTCAAAAGTGCCCACAAATAAAGTTATCCTTAAAGGGATAGTATTACTTCAAAATTACTGTCCCTCATATTGTAGCCCTTAATAAACTGAGTTAAATGACACCAGCGGCATCTCTCAGACCTTTATGGTGTAAGAGATAGCCGCTTTCAAAGTTTCCTCTCCCCTGCTGTCAGCGTTCTGCTGCCAGCAGGAGAATCCGGTCCCGGGACAGGCGAAGACTCTTAAACAGAGCCGATATCTCGTTATGGAAGGTAAAATGATTGACTGAAACAGTCTTCTACGTCTACTTGGTAACCAAGCACACGTAGAAGACTGTTTCAGTGAATCATTTTTCCTTCCATAACGAGATATCAGCTCTGCTGAAGAGCCTCCACTTGATTCAGATACTGGAATCTCCTGCTGACAGCAGAACGCTGACAGCAGAGGAGAGGAAACTTTGAAAGCGGCTATCTCTTACACCATAAAGGTTTGAGAGATGCCGCTGGTGTCATTTAACTCAGTTTATTAAGGGCTACAATATGAGGGATAGTAATTTTGAAGTAATACTATCCCTTTAAGCTTCCGAGACTGGAAGCCAGGCAGCACCGAAGGCATCTTGAATGTGCGCCTACAGTGTCAGTCCTCTTCACCCTTCACAGGCATTGCACTTTTATGGGCACTTTTGAGAGATAAAATAATGATTACAATGCTAGTCACCACCTGAATAAGTATCGCAGGGCAACTTTAGTGGAGGTGGTAGTTCTGCTTTAACATTGGTTTCATCAAAAGTTTTCTGCTTTATAATTACCATATTTTTAGTGCTCTATTCTATAATCTATATTCTGTAAAAAACATTTCCCTTTCTGCTGTACTTTACAAGGCAGCCTACAGTATCCTGACCAGGAAGTGAGGTGTGCAAAGGAAATTTACTTCCCCTAAGCTCCTGAAAAAATGACACATGGACTTTCAAATATCTCAACATATATTAAGGCAGGCACGTGCACACATAGACACCAAGGGGGGCTTGAGCACCTGCCCTTTTTGTCCAAAGTGCCCTCGTGCCCTTTAAACAACAACAAAAAAATAATAATAATTATGAGAAGTGCCCTTTTTTTCATTTGAGCCCCTGCCCCCCAAAATGTCTGTGCACATCTCTGTATTAAGGAATAGGAACGTTACATATAGTTCTATGAATGTTACAACAATCTGTTTGAAATAAAATCATTATATTTTAAAATTAACATTCCTTTAAATAATATATTACTGATTTAAAAAAGTTTTAAGTGATATGTTCCATAGCCAATTGAACACCATCAACAAACTAAGGGACCCATATTTATATGGGCTTAAAATCTAAAAATGAAATGTGCCTTCATTTCATGTTGCTGCATGGAATTCTGGGAATGCAGTGGATTCCTTGCTGCAGGTTTTTTTGTTTCAAACTATTTCAGACACATAACTGTGTGTAGCTACCAAATCAAATTAAAATTTTCTTTTCTATTAATTCACATTATTTATTGAAGTTTGGGGGCTACAAACATTACCAACGAGTTCCTTCAAAATGTCTTGGTGACATCTATAGCACTCAAGGGGTTAACTTTTCACTTCTATTGTAATATACTAAGTTAACCTCATGTACTCAGAAGGAGAAATACAGTATATGCCTGTTACATACCGGTGGCTGACAGCTGGCACTGACTCCCAATAACTGTTTACTTAGGATTTCGGTCTGGTTTCATAAATTGCTCTTGGCTACCATCATTGGCTACTGCGCTTGTATTTCTAAGCAATTACACCTTGGATCCTAAACACAAATATTATATAAAATAACTCTGCATTTGCCAAGAGGTATTATATATATATATATATATATATATATATACTGCATATATGTATTATATAGATAGAGATAAGTAATATACACAATTGTACACAAAAGTAATGATTGATTCATTACGTACAAAAGCATATGCAGACATTAAAGGGGATCTCTTACATAGATATAAGTAATGCTCATTAGTTAGAGCATTTAGTGAAAACATTTAAAACGTTGTTCATTTAAACCCCCCCCAAAAAACATTATCTGCGCAAAACTTACTGTTTAAAAAGTGCCCGGCAGCCTACTTCTGTCTTGCAGTACTGCCTCTGCTCCCGTCCCACTACCCAGCATCCTCCGATGATGGATGCTTTCTTTCTCTAAGCTGGAGCAATCTCATTGGCAGAGATCAATATCTAGCCGATGAGATCGCTCCAGCTTAGAGACAGACAGCCTCCATCATCGGAGGAGGGAGGGGAGCAGAGGCAGTTCGGAAAGCTTCGTCAAGCCGGAAGTAGGCTGCTGGGCACTTTTTAAACATTAATTTTTGTGCAGATAAAGTATTTATTTATTTTTTTTTTAAAATGAACAAAGTTTTAAATGTTTTCCCTAAATGCTCTAACTAATGAGCATTACTTATATCTATGTGAGAGATCCCCTTCAATAATAATAAAAATGAACTGTGTATCTCTCTGTCTCTCTCTCTCTCTATATAGTGTAACCCCATACTATCTGTGATCACGGCGCCCTGTATTCGCAGCAGTCGGCTATTAAACAAATACTATTAAAGATACAATGTGGAGCTTCAATCCATAGCCCCTTCAGTGGTTAGGGGTTAAATAATAGAATTAAATAGTAAACAAGCGGAGAGCTCTATCAATGTACTTTTCAAAAATGTATTAATAACAATTCTCAAATAATATTAGTATTGATATTTCAGTCTTATAAGCACTAATACCTTACAGAAAATGTATCCAATTAAAAATAAATGAATGTAAAAAAGTAAAAATAATATAAAAAATGTGCACTTAATTACAAAATCTTATAGAAAATCGAAATGCCAGTATTTTAAATTCTTAATAATACTCCGAACATCCAATAGATCTTATAATTGTAGCAATTATGTACGACACAGCAATTTCAATTCTATCGACGTCTAAAAGGAAATGTTTCTTGATATAATTTTAACCTTTTGGTTGCCTTAATGCTGTTATGTTGCGGTCTATACCGTATTCTTAATATGGACAATAATTTGGTATACAGTCACTGTAATTGTGTGCACTTATAGGTCCTTCTGTTGTCAATTTTTTAGGGTAACCTCAGTTTGTTGCAGTCATAGTACCTCTCATTTAAAAAGTGTGTAACCGCCCAGCACTTTTTTGTCCTCTGTTGACGTTCCTTATGGGTAACGGACTTATTTCACAGTAGCTATTATAACCTGTCAACATACTTATATATTAAAGAGAATGGTACTCGTGATTTTTTATCACTTCTGTAATGTTCATTCCTCTGAGGACCCTTGGACCAAGTTCTTCTAAGTGCACTTTGATGGTAATTGAATATCAATTGAATATCCTGTCCTTGGATAGAAAGGGCTTAGATCGCTCTTTAAAGAATTGTCAAGACAAGCCCTTAGACCTGGTGAGACCATTGGCTAAAATCTTCGACCTAACAGACAATTCTGTACATACCAAACATACCAATAAACCGGTAGATACTTCAGTCCTTAAAGGATGGATACAGAGGACCTTCTGCCTCTTGCGTTATCGACGGAAAGGCGCAGAGCAATCTTATTGAAGATTGACCCGAAATTGACGATAATGGGGTCCTCAGAGGCGGGCCCAGATGCAGAAGGTCATCTTTTTGAGGACTCTTTCAAAAAAGATTTGAGCAAATATGTAACCACCTTTACGGCCCTTGATAAAGTACAAAAAAAACTTTAAAAAGTATTTAATCGAAGAGGTTTTGGAAAGGCTGGGAAATACAGGGGTCAATTTCCTGGCCGTTCATCACAGGGTCCTTCTACAGGACACATCAGATCTAATCCAGACCCCTCATACTTGGGAGGACAATCAAACCCCACTGAGACCAGGGCTCCCTATCCCTTTTTCCCTCAACAATCTAGGGGTTGGAGATCCAGAATGTCTAGAGGACAGATTCGACACAGAACATTCCCAAGTAAGTACACTTACCCTTACTCCTCTTAGTCAGGAAAACTTGGGTGGCAGACTCATCCATTTTTTCCAGAATTGGTCTCAGATAACCTCGGATCAATGGATCCTTCAAACTATCAGAGGTTTCTGAACAGATTTCTATTCAATCCCAATTCAAACAAAGACTCCTCCAGCTTTCCAATTTTCAGTGGAGGAAAGACACTTGGTGGATTTAGAGATCCAAGATTTACTCAGAAAAGGGGCAATTGTTCAAATTTCCAGAGACTCTCCTGGGTTCATAAGCAACGTATTCCTAGTGAAAAAGAAAGATTTGGGTTTGCGCCCGTTGATACATCTAAAAGAACTAACCTCATACATAATGTACAGACATTTCAAGATGGAAGGCATTCATTGCCTCAGAGACCTGTTACTACCAGGAGATTGGATGGTAAAATTAGACCTGAATGACACATATCTCACAGTCCCTATGTATCCACTGCATCAAAAGTTCTTACAATTCCTGTGGAATGACAGAAAAGGGCAGTTCACCTGCCTACCTTTTGGACTAACATCAGCCCCCTGGTGCTTCACAAAACTCATGAAACTGGTGGTTTCATTTTTGAGAAGCAGGGGAATCAGAATGATCATTTATCTGGACGACATGCTCATCATGTCTCAGGATTTCAAGACATTACAAGATCTAACTGCACATCTTCTGAACCAATTAGGGTTTTTGATAAACTGGAAGAAGTCGGTTCTTCAGCCTTCACAATCAATAGAATTTCTGGGGTTTGTAATAGATTCCCTGAATTTGTCTCTAATGCTTCGCGGGAAGAAATTAAGGTCAATTTGCAAAAAGATAAAATCAATTTTGAAAAAGAATCTTGTTTCTTTGCGAATGATCGCCAGAATTATAGGCCTGTTGTCTGCGTCCATTTAAGCCATTTTTCCAGGCCTACTATACTACCGCACTCTACAGAGTCACCTCCGGATGGGTCTAGGTTATTCAGAACTAGTACCCCTTTCGAGAGAGGCCTTGGAGGAACTGCATTGGTGGTTAAACCACATGGAAGCCTGGAATGGCAAGGCTATTTTCGGTATGGAACCAGAAGTAGTAATAGAATCAGATGCCAGCAATTCGGGCTGGGTTGCACATTGCGGAGATCTGACCACAGATGGAAAGTGGTCCCATCTACAACAAATGATGCATATAAATTGCTTAGAATTATTGGCGGGTTCTTTCGCGGTCAGAAGTTTCACTAGTTTAATATCGATTTGTTGTATCCTGCTGAAAATGGACAATTTGTCGGCTGTTCAGTATATCAGTCATCTGGGTGGCACCAAATCAAAAATTTTAGCCAATCTAGCCAAAGATTTTTGGCAGTTTTGCCTCAGCAGGAATATTTCCGTCCAAGCGGAATATCTTCCGGGCCTGGCCAACACTGTTGCGGACTGGAACTCCAGACACCTCTGGGATACCAGCGACTGGACTCTTCACGAGTTAACTTTCAAAAGTATTTACCGACTTTGGGGGCCATTACGGATAGACCTTTTCGCATCATGTCTGAACAAACAACTACCCATCTTCTTCAGCTGGAGACCAGATCTGAATGCTTTGGCAGTGGACGCCTTCCTTCAGAACTGGCAAGATTTCAGGAATTATGCGTTTCCTCCCTACGCAATGATTCCCAGAGTCATTCTTCAGGTCAGGAAACAGGCAGCAACAGTGGCGTTAATAACCCCATTTTGGACGACTCAGCCGTGGTTCCCTCCACTTCTGGAGTTGTCGGTAGAATATCCACGATGCCTGAAAGCTTTTCCTCATTTACTAACAGATCCAGAGGGGAATACTCATCAGCTTTTAATGCAAGACCAATTGCATTTTATGGCCTGGCTGATTTCAGGGGTCTCTGGTGCGTAGAGGAACTTTCAGAACCTGCTCAATCTCTCATATCGGAAGCATGGGCTCCAGGAACCAGAGCATGCTATAAGTCATGCTGGTGTAATTGGTAACGTTGGTGCATGGAACGGGACTTGGATCCCATTTCTACCAATCTAACTAACATTCTGAATTTCCTTTCCTGTTGTTTTCAACAAGAGATAGCATATAGAACCATTAACTGTTACAGATCTGCGATTTCGGCGAATCACCGACATATTGACAACTTACCCATAGGCCAGCATCCTTTTGTTTGCAAACTTGTGAAAGGGATAAAATTGTGTAAACCTCCTATTCCAAAATATTCTTTTTTGTGGGACGTCACTGTTGTCCTTCATTTTTTAGAAACTTGGTATAGTAACCAATTACTCTCTTTAAAACAATTTTCATCTAAACTAACTATGCTTCTTTGCTTGTTATCATGTAAACGAACATCTGATGTCCGTGCCTTAGACATAAGATATCGGGTTTTCACCCCGGAAGGAGTTAAGTTTCTTATCACTCAGAGAACGAAAACTCTGTCTTGAGAGGTTTCGTACCCAGTGTTTCCTTTGAAACCCCAGCTTTGCAAGGTCAAATGCCTTCAAGCTTATGAATTGATTACTGACAATCTTAGATCTCCAAATGCACACCAATTATTGATATCGTTTAAGAAACCTCATTTACCAGTTTCATCTGCTACTCTAGCAAGATGGATATGATGGATCATGCAGAAATTGATATCACCCTTTTTGGGGCTCACTCTTCCAGAGGTGCCATGGCATCAAAATCGTTTGTGTCCGTGGAATGGCTGGAAGATATATTGAAGGCAGCTGATTGGTCCAGCGAATCCATCTTTAAATCATTTCATATCAAACCTATTTCACATGTTTCTAATAATGTGATTGATAAGCTTTGAACTAGCATAATATGAGCCTCTGGTCTTGTAATAAAATTGAAGTATTCTCAAAGAAAGAGGGAGTTACCTAAAGGGTTCTACAACCTATATTGGAAGGGTGTTACTGATTGGACAGTAGGACTGAGAGGCGTGATCTCAGGATAACACGTGTTTTTCATTATTAATGGTTAAATTGTTTTTTCTCTTCATGCTGCTGTATTGGAGTAGTAAAGATTGATATAGCATAATATTCGCCTCCGTGCCTTTAATAAAATCCTGACTTTCCTTCACAGGCTAGGAAAATCTACGAATTTTATATGTTCCCCATAGTGCAGTTGGTTTGTCCAGAATGGCACCTTTTCAACATAAGTCCTAATACATTTTTGTGAGACTTAAGTGTTTCAAGCTTTTCTACATTCTGTTTGTGCTCTAGCACCCAAGAACTTAAAGGAGCAGTAAACTTTTTATGAAAAAATACATATTGTAGGGCATTTCCTGTTGAGTAAAAAAAGGGTATTCCCACTGCTGAGAGATGCATATTTCCAGATTTATTCATGTTTAAACCTGTGTTTTTTTACATTAGCTGTACCTTCTAGTGGTCAAATTCCAATTAGTTACCCTGTTACATTCTAATGGAGAGGAAAGTCAGTGACATACAATTCTCCATAGAATGTGATAGAAACTGACTATCACTTCCTGTCAGTTAGAACTTCCAGGAAGTAAATGTGCTGTAAATTCACTTCCTGGTTATTTGATAACTTTTATAGCTTTTGAATAAAACAACTGACAGCAGTTGGAGCGACCTAGTTTAACTCAGCAAGAAAAGCTCTATAACATATAGGTTTTCATAAAAAAAAGTTACTGCTACCTTAACCCTAATGCGTTAGAACCATCATTCGATTCTGTTTTTATTTATTTCATCTAACCATATGACAGTATTTTTTTAAGCACATTGCTGGTTTTTACACATCCAACGATGTGTACAGAATTGTGTTTTGTTTTTTTTTGCACATCCACGCTTTAAAACATCTCCAGATTTCAGTATTGAAAAGATGCAAAACACTTTCTCAATCACTCGTTTTGACTCATTTACATTTCTCAGAAATTTGCTAATTTTGCAGTGCTGGAAAATGATGGTGGTTGCATTTTAGGATCCAAATACTGTTTTTTTAATGGTTTTCTTGGCTATGTTCTGTGTCAGATTTAAAAACATGTTGTCCAAGTGAATGCATTAGCAGATCATTAGTTTACTATGATTAGTTTAACCTTCTGTTAGGAAGAAAAGTGGAGTAATTCTGGTGCATACCAAACTTCCAAAATTCCTGTTGATTTAAATGCAGATTGAACCCCTGGGATGCTAAAGAAGTCTCAACATATTGCTTTTTCATCTGAAGGGTATTATATAGGGGATGTCATTGATGAACATTTATAGTGTCAGTAAAAACTTATGAAAATATTTGTATTTGAATTTAAGATTTTTTTTTGGAGCCAGGTGGCGCTGTTGCTATTACTGCCAATGAAGAGCCAAGAGTCATAGACACAAGCTCTACATAGAGGGAGGTAGGAACAGCATTACCTAGCAGAAAAACAACTTGCACTTAAGCTATCAGAAAATCACATAATTAACTGTCATAACTTTTGAAAAAGAAAGAATACCTGAGCTGTTACTTCCTTCTTTTCATGGTCTCCATAGATAACACATGCCAGAGAGAGAGAGAGAAAAAAAGAGAAGACCACCATCCAGATAGCACAGGAACTACAATAAAGACCTCCCACACAGTCATCACAACTTGTGGGCAGAGACAAACCAGACTCTTTAGCGATGCTTAGAAAAATATATAAAATATGGATATCAATATGAGAAAATTGAGGGTGGTGGGTGGGTCTGTGCGCTTTCTCTGGAGACTGTTACTGAAATTAGTCCCCAGAGCATAACCCCATAGCAGCCTGAAGAATACTTCTGCAAAAGATAGCCTCTCCAGATGAGAGCCTGATGTTGCTTCCTTTGGGAAATATAGACTTCTGAAAAAGCTGACCTTTGCCATCTGGCAATCATAGATTTCAATGTCTTGGATATCTGAAAGGTCCAAAAGTAGTTGTTAAGCAGTGACACAGACTTTCTAAATGCACATGTCCACTCTAAATAATGATATTTGCATTTTTGTCTATGTGAAACAACTTCTTATCAATGGAATGATTTGGGAACAGATTCGGAAGCAAGAAACAACTTTAGCTATAAATTCAAGAGGGCATCTCAGGGAAACTGAATCAGTAATAACTGATATTAGAAATACAAGTTTTAGGGCAGATTTTTTTAGAGATCAATCCCTTAGAGGATCAAATGGATTTTTAGTGGGTGCTGATAGCACTAGATTCATAGATTCATATGTAGATTCATATGACTTTGACTGTGGTCATTTCTAGTTCAATCATCAGCACCAGAGGAATCAAACTCAGATGATGAAAAATGAAGCTCCAGTTGTATACAAGAGGATTTACCGCCTCTGGATGGTCATGGAGAATCTGAGAGAATTGTTGAGGATGCTTTATACGCTCTCTGCTTGCAATTAGATCTGAAGCATAACCCATTTCTTCATCTGGGAGAAAATACTTCTTGGTCAAGTTCCCATTCTTCCTGATGAATTGTTTTGCTGATGAAAATGTCTGCCCAGGTATTGTCTCTAATATCGGAAGCTTCCAGTGCTTCCAGGTTAGCTTTTGCCCACTGGCATATCTTTTACCTCTGTTGGAGTTGAGGTGTGCTACTAGTGCCTCCTTATTTAGATATTAGGCATCCAATGTAGAATTGTCTGAATTTATTTTCCTAGCATGCTTTATGTGTAGGGCTGCTTCCTTCAAGGCCCTTCAGACTGCCAGAAGCTGCCACTGTTTGTAGTGGAGTGATCTCTGTCTGTTTAAGATCTTTCCTGACAGAATTCCCCCCAAACATTCTTGCTGGTATAGTTTGTTAATATTAGCAAGTTTGAAATAGACAATGGGCAGCTGACTGAGAAATTATTTTTGAACCATCAAGTCAGAGAGAACTTTAACCTATGGGAAATGTGTACCCTCTTGTCTAAGGCAATCTCTTTCTTGTTCCATTTCTTTTGGTAAATTGTTGAAGACACCTCATGTGTAGTTGAGCCCATGGTACTATTTCTATGACTGTCAACATTAGCCCTAGGACTGACATTAGCTGCCTGGGTCCAAGGATGAAATGCTGCCCACCCAAACCACACCAACAAATATTGTATACAAACATACATGCAGATTCACATACACTCTATCAATCTTACACAGCCACACACAAAATCTTACACCAATACACACTCACTCATACACATATATACTCACTTGTACACAAGCTATTCACCAGCACAGAAATAAAGATGGATAGAAGATGGCGGGGATACCCTTTACTCCCCATAACAGAGCCCTTTGGTATACCGCCTCCTGTTGTACTAAAATGCCCATCATCCAACAGCTGAGCATCAGATAGACTGGGGGACTCCCCCAAGCATACACTGGAGACAAAAAAAGAATTTTTGTTCAGGCTGGGGTGTAGAAAGACAAAAGGGTGCGTGGGGGTGTAAACAGAGCATAAATACAGAACAAAGGAAAGTACAATAAAGGTGGTATTGTAGTAATCATGGCAAAAAACACAAAGATTTATTACAATGAGAATACCTAAAGTGTGGAGTACAGAGTATGCAGTACAGAGTAAATGCAATCACAGTATGTGTAATGGATATATGTCCAAGTATTGAACGGATGTAAGCATGTAACATAACTACTGCAGGTACATCACTGTCCAGTATAGTTCCGCAGCTACTTAGATGACAAATGACAGTCATAAGAAAGGCTTGTATGAGTGTGCCCTTACTTTCAATATTCCATATGCAAGCAGATATGATACCCAGAAAGACGTGTAGTCTGACACAGCCCATGTGAGACTAGATGGCATTTTGGGTACCAATATCTTCCTACATTTGGCAGATTGAAAGTAAGGGCACACTCATACCAGCTTTTCTTATGACTGTCATATGATCATCATCTGAGTAGCTGTGGGACTATACTGAACTGTAATGTACATTCAGTTGTTATATTGCAACTTCAAGTTTATAATCATTAAATATTTTTTTTTCATACATCGATTCCACATGTGATTGCCTTTACTTGGTATTACATAGTAAGTAGGTGCTCTACACTTTCTCTCTACAATTTCTCTTAGACTCACCAAGCTGCTGCTCCTGTTCCTCACCGGCATAGCACTGGAATGGAGCACAGCTTTTGGCCGGCATGCGAGCGCTTCCTGTGAATGTGACAGCACGCTGCGGGCCAGGACTCACAAAGTGTGCTCATGCTCCTGCTATTCTCCCTCCTTATTGGTCCAGCAGTGCCAGTGGGAATGATGGAGTGCACTGTTTTGGCTGCCACCACGTACACTCGCTCGCATCCTGTGACAGGCTAGTGTGCCAGGATTGCAGACATGTGGGGAGGTGCTGAGCCGGCGGGCTACCCCACAAGTCACTGGGCCCTAGGCAGGCGCTTAGATTGCCTTACCTATGATCTGTCTCTGCACACCTTGGGGCAGCAAATTGCCACCACGTCTAAGGGATTTGTGTGTGAGAGACACAAGCAACACAGTATGTCTTAATGGAAAGATAATCAAGTTTAAAAATAGTTTTACTGGGATATTATTGGCAAAAACCTGAGCTAAGCTGTTCATGGGGGGGGGGGGTTGACAACTGATTTAACCAAAATATTGCATCATTTTAAGAAAATTGTAACTGGTGAAATATACAAATTTTTATATGCATTGTAGTAGCCAGTCTGATGTTGCTTCTATACAAAATATGTACTGTACTGAGAGTATGGATGATGGGTTAGATATGCCTGGTGACCTTAAAAACAGTAAATAAAAAAATAAAAGCTCAGTAGATGGCCCAAGGTCATACATACAAAGAAAAAGCTGGGTAATACTGGGGTAAACCCAGAGGCGTAACCCAGAGGCCATGCCTCCCCCCAACGACATTGCCCCCCCATTGGCCATCTCCACATTGGCCATTGCCCCCACATTGACCCCAATCTCCACATTGCCCACAATCTCCACATTGCCTCCACATTACCCCTATTGACCCCCCAGTGCCCATCTTCTACCTCCCTGGAGGTCCAGCGGCACCCCTATTGACCCCCCCAGTGCCCATCTCCAACCTCCCTGGTGGTCCTCCTTCTGCACAGACCTCTATATAGCTGGCGCTCCCGCACGGTCCTCTCTTCAGTAATGCAGAGCACTGGGAGATGATATAATCTCCCAGCACTCTGCATTGCTAGAGTGCTTGAGAAGGAGCTCAGCTGCTAGAGGTCTGTGCCGAAGAACAGATGAGAGTTGGTACCGTGCCAGGCCATCAGATACCACCGCATCTGTTCTGACATGATGGACCGTAACAAGCACCTCCAGAAACTCAGAGGAGACTTTATAAAACACGGTTACAGCACAACTATTATTGACAGTCAGATACAGAAGCCTACCCAAATACCAAGAAAAAATCTGTTGCGCTACAAAGAACAACATAAGGGAAATCGGGTGCCACTGGTGGTCACTTACCACCCCCAGGTTGAAGTGCTACACAAAATATCAAGAGAACTTCAAAAGAAACTACATACGGATGAAAGACTTAAGAACATATTCCCACAGCCTCCCTTACGCTCCTTTAGACAGTCTCCCAATTTGAAACAACTGATGGTGAGGAGTGTCCTGAATAAAAATACAAAAACTGGCACAACTCCCTCCCTACAAAAGAGATGTGAAACTTGTGCACACATTTACACCACGGACAACAATTCCAAACACCCAGTTACACCATAAGATCAATGGTACCTTCACCTGTAAATCATCCAATGTAATATACCTTATCATGTGTGCAAAATGCCCAACAGCTCTGTATGTGGGAGAAACTGGACAAGCACTACATAGGAGATTTAATTCCCACAGATCCAGTGTTAATAACAAAAAGACAGAGACACCAGTGGGAGAACATTATTGCCAAAATGGGCACAGTGTCAAGGATATTAAGTTAACTGTATTGATGGGACTGTTCCGCACTCAGAGGGACAGAAAGGAATGGGAGGTAAAATTAATGTTAAAATTTAATGAAATTTGTAGTGGTTTAAATAGGGATAAGGAATTCTTATCAAAATACAATTTAGTTGATTGACCTTTCCAACAGACCCAAGAGCATCGTAAATACCTCTAAAGCCTCAGAGGAAGAGTGCAATTTAACATTGACTGATCAAAGATGTCTGGATCTGGACTGCATTCTGTTATCTGATTTCCATGCTAAACAATGTGATGTGTACTTGTATTTAAGAGAGATGTTTTCATATTTATCTGTATAACATGCCTGAGGAAGAGACCTAAGGTCTTGAAAGCTTGCATTTAAATCTGCTTAGTTAGCCAATAAAAGGTATCAAAAACTATATGTGCTGAAGAAGGCACAGATCTCAGCTGCTTGTGGCAGGCGATGGGGTTGCATGGGGCGGCTGGGCCCCTGCAGTGACAGGCCCGGTTGCAGGTGCAACCCCTGTGACCCCTATTTTTACACCAGTGGGTAAACCAACTTTATCACAGTGAACAAATAAACTTCCCCAAATCCACATTGATTAATGAGATAGTAATGAGGCATTATAACGTAAGGTTTGATCCTTCCTCATAATTTATAATAACACTCTTAACCATTGCAATGATCATATCGCTCTAGTTTTGACATAATTATATTATAAAGTTTACCCCTCGTGTCCCTTTTCCATACGTCACTCTTCTTCACTTCAGAGCAGAAA
Source organism: Rhinophrynus dorsalis (assembly GCA_037306005.1). Taxonomy (NCBI): domain Eukaryota; kingdom Metazoa; phylum Chordata; class Amphibia; order Anura; family Rhinophrynidae; genus Rhinophrynus; species Rhinophrynus dorsalis. The sequence continues at coordinate 47,784,289 of CM074727.1, read as the reverse complement.
GCCGGTCCAAATGGATCACGATGAGGACAATCTTCCTTCATCAATAAGGGCAGGGTTTTACTTATACTAATGGACTGGAGATTGTCCCTCGTTGAGATCTGTCCGGTCAATCGACCAGATTTCAGATCTGAGGGAAGGTTCATAGAAACTAGAGCGATGTGAACATTACCAATGGTGGAAAGAGTTATTACAAACTATAAGAAAAGACTGAACCTTATGTTATAATGACCCATTACAGTCACACTTTGTAAACCGTTCCAATGAAACATTTATTTCTAAATGGATCGATTTTGGCTCTGCAGAAGGGCCGCGGGGCAGCCCCGGGACCGGAATCGCCTGCTGTCAGCTTGATGGCAGGGGTAACTTTAACAAGTTTTATCTCTCAAACCATAAAGGTTTGCGAGATAAGACTTACATCGATGTTAATCTTTTTTTAACACCTACAATATTAAAACTTAAAATTAACCATTATTAACACTTTAAAGTAGAGCCATCACTTTGTAGCAAATAGGTGATTTTGAAAGAATTTTCAAAATTAAGTATGTGTTACATTAACTATCTTTATGTAAAAGAAATAATAAGATATCTAGTTTTATTTACTTGACAGTTTATGCAGCTTAATCAGTACCTAGATAGTAACATTCCATACTGTTCTCCATCCCAACAGCCACTCACTGTAAGACAGACACTAACATTCTACATTGCTCCCTGCAACATCCTGCTGGCAAGGACTAGCTCATCTGTATAAACTTACAATATATAAAAGTAAATATCTCACAGGATTGTTTGAATTAAAAATAGCTAATTAATACAGTATATGTTCTCAAAAATGGCTTTAACAATACCTTGGAAGCTTGAGAAGTTTCCTCTAAAAAAATAGGCAATTTGTCCCATATCTGTCATTACTCACTAATATATGTGGCACACTGTGGTGCTGTCTCTAATTACACCTAAAATAGAACTAGTACCATCCTAGCATCACTTGATACATGCCCCTAAGAAACGTGTGCTCTGCAATCAGAGATCAGTGGAATGTGAGTACAAATAATTACGGCTCACGGGCCATACCTTCCAATGGATTTTATACAGAACAGCAATGTTCTTTGTTATTGGTTAGAGTAGTGACTGGCAACCAGATTCATTGTGAGGGCTGTATATGTTAGGCTGACCAGACCTTACCTTTAACCGGGGACACATATAAATAATGCATACTGCAGGGCTGCTTGATTTCAGTGCAGTCCTGAAATATGCCTATTTCCTGTGTGTCCCCGGTTAAAGGTGAGGTCTGGTCAGCCTAGAATATGTGGCCCTTAAGTCCCCCAAAAGGTTTATATTATAGTTAAAGATTCTAAAGAGTGGTTGAAAATGTGTATTAACCCTTTGGATGCTAGAGAGTTTAATGTGAAAGAGTATATGTGTAAAGGGAAATATGAGCATTAAATCATAGCACCCTTCTTACACCTCCTGTTTTACTTGACACACCAAGTGTATGTATTAAAGATGTGCTGGGAGATGATTTGTTTCAAAATTATAACAGCTTATACTTTTATTTTTTAATGCTAAACTGGTCACAACAGTGCTCTCTTGAGTCTCAATAATTTTTATATACGTTCTTTGCAAACGTTGAGCTTTGAGCTGCAATTCTCCACAGAATGTGATAGAAACAACTCTACTTTTTCGTGACATTATGAATTGTAATCATTTTTTAATCAATCATCCCAGCAGTGACACTAGATTAATTTTAACAGGAAAAGCCCTACAATATAACTTTGTTCATAATAAAAATGTACTGATCCTCACATGTTAATAGAATGTATCCTTCAAATAGACATCAAGAATGTGTGTGTGTGTATATATATATATATATTTTTTTTTTTATTATTATTTATTTATTTTGCAGTGCAATGTAGTCTAATGACAGAGAGTTACATTTTATAATCTGTCCTCTTCTTACATTGTTCTGCTGAATGCGGGTTAGGCTTTCTCTATGGCTTTATTTAGTATCAAAGTTTATTGTAAAGAATTGTGAACTTGAATGAATGAATGAATAAGTTTATTTACACAGCGCCATAAATGTATTCAGTGCTTTACAAATTACGGGTACAGAAATACAGGGCTACAAGTGCTTTGCAAAGTAAAACACTGTAAGTGAGGTCCTTGCCCAAAAGCTTACAATCTAAAGTGGTAATGGGAGACATACAGAGTACATAAGGGTCAAGTGCGGAATACAGTGCTAGAGACTTCAAACTGAGATGTGTATATGTATTTGTTAACACCTTAGCGATGTATGACGTTCTAGGACAGTCACACCAGTCCGGACATTTAGGCAAGTCATTGAATTCTAGGATGGCAGTGTGGCTTCACACCCCAATCCCATCCCGGAATTCATTGTGCCAAAAAAAATGCCATGGTCCTTAACTGCTGCCCCCTGTCATATTGGGTGGTTGTTAAGGGGTTAAAAATAGATAGCTAAGCTGGATTAATGTATAATAGTAATTTAATTTGTTATATAAATTACAGTGATTGCAATGTCTAAACAAAACTCTATCGCCAATTCTTCTTTAGATTATAAGAAACACTTTGTGCTGTTTAAAAACGCTTACTTTTGCGTCATTCTAAAGTTATGAAGTGTAGAAGGATCCCCGCTCACCTCTTCCGCTCACCACTGCTGCAGCTCTCTGAGGTCTGGACTGATGCGGCGTGGGACAAACTTCAGTAAGCAAAGGGAAATTCTGCCCTCCTTAATCAAGGGGGGGCAGGATTTTCCTTATACTTACTTACTGTAGTTCTCTTTCTGCAGCCATCAGGTCGCACAACACCACTAGCCATTCAGCAGGAGGTGGCAAGAAGGGGCGTGGGATCCTTCTCTGCTTCATAACTTTAGAAAGACACAAAAGTTAGTGTTTTATAATGTTTCTTATAATCTAAAGAAGAATTAGAGATAGAGTTTTGTTTAGACATTACAATCCCTTTAAGATTCTCTTTTACCTATAAATATTGTTTCCCTTTAAAGCGGAACTTTTACATAGTATAAAGTCAACCACCAATAATCAAACATATGGCGACTAGCTTCATAATATATATATTACCTCTCAGAAGTGCCAGGTTCTAAAGAAATCCTTAATCTTCGGAGACTGGAAGCCAGGCATCAGCGCAGACATCTTGTAGCATGCCACAAGGTAACCGGAAGGAACTGACGGCACAGGCACGCAGACAGCACTAACCTGTCCGTAAGTCTCCGAAGATTAAGGAATTCTTTAGAATCTGGCACTTCTGAGAGGTAATAGACCTATTATGAAACTAGTCGCCATATGTTTAATTATTGAAAGGCGACTTTATACTATGTGAAAGTTCTACTTTAAAGGGTTAGTAATGTTTCATAATAAAAGCAGCACTAATTAATCATCATAGTATTTGGACCTTGGAGAGTGTTATTTCAATTCTGTCAGAGTTGTAATTCAAGAGTAATTCAATGACAAAGTATCCCCCTCCCGCCCCTTTTACTGATGTAACACTGGTCAGCCAGATCAGAAGGAAGGTGCCCAGGTAGATTGCAGACAGGGACAATCTTCAATTAAGATAAGGGAAAAACCTGAAAAGCTTGTCAAGGGGGGCAGGGCTTTCATTGTTCTCATAGGAAGAAGATTGTCCCATTCTGTTATCGGTCTGGTCTATGGACTGCATTTCACATCTAAGAAGAGATGGCTTATACTAGGTAAAAGGGGCTGGAGGGGAAACTTTGATTGTGAATATCTCTCAAACCATAAAGGTTTGAGAGATGAGACTTATATCGTTCTTCATGTTTTTTTAATGCTTACAAAATAAAATAAATATAAAACAAAGTATTATTGACCCTTTAAAGGGAGAGCAATACTTCGATTCAACAACTCAGAGTCTTCTTTATATATTTTTAACCCCTTAACGACCAGCGGTCCCGGGACATTTCCGTCCCATAAGGACCGCATAGGACCACTTGGACGCGCCGGTACACGTGACCTGTCGCGTGTATCGGCGCGTCATTATGGGGCCTGATAGAGATCGCTCCGATCTTGGAGCGGTCAATTTCAGGCCCTATTTTTACTTACAGCGCTCCCAGTAGAGCGCTGTAAGTAAAAAGTACGTGACGTACTATGACCGTCATCGGTCCTTGAGTATTTCAAGGACCGTGACGGTCATAGTACGTCACATGTCGTTAAGGGGCTAAACACATAGCACTATATTTAGTTACTTACAATTTTAGAGTTAAAAAACTTTTCCTGCAGAAAGGATCCCCCCTCCTGCCCCTTCTGGGTGCCTCCCCTAAGATCTTGAATCCGGTCGTGGGACTGGACGGATGTAGCAAGGGACAATCTTAACACAGTAAGTTTAAGGAAAACCCTGCCCTGACGAAGGAGGACAGGATTTTCCTTTTGCTTACTGAATATTGTTCCTCGTCACTCTCCATCCAAACCAGACTGAGAGGCTGCATGACGCAAGGAAAGGGGCGGGACGGGGAAACTTTCTGTAGGAATAGCATTTGAACTTCTTTGTAAGTAACTAAATATAGCACTGCATGTTTAAAAATATATAAAGAAGACTCGCAGCTGCAGTTTAATCAAAGTATTACTATCCCTTTAAAAGAAATCTTTGTTCACTTTTAGATTTTCTTCTCTCCGTCTCCTCCAGTGACTGATGTCAGAGCTTTCAACTCTTTCGGTTTGAAAGCACCATCCAGAATTCTTCCCACGATCACTTCTTTGCCAAGCTGGGTGATCATGTCTCTCCCAGCAATTGCATGACTATAGAATTTACTTTGCAAATTGAATATGTACATTTTGGATGCAAAAAAAAAATGTGTGCTCAGATCACATGCCAGGCTGATGTCGTTGAACAGTTTTTGTTTGATGCACATTTTCAAATTAAGTAACTATGTTTCGTAACTGTGCACAATGAGGCAAGAAGAACTGGCAGAAATTCTGTATCAAAACAACTGCTTCATAGGGTATAAATAAAGATCCCCTTTGATTAACCCTTTAAGTGTCAGATGGGTACACAACGCATTGCAGAGCAATGCGTTCCATACCCCTCTGGCACTCAAAGGGTTAATATGGAGCATTTAATGCCTTGAATGCTAAAGCAATGCATTGAAGACCTCTCTAGCATTCAAGAAGTTAAAACACCCATGTACATCAATGTGAATTTGAGGAATTTTTTTTTCCTACGCTACATTGCTCTAGAATTACTCCTCTTAGTACATCAACCTCAATGTTCCAGTAAATAACGTGCCAATTCAGATGATGTCATTTACCATGCTCTCATTCCCCCCAGTTATCTAATCCCTCCCACTTCCTCCATATCCTAAATTGTCTAGTTCAGTGCTTTCCAACACAGCGTGGGCTATATTTTTTTAGTACCATATGCTGGTGGGCCAAGCCCTATTAAAAATGATGCAATACAACAAAAGCAATAACTTATCTGATGAGCCAAGGTCTGTGTAAGTGACCCTACGACTACTGGACCGTATCTGACCTCGTTACGAGTTAGACAGTCCTGGTGTATTTTCTCTATGCATTTTATATCGGATGACAAATCTAAAGCCCAGTAATATTGCTAGTATTTTTTTTCCATATCAGAGCACAAAAACAACTTTTGTGATTTTGAAAGTGCTTTCAAAATCACTTATATGTTATTAGCTATTTGTAAATTTAGAAAACTTTTTTTATTTATTTGGATTGTAGATTATTCTAATCAAGATATGACAAAAAGTCATGTTCTGTCTTAAGTCTACATTACCTCCCCCACTGACTCACACTGCTGAACATTTCAAATGGTCAACGAGGGACACTTTTGTATTAGTTGGTGTTGCTGGAGGAGTGGCTGGTGGCAACGTGTTTTTTTACAGATATTAAAAATTGTCAGTTTACATAAACATTAATGTGAGTTTTATTGCTGTGGAGCAATGTGATACACTTATATTCATGTAACGGGGTTTTGCGTAGGCCCACAGACAACCATGTGGTGCTTTACCCCAGAAACCTCCATGTGCTCTGCAGGCCGATCCTGAGCCTCCGCTACCTGGGAGTTGGGGTACATGACTGCGGCAGTGCCTCCATACAGCTGGGCATCCAGGGTATGGATGTGGGGCCCAGTTGGGAATATATTTAAGTGAGCAATAAAACTGACACAGAGCTATCTTAAATAGAACTTTGTATTGCACAAAAACAAAACCCTATGCAGGAATATAACAGATACATGAATATAATACAGTAAAACAGTTCAAGAATGCAATGGTCAATATGGTATTCACCCACCCGCAACAAATACTACGGCCCACCCTAGGCTTCACCCTAGTGGCAGTTGGGTACCATTAGTTGGTGCACATAGTTGGGGCCCAGAGTAATTGTAATCCACATTATGGTTTGTGTTATGCTGTAATCTTCCAATGATCAGAGAATCTATAGAGCAAGGTCTCTTTAATTGTGTAAGCAGATTCAGGGTGCTCTGTGCTGAAACAGAGGGAGAGGTTTCAAGCTTATCACTCCACAGTCTGCAATCTGGTTAGTTCAGGAAAGGGAGTGCCTGCTCCTTTAACTGCTGCTGGAATTCCTGCACTCTTCACAGCATTCCCTGCCAGGATCAGTTATGTGCCTTGCTCTGGTTACAGCTGTCTGCTGGAATGCTTCTTCCAGGATCTTCCAGCATTGGATCAGCCAGGTCAGCATTCACTGCTTAGAAGAAGCTCCCTCACTCACTTCAACCCAGCTCTAAAAACCAACTCCAAACTAAAATGGACTCCTGAATATCCATCCATGTGCATAGGAGCTCGCCATCTGCTGGACACTCCACAGGAACTGCAGGATAGTCAGTGGCAACAGAAATCGCTGTGATCCCAGAGGGGTTACATACACATCACACAGTCTGATCTCCTGGAAAGAGGAACACCAGGGTGGAAAAGAGAGACAGAGGGATTTGGGCTCAAACAGGGACTGTCCCCCTAAAGATATACACTTGGGACGTATGGTCCAGCAATATATTACTCACCTCCCTAAGCACTGAAAAAAGTTAGCCCTTTGAGTGCAAAGCATTTCTTTGTAACATGTTGGGTACTCCTCTGGCATTTAAAAGGGTTAAAGGAGCAGTAAACTTTCTTTTATGAAAACACATATTTTATAGAACTTTTTCTGCTGAATAAAACAAGGTCACTCCCACTGCTGTCAGATGTTCTATTCAAAATTTATATCAGTTCAAATAATCAGGAAGTGAATTTACTGTGTTTACTTCCTGATAGTTCTAACTGACAAGAAGTGAATGTATTGTGTGTTTACTTCCTGATAGTTCTAACTGACAGGAAGTGACAGGCAGTTTATATCATATTCTATGGAGAACTGTATGTCTCTGACTTTATTGACTTTCCTCTCCATTAGAATGTAACAGGAAAAGCTAATTAGAATTTGACAACTAGAGGGCACTGCTAATGTAAAAAAAACAACATGGGTTTAAACTGTAATAACTCTGGAAATATGAATCTCTTGGCAGTGGGAGTACCCTTGGCAAAAATGGCAAAAAAACTGTGTAGTTTTAACTTTTTGCTCTTCGTTGTGCTTGACACACCTCTGACACTAAAAGGGTTAAAGTTTGTGGGAGCACTTAGGATTGTTAGGGATAATACCCCCATTTTGAACTTATTAAGAAAAGTATTTACTTTTCGAACTAAGAGGCACTGTCCCTTTAAATTGCTGCATCATCTGGCATCAAAGTCGAACATGGTAAACTGATCATTCCCCAGTTTAAAGAGAGTTGGCTCAATTCACAAGATAAATTAAAAGAAAATCGGTAGTAAATAGCCAATAGGACGGATGAATGAATATGTTTCTTTGTAGAGTGTCACAAGTGTGTGCAGCTCTTTACAATTTAAAGGGATAGTAATGGCTGCTTTTACCAAAGTTAAATATTGTAGATATTAAAAAAAATAAATGAATTGTTGTAAGTCCGGTCTCTCAGACATGTATAGTTTGAGAGATATATGCTTCTAAAGTTTGCAAGGTGTTGTTTGCAAGCACACTTTGTAGACCATTCCAGTGAAGTATTTTGTTCTAGATAGCATTATTTCGGCTTTGCTGAAGAGCTGCCGGTCGGTCCTGGCACCAGGATCTCATGCTGTCAGCTAGAGTGCTGACGTCTGTGAAAGGGGCAGGAGGGGGGAACTTTAGAAACTTATATCTCTCAAACTATACATGTTTGAGATAGACTGGACTTACATCAATTTATTTATTTTTTAAATATCTACAATAAAAGCAACCTTTACTATCCCTTTAGGGGTTTAGACAATAGAGAGTTACAAGTGCTTTGCAAAGTGAAACATGGAATTGGAGTCCCTGTTCAAAAGGTTATAAAATTTTCCATTGATTTAAAGTACAATTATCATGTTTTACTAAAAGTTTACTCCTTTGGAGAGTAGACCTGCCACGAAGGCCTTATCTACATTAGTATGTCAAAGGCAAATAGAGTTGAGGACCACATACTCAACACTTCCCTCCAAGTAAGGGCCACAACATTGACTGTTAAAGGCCTGTGTATGTGTGTATACTTATATATGTACACGCACAGTAGCGCATAAACACGTATACACACGCATACACACACAATGGCAAACACACACATATGCATACACACACATATATATATATACACATTACACACACTCATGTACAAATACTCACATAGACACACACACACACACACACACACATACACACACACACACACACACACACACATACATATATATCAGGGCTTAAAATTTGAAGTCTTTTGCTACTAGCCAGATCTGAAAAGTTACTCTCCACTGCAAGCCATAACATACCAACCAGGGCTGAATTTCTACTTGCAATTGGCTAGTGGCGGGTGGAAATTTTGAGCCCTGTATATATATATATATATATATATATATATATATGTATACATACACACACTCATGTACAAATACTCTCATAGACACACAGACACACACGTGCAATGCATTGCATACCACAAAGCATTTTTTTGGTTCCGGACTCCACGAATGGCGTGCAGCTGCGGGGGGAGCCCAGAACTCCATGACGGTCATAGTAAGTCATGGGTCGTTCAGTCAGATCAACCCTTGACGTACTATGACTGTCAAGGGTCATTAAGGGGTTAAAGGCTCAGTACAGTTTTTCTGGAGAAAACACATATTGTAGGACTTGCCATGCTATGTACACACACTGCTGACAGTTGCTTTATTTAAATGTTATTACTGTTCAAATTGTGACAAAGTGATTAAGCTGTTCTATCAAAGAACTGTAGCCATTCTCTCATCTCTCCCATAGAATGTAATAGAGTGACTGTTTGGACGTCAGGTGAACTGTTTGGGCACCAGATGGCACTGGCACAGTTGAAATGAATGCTAAAACTTAAAAAGAAATTGGTTGATATAACTTTAATAATCCTGTACTTACAACTAGCACATGTAAAAGTTAATTATTCATTTAGATTCCTAAAATATATTTCTAAACTTTTTTTAACCCTTGTCCAATTCAGAGAGCATTTTTCAAATTTTGTTTGTGACCACTACAATGAGACATAAGAGCAAAATGAAGTTAATGTATTCAGATTAGTACCTAGCCAGAGGGTCACTCAAACGGTTAAGGTACTTGGAGCCCCGGAAAAGACAGGAATGTCTGCTCCTTTAGAGCACATGTAAGACTAGAATGTAGGCCTCAGAAAACACATACAGGGCAGGATTTCCCAATAGGCAGAGTAGGCACTTGAGCAATCTTTATGCTTAATGCTTAATTTGGTCAGATTAATCTTTACATTCTAAACTGTTGGATACTAAAGAGATCTGCAATGAATAACAAAGGACTTAGTGCATTGGCTCAATACACTAAAGAAAAGATCTCTGTTATTAAGATTTGTCCAAAACGGAGCAAGAAGAAAACAAAGAAAAAAATGGAGCAAGAAGAACAAGGAGCAGAAAATGGAGCAAAGAATGGAAGAAGAATAAAAAAAAGAAGAAAATATGGAGCAAGAAGAAAATGGAGTGAAAGACAGAGCAAGAAGAAAATGGAGCAAGAAGAAAACAGAGCAAAAAATGGAACAAAAAGAAAATGGAGCTAAAGATGGAGCAAGAAGGAAACGGAGCAAAAAAAATGGAGCAAGAAGAAAATAGAGCAAAAGATGGAGCAAGAAGAGAACAGAGCAAAAAAATGGAGCAAAAAGAAAATGGAGCAAAAAATGGAGCAAGAAGAAAATAAAAAAAAAATGGAACAAAAAATGGAGCAAGAAGAAAACAAAGCAAAAAATGGAGCAAGAAGAACAAGGAGCAGAAAATGGAGCAAAGAATGGAAGAAGAATAAAAAAAAGAAGAAAATATGGAGCAAGAAGAAAATGGAGCGAAAGACAGAGCAAGAAGAAAATGGAGCAAGAAGAAAACAGAGCAAAAAATGGAACAAAAAGAAAATGGAGCAAAAAATGGAGCAAGAAGGAAACGGAGCAAAAAAATGGAGCAAGACGAAAATGGAGCTAAAGATGGAGCAAGAAGGAAACGGAGCAAAAAAAAATGGAGCAAAAAGAAAATGGAGCAAAAGATGGAGCAAGAAGAGAACAGAGCAAACAAATGGAGCAAAAAGAAAATGGAGCAAAAAATGGAGCAAGAAGAAAATGAAAAAAAAATGGAACAAAAAATGGAGCAAGAAGAGAACAGAGCAAAAAAATGGAGCAAAAAATGGAGTGAGAAGAAAATGGAGCAAAACAATAGAACAAAAAATGGAGCAAGAAGAAAATGGAGCAAAAGATGGAGCAAGAAGAAAACAGAGCAAAAAATGGAGCAAGTAGAACAAGGGGCAGAAAATGGAGCAAAGAATAGAGCAAGGATAAAAAAAAATATGACGCAAGAAGGAAACTGAGCAAGAGAGTGGATCAAGAAGAAAATGGAGAAAAAATGGAGCAAGAAGAAAATGGAGCAAGAAAGCGGAGCTTCAAGTCCTTTGATATTCTATGGAACCAATGCCCACAGATTTCTCCAACATTATAGGTCTAAGGGCGAGATGTTCAAAAAGTCGTCATAATGAAAAACTTGTCTGATCGTGAGTTGGTGGTAAAAAAAGGATGATATTTTTGGAAGTAAATCCGTCACGTTTGAAAATTCGTCTAAAGAATTAAAAATGACGGTAAGAAGATCTTAAAAATTGTCTTTCAATTTGTCTTTGAAACAAACATTTTCAAAGAAACAAAAGACTTTTTTTGTCTTTGAAACAAATTTTTCTTCTCCAAGTTTAGACCATTTTTATTATGTCGGGAAAAAATGACGTTAATCAGACAAAAAAATGACGGTCAAACGAATATTTTTTTCTGAAAATACCTTACATTATGACGGAAGACTAAGCCACACCCACTTTTAAGACGGCTTTTTCCCTTTGATGGAGATGGCGGAATTGGATGCAAAAAATGATGGAAACATGTCTAAGAATTGACGGATCATGGTGTAAGAACTTTTTTATTCTGATTACAGACAATTTCAGTTACCACCACTTTCTGAACATCTCGACCTTAGTGCATTGGCTCTCTAGATCATAGGTGGCCAGAGTCTGTCCTCCAGGCTAACAGACTTTTTTGCACCATTGTATTGCTACATTTTTTGCACTGATTTCTTACTCAATTTGTGATCTGTTTTGCACTTTTGTTACTTCATTTTCTTGCTCTATTTTGGAGAAATCTTAATACATTGGATCCATGGAAAACATAGGACTTTGGGTCCATAGAGTAAAAAAAAAGATCTCCAAGTCCAATGTTATGCTATGCAACCAATGTATTACAAATAAAGAAAGAAAAAGAGAAAAAAGAGCTAAAGGTGCAAAAAAATGGAGCAAGAAGAAAACAGAGCAAAGAATGGAGCAAGAAAATGGAGCAAGAAAATGGTACCATAAAACAGCGGTGCTCCAAGTCCTATGTTATTCTATGATGCCAATACCTACAGCTTTAGAGGTGTGTGAATAAAGAGATTTTGTGCATTTGGAAAATTTCACATTACTGTGAAGAATAAATCTAAAAATGGGTTTGGCCACAAAAGAGGGTGTGGTTAGTAGTGGGACCAAGGAAGGGCTAAGGGCACCAGAGGATGCCTAGGGGAGCTTGAGATGTAAATTCGGCCATGAAAAAATAAGAGAAGCTTTAAAGATGTTAGCATGAAGCACATGGTATTTAAGTGCGTATATCCCCAACTCATTTTTAGGTGTGTGCGTTCCTTTAACCCCTTAAGGATCGGTGATGTGTCTGGACAGTCACCGGCTTCCTTGCCTAAAGGACCAATGTCGGTCCTGGCGCATCACGTATTTTGTGCTTACAGCGCTCCTGCAGAAGCGCTGTAGGCACTAGCAGGGTTTGAAATTGACCTTCCCCATTCAGAGCACGGTACACATCACCAGTCACGTGTGCCATACTCCAAACGCCCTCTATGTGGCCATTAACTGGAATCCACCCCTATGAAACATTTATCAGGTAACAGATAACAGATCACTGCATCTGTTTTTTTGGATATGTATTGATCACAGTAGTTATTACAATAGAAATCTTATAGAAAATAAAATTGCCCAACACTTTGAGCTGTAATAATGTTTGACTGATGCATCTCCCAGCAAAGAATTCCCCAGAGGTGGAGGCTTGAAGAGGAGATGCATGTCCAGGCTGGAGTTTGGGAATTTAAAAGGGGGATGGTATTGTGGAGCATGGGGGGGGGGGGCACAAAAGAGGGTTGGGACTGAGGGCATTTAGGGACTACAGAATATGGCCCTTTTCCTTTTTGGATGGTATCATCAAGTAGCATCCCTCCCTCTCTCCCTTTTTGTTTACTACCTTAAATGTGTGTGTGATACTGTTTTATGTTCATTGTGATGGGGGGGTATCAGTTAGGAAAAGTTTTATTGTCACAGTGTGGGGGCTTTCTGGTAATTGTCATTGTTTTAATTGTTACAAATTGATTTTTTTAAACTAACGGGTATAGACTAGCAACCTAGATAAAGTGGGCCCCCAGATTACAGTTACGGGTTGATTCTTCTTACCCACTGAGCAGTAAGGCCTAGCTAATGGACACGAGGGAGTTAGAGTTTTTGCATTCAAAGTGAGGCTGAGCTTAGGCTCAGGGGTGGGGCATGCTTGAATCTACCAATGATTAGGTGTTGACAATGGCAAAACATGTATTGGACCTTTTTTTTGTCTAAAACATAGTAAACTTAAGCTGTGGCCAAAAATATGTTGTCAGTGTTACTCCATGCAATAGGACATGGGAGTACTAAATTCACTCTGCATGAAAAGTGCTATCAAAATGTTATTTAGAAGAAACGTTCACTGTATCTTTAAATCTGTTCTTGTAAATGAGATTTCCACCGCAAAAAAGAGCTCACGTTCATCTAAATAATGTTGTCTCAGACACAGTGGTTCACCAAACATCAATTTGACAAGCTTACATTTCTGCATTTTTTCTGTCTGTTGTATTGGTTCAAGTCCACAGTAGGAAGCAAAAAAAATAAATATATCACCTTCGTTCTTGAAGCAGGTCAGTAATACTCTGGTCTTAGTCTGCTTCAAAGTACCCACAGCTTAAAAGATTAATGGTGCATGGACTGTTTTGTTTAACGTTTGATGTTTTCCTGTAAAATAGTGTTCCCTACTCTGCTGAAAATAAAGATAATTTCCAGATGGAAAGCAATCTGTTGTTTTTGCCTTTCTTTTCCGATAAAGTACATAGAGAAGATACTTTAATCTGCCATGGAGCCATTAATAGGTTACCAGTTTATTAGGGAGTCTATTCCTCAAGGTCAAAATGAAAAATCAAAAGAGATGACAAGAGTTGATTAAGGATTTGTTAGCACGTCATGTTACAAATACCACTGTGACGAGTGCAAGATTATATTAAAGGGGTAGTATCACTTTATATAACAAAAATAACCCCTGAATGCTAGATAGGTCTTCAACTCATTGTAAAGCAATGGGTTGGAGAGATCTCTAGAAGTCAAGGAGTTAAAGTGATAGTAATACTTAATATGTAAAAATATATATTGTAGTGTTTATCCCCCTGAGTAAAACAATGGTACTCCCACTGCTGAAAGGTGTTTTATTCAAAAGTTATTACAGCTCAAAGTTGATTTTTTTAGTTTTTTGGGTGCAATATCATAGTGGCCTGAAATTGTACAGTGGCGCTATTGCTACGTCACCAGAGCTGACCATCGGATGGTGTAACAACAGCGCCACTGTACAATTTCAGGTCACTGTGATATTGCACCTAAAAAAATGCAAATTTGAGCTGTAATAACTTTTGAATAAAACACCTTTCAGCAGTGGGAGTACCCTTGTTTTACTTTTGGGGATAAACCCTACAATATGCTATTTTTACATTGTAAGCATTACTATCCCTTTATTGCTATCCCTTTAAAGGTATATAATAAATTATATTGAAACCTTGTAAAACGTGCACACACAGGTCTTGTGAAAAAGTGTTGATTTATCTGTCAACGTTTTGGCCCCCTGAAGGGCCTTTATCAAGACTTGATAAAGGCCCATCAAGGGGCTGAAACATTTACAAATAAATCAGAACTTTTTCACAAGACCTATGTGGGCACTTTATCTATGATTTCAATACCATTTCTTTTTTATGTCTGCATAGTAACATACTAACATAGTTGATGAGGCTGAAAAAAGACGTGTCCATCAATTCCAGCCCATGTCAAAAATACACCTGTTGATCCAGAGGAAGTCATTAAAAAGCCCTCTGGAGCAATTTCCAACTTAGCCCCAAGAGGGTAAAAAAAATTCCTTCCTGCCAAATGGCAGTCAGATATTTCCCTGGATCAACATCCTATCTGCATTGAAGCCATCTGTCATCATTTTCAATATTGTTCTGTGCTAGATAGACATCCATTGCTTTTTTGAAAGCAGTTGCATTATCTGCAAGTACAAAATCCCGAGGCAAAGAATTCCATAGCTTTATGGTCCTTACTGCAAAGAATCCCTGCCTTTGTTTTAGTTGAAAGCGCCTTTCCTCTAGTCTTAATGGATGACCTCTTGTTCTTAGCTCAGCTCTTTGCGTCTACAAGTAGCACCCAGGCAGTAGATTTCTTTCAACTTGTCAAATAGGAGTGCCCATCTTTGATTTCTTATATATATATATATATATATATATATATATAATGAATATGAAAGTGCTAAACACCATCATGACATCTTTATAAACAATATATGACACAAACAGCAATGTTTCGATCCGCTCCACTGGATCTTTGTCAAGGGTTTGACAAAGATCCCGTGGAGCGGATCGAAACGTTGCTGTTTGTGTCATATATTGTTTATAAAGATGTCATGATGGTGTTTTAATACATTAACATTTCTAAATCCTATACCGTGAGTGTGTTCAGTGCTTTCATATTCATTGAGTGTTGAGGAGCTGTCTGTCTGGAGCCATTCTGTTGCTGATCACCAACCTTCCGAGTGGAGATAGAAGCAATATCTCCACAAGCATTGTTGTCAGATGGACTGGCATAAGCCTTCAGACCAACTGTACATGTGAGTGCATTTTCACACCATTTTATATATTATTGTCATTTTTGTGTATCATATTACACTTTTGGGCGCTCTTATCTTTTTGTCTTCTATGTGTTCTACTATTGCTGGGACTGTCTCCAACACAAAGGAGACACAGTGGGGTAAACACCTCTGGTGTCTGATACCACTGAAACAGAAGCTTGTATTTCATTTCTGAGGTAATGACATTCCTGGAACTGTGCATCATATGGTGGATAACACATCTCCAAAGGGTGTCGTCAATGGGTGCGGCCAGTTTCGTGTTCCCAGGTCTCTCTAAATCTAGAGGTTGGAGAAATAAAGCAGGTTAGTATCTAATATGTAAAGTTACGTCAACCTATTTAATTTTTTTGACATTAGTGTTCCTTTAAATGGGCTTCTAACCCCTTCAGTGCTAGAGAGGTCTCCAATGCATTGTTCTTCTATTCAAGGGCTTACAGGTCCCATTTAAATCAACAGGAATTGTGGCAATTTTCAGTTGTCCTCTGTGACCCATAATTTCTTCTTTAACCCCTTAAGGACCCATGCCGTGCCAGGACTGTCATGCCGGTCCAGCACATAAGGACCAGTGATAGTCCTGGCACATCATGGAATTCTGGGAAGGCAGCGCTGTGGTCCTTAACAACCGCCCCGTGCCAGATCGGGTGATTGTTAAGGGGTTAAGGATGTTGTAATACAAAATACCCTGTCAGAATTGTGGCCCAGGTCAATACATCAGTTTTAAAAGCTGAGATTAACCCATTGTTAATCAGAGAACAATTTAATGTCTTGTTCACACGTTTGGAGCTTGAAAGAAGAGTCAAAAGATATCCTAGTCTCCCCTAAAATAGGCACCCATGGGGCCATATGCACAAATAAAAGTGATGTCATTCTGGGGCAAACCAACAGTGCAATGAGGGTTGATTTAACCCTCTGAGTGCCAGAGAGGTATCCAATGCATGGACCTTTAACCCATTGAATAACAATAAAGCAATGCAGAGCTCACACACAGCATTTCTAATAGCACAGTGAGTGACGAGGCTGGCATGAACCAGAACTAATGAGCCATATTCATATCAGTCTGGTCTCACCTACAGACAATCCAGTACCAAAACATCAGGTAAACTTTTCTGCACAAAAGAAACAGCACAACCCTAGACATACATTACTGTCTATGTAGACTTCATCATTGGTGTGCAGCTGATTCTCTCTAGGCACATGGAAGCAAGGGCCCATGCCTGTGTGGCCTCTCAGGTGTTGCTCAAGTCCTAGTCCATGTGCCTAGAGAAATCAGCTGCACCCCACTGATGATGTCCACATAGACTGAAACATATGTCTGGGGTTGTACTGTTTCTCTCGTGCAGAGGATTTGCCTGTCGTTTCGGAGCTGCACTGTCTGTGGGCGGGACCAGTCTGATATTAATATGGAAATTTCCTCTCTGCAATGGCACATAGGAGTGAAAACGTGACATGAGCACCACCTGAGAGGCCACATATGCCTTGAGCGAACCACTCTATTTTGCTCTTTCTCGGTGTGCATTCACCACATTCATTTGGTTTTTGTAGTCTGCCTAAGTGGAAGAGCATCCAAGGCATGGGCCCTTGCTTTCATGTGCCTAGAAGGAATCAGTTGCACCCCACTGGTGATGTCCATAGACTGAAATGTATTTCTGGGGTTGTGCTGTTTCTCTCTTGCAGTGAGGATTTGCCTGATATTTTGGACCTGGACTGTCTGTGGGCAGGACCAGTCTGATATGAATATGGAAATTTTCTCTCTGCAATGGCACATGGGAGTGAAAAAAGTGACTTGAGCAAACCACTCTGTTTTGCTCTTTCTCGGTATGTGTTCGTCACATTATTTTCGTTTTTGTAGTCTCTGTAAGTGGAAGGGTATCCCAGGCATGGGCCCTTGCTTCCATGTGCCCAGAGGGAATCAGCTGCACACCACTGATGAGGTCCATCTAGACTGAAATGTATGTCTGAGGTTGTGCTGTTTTTCTTGTGCAGAGAGGATTTGCCTGACATTTCTGAGCTGGACTGTCCATGGGTGGGACCAGTCTGATATGTATATGGAAATTTTTTCTTTGCAATGGTATATGAGAGTGAAAAACATGCCTTGAGAAGTACCTGAGAGGCCACATGTGCCTTGAGCAAGCCACTCTACTTTGCGCTTTCTCGCTGTGTTTTCGTCACATTATTTTGGTTTTTGTAGTCTCCCTAGGTGGAAGGGCATCCCAGGCATGGGCCCTTGCTTCCATGTGACTAGAGGTAATCAGCTGTACCTGGATGACAAGGGACATATAGACTGAAACGTACGTTTGGGCTTGTGCTGTTTCTCTCATGCAGAAAGGATTTGCCTAACGTTTCGGAGCTGGACTGTCTGTGGGAGGGACCAGTCTGACATGACTATGGAAATTTCGCTATGCAATGGTACATGTGAGTGAAAAACATGCCTTGATCACCACATTATTATGTTTTTTCTCTATGTGCTTTCATCACAGTCTTTTGTTTTTATAGTTGCCCTAAGTGTAAGGGCATCCCAGGCATGGACCCTTGCTTCCATGTGGCCAGAGGGAATCAGCTGTACCCCATTGATGAGGTCCACACAGACAGAAAAGTACATCTGCGGTTGTGCTGCTTCTCTCGTGCAGAGAAGATTCGCCTGACATTTTGGGGCTGGACTGTCTGTAGGTGGGACCAGACTGATATAGAATTTTTTGCTCTGCAAGGGTACATGGGAGTGAAAAACATGACCTGAGCAGCACCTGGGAGGCCACACGTGACTTGAGCAAACCACTTTATTTTGCTCTTTCTTGGTGTGTGTTTGTCACATTTTTTTGGTTTTTGTAGTCTCCCTAAGTGGAAAGGCATCCCAGACATGAGCCCTTGCTTCTATGTGCCTAGAGAGAATAAGCTGCACCCAAATGAGAAGGTCCACATAGACCGAAACGCACGTCTGGGGTTGTACTGTTTCTCTTGTGCAGAGAGGGTTTGCCTGACATTTACTGAGCTGGACTGTCTGTGGGCAGGACCAGTCTGATATGAATATGGAAATTTCCTTTCTGCAATGGCACATGGGAGTGAAAAACGTGATTTGTGCAAACCACTCTATCTTGCTCTTTCTCAGTGTGCATTCGTCGCATTATTTTGGTTTTTGTAGTCAGGTAAGATTTTGCATTTTTGCTCATACCAAATTTGTAAACGTTTTTCTTTGGGATGGTACCAAAAGTGCATTATTCCTCAAGTTGTATAAATTGTTCTTGCAGTGGTTTGCACTAAGGTGTGAAAAAAAGGAGATAACTTCTGCAGTGTGATAAACTTTTCAGTACTTAAGCTTTTCTATAGACTCTATGCACAAAGGTGTGATAAAAAGGCGATAACTTGTCCAGTGTGATAAACTCTCAAATTCTGTGATGTCTATGCACCAAGATCTCTCCAAGTTGTGTAATGTTGGTGTACATTCTTCATAGAACTTGATAGTTTGTCTCACTGAAAAAGTTATCTCCTCTTTATCACATCTTAGAGTGAAGTAGTAGACAACCTGCAATGTTCTCTTTTTCTCTCCTCATATCAATGCTTTCTTTTTCTTGTGTAACATAGCAAAATCTGGCCCTTCCTCTGTTCATGCACTCATCATAACCTTTCATGGACTATTGAAATCTTCTTCTCTCTGGCTTTCCTGCATTCCAACCCATGCACCTCAATCCATACAGACTGCTGCAGCACAAGTTACCTTACTGTCACCAAGGTTTGTCCCTGACCCCCTCACCTTCAATCACTCCAATGGCTGCCCATCACACTCAGGATATCTTATAAAATTCTACTTCTCTCGTTTAAGACCCTTCTCTCCTCTACCCCTTCCTACATTTCCACTCTGCTCTCCCGCTATTTTCCATTCTGCCACCTATGATCAGCCAATGACATTCATCTTTCAGCTACTTTTGTGTGGCTACAGCCCTCTCATGTATCAAACCATTTTCATTCATTGCTCCTTAGTTGTGGAATGCTTTATGTCTCAGCCTGCACCACTGCACTTTTCTTGCGGTCTTCAAAACTTGCTTAAAATTCCAACTCTTCAAAAAACTTCAACAATATAGAATGCACTGGCTTTATACATCCATGGCTCTTATAATTTACTTATTTATGTTCCCCTATCCCCACCAGAAAACAAGCATTATATCCCATAACTAACACTTCTGTTCTCTGTATGTCTTCCTTTACCACTTTAGATTGTAAGCTTTCAAGCAGGGAACCCATTTCCAGTGTCACCCTGTATTGTCCAAACCCTTGTAATGCTCTGTATACACTTGTGGTATTATAAAAATAGACATACATTAATTCACTTCTCCATCTGTTGTTTGACTGCTCAGATGGCCATTGGGATAAGGACCCATATACACAACTGTAGTAAAGATGTCTCGTTACTGGGGGTTGATCAAGCTTTGTATTTCCCTAATCTGATGGGGCATAAGAATTCAAGGGAGGTTTCCTGTCAATGGGAAACCTGCTATTGCTTTGCACTTGGTTTAGGTGTTGGGTTTATGAAAGAAACATCCTGCACTCATAGCTCAAAATCTTTGCCATGACTGATCTACAGTTCTTGGCATGTTCATGGGCCACATTTTCTCCAGCTAGCAGATCTGCCATATTCCATCACAACTGAACATGTATTCATGAACTACAACTTTGACTAGTGTTTTCAAGGGAATTTAAGGACATGACAAATCAGCTCTTTGTATTTACTTGTGCTGTAGAAGACCCCCCAAGTCTCACTACTTTTCATGGAAAGTCTGCCACTGTTAGCATTGGCACCAAATGCCAGTTTCTTTGGATGCTTTAAAAACATTTAGGGAGTTCATTATACATTTATTTATATACAGATTTTTTGTATTAAAAAGAAAAGTCTAAGTCCCCCAGAGTCTTTTTATACAGATACTGCTTAGCTTCAACCAGAAACCATGGTAAACATTGAGATTCGGCTGATCAACTTGAGCCAAATCCTCCTCAATTTGGTAGGCTCTGGGACTTATACTCTGAGGGGGTTCTGTCTGGGACAACATGAGACTTGTGTCACAGGCTCCTGTTCATTTGTGTTAGTCACCAATTTACTAGACAAAGTCTCCACTTAAGAAATTAGAGAAGCAAGTAGAGTAGGATTTTCCATCCATGTTGTCCCTTGTGTGGACATGGAAAGTCAAGCTGTGAAGGTCATATGCAATGCATGTATAATATATCAATCCACAGACACTCACAGACACATCTTGTCATTGGCAGGTCACCCAGTACTAAATGGGTGGGGTGTTTTAACTATTAAAGGCCCTAAGCAACAATAAACTATGGGTCAAACCAACTGTACCACAGGGGGAACTACATGTTCTTAAAATTATCATTTATTTAAAGGGGAATTTTACCATCAAAATAAGTGACTTTTAGTCTGTGTATTAGAAGGACTTGCTTGGGAATGTGTCTTTCATACAAAAGTCAGTTATATACAGCAGGGGCATAGCTAAAACTTGAGGCTGTGATGGAGCCTCCAAGAGGTTCCACCAGCCCCAAGACCTAAGAGGTTCTAGTTATGCCTCTGGGAGAATATTATTTTTGTTAGGGGGCCAAAAAATGTTTGCATTGGGGCCCTAAATTGACTAGTTACAGTCCCGATATCCAGGGCTTTTTTGTGTCGGTACTCAGGGGAACTGAGAATGGCACCACTGGCAGCAATGCTTTGGGAACAAAATATCAATGATGGCACCGATTACCACCCAAACATTATAAAAAAAATACGAAGCACTCACCGCTAAACTTCAGAGGTTCTGGTGAAAGAGGTGGATTCCCTCCAGAAACATGCAATACACATAACCAAACGCAAAGGGCTCACTGAATCTCCAAGGTTAAAGTGGAATTAACACCCCTACAAGATGTAACCTCAATTAGAGTGTTATAATCCATTAGAACGCGCTGTGTAATTTTTTTTTTAATTGTGTTATTAAAGAATAAACTGTAATTGTAAGAAATACCTGGTGAAGTCTTCCCCCCAGAAAAGCACATTGCGCATGTCAGCAACAGAGCCGATCGGCTCTCTTGTAACTCCCCCCGACTACACGAAAACACCTACGTCATCAGGTTTAGATTCTCGGAACAGCACGAGAATCTAAACCTGATAACGTAAGTGTTTTGTGTAGCTGGGAGGAGTTACAAGAGAGCCGATCGGCTTTGTTGCTGATATGAGCAATGCGCTTTTCTGGGGGGAAGACGTCGCCAGGTACTTTTTACAATTGCGGTTTATTCTTTAATAACACGTTTACAAAAAATAATAATTACACAGCGGGTTCTAACGGATTATAACACTCTGAGGCAACATCTTGTAGGGGTTTTAGTTCCGCTTTAAAAAGTAACAGTTGCATTCAGGTGCCAACATTAATACATACACCGGGATGAGAATCAAGTAGTCTCACGCATTTCGCACATAGCATACTCAATCATTCCCCATCCCGGTGTCTGTTTTAATGTTGATACCTGAGAAAAACTCTTTTATTTTTGTAACAATGAAGATTTAGCGAGTCCTTTGAGTGGATTTATATGTATAGCAATACTTTGGAGACATCTCTATTATTCAAGGGGGTAAAAGTCCACTTGATATCAAATGGGACTTTCATCTGTCACATATGATGCAGTTGCTTTGCTGAACAATGTTTTACATTTCTTTGGCTCATAGGGCCATAGATGTTGTGCACATTATACTAACAATCTAGTCCAGAGCTATTTCATGGTAAGCTCAATAAAAACAGCAATTACTTCTCTAGTGCAGATGATATGTGACCCACTAAGATAAAAGCAAAATAGAATATCAGTGACCATCCATAGTCAATAAGTCTCAGTATTCAACAATGTTAACACGGAGGGTCTTACCTTTAAGGGGGATCTATCACCCCTACACATGTTGGGCTACACAGCTCGTGTATGTAGCGACTAGCTGGGGTAAGGTTTTCATTTTTTTTTTTAAACTTTGCTATTTATCCAAATTTAATCCATTAAATATTGCCCTGGCCCTACTTCAGGACAGACCCTCAGTCTGTCACTCTTCCTATGCTCCCCTCCCTCTATCAGCCACCTCCGATGATGGAGGCTTTCTGCCTGTAAGCTGGAGCGCTCTCATTGGCCAGAGATTGCTCCAGCTTACAGGCAGAAACCTCCATCATTGCAGGAGACTGGATAGAGAGAGGGGAGCGAAGGAAGAGTGACAGACTGCGGGTACAGCGCTGTACCCATGGTGTGTCCAGAAGCAGGGCAAGGGTAATATTTAATGGAGTAAATTCAGCTAAATAGTGAAGTTTTTTAAAAAATGTAAACCTTACCCCAGTTAGTAACTACATACACGAGCTGTGTAGCCCAACATGTGTAACTGTGATAGATCCCCTTTAAAAAAGACGTGGAGGAATTCCAGGTCAAACCATCTGCACCATAGGGGAGGAAAATACAATTGATTTAAATGGGGATTTTAACCTCTTGAATGCTATAGAGGTCTCTAATACATTTTCTTACTAAAATAAAACAAGATTGTATTATTCCTTTAATAAACCTGTTCTCAGACAAGGGAATTTGTGAACTCCAGCCTGTTAATCACACATCAGGAGAGGAAATGTCTACTGATCTAACATGTTTGCAAGAAAATTATTTGTTACCTTTGTACATGGCAAGGTTTGCATCTCAGGTGCTCCTAGGCAAAGCACTCTAGGTGCCCTTAGCCCCACCCATGGCCACACCTTCATCCCTTATATGGACCCTCCCCCAGTTCCTAGCACAGAAAATACTCTTGGGTTACAAAAAGCAAGAACAAAGAAATCTTTAACCCCTTGGTTTCTAGAAAGATCTCCGGTTCATTGCTCTGCTATATAACCTAACCTAAAAGTTCTCAGTATTGTCCCATCACACCCCCAGCAGCAGCACCTAAAACAAGTGTACCTCTTTGGCCATTTGAAATGTTGGGAGGTATGGTTTAGATACCTAGATACACACCTGGGACCTTTCAAAATGAGCCATCCCTGAGATATTGTAAATACTAACTTTTGAAGTACCTATAATATAGATATACTCTACAATATGTCCCTGATTGCTGTAATTGAGATGTGCTCTAATCAGTCTTCAAGGAGCCATTAATATACAACAACTTAAAGAAATCACTGATTGACATACCTGGGAACTCTATGGATCTGCCCTAGAGACTTCGGTTTTTGCAGTTAATGATGGGTCTCCTGGGACAGAGACTAATTCTCTGACAGTGGTGAGTTTCTTATGAAACTCTGCCCACTTCTGCTCTTTCCCACCCTATTCCTTCCACTTCCTCCAACTTCTTCTCCTTCCCACCCTGTTCTGCCCACTTCCCACCCACTTTATGACACAGTCTGTTAAGCCCTGCCCCCACCTACAATTACGCCCTACCCCTTTGAGACGTGAATCCCATCATTTATATCCCTGCAGTGGTACCACATGAGCCCCCACCAGGGAATCTAGAAGACAAGGTTCCCAGGTATACAGACTGAATACACACAAGATAAGCAGGACTTTTCCCTCTGCCTTCTTGGTACAAATGGTATCAATTTAAAGACTAAAGAAGCAATTGACTGGAGCAGACTATATAATAGATTGCACTGGGTGCTCTCACCCTGAGACGCTGAGATCTGAGTCAAAACCCTGAGTCTCATGGTCAAACCATTAAAGTTCCCAGCTATGCCTACAAATTTACAGGAGGCAAATATAGTCAAACTGATACCTTTATTGGCTAACTAAGCAGATTTAGGATGCAAGCTTTCAAGACCTTTCAGGTCTTTTCCTCACGAATGTTAACATACCAAGGGAAGAGACCTGAAAGGTCTTGAAAGCTTGCATCCTAAATCTGCTTAGTTAGCCAATAAAGGTATCAGTTTGACTATATTTGCCTCCTGTATTTCTACAGCGAACATGGTACCAACTCTCATCGTTTTACAAATCTACAATAAAGAACTATGGCTGAGGTTCCTTTCTGTTAGAATGGAAAATTGGTCAGCAAAAGAGCAGGACATTTTTTCCAGCCTTTTTTCTACTTTTGCAATTTGGTATACATACCAAAATGTTTTTAAATATAATTTCAAGTTACTATATGGTTATTACATTGTAGCAGAGTTGTCTTTGCAAAACACCCTTTTCCTAATGGATAGGTCTTCACAGGAACTGCCAAGCCTAGGAGAAAGGTCTATTCAGCCTCAAAAAGGCAGTGACTAACACAGCTTCCAATCAGGGCTAAATTTACATCCCTACCAACCCTAGGCAACACACTCTAGCTCCACCCATGACCACACCCCTGTTCCTCAAATGGCTCCACCCCCAGACACTGCAATATTTTCTTGCACAGAAAATACTCTTGGCCTATAAGAAAGGACAAAAATGGCTTTAACCTCTTGGTTGCTAGATTAATCTACAATGTATTCTGAAGCAATGCGTTGGAGATCTCTCTAGCATCAAAGGGGTTAAGTAATAGCTTATAAAGAGATATATCTATCTTTTCCTACAGTATTTTTGCTTGACGTTCTAAAGGGTCACGTGATCGGGTGACCGGGAGACAGCGGCAGGACGGATCAAGAGTGAGGAACCCAGAGGAAATGATAAGGGATCTAGAGATTTATATTCTGGGACTGAGTGGAACATTCAATAATAATAATAACAATATATTTGCTTTTACAAAGAAAGATTCAGGTAGCGCATTTCCAAATTGGACGAGTATGGATATAGAAATAAGGTCTGTGTCCTTACTCTATCCAGAAATAGTTGTATTGTGGTATAAAACTGGTGCAAGGACACTGAAATTGCTCTGGCCACTCCTTCAATTCAGAATGTGGGTGTGGCCAGCAGAGCGGAGGCACCAGCCCTCAAAATTGAAGCTCTAGGCCGTTACCTACTCTGCCTATTGGGAAATCCATCCCTGCTTCCCAGTGTCCCCATGTTCTCCCAAACACCCTCCCCAAAGTAATATATATCCCACTTTACCCTTTTGGTACCAGGCAGCATACAGTACAATGCTGTGCAATGCTTTGTAAACTGTCAGACATTGGAGAGGTTAACTTGTTTAAAAGTAGGGCAGGGACTCCTTCATTTTTTTCAATTAATATGAGGTATTTGTACTCCATTAGATATTTTCTTTACATTATTGCAATGAAAAATAACATGTGGTTACTGGACCCCATATTAAATGTTTTTTCGTTCATTAATTCCTACATTGGCAGCCTGGCTAACTGAAACCACCATGGCAATGGAAGCTTAGTCACATTTTTGGATTACAGTGGGTCTGAGGGTGGTGTATTTTTTTTTTTTTTTAAAGGGATAGTAATGTTTCATAATAAAAGCAGCTCTAATTAATCATCATGGTATTTGGACTTTGGAGAGTGTTATTTCAATTCTGTCAGAGTTGTAGTTCAAGAGTAATTCAATACATAGTAACGTAGTAATTTAGGTTGAAAAAAGACTTGCGTTCATCTAGTTCAAACCTTTTCCTATTCCTGTTTACCATAGTTGATCCAAAAGAAGGCAAAAACCCCCTCAATATAGCAATTTCAAATTGCCTTGAATGGGGGGGGGGATTCCTTCTTGATTCCAAATAGCAATCAGATTTCTCCCTGGATCAACAAGTCCTAACTAAATATTAATCCCAATACTAACATACATAGCCCTCTATGTTATGCTCTTTTAAATAAATATCCAGGCCCTTTTTAAAGGCATCTAATGTATCCTTTGTATGGGCCCTGAACATATTTATATAGTTTTGTCATATCCCCTCTAAGACGCCGTTTCTCTGGTGTGTACAAGTTTAACTTTTCTAGCCTTTCTTCATAACTAAAACTTTCCATTCCCTTTTACAAAGTATCCCCTCCTGCCCCTTTTACTGATGCAACACTGCTCAGCCAGATCAGAAGGGAGGTGCCCAGGTAGACTGCAGAGAGGGACAATCTTCAATTAAGATAAGAGAAAAACCTGAAAAACTTGTCAAGGGGGGCCAGGGCCTTCATTGTTCTCATAGGAAGAAGATTGTCCCCTGCTGTTATCTGTCTGGTCTATGAACTGCATTCCACATCTGAGAAGAGATGGCTTACACTAGGTAAAAGGGGTGGGAGGGGGAACTTTGCTTGTGAATATCTCTCAAACCATAAAGGTTTGAGAGCTAAGACATATCGTTCTTCATGTTTTTTTAATGCCTACAAAATAAAATAAAGATAAAACGAAGTATTACTATCCCTTTAAACTACTCATTGTTAACCAATTCATTGTTGGAGAAGCAAGAGCTATACAATCCTCAACAGAAGGTTTAACCACTTGTACATGGGGTGGATGGGAGTAATGTTAAGTGGCTTGGGGTTTTATTATTTTATTTTTTTAATTAAAAATTGTGTTAATTAGTGATGATCGAGCACCCCAATGCTCGGGTGTTCGGGTGCTCTGACCGAGCGCCCCCGGAGGCTCGAGTGCCCGGCCGAGCACCCGAGCCCCATTGAAGTCAATGGGAGGACTCGAGCATTACACCAGGCACCCCCTGCTCTGATGAGGGGAGGGTGCCTGGTCCATAGGAAAAGGGCAGAAAATGATGGAAACACCACAGAAATGGTTCAGGGACAGCATAGGGAGGATGTCTGGATGCATCTTGGACTCCAACGTCGCTGCTGGGAACGATGTTTCGCCCGTAGTACGCCATTTTTACAGACTGACCGTAAAATACACAAAAAGGAAGATAAAAACGACTTTAGGCGAAAAATTGTTACCAAACAGTATTTGCTGTATATTTACTTGTATATCATCTGCAAATTCTGCAAAAAATTTCATCGATTTTTCGGAACTGGGGCCATGATTAAGAGGGAAATGTGCGCAGAGGCAAATTCTGCAAAAAATGTCCTCGATTTTTCGGAACTGAGGCCATGATTAAGAGGGAAACGTGCGCAGAGGCAAATTCTGCAAAAAATGTCCTCGATTTTTCGGAACTGGGGCCATGATTAAGAGGGAAACGTGCGCAGAGGCAAATTCTGCAAAAAATTTCCTCGATTTTTCTGAACTGGGGCCATGATTAAGAGGGAAACGTGCGCAGAGGCAAATTCTCCCAAAAATTTCCTCAATTTTTCTGAACTGGGGCCATGATTAAGAGGGAAACGTGCGCTGAGCCGACCATCTAAAACATTATGGGTGAGGGTCTGCTGCGGAGCTGACCATCCTAAACATTATATGCGAAGGCCCGCTAGTGAGCTGACGCTATAAAACATTATATGAGAGGGCCCGCTAGAGAGCTGACCCAATAAAACATTATATGAGAAAGGCCGCTGGTGAGCTGACCTATACAAAAATTGTCAAACAGCGCCCGCTGGTGAGCTGGCCCTATATAAAAATTATATCACAGGGCCCGCTGGTGAGCTGGCCCTATATAAAAATTATATCCCAGGGTATATGGAAGAGAGTCAACCATATACCCATTTTTTGGGTGGAAGGGGTGAATGGGAATACAGAGTATTCCCATCATTGTAAATAACATATATAAAGTGACTTTATGTTCACCCGGGGCTTTCCTCCAGTGGAGTGGAGAAGTCAGGGGAAATCCAGGCCTTGTTCATTTTTATAAGTGTCAACCTATCAGCATTTTCGGTGGAAAGGCGGATACGCTTATCTGTTATGATGCCACCAGCAGCACTAAATACCCGCTCAGACAGAACGCTGGCGGCAGGGCAGGCCAGCACCTCCAAGGCGTAGAGTGCCAGTTCATACCATGTGTCCAGCTTGGACACCCAGTAGTTGTAAGGCACAGAGGGATCATTGAGGACGCTGACACGGCCTGCTACGTACTCCTTCACCATCTTCCAAAACTTTTCCCTCCTTGTGACACTAGGCTGCGCATCAGGGTGAGGGTGCTGGCGGGGTGTCATGAAGGTGTCCCACGCCTTGGAGAGTGTTGCCCTGCCTTTCTCGGAACTGCTGTGTGCTCCCCTTTTCTCCCCTTCTCGGTTGGCCAAGGTAGCACGTACTCTGCCGCCAGCGTTGTCAGATGGAAAATTTTGGAGCAATTTTTCAACAAGAACCTTCTGGTATTGCACCATTTTGCTTGTCCTCTCCACCGGAGGAATGAGAGATGAGAAATTCTCTTTGTAGCGGGGGTCCAGAAGGGTGAACACCCAGTAATCCGTGTTGTCTAAAATGCGTATAACGCGTGGGTCACGGGAAAGGCAGCCTAACATAAAGTCAGCCATGTGTGCCAGAGTACCAACAGGCAAGATTTCGCTGTCCTCACCAGGAGGATGACTCTCAATCTCCTCATCCTCTTCCTCCTCTTCTGCCCACCCACGCTGAAGAGATGGAACTAAAGTTCCATGGCTACCCTCTGTAGCGGAGGCAACCGTGTCTTCCTCCTCCTCCTCCTCCTCCTCCGCCTCCTCCAATTGTCGCTGAGAAGACGAAGTGAGGGTGCTCTGGCTATCACCTTGTGTAAGCTCTTCCTCCCGCATTTCCACCTCTTCCACATGCAAAGCGTCGGTTTTAATTGTGAGCAGCGAGCGTTTCAGTAGACACAGAAGTGGGATGGTTACACTGATAATAGCGTTATCGCCGCTCACCATCTGTGTCGATTCCTCAAAATTGCGTAAAACCTCACAGAGGTCTGACATCCATTCCCACTCCTCACTTCTGATTACAGGAAGTTGAACGGAGAGGCGACGACCGTGTAACAGCTGGTACTCCACTACTGCCCTCTGCTGCTCACAAAGACAGGCCAACATGTGGAAGGTGGAGTTCCAGCACGTGCTCACGTCACACAGCAGCCGGTGAGCTGGCAATTGTAAGCGCTGCTGCAGCTTCAACAGGCCGGCTGAAGCTGTTGATGACTTACGGAAATGTGCACACACGCGGCGCACCTTGGTCAAGAGATCATGCACATTGGGGTAGGTTTTTAGAAATCGCTGAACCACTAAATTAAATACATGCGCTAGGCATGGTACGTGTGTGAGCTTGCCGAGCTCCAAAGCCGCCACCAAGTTACGCCCATTATCACACACAACCATGCCTGGTTGCAGGTTGAGTGGCGAGAGCCATTGCTCGGTCTGGTGACTAATCCCCTGCAACAGCTCTGAGGCCGTGTGCTGTTTGTCCCCAAGGCAGATCAGCTTCAGCACGGCCTGTTGACGCTTCCCCACTGCAGTGCTACACTGCTTCCAGCTACCGGCTGATGGGTGAGTGGCGCTGCGCGCAGAGAATTCGTAGGTGGAAACGGAGGAGGAGGAGCCAATAACGTAGGTGCTGGCGGAAACCCTGATGGAGGTAGGGCCCGCAATCCTCGGCGTGGGTAGCACCTGTGCCATCCCAGGGTCCGAGTCGCTCCCAGCCTCCACGACATTCACCCAGTGTGCCGTCAGGGAAATGTAGCGTCCCTGGCCACAAGCACTTGTCCATGTGTCAGTCGTTAAGTGGACCTTCCCAGTAACTGCGTTGGTCAGGGCACGGGTGATGTTACGGGACACATGGTGGTGTAAGGCGGGGACGGCACACCGGGAAAAGTAGTGGCGGCTGGGGACTGCGTACCGAGGGACAGCTGCTGCCATCAGGCTGCGGAAGGACTCAGTCTCCACAAGCCTAAATGGCAGCATTTCGATGGCCAGTAATTTGGAAAGGTGTGAGGTTAGTGCTATGGCCTGTGGGTGGGTGGCTGGGTATTTTCGCTTGCGCTCAAATGCCTGGGGTAACGACATTTGGACGCTGCGCTGGGACAGGGAAGTGGATGTGGTCGCTGATGGTGCTTCAGATGGTACAGGTGCAGGGCGGGAGGTATGCGGGACAGGGGAAGAGGAGGCAGTGGTGTGGCCTGCAGACACAGATTGGCGATCCGGGCGTTCCTCCCACTTATTACGGTGCTTGGATGCCATGTGTCGGATCATGCTGGTGGTGGTGAGGTTTCTAGTGTTCATGACTCGGCTCATTCTGGTGTGGCACAGGTTGCAAACTACAATTCTTTTGTCGTCCGCACTTTCCTTAAAAAAACGCCATACCGCGGAACACCTACCCCTTGGCAAGGGAGATTTACGCAAGGGGGTGCTCCGTGGAACATTTGCGGGCCGGTTTGGTGCGGTCCGCCTTCTTTCTGTAGCCACACCACTGCCTCTTCCAGCCTGTTGCGGTGCTGCAGATGGCTCACCCTCAGGACTGCTGTCATCGCTCGGCTCTCCACCTTCCCAGGTGGGGTCAGTCACCTCATCGTCCACCAAGTCCTCCTCCACTTCCTCACTCTGATCATCCTCCTCATTTCTTGATCCCACCACATACTCAGTCATTGACAACTGTATATCATCCTCCTCATCAAGGTCTTGAGACAGTAAAAGTGGTTGATTTGATGGCAACTGTGTCTCATCATCATCATCATCCACTTCCTTTGACCTTAAATGCCGTTCCCCTCTGTCATCTTCTTGTGATTGGGTACCCTCTAGAGGTTGTGAATAGGGCACAAGATTTCATGTTCCTCTGCAAGCGTGCTTGGAGAGAGGTTCAAATTAAGGATTGGTGATGAGACGAGCTCCTCACTATATCCCAGTGTGGGATCACTTCTTTGACCAGACCCTCTATGGTGGGAGGAAGGATGATCAGGGTGAGGATTATGTTGACCAGATTCTTGGCTACTGAGAGTGGACTTGGTGGAAGACAGGGTGGTGCTTAACCGACTGGAAGCAGTATCACCTGAAATCCAACCGACCACCTGTTCGCAGTGGTCTGACCTCGAGAGTTATGTTCTGCGACGCCCTGTAAACTGAGACATGAAGCTAGGTATGGTGGATGTCTTTCTTTCTTGTGCTCTGGCACCAGGCACAGTTTCTACGCGTCCTGACCCGCGCCCTGAACTATCAGGATCACGTCCACTTCCCCGTACCTTTTTACTCGCCTTCTTCATATTACACGGAATATGTGCTGCAAATCTGCAACTTTGCACACTAAACAGAATGTGCTGCTTATCTGCGGCTAGGATCAGTGAACGGAATAAGTGACTTTTAATTTTTACACTTTACACACTAAACTGAATGTGCTGATAATCTGCAACTTTGCACACTAAACAGAATATGCTGCTTATCTGCGGCTAGGATCAGTGAACGGAATAAGTGACTTTTAATTTTTACACTTTACACACTAAACTGAATGTGCTGATAATCTGCAACTTTGCACACTAAACAGAATATGCTGCTTATCTGCGGCTAGGCACAGTGAATGGAATATGTGACTTTTAGTTTTTACACTTTGCACACTAAACTGAATGTGCTGATAATCTGCAACTTTGCACACTAAACAGAATATGCTGCTTATCTGCGGCTAGGCACAGTGAATGGAATATGTGACTTTTAGTTTTTACACTTTGCACACTAAACAGAATGTTCTGCTAATCTGGAACTTTGCACACTAAACAGAATGTGCTGCTTATCTGCGGCTAGGATCAGTGAACGGAATAAGTGACTTTTAATTTTTACACTTTACACACTAAACTGAATGTGCTGATAATCTGCAACTTTGCACACTAAACAGAATGTGCTGCTTATCTGCGGCTAGGATCAGTGAACGGAATAAGTGACTTTTATTTTTTACACTTTGCACACTAAACAGAATGTTCTGCTAATCTGCAACTTTGCACACTAAACAGAATGTGCTGCTTATCTGTGGCTAGGATCAGTGAACGGAATAAGTGACTTTTATTTTTTACACTTTGCACACTAAACAGAATGTGCTGATAATCTGCAACTTTGCACACTAAAAAGAATGTGCTGCTAATCTGCAACTTTGCACACTGAACAGAATGTGCTGCTAATCTGCAACTTTGCACACTAAACAGAATGTGCTGCTAATCTGCAACTTTGCACACTAAAAAGAATGTGCTGCTAATCTCCAACTTTGCACACTAAACAGAATGTGCTGCTAATCTGAAACTTTGCACACTAAACAGAATGTGCTGCTAATCTGCGGCTAGGCACAGTGAACGGAATATGTGACGTTTTTTTTTTAAACTCTGCCCCCCAAAACAAAATATATCTGCTGCCCCCACACACAGTAGTCCTAAAAAGGACTTTTGGGTCTTTTTTTTGTTCAAACTCGCTTTTCTTCTCCCTACACTGACTTTCCCTTCCTATCCTCATCTCTCCCTGGCTAAGACTGAGCCGAACTCGCTGGTCAGGTGCTATACAGCACCCGATCACGGGTTCTGGCCAGCCAATCAGTGTAATGCCAGCAGCCAACATGGCTGCTGGCATTACACTGATGTCAGAGCCTCCCCGCACGTTTATTGGCTGCGCAGCAGCCGCGAAACGTGCGGGGAGGAGACCCGAACATGGCGGGCGAGCACATGCGGTACTCGTACGAGTACCGCCATGTGCCGAGCAGAGCGATGCTCGAGCCGAACCGAGCTTCGGCCGAGCATGCTCGCTCATCACTAGTGTTAATCCATCCATTGCAGGTGCAGCAAGATCACTGCTATCTAGCAATGGAACCATAGGTCGTGGGGATGTGGGAAGGGTAATCTGGCACATGGGGGATCAGTCAGGACCTATTGCTGCTCCCCTTTTTCTCTGCATGATCCAGTCCAAGGAAAGAGTCTGAAATCAAGCCTATTTCCTATACTCAGTCTGAGATCATTTTTGAGTGCTTCTCAGAGCTCCAAAAGGATTGCAAAGGGGCATTTCTTTAGAAAAAATAAAATGCAATTTGGCAGTCAGAATGGGCATGAGCTGGACTTGATGGACGCACGTCTTTTTTCAGCCTTATCAACTATGTTACTTTGTTACTATGAATGTAATTTCAGAGCTGACCAGCTGAAAATATCTACTGAATCGAAAAAATAGCTATTCAGGAAATATTTTTGGCTGGAATGGAATCTCGATCTATGACTTTTGAAGTGTATATGATATTGATTATTAATTGCAGCTTCATTTTGGAGATCCTGTCCATGCAGAAATAATTCAGAGTGACCCATAGAATATTTTGCCCAGATTAAGATTTATGGGAATTTTTTAAACTACATTAGTTTACCTTTAAATTAAAAATACTTACAAAATATTTCAAAATGAAAATACAATAACAGAATTATCATTATACTATTCAAAATATATAGCACAAAGGAATTAATTTGTGAATTGCCTTTATTAGAGGATTTAATGGACAGCTGAGGATGATAGAACGGTTAGTTCAGAAATAGCTGGAGAGGTGCAGGTTGTCAACTCTCAGTCTAAAGGACACTACTGCAGCATGAAGTCTTGCTCACCACCATCTTGAAATCAGGCCAAATAGGTTCCCTGTCTCCCACAAATTTCCCAGGTATTGAGACCACACAAACCACCAACTATTCCCTTTATGTATAACACATAGCCCTGACTCGTTCCAATTTATAATCTTTAATTTTGTTAACTCTGTCTGCAAGATACAGGCAAACATATATGCAATAGAAAAAGTAGGACAATTTATGTGCACGCCATCTACACCATAGGTAGCAATTAGACATTTCCAAAATCAGAAAAGCAACTGGAAGGGAAGTTGTTGCTTACTGAAGCCTTTACCTGTTTTTTTGAGACACCTTATCAGCTGTACATATTGTTTATTATTTCCAAAATCACAATTGAATTCAATTCTCTATTTAACCACTTGCATGCTAGTTCCAATGCATATATGATGTTGTCTAACCTGGTATAATTAGCTAATTAAGGACCAGAGTTTGTGTGCAGACCATTGCTTTGCAATGCATTGCACAATTTTCTGGTCCTTAAAGGGTTAACAAACAGTTTTGTGTGGCACATCTAAGCAATTATTTGGAAATCCCTCTAGCATTCAATGGATTAAAATTACCATTTAACATTTCTATTAGTTCCCTATGGGGCAGTTGATCTGCCCCCAAATTGCTCCAATTATTCTTACAGTGGGCCTGCCACTTAAAGGGATAGTAATACCTATATTAAAGGGATAGTAACACTTCGTTTTAACTTTATTTTATTTTGTAGGCATTAAAAAAACATGAAGAATGATATAAGTCTTATCTCTCAAACCTTTATGGTTTATGAGATATTCACAAGCAAAGTTCCCCTCCCCGCCCCCTTTACCTAGTGTAAGCCATCTCTTCTCAAATGTGAGTCTGGTTGTATGACAGTACAGATAACAGAAGGGGACAATCTTCTTTGTATGAAAACAATGAAAGCCCTTCCCCCCTTGACAAGTTTTTCAGCTTTTTCCATTATCTTAATTGAAGATTGTCCCTCTCTGCAGTCTACCTGGGCATCTCCCTTCTGATCTGGTTGAACAGGGGGGGGATACTTTGTTTGTGAATATCTCTTAAACCATAAAGGTTTCAGAGATAAAACTTATATCATTCTTCATGTTTTTTTAATGCCTACAAAATAAAATAAAGTTAAAATGAAGTATTACTATCCCTTTAAAGTGGAGGTCCAAGTTTTCTTTTTTGAACAGATAGTGCTATATTTCATTACTTACAATTTTGCAGTTCAAGAGCTATTCAAGCAGAAAGGATCCCCTTCCTGTCTCTCTCCCTTTGTCACTCTGCCTCTCAGTCTGGTCCAGATGGAGAGCGGCGAGGGACAATCTTCAGTAAGCAAAAGGAAAATCCTGCCCTCTTTCATCAAGGGGGGCAGGGTTTTCCTTATACTTACTGAAAGAAGATTGTCCCTCGCTACATCCGTCCAGTCCCATGACCAGATTCCAGATCTGATGGGAGGCGGCCAGAAGGGGCAGGGGGGAGATCTTTTCAGATAGAATAGTACTTGAACTACAAAACTGTAAGTAATGAAATATAGCGTTACCTGTTAAAAAAAAAGGATGAGTCAGACCTCAACTTTAGTAGAAGTACTATCCTTGTAAGTTAAGATTAGTTTTAATAATGAAAACCTGTGCATATGTTGTGCTAGCTAGTTATTTATATACATATTTTCTGCGAAGTTAAAGGGATAGTAATACTTCGTTTCATCTTTATTTTATTTTGTAGGCATTAAAAAAACATGAAGAACGATATAAGTCTTATCTCTCAAACCTTTATGGTTTGAGAGATATTCACAAGCAAAGTTCCCCTCCCTCTCCTTTTACCTAGTGTAAGCCATCTCTTCTCAGATGTGGAATCTGGTTGTAAGACCAGACAGATAACAGAAGGGGACAATCTTCTTCCTATGAGAACAATGAAAGCCCTGTCCCCCTTGACAAGTTTTTCAGGTTTTTCCCTTATCTTAATTGAAGATTGCCCCTCTCTGCAGTCTACCTGGGCACCTCCCTTCTGATCTGGCTGAACAGTGTTACATCAGTAAAAGGGACGGGAGGGGATACTTTGTCATTGAATTACTTTTGAACTACAACTCTGACAGAATTGAAATAACACTCTCCAAAGTCCAAGTACTATGATGAATAATTAGAGCTGCTTTTTTTACACTAATATTACTAATATTACTATCCCTTTAAAATGTATTTATTGGTGACACAGTGGGGCACTTTACGCTAATTAGTTCCTGTGCTAGGCTAGTATTTCTGCACACTGTGCTGTGAATGAATCTAGACAGAGCCCGCACACAGGAGGCATTCACAAATAGCACAGTGAGTGGTAAGTTTGTCCTCAAAGAGAATAAACTGCATACTATGCATGGAATTAGTATAAAGTGCCAGACTGTGCCACAAAAACATAACATTTCATCCGTTTATTTTTACAGAAAATGGTTAGTGCAACATTTAGGAAGATTTGAATTATTTGTAAAAATAAGCTAAACATGTTTTAAAGTGAAATGTAGATCAGCCTCCAGGGGAGGGCTGGCATCTTTTGGCCTGGGGGCCAAGTACAATTAAGTGGCCTATTTCTATTACCGCTCCAGCTCAATGTCCCAGCCCACCCCCTTTTGTTAATGTTATACTGGCATTAATGTTATGGATTAAGTCAAGTGATACCTCAGAGCTTATAACTGAAATGGTAGTGCACTATTGATATCACAGAGATGACAATTGAAATGGACCTACACTAGTGATACCACAGAGCTTACAATTGAAATGGAGCAACACTAGTGATACCACAGAGCTTACAATTGAAATGGAGCTACTAGTGTAGCTCCTTAAATTCTGTTTACTCTATTTACAGAAGCAAATGGGAAATTGAGTGAGGTAGTGGCCCACTGACCCATATTCATGACCAGCCTGGGGGGCAGTTGCCCCCTTGCCCTCCAGGCCAGCCCTCCCCTGTCAGCCTCTGTGATATGAATGTGTGATTCTGCCAGGGCCCCTCATCTTGTGCGTGTGTATATATATATATATATACACTCATCCCTGCGAACCTTCTTGTAACAAGAAGGGCTGGAATGGCATGTCCAAATGATGCAATTTGCATCATGATTTGAGCAGGGCTTAGTTGGAGGTGGGCAGGATTACGAGAAGGACAGGCAGGGTTTGGCCTTAGATGGGTGGGTGTAACAGGGTGGGATTTTCAAAATGGGTTCACTTTTAAACAGTCCCATGCAAAAATAGCATGTGACTACAGGGAGCAGTCATCATGTTGCCTTGATTAAAAGGGCGACATGAGAATCTCACATTGCAGGACAGCGCAAGATTCTCAAGTCACTCCTTCAAGTCCAATCATCCTTAGCACCTGCAACCTGAACACCTGCAAACTAAAATAACTATGGAAAAAGTAATAAAACCCCGCTTGTAGACCTTGCAAATACAAGTTACTTAACTGAAGTGTAGATTGTACATGCACTTAAGTAAGCCACTCCAGCCTCTCTCTCCCCTTCTCTGAGTGCTCCACTCCTCCCTGTCATTCTGCATGCAGAGAAGGGGAGAGAGGGGCCGGATTGGCTTACTTGAGTGCTGTTCAATGTACAATCTACACATCAGTTAAAGCGGAACTATCACCTTGGTAATATTTCTCCCCAATCCTTTCCTAATGTAGCGATATGTAAACCATACTGTTATTATGATGAAAATGTCTGTGTTATTAAAGAAAGACTCTTTTTCTGTATGCATCCAGCAGACAACAGCACAGACATCTTAGAGGTAAAGGACCTCTGAGTCTGTGCTGTGTGTTCCGTGGTCTGCCCGGATTGGTGGTGACTTACTTTCATGACCTTAAGGTAAAGGGACTGCTGAAGGCGCAGTCACACAGAGCTTCTCTTGTAAGCTCTGTGCCCTGGATGCCTACAGAAGACATTTGCTTTCTTTAATCATAATAACAGTATGGAAAGGATTGGAGGGCAATATTATGAAGTTGAAAGTTCTGTTTTAAGTAACTCTATGTATTTGCAAAGTTTACAAGTAGGGTTAGTTATTTCAGTTTAGTTAGTTCAGTTTATTTGCTGTTCAGCGTTGGGCTCTGCAAATCGGATGCTAAAGATGATAGGACTTGAAGACGCGACTTGAGAATCTCTCTCTGTCCTGCAATGCAAGATTCTCATATCAAGGTGACATGATCTCCCTGTACTCGCACGCTATTTTGCATGCAACTTTTTAAAAGGGGTTTAATTTTAAAAGGTTGCACGCAAAAGAGTGTACAACCACAAGATACAGTAACCATGTTGCCTTAATAAAAACGGTGACATGAGAATCTTACACTGCACGACAGGGCTAGATTCTCATGCCGCCTATGAAAGTTTGCACCTCAGTCTTAATTAGTGTTTTGAGTGTCAACTTCACAGAGTGTAATTTAATAAGCATACATAAGTTGAGCTCTGCCCGGGTCTCATTACAGTGTCATACATGTGACAGATACTTTCATGAAGAGGAACGAGTTGCTCGAATCAGCTGACAAGAGCATATGAACCCTTTGAGTGCCAGAGGTGGACGCAATGCGTTGGCACTCAAAGCGCTAATTAAGACTGAGATGCAACCTTTCAATATACGACATGAGAATCTTGCGCTGTCATGCAGTGCGAGATTCTCATGTCACCATTTTTATTACGGCAACATGGATAATGGATCTTGTGGTCGCACACTCTTTTGCGTGTGATCTTTTAAAAGCATACCTTCGCAATGGGTGGAGACGTGGACGAGGTTACCGGAAACTCACCAAACTGAGGAATCAGCCTGTGTACCCAGCGGCATGGTAATTAAATCTCTAAACCAGGGGTCTCAGGGCTGATCCATCTATTTCCCTGATAGGAACAAGCTTTCATTAAAGGGTTAGTAATGTTTGAAATGAAGTGACGCTATGATCCATACTCATGTCGTGTACTGCTGCTCCTAATACTGGCATCACTATATATTCTTAGAAATTATATCATAAATTGTCCCCATCACGCCCCTTTTACCCACGTCATATTCATTGCCTTGGAACTGACGGATGATCGCAATAAGGGACAATCTTCGTTCAGTATTAATCCTTTGTCGAGGGGGGCAAGGTTTTCCTTAAATTGGATGAATGAAGATTGTCCTACGTTGCTATTTGTCCGGTCAAGAGACTTAAGATCTCTGGGGAGATGGCTTAACCACATGAAAAGGGACATCAGAGGGACAATTAATAATATAATTTCTAAGAATATATAGCGATGTTAGCATTAGGAATGTAACTGAGCAGTAGTACACAGTATAAGGATGGATCTTAGCTTCACTTCATTTCAAGCATTACTATACCTTTAAGTACAGAAGGCAGTCAATTGTTGGCCCCACAGGTGCTGGGGACTACAATTCCCATGATGGGCATTGTAGACCCAAAAATATGGAAGTCCAGCAATTATCAAGTTTGCCTTTTCCAGGCTTTTATGCGAGAAAGCTTTCAGTTTCCCAAAGCAATCTCAATGTCGTGGCACCAATTTACATACCCCTTTGCATGCTCTCTTTTAACCCCTCGTATGCTATAGAGACCTCCATTTTTTTTTTTTTTTTAACCTTGCTTGTTATAGGACAAAGGCATTTTCTGTGCCAGAAAATAGTTGATGGGACTGGAGGCGGAGTCATTTAACGAGTGGTGTGTGGCCCAGGGGCGGAGCTAATGGAATCTAGACTGCTTTGCCTATGGGTACCTGGGATGTAAATCTGTCCCTGCCTCCACGCCTTGCTCCACAATCGATTGGAGATATTTATTACTATTATTATTATTATTATTATTATTATAGAACGCCAAATTATTCTACAGCGTTGTACAATAGGGAATAGACATACAGAGATATTAAACAGTACAAATGGAACATCAAAAACAAAAGAAGCAGAAAGCATTCTAATTTTCAGGGGGATAAAAGCCACTATTTGAGTTAATGACATTTTTTGAACTTTATATTGGTCCTGTATGGTGCCATTGGTTTGCACAGAAATTGCTCTACTTTTTCATTTTATATATATATATATATATATATATATATATATATATATATATATATATATATTTAAGAACAAATGACTGCCCTGATTTTATCAGTACACAAACAGCAGATTCAATGATTTATGAAGAAATCTTGGTGCAGTCTAATGGAATTTCCCAAAATAAATTTGTGTAAACAGCTTACTACAAAGAAGCAGTCACATCGATGGTTGGTATGTGTAAACAGCTCGAACAGTTGAGAATAGTGTAATCTCGCAGACTGCTGTGGAGGTCCAGGGTAATTCATGTGGAGACTTCAGCAAAACACCTTTGGCTCCAATCCCTATTTGACATCATAATACCAAACATTTCATTAATTT
Source organism: Rhinophrynus dorsalis (assembly GCA_037306005.1). Lineage (NCBI taxonomy): Eukaryota > Metazoa > Chordata > Amphibia > Anura > Rhinophrynidae > Rhinophrynus > Rhinophrynus dorsalis. The sequence continues at coordinate 47,744,083 of CM074727.1, read as the reverse complement.
TTAAACATTTTTATTATACCATAGCCTCACTTGGAGATGCCTGTGAGGCGGATTTAACCCTTTGAGTGCTTTGCAATGCATTGGATACCCCCTCTGGCATGCTAAGTGTTAATAAGAACTGAACATTTGGGGGGGGGGCAAACCAACTAAACCCAACAAAGGGGAGAAATAAAAAAATCACATTTCTTTAAATAGAGCTTTTTAATCCCTAGAATGTTAGAGAGATCTCGGCGAGTTCCTTAACATTCAAGGGGTTAACCCCTTAATCCCTTAAGGACCAGCGGTTACGGGGTGTCTGGTCCTTTAAGGACCAGATAGGTGAGTTCAACGTGCCACCTCACGTGACTGATCACGTGTGCCGACACGTCGAACGAGGGACTGAAAGAGATCGCTCCGGTCTTGGAGCGATCAACTTCAGTCCCCAGTATTACTCACCGCGCTCCTGCAGGAGCGCAATGAGTAAAAGTATGTGACGTACCAGGACCATCACTGGTCGTTAAGTGCTGGACCAGCGTGACGATCCGGGTACGTCACCGGATTCAAAGGGGTTAAGGACCAGATGACATGTTATGACCATCACAGTCCTTAAATACTTAAGGGCCAGTGAAGGTCATCGCACATCACATACTTTTTACTTACAGCGCTCCACCTGGAGCACTGTAAGTAAAAATGGGGCATAAAATTGACCGCTCCAAGACTGGAGTGGTCTCTCTTAGGTCCCAAAGCGGTGTGCCGATACATGTAACAGGTCGCGTGTACCGGAACGACGGCAAGGATCTAACCGGTCCTTAAGGGAAGGTAACCTCCGCGGACCGCTGGTCCTTAAGGGGTTAAATCAGAGGAGATCTGCAGATTTTCATTTATCACTTGTGATGTGTTTGGTTTGATCCAGTATTGCTTCAGTTCTTCTTATTAAATAAACAGTAATGTTTCATTTTACACATAGCTCAGAATGTTCATCATATGTAATAGATGTGCTGTGCGATGCTCTTGTTCAGAGGCATAAATAGAAGTCACCTGGCCCTGGTGCAAAAGTTTCCATGGGCCTCCCCAACCACATTGGCCCTCCACTGGACACCTCCACAATGCTCCCAATCTCCACATTGCCCCCCATCATCTCCACATTGCCCCCCCAATCATCTCCACACTCCTTCCACATTGACCCCCCAGTGTCCATTTTCTACCTCCCTGGTGGTCCAGCGGTGTGGCAGGAGAGGTCTGTGCAGAAGGATGCACAGACCTTTATACTGTCTGAGATCCCACGCGGTCTTCTCTTCAGCAATGCAGAGCGCTGGGAGATGATGTAATCTCCCAGCTCTCTGCATTACTAAAGAGCTGAATACAGCACTCAGCTGCTAGAGGTCAGTGCCCGAGAAGGCACAGACCTCAGCACATTGTGGGCGCCGGGTCGCAGGAGGTGGCCGGATCCCAGGAGTGACGGGCCCGTTCACAGGTGCATCCCCTGCAACCCCTATTGTTATGCCCCTGCTCTTGTTCTTCAAAATGTGCTAGTTACAGTGTAATAATCCTTCCTGCCCCTTTCTCCAACATAAGCATTTTTGTCCTGGATCTTACAGAGGATCACAACAAGAGACAATTTTCACTCAGTATTAAGAAAAACCTGCCCTCCTTCTTCAATGAGAGTAGGATTTTCCTTATACTTCACAAGGGATGATTGTGATCTGTTCAGTGCTGGGCTTAGTTTTCCAGATCTATGGGGAGGTAACTTGCTATCAGGGAAAGGTGCAGGAGGGATCAACTTAAACATATTATTACAGTGTAATTAGCACGTTTTGAAGAGTAAGAACATTGCACAGCTGTACTATTACATATGATGAACGTTTTGAGCTATGTGTAACATGATACATTACTGTCTCTTTAAGGCTTGAATAATTTTGTATTTTATTAGGTTGTCATGTTTTACCTACAAATTTCCCCACAGAGGAATCCATGAGATAAAGCAAAGTGACAAAATGTATCAGAGGCAATGGCAGTATCTCTGTAACTGTACATCTGCTGGTATTTTGGCTGACATGACACTGTTTACTATTAATATGTCGCTGCTTACATGGTGACCCTCAAAAGGGTGACATCAGAATGTCGTCTGAGTCAAAATGGCAACATCAATATGTCTTCTGCTTAAAGGTTGCCCCTTCTCCCCAGGTCCAGAAGCAGTTTGCCTGGGTGAACAATGAGGTATAAAATGCATTGCTTTGCAATGTGTTCAATACCTCTCTGGCACTCAACGGGTTACTGTGTCTGTGAGCAAAAGAAAGAAATTGAATATTTGGTCAGGATCCTGTAACATATATGTGGATTGTTATTAGAGATATCAAAGAGATAACAATTCACATATATTTTAGAGGATCCTGATTAAATGTCCCGTTCTTTCTTCTTCTGCTCACATACACAGTAACCCTTTGAGTGCCAAAGAGGTACTGAATACTTTACAAAGATTTCTGGCAAGGACCTCACTTCCAGTGTTTCACTTTGCAAAGCACTTGTAACCCTGTATTGTCTAAACCCCTCAATTGTAAAGCGCTGAATACACTAGTGGCTCTTTATAAATAAACATATTCATTCATTCAATGTGTTTGATACTTCAAACACCCCAGCACAAAGGCACAATGTGTGGCGACACCCACCAGTGATGACACGTTTCAACAATATATGAAATTTGAACCTGGAGATCACAACGTGGAACATCAGTGATGCAAAGTACATTGTTTCATTTATAAGGATAGTAACGTTTCACAAAAACAGCAGCTCCAATTAATGTTCATAGTATTTGAGCCATAGAGAGTGTTATTTCAATACTGTTAGAGTTGTAGTTCAGGAGTAACTGAATGATAAAGTATCCCCCTCTCATCCCTTTTACCTAGTGTAAGCCGCCTCCCCTCAGATGTGGAATCCAGTCCATAGACCAGACAGCTCACAGCAAGGGACAATATTCTACTGTGAGAACAATAAAAACCCTGCCCCGCCTTGATAGATTTTTTCCCTTATCTTAATTGAAGATTGTCCCTCTCTGCAATCTACCTGGACACTCCCTGCTGTTCTGAGGAGAGCGGTGTTACATCAGTGAAAGGGGTGGGAGGGGGATATTTTATCATTCAATTACTCTTGAACTACAACTCTGATAGAACTGAAATAAAACTCTCCAAGGCCCAAATACTATGATGATTAATTAGTACTGCTTTTATTATGAAACATTACTATCCCTTTAAGCAATATATTCAGCAAAAACTTGAAAAAATCACCTGCTTCATGACCATAGAACAAAAGAACAGAGAAATGGGGCACCCAGTGGTGCCTGAAACATTTCCAACTATTAAGTATGGCAAAGGTAATAAACACACTCACAATGATGGCAGTTGAGAGTTGGCGTATATCTGGTCACAACAGTACAGACATGCAGAGATTTAAATTCTGTCTCTGATCAGGATCCCAGATTTCAATACTGTCTTGTAGAAAATATACTTTTAATATAAAATTATCTTATATCTAAAATTTAGAATACGATTCTATATTGACTTTGTAAGCCAAAAAGGTCAAGTATATTTTCTACAAAAGAAGACAACCAGGAGCCTTTCTTCTGTCCTCCACTACTGGAATCTGGGATCCTGAGCAGGGTATCCTTTTAAAAGGTCACACGCAAAAGATTGTGCAACCACATGGCACATTCTCCATGTCTCCATGATAAAAATGGAGACATGAGAATCTTGCACTGCATGACAGCGTGAGATTCTCATGTCGTGTACTGAACAGTCACATTACTTTTAGCTCATTCATCCCCTCCAGAATAGCCGGGTGCCAAGAATCTTCATAGAGCCAAGACGTGTGACTTCTCAGTGAAAGCATATTGCGGATCTTCCGTGATTCTCTTCACCTACCAGCCACTCACCGGGTGCCAAGAAGAGGCTGTCCCGTACCATAGTTGTTTAGAAAAAAAAAATTACTTTAGCTAGCGGTATATCTCAGCATCCCATTCATTGAGGCCTGCTCTCCATTGATTGCAATGCCAGGTGCTGCATTGCTGCCTCCTTACTCTGAAGTGTTTGGGTACGTATTTTAATATTCATTAAATGTGATCCTGTTACTTTCGTTAGTTAGTCTCTCTGCTTTTTTTTTCACTGGGACATGGCAGGAGGGCATGGGGTCGCTCAACGATGCTTTTACTGAGAAGTCACATCTTGTTTCTATGGAGATTCTTGGCACCCAGTGATTCTGGAAGGGATGAACGGTTTAAAAGTAATGCAACCTTTTGGGGTCACTCAAAGATGCTTTCACTGAGATGTCACATGTCTTGGCTTTATGGAGAGTCTTGGCACCTGGTCATTCTGGAGGGGATGAATGGGTTAAAAGTAATGCGACCGCTCAGTACGCGACATGAGAATCTTGCACTGTCATTCAGTGCGAGAGTCTCATGTCGCCATTTTTATCATGGCGATATGGTTAATGTGCCATGTGGTCGCACGCTTTTTTTCTTGCAACCTTTTAAAAGTGAACCCTTGAGCAGAGACAGGATTTAATTCTCTGCATGTCTGTACTGTTGTGAGCAGGTATACATTTCCTCACAACCACCATCACTGTGAGTACATTTATTACCTTTACCACACTTATCAGTTGAAAATGTATCAGGCAATACTGGGCACCCTGTTTCTCTGTTCTTTTGTTCTGTGTTGACCTCTGAGTGTTTGTTTCCTGGGAGCAACCTGGTGTGAAGCATGACATACGGAGATCAGCTACTAGTACTGTGGTTGGGGCAGTTTAAAAATTCCTCCTGCACGTTTTCCAGCCAACACATATGTGTTGGTCTGATAGTGATACTTCTGAGTAGAATTCAGTTGGTGAAGGGTAACGGTGTGTTCAATGCTATCCATACAGTGTTACCTTCTGTTTCTGTCTCATTTCTTCATCAACATATGTGCCCCCAGAGGGTGCAGATGTTTTTCCATAATATAGCACCAATTTTACATGCACAAGACCTCCACTTGCTTGAGACGAGATAGAGAGGCCCGTTTTACAATACCGAGGAGGCATTTTGTTTTCTTTGATTTGACAAATGTGTCTTTAAACCCTCATCGGTAGTTAAAGGGATAGTAATACTTCGTTTTAACTTTATTTTATTTTGTAGGCATTAAAAAAACATGAAGAATGATATAAGTCTTATCTCTCAAACCTCTATGGTTTATGAGATATTCACAAGCAAGGTTTCCCCCTCCCGCCCCTTTTACCTAGTGTAAGCCATCTCTTCTCAGATGTGAATCTGGTTGTAAGACCAGACAGATAACAGAAGGGGACAATCTTCTTTGTATGAAAACAATGAAAGCCCTTCCCCCCTTGACAAGTTTTTCAGCTTTTTCCCTTATCTTAATTGAAGATTGTCCCTCTCTGCAGTCTACCTGGGCACCTCCCTTCTGATCTGGTTGAACGGGGGGGGATACTTTGTTTGTGAATATCTCTTAAACCATAAAGGTTTGAGAGATAAGACTTATATCATTCTTCATGTTTTTTAATGCCTACAAAATAAAATAAAGTTAAAACGAAGTATTACTATCCCTTTAATTGGTTGCATGCTAGTTGTGTATCCCTTTTAACATGCATACAAATAAAAAGGAGAGACTTTATCTATACTAATGTACCAAAAAAGCTCTCTATAAATCAGAGGAGAGGAGAGAACATTTCAATGTGTTGTGTTGCCCTTCCCTCTATAGAATAAAATGATCTTCTAATGACTGGCATCAGTTCCCGTTAGGAGGAAAAACAGCTGATTTTGTAATGAAAAAAGTACACTTGTAAAAATAAGATGCTAATTTAACAGAGGTGCAATGCTGCACATGTAAACTTCTGTTAACCTCAAGTGGATATTTTAAGTACAGACACGCCTCTGTTGCTATAATATTTGACAGTCCCTGGCAGAATAATATGCACCTTTCTAAATATACCATATTTGTTATTTTTACAAGGCACAAAACAGTATTTTGCACCTAAGCAACATCTGGAACTATAGGAGTTTTGTGCAGTCTCTCCGAGGGACTCAGAGTGAATGAATACTGAGCGAATCGCTCAAGTCTATTCAGTAAACCAGTGGTTCACAAACTTTCAACTGTGTAGAATCCATGACTTTCAAATGAATTCCCCATGGACCCATACAATTAAAACACTGCACCTTAGAGAGGAACTGGGATCGAGGGGTATAGATTTAGCTTAGTTTGGTTAGATGTTTGGAGTTTGGGTTGAATTTCTATAAAACACCTCAGGTTGACTCTGTACGCCCTATTAATATGCATCTATTCCTTTATCTGTTATAAATGTTTGCATACTCTTGTTGTACTTGACAGATATTACATGTACCCTTTTTCTTTGTATGTGTATGGAGTGATCTGATAATAAAATATATTTAAAAAAAAAACAAAAAACAAAACACTGCACCTTGGATGATAGGGGTGGCTCCAAAGCTTTGGAGCCTTCAATAAGTTACTACAGTATCAATATCAAATATAGTATCAATATCAAATGTATTTGAATGCTAATTGGCACCAGTAACTCAACCGTTTGAATGCCACAAGGGATGTCTAGTTCATTGTAAAGCAATGTGTTGTGTACCCTTCTGGAATTCAAAAGGATTAAAATGGCATTAAACTCTAATTATCAGAATGTATATGTTGTAGGGTTTTTCTGTTAAGTAGAACAAGGGACTCCATTACTGGGACATTCTTCTTTCAAAAGACATAACAGAGTTGACATTTTTCAGGAAACTTGTGTTCAACCCATTTTGCTGCTAGGTGGTGCTGTTGTTACATGCATCTATGGAGAGTTTGTGTTTGAAACATTCAACACTATACAGGTGGGAATAGCAACAGTGCCACCTGGCTGCAAATAAATCTTGAACTTAAAAAAAAAATGCAAGTCTGACCTTAAACATCACCCAGCAGTACAAGTGCCCCTTTTTTACTTAGCAGAAAAATTCCAAAAAAACCACAATTTCTGAATAAGGTCTGGATTCCATTGCAGGTACCAACTTTATAAATGGTCTTATTTACAAATTTATCAATACAATTCAATAGAAATCAATGAGATAAAATCAACGATAACAGGTATCACCTGCAATGGAATCCAGATCTAAATTATTAGGCTAGAGATTAGAAGTTCGAGAAGTAACACAGCCTAATGATAGCTCCCTATATATCTTACTATGGCCAGAAAATCCTAATGCCCATATGAATTTTGCCTTTGTGGATTTTCTTCTTCTTGGTGGCAGTTTTTTAAAGTGGACCTATCATCTTGACATTTTTTTCATATTTTAAACTACATTAAAAACTGCTTATGTGTCAGTTTAAAGGGGATCTATCATCCCTAAACAAGTTTGTCTTAATATGTACTTGATATAGCTATTATGTGCACTTATAATCATCCTCATACTGTCTCTGTATGTCACATGAACTCTAATTAGATTGTAAGCTCCTTGGGGCAGGGTCCCTTTCCCAGTGTATGTTTCCCTTGCTGCACTTCCCCCAAAAATGCAATGATCATACTTTAGCTTAATGCTCTTAACCCTGTTCTGTTTTTTTGTGTTGTATTATTTCAACTTCCGTTAAGTGCTGTGTACATGTATGTCACTATATAAATAAAGATAAATACATACATACATGTGCAATATTGCATTAATTTTTTGGTTTACAACGTTAGTTGGGTGAAATCTAAGAAATAAATACTGCCCTGAGCGATACTTCCGGACAGACTGTGGTTTCTAGCTCTGTACCGCAGTCTGTCACTCTGCCTCTGCTCCCCTCCCTCTATCCAGCCTCCTCCAATGATGGATTATTTCTGCCCGTAAGCTGGAGCGATCTCATTGGCTAGATATCAATCTCTGCCAATGAGATGTGACTGACGATGTGTACTGACGCGCTGAACTGGGGCCTGAGAGAGACCGCTCTGGTCTTGGAGAGCTTAGTTTCAGACCCCACTAGTGCTTACAGTGCTCCCGCAGGAGGAGAGCAGGCTGAGAATTAATACCACCACCACCACCACCAGGAGCACAGATCAGCTGCCTGTGTCTGCTGCTATTTCTACTAGTCCTAGTCTTCCTTCTTCTTCAGGTCAAAAGGCAACGGCAAGAGTGACGGAGAACCTCTGTCACTTTGCTCATCACCTCCTCCAAACAGCAGTGAGATGTCTGGAATAGACCAGCAGCAGCAACAAGAGCATGTAGGGACTAGTGGTGGTGGTGATGGTAATGATGCTGGAGAAGCTGGGGTGGAACAGACATTGATGGCCTTTTTAGCAGAAACTGAGAAGGAATGGGAGACAGGAATGAGGATGGGCATCGCCAACACCACTAGCAAGGACATCTTGTAATTAGAGGAATTTGCAACTGTTCTAATTCCTTCTGATGCTGAAATGCAAGGGCAGCAGGATGCTGAGGAGCAGGTTAGTGTGCCACAGACTACCGTGGACACAGAGGGAATGGGGTCAACATGCGATGCGGAACTAGGACAGGTTCCACTTGCCAGCAGTAGCAATACTCCTGATCCTAATTGCAGTGCTGACTCTGAGGCAGTAGCAGCAACAACGGCAACATTATCCACTGCCACAGACAATGAAGGGGAATGTGGAGGACAAGAAGAAAGAGGCATCCTTCTCCACCTTTCCCCTTCCCTCTGAAGTCATCACGGGTGTTGGGGAAGGCACAGTGCAGTCATCAGCAACGGCACTGTGCACAATTTGTGACAAGTCAGTGAAAAGAGGAAAGGAGGGAACACAACTTGGCACAAGCTCCCTCATATAACACATAAAACACAGACACCATGACATTTACTCCAAACATGTTAAAGCCAAACACCCACCACAGAAATAAAGCACCACTTTTGCTGTCCCTGACTCACCAGAAAGGCAACAAGAGGCGAGGCGGAGATCAAAGAGGAGGATGACTAGAACAGCCCAGACAGAGACTGGAAGTTCCAGGATGAGTAAAACAATTAGCTTGTCATCACCTTCTAGGGTAACTACATCTTCTGCCAATCCTCCTCGTTCATTACCTCCCCCACCAAATGATATCCACTCTGTTGATGTTAGGATGTGGCAGTTCGTCTCTACCCATTACACACTGTGTGGTGCACTGACCACACATGCCGGTGTGGTGGAGGAGAATCGCAATCAGTGCATCAAGCGGCATCTGAGGAGATTCCATCCTGCAGAATATGCTAAGATGGTGGCAGAAGGGTTCATCACTACTATTAAACTGTCAGCAAGTTGTCCTGTGTCCTTAGCGGGTCTGGGTACAGGGGTACAGTGAAAGCAGCATTACTTGGTTTTGGGTGTCATGGTGTTTGGATACAGGTGTGCCCCCATATGTTATTTACCACACACATACTGTGCACATTGCAGTTGCTGGGGAGACCCACTGATCCTGCTCTCAAGGGAAAAAATATATTCTAATAACAACACACCCATGATGATTTTGGAGGAGGGGCAGGTGGAGAAGATTTAATGGCAAACTTGTTCTTTTCTCCACAAGTACTGGGGGCTACTTATTCTGCTACTACTGCTTCAGGCGCGTCACTGGAGCTAGTCGTGGCAAACAGAACCTTCATCATCCATCTTCCATGGTACTGCTATTGTTGATCCCATTCCCTTTCAGCTGCCTAATCATCCTGCTGCTTAAACAACTCAGCAGCAGCAGTACGAACAGCAATTGCAACTCAGGACTCAGAGGACATTTGTCAGTGGCCACTGGCCAACATGACCTGCTGGCATTAGGCCAGTATGGCATTTTTATTTTTTCCTCAGGACTTGTGTTTATTTAAAAATAAAAAAAAAATAAAAACTAGTCCGACAAAAATATAAACAATTTTTGGGGGGTTTGTTTCTAACAAGCCTAAGTCCTACAAATCAATGTTTACTTAGGGCTTATGCCAAACAAGCTTAAGTCCTACAAATCAATGTTTCTTCAGGGCTTGGGCCTCTAATAAGTCTAAGTCCTACAAAGGTTTCTAACAACAAATCAAACAAATCATCCTCTATAAAATACTCTATCAAGTCAAGTATTAGTCCACCCCAGTGACAGCTTATATCAGGGGGTTCCTGTCTCTGTCACTTTAAATACAAAAGTCTTATTTTATTTTATTGATTTATTTTTTATTAACTGTCCCCCAAATAGCAGTCAATAACCATCCCCCAAATCAAATTCCCTGTTCAAATGATTCATTCATTCACCAACACAGGCACCCTCCTCAGACCCCTTTATACCATGTCTTATGGTTTCAACTGTGTTCAACTGATTCTTTCCCTACACCCCACCAACACAGACACCCTCATGCCCCTTTTATACAATGCCTTTGGGAAATAAAATATTATTTGTACTATGTTGTGTGTAACTTCTATATTACCATTGATTTCAATGGGCGAAAAAAGTGGAAAAAATAGGAAAATTGGCACTTTTTGCAGGAAATTTTTCTCCAAGCGGAAAATGCCATTTTTAGCCGATTTCAGTTTGAGGTGGAAAGTTTCGCCCATCCCTACCTATCAGTCAAATGTATTTTTTAAACTGTCAGTGTCACTGACACTAACACTGACAGTTTAAAAATACAATTGACTGATAGGTGACAGTCAGTATCACTGTCTACCAATCCCACTCACACTCACTGCAACCATCCAGGGAGCTGGCTAGCACCTATACTTCTTAAATCAGCAACTTCATTTCCTTCTCTTTGCTTCCGCATTAAAAGCTAGTGTCAAAATGTCAGCAGCTTCTCTTTATCCCCAAAGGACTGCAGTGGTAATGTTACAAAACAGTACATGATAGACCTATTAGCTTCAGAATCTGCAGCTTTCAATGAAGGATAAAGCACACAGCAGCCTGTGCAGCACAACCACACATCAGTTTATGCTTGTTCCTCTAGTTCTTGCAGATGTAAGAGACACTGTGTGCAAGTAACACAGTATGTCAAGTTGTGTGTGTAAGACTTGAAGTACTGATGTATTTATGTATGTTTATCTGTGTTGTACCTGTCACTCATTCTCAATACAGTCTCAGGCTCAGCCAGCCAGCTCAGGTAGGAAGGATCAGTTCAGCTGCTTGTCTAGCTCTGTCACTTATCAGTCAACATTTTTTAATGCTTCTTTATTCCTTCACATCCTAAGAATAATTGGTAGTGGCTACCACCAATACTCTAATCAAGCAACTACAGTGTCCTCTCTTTACCTGTCTCCACACTAGCTAGGATTATATAATACCTGTTTTCTCTCTCTCCCAAGCACAGACAACATGCAGTAAACAGACACCACCTTTTATACTTTAGCATAGCAGGAATACATGGGAAAATTTCCACTTTGGGGGATACATACTTATCACTGATTTCAATGCAGTAGAAAAAGAATCGGAAAATGGCACTTTTTGCAGGAATTCCCGATGAAGTCGGGAAGTGCTGTTTTTAATGTTTTGTTTTGAGGCAGAAAGTTTTGCCCATCCTTAACTGTCATCTCTGCCCCATGGACATGACATCCAGGATTGATTAAAGATGTTCTCTCTGGGACAAAGGGCATGACAAAAAATTCATAAGGGTCATTTGGATGTTCAGGTTATATTAACATAAATGGAGAATTATTACTTAAAGGTGTTACTTTTGTTTTGATGAGATAGCCCATCTCTCTCCCAAATAGATAAACCTGCAAAAATGTGAAAATCCATCACTAAATAAAACTTAACATTTGTTGTCTCCATAAAAAAGTCAGTTTACAGTGCAGTCCACAAATAAACTATTAAATTGGACAAATTACCTACTCAGTTTTTAGTTTCATTAAATGTATCCATGTACACTGCTTAAACCTTGTGTTTTTTCTTTTATAAGGATGTTAATGGCGTTAGAGATATTTGAGTTAGTAGTTGGGAAATCTAATCTCAGCAAAGCTTTGTTCTTTGATAAAGGAAAATAAATAAACCATTAAATTGGACTAATCACCTACTCAGCTTTTAGTTTCATTAAAGGGATAGTAATGTTTCATAATAAAAGCAGCTCTAATTAATCATCATAGTATTTGGACTCTGGTGAGTGTTATTTCAATTCTGTCAGAGTTGTAGTTCAAGAGTAATTCAATGATAAAGTATCCCCCTCCCGCCCCTTTACTGATGTAACACTGTTCAGCCAGATCAGAAGGGAGGTGCCCAGGTAGATTGCAGAGAGGGACAATCTTCAATTAAGATAAGGGAAAAACCTGAAAAACTTGTCAAGGGGGGCAGGGCTTTCATTGTTCTCATAGGAAGAAGATTGTCCCCTGCTGTTATCTGTCTGGTCTTACAACCAGATTCCACATCTGAGAAGAGATGGCTTACACTAGGTAAAACGGGTGGGAGGGGAAACTTTGCTTGTGAATATCTCTCAAACCATAAAGGTTTGAGAGATCAGACTTATATCGTTCTTCATATTTTTTTAATGCCTACAAAATAAAATAGAGATAAAACTAAGTATTACTATCCCTTTAAATGTATCGATGTAAACTGCTTAAACCTTGTGCTTTTTCTTTTACAAGGCTGTTAATAGTGTTAGAGATATTTGATTTAGTAGTCAGGGAACCTAATCTCAGCAGAGCTTTATTATCTTACTTGGTCAGATAAAGCTGCATAATTAATTATTCATATCAACAATGATGGGATCCAAATGCCTGAAATTCCTACTAATATAAATATGATTTTTAACCCTACTTGATGCTAGCTGGGTCTCAAAAACATTGTTTCTATCAAGCATTCAAATGTTCAAATGTCAATTTTAAAACAATGGACATTTGTGTTTGTCCCTTATAGTGTAGCTGGTATACACCAAAATTAACCCACTTTTTTGTGCACAAGGTGCCTGCTGTTTAACCCTTTAAATGGCATGTAGCATACATCTCTGGCAGTCTAAGGGTTAAAATAAACCAGTGTTACACCTTGTAAGATTGCACTAGTCCCTCTGGAATACAAGAGGACCATTTCAATGCTGTGTGGGTGATTGGATTTCAGACGTACACAGTAGTTGCTGCTCTTATGATGTCACATTTGGATATGAGGCCAGCTCCCTGCACTTGCCAAGCAACACTATGAGACTGTGAGTTATTCCGGAGTAAAGTAAATTGTATCACGGGGTGAAATACAAATTCCCAAATCTCCTGTTAATGTAAATGCAGATTTTAACCCTGTGAATGCTAAGCAATTTAAAAGCCAAGTTTAAATCAATATGTGTTATTATTTGTCCCTTGTGACACAGCTGGTTTTTCCCAGAATTATTTCAGCTTATGTATGTATATCCTTATTTATATGGTGCCACACGTTGTACTCATCGCCTTACAATAGAAGTGTGTTACAATAAATATATGGGGATAAAATGTGTCACATTCATAGAAACAATAGGAGAGAGGTCCCTATCTCAATGAGCTTACATTCTAAATGGGTAATAGGAGACAGACAACAGGGTATGAGGGTGTCAAGTGCTGAGTTTGTCAAAAGGTAGTGCATGGTCCTAGTGCTCCAGAAGATAAGATTTCAGGGTAGACTTAAAGACAGAGGGGGGTTGTTCTTGATGTAGGTAGAGGGGTATGGAGTTCCATAGGTAAGGAGCAGAAAGTGAAAAAGGTTTGAGATGGGAGGGGGCAGAGGGTGTGGATGGTGCAACAGGAAGGGCGTTGTGTGCTGAGCAAAGGAGGCGCCCAGGAACAGAAGAGGAGATGAGGGAAGAGACGTATGTGTGTGTATGCATGTGGGGGGGGGGGGGGCAGCAGTGTGGAGAGCTTTAAAGGGATAGTAATGTTTCATAATAAAAGCAGCTCTAATTAATCATCATAGTATTTGGACTTTGTAGAGTGTTATTTCAATTCTGTCAGAGTTGTAGTTCAAGAGTAATTCATTGACAAAGTGTCCCCCTCCCGCCCCTTTTACTTATGTAACACTGTTCAGCCAGATCAGAAGGAAGGTGCCCAGGTAGACTGCAGAGAGGGACAATCTTCAATTAAGATAAGAGAAAAACCTGAAAAACTTGTCAAGGGGGACAGGGCTTTCATTGTTCTCATAGGAAGAAGATTGTCCTCTGCTGTTATCTGTCTAGTCTTACAACCAGATTCCACATCTGAGAAGAGATGGCTTACACTAGGTAAAAGGGGAGGGAGGGGAAAATATGCTTGTTACTATCTCTCAAACCATAAAGGTTTGAGAGATAAGACTTATATCGGTCTTCATGTTTTTTTAATGCCTACAAAATAAAATAAAGATAAAACAAAGTATTACTCTCCCTTTTTAAGATAAGTAGAATTAATTTGTAAGTGATGGGTTGCTGAATAGGGAGCCATGTCAGATGTCTAAGAATGAAGTGAGCAGGTTCAGTTTTTGGGGAGAGTTTGGTGATTTGTGTAGCTGAGCTTTTAACTTTATTTCATCCCCCTCCCTCCCCTTTTACTGATGTAATACTGTTCAGCCAGATCAGAAGGGAGGTGCCCAGGTAGACTGCAGAGAGGGACAATCTTCAGTTAAGATAAGGGAAAAACCTGAAAAACTTGTCAAGGGGGGCAGGGCTTTCATTGCTCTCATAGGAAGAAGATTGTCCCCTTCTGTTATCTGTCTGGTCTATGGACTGGATTCCACACCTGAGAAGAGATGGCTTGCACTAGGTAAAAGGGGCGGGAGTGGAAACTTTGCTTGTGAATATCTCTCAAACCATAAAGGTTTGAGAGATAAGATTTATATTGCTCTTCGTGTTTTTTTAATGCCTACAAAATAAAATAAAGATAAAACAAAGTATTACTATCCCCTTAAATAATAGTCTGTAACGGGGAACATATTTTCAGTTTCTTGTTGGTGTTTGTAAAAAAACTTTACTGACCTTGTTCAGGCACTTAAAGAGGAACAATTCTGTGGCAAACCAACTGCACCTTAGGGTAGAAGTAGAATTTTCCAAATTCTCATTGATCTTACTTTTAACCTCTTAATGCTAGAAAAGTCACCAATGCATTATGATCATTCAAGAGGAAAAGCCCCATTTAATCCACTGGGAACTTACATCTGTCCCCAATGATACAATTGGTGTGCGCTACAAAATTACCCTCCTTTAGGTTCGTAAAAAAGGGCCTTTTGTATTTGACTGCTGTATTCTCATTTCTAAGATTTTCATTTGCTTATGTTTTATATTATCAACCTTTTATATAAAGCTATCCAAGCTGTATATTACTAGGACCAGACTGATCTTTCAGGTAAGGGCATCTTGCCCCCCCCTACGCTTGCACCCCCTGGATAAAAAGAGGGTCTGGGCTGGCCTGGAGGTATGTGTATGGCCTGGAGGTATGTGCATATTATGGTTTTGGCCCCTAACCTCCCTGGAAAAATGTATTTGGCACACATGCTTTCGGGATTCCCTAAGCAAGGCATCCTAGGAGCCCATAGCCCTTCCCATGACCATATCCTCATCCAAACAAAGGGTGACCACATTTCATTTTTGCCATTCACAGACACTGAGGAGATAGAAGTGCACCACAGAGTTCTAAACACTAGAGGGAGAACTTCCCATTTACTGCTGTGACAGCAAGAGATGTCTTTGCTGGGCTACAAGAAAATGTACAAGCCTAAAGCCTTAAAGGGATAGTAATGTTTCATAATAAAAGCAGCTCTAATTAATCATCATAGTATTTGGACTTTGGAGAGCATCATTTCAATTCTGTCAGAGTTGTAGTTCAAGAGTAATTCAATGACAAATTATCCCCCTCCCGCCCCTTTTACTGATGTAACACTGCTCAGCCAGATCAGAAGGGAGGTGCCCAGGTAGACTGCAGAGAGGGACAATCAAGGGGGGCAGGGCTTTCATTGTTCTCATAGGAAAAAGATTGTCCCCTGCTGTTATCTGTCTGGTCTATGGACTGCATTCCACATCTGAGAAGAGATGGCTTACACTAGGTAAAAGGGGCGGGAGGGGAAACTTTGCTTGTGAATATCTCTCAAACCATAAAGGTTTGATAGATAAGACATATCTTTCTTCATGTTTTTTAATGCCTGCAAAATAAAATAAAGAAAAAGCTAAGTATTACTATCCCTTTAAACTATGATTACACTACAACAAAATTACACTATAGCCCCTACTGATGTGAAGATAAAGGCCCAGGTCTCTCTCGAGTGTTTAGAGCTCTGTTTGGAAGCCATTTTGCTGTAGCCCAGCAGAGGCATCACAGTAGGCAATAGACAGTTCTGCTTCTAGTGTTTAAAACTCTGTGCCAATGAATCTTGTATTGTCCCAGAAGGGGGCTGCCTGGGACATGAGACACACATTTAAAATCCAGGACACATGGTCACCCTATCCACACATGACTTCACCTCCCGCCCATATTTTGGAGACTTCTCTAGCATCCGAAGGGTTAACCCTTTGAGTGCCAGAGGGGTATGCAATGTGTTGCTTTGCAATGTGTTGCGTCCCCCTCTGGCACTCAAAGGGTTAAAGTAGCTGGCCATTAAAATTATGTACTGAGTGGTGTCTTTTGCAAAGGCATAGGGAATATATAATGGTTATACCTATGACTCAGAACTGCGGGTGTGGGCACCCTCACAGTTAGTTTGCCCTATAGTAAATCATACCTCCCAACATTTCAAATTGCCAAAGAGGGACACTTGTGTTTTAAGGGGTGTTGCGTGGCATTACCAATAATTTTTAGACTATTTCATGACCTATTGATACCTCCATGTGTAACCTAATAAATTACTTCTAACAAGACCAAATGTTTTCTATTTACACAGACTAATTTATAAACTCATGTAATGAAGATTAATGTGAGTTTTATTGCTGTGGAGCAATGTGATACACTTATATACACACCACACAATCTGATCTCCTAAAAAGAGGGACATCAGGGTGGGAAAGAGGGACAGAGGGATTTGGGTCTAAAAGAGGGACACTTGGGAGGTATGGTAAATACAGCTCTGGGCATTACTATATCATACCTGCCAGACTTCCCTAACATCCGGCTGTCCCTAGTTTTGTTTCCGTCTCCCAGGATCCTATTGTCCCTGTTTTTGTCCCTGATTTTAAAATCAAATTTCAATCCTACATTTTATATATTTGTCATTAACCCCTTAAGGACCATCTGCGTGCGCATGCGACCGGCACTTAAAGGGATAGTTATACTTAAGTATTACTAATCCCTATATTAAAGTCCTCTTAAAAATAAATGTATTGCCTCCAGTGTCATCTCTCAAACCTTTATGGTTTGAGAGATAATCGCTCCTAAAGTTGCCCTCTCCCTCCCCCTTCCCCGTAGTCAGCGTTCTAGCTGACTGCAGGGAAGCCAGTCGTACGACTTTCAGGTGGCTCTGCAGCACAGCCGCAATCGCTTTAATAAAAAAGAAAACTTTCACTGAAATGGTCTTCTGCATGTGCTTGGTTTGGCAGTACACGTAGAAGACTGTTTTAGTGAAAGATTTTTTTTTAATTAACACGATCATGGCTCTGCTGCAGAGCCACCTGATGATCTATGACCAGATTTCCCTTCAGTCAGCTACAACTCTGACTTCGGGGAAGGGGGAGGGAGAGGGCAACTTTAGGAGCGATCATCTCTCAAACCATAATGGTTTGAGAGATGACACTGGGGGCAATACATTTATTTTTAATAGGACCTTAGTATAGGGATTAGTCATACTTAAGTATTACTATCCCTTTAAGGACTGCAAAGCATTTTTTTTTTTTTTTTTTTTTGCTGATCTGATTCAGGGCTCCCCGAACGCTGTGCAGCAGCAGCACAGGGAGCCCTGAAATCCATGACGTGCCAGGACCGTTACGGGTCCTTTAGGGAAGGTTTTCCGTGACGGTCCTTGAATGTCATGGGTCCTTAAGGTGTTAAAAGATTAATAGTTTAAACACTTCCCAGCATGGAAATATTGCTGTATGTGTGGGACTGTGAAAGCAGCAAAGATCATCCCCATAGAGCCTATATGTGACTAGATTCTAATACTCAGATACCAGAAAACAGGGATTATTTACATTACTGAGTAGGGTAATTTAAATGTATGTACCATCAAATAATTTTATGTGTTAGTGTTCCTTTAAGAAAAAGAAAACACATACATTTCTTCATAAACAATATGGGATTGTAAGCTTTAGGAGTAGATAGCTGTGAACTGTTATTTACATGCAAATAAAACCAGTGATTGCCATTTAAATGATCACTTCATCATGTCTTATCTCTTGAAGAAAGCTTTCACCCTGCACAGTAAACACACTTTCCAGACAGACAGATGCCTTCTCCCCCTTACACAGCTGATGATACTATTCTCAGAATATACTAGACAGGAGCACACATTGCGAATTCTATTCTCCACCCTCTTGCAGCCCTTGGACAGAGGTTTGTCTTTCCATATAAGGAAACAATGTTTCCATAGGGTTAGGATAGTCAATGAGCTCCAGCCATTAGTCTGGGCAAAATCTAAACAATATTGCCTTCAGTGGAAAGGTTGACCTCATTTTTCTCCTTGATAGCCAATCCTTCCTGCTTATCGATGGAGTCTGGCTGGTTATTTAGCTTTCAATTTCATAATACTTGATGTTTCCCCTAACACATAAACATACTTTATTTTTACTCTAACAAAGTTCACTGACATGTTTATCCTTTTTTTTCTGGACTCAGTAGGAAAATGTTATGGCATTGTGATTCTTGAGCATATCTACTTTGCTGCAATTACTGGGGAATTTAGAGAAATATCTTCACAATCATGTCCATCAACAAGATTATAGTGTGCAAAAAAGTGGAAAAATATCCTTCCACTGTACAGAGTACATAAACTAAAGACCCGTAGTTATACGTCATTAACATACCTGGGAACTTTTTATTGTTGTCTCCCGGAGGGGAGTCCTCTGCTTCCATGGGTGGTGTGAAGAATGATGCATATCGCATCAAAAAGGGGCGGGTCTTAATGCGAGTGCCGGGGGAGGGCTTAAAAGAAGGCTGGTGGGAAGGAGCTACACCAGGGGAAAAAGTGGAAGTGGGTAGAGTTTCAATAGAAACTCCTCACATCCGGAGGACTCAGCCAGGCAGATTTATTGTATGTTCACCAACATCTTTTATATAATAAGTTAGTAGAGTAATTTTCTTCTTTTTCAGTTTCTCATTCGAAAGTTACTTGAATTATTGGACACTCTTTAATATTTTGGGTGTGTAGGAGAGCACTGACAAGGAGTTATGCTGAGAATGTGAACCTTGACTCTTACGTATATCAGATTTGGTGGCATGGAATGAAAGAACTTGAGTGGTGTGTGGTTAATGTGCTCCAGCCAGAAATTCTGGTTATTCAATTGGAGGGAATTATATCGTTTTTCTTAAATCTCTTGAGATAGCATGGGATATTAAAGCTTGTATTACTTGGATTCCAGGGTTTTTGTAATATTTTCTGAGATACTTCCATGATTTTGTTGGCTGGCAAACTTTAATATAAAGCCATTGGAAAGAGCACGGCATAAGATTAATAAGAACATGTCTAAAGTTATACATAGCCTGGGTGGTGTATCATACAGACATGTTGACCTGGAGAATGGTGGTGAAGGCCTATAACACACTGGTTGTGTTAATTTATCTGATATTGGTAATGATATTCTCAGTTTGGGTTTACAAAGCGTGATTGAAGACTTTTTTGTTTATTGTGGGAAAAGCCTGCCTTCAGTTAGACACTTTGGCCATTTTAAAGGATGTTTCAGTTGTAAAGTGAAACAGTAAAGATCATACTGGTTAGATCCTGGCTGTTACGGCGGTGCTAGTTATTTATATATAAATTTAGTTGGTTTGAGATTTTTAGGCTATGAAGGCTAAGAATCAATATATGGTCATGTTAATCAATTATTGGAACATTTTTGTTAAAGGGATAGTATTCCTTCAAAATTACTATCCCTCATATTGTAGCCCGTAATAAACTGAGTTATATGACACCAGCGGCATCTCTCAAACCTTTATGGTTTAAGAGATAGCCACTTTCAAAGTTTCCTCTCCCCTGCTGTCAGCGTTCTGCTGGCAGCAGGAGAATCCGATCTCTGAATCAAGCTGAGGCTCTTCAGCAGAGCCGATATCTCGTTATGGAAGGAAAAATGATTAATTGAAACAGTCTTCTACATGTGCTTGGTAACCAAGCACACGTAGAAGACTGTTTCAATGAATCAATTTTCCTTCCATAATGAGATATCGGCTCTGTTTAAGAGCCTCCGCCGGTCCCGGGACCGGATTCTCCTGCTGGCAGCAGAACGCTGACAGCAGGGGAGAGGAAACTTTGAAAGCGGCTATCTCTTATACCATAAAGGTTTGAGAGATGCCACTGGTGTCATTTAACTCAGTTTATTACGGGCTACAATATGAGGGATAGTAATTTTGAAGTAATACTATCCCTTTAAATGTTTAATTAATGATCTGAACTATTAATAAACTTCAGATGTGGCCATTCACAACCAGTAGCTTGGTTGTATGTGTCTATTATTTCTAGGCTATGTTTACTACAGTTATTAGAGTAATCTTCCTGACAGCTCCCATAGAGTGCATACCCTGGAGTGCATATCCATAATGTATACACCAGACTGCATACCTTGGAGTGCATATCCGGTAATGCATACCTTGCAGTGCATATCTGGTAGTGCATACCTTGCAGTGCATATCCTGTAGTGTATACATTGCAGTTCAATCCTGTAGTGGATACCTTGCAGTGCATAGCCTGTTGTGTATACATTGCAGTACATATCCTGTAGTTTATACATTGCAGTGCATATCCAGTAGTGCATACATTGCAGTGCATATCCTGTAGAATATACATTGCAATGCATATCCGGTTTCAGTGCATATCCTGTAGTGTAAACATAGCAGTGCATATCCAGTAGTGCATACATTTCAGTGCATATCCTGTAGCGCATACATTGCAATGCAATCCTGTATTGTATACACTGCAGTGCATATCCTGTAGTGCATACATTGCAGTGCATATCTGGTAGTGCATACATTTCAGTGCATATCCTGTAGTGCATATATTGCAGTGCAATCCTGTTGTCTATACATTGCAGTGCATATCTGGTAGTGCATATCCTGTAGTACATTCATTGCAGTGCATACCCTGAAGTGCAGCCACTTGTGTTAGAGGGTAATGCCATTGTAGTTGTACTTGCTATTAGAAATATCATAATCCCTCATCCAGAAATCTGATCAAACATTGTATACTTTCTCCACTAACCTCAGAGATCTGTTATACATGGTAAGTGCCAATCCTTCTAATTATTTACATATCCTCCAATTACTAATTTCTGTGGTTTCCCCTGTAATGTTTAGTGCCTGTTGATCTCTACATATGAAAGTGTTTCAAATGACGAACAAAAGCTTTCTAATCCCTTCACTAATCTTACTACTTCAATAAACAAGAATTATTTCTGTTCCACCTTACCCCCCCTCTCCCTGCCTGAATTTTGAGCAAACCATCGCAGGGCTGTTTTATAGTTAAATAGTCAGTTCTGTAATGAGAAACATATTTCCAATGTACTCGCTAATAATGCCTTGTGATGTTTTAGTCCTTCAAAGGCAAAATGGATATGTATTAGTTTAACTCTGGTCTAACACTGTTAGTGTTTGCTCTTGCTTTAACTCTCTGAGTCCCAGAGCATTATCCATCACATCCATTCAAAGATTTCTCCATAAACTTTAATGGGAATCTATTAAAAGAAAACAATTAATACACTTACCAACCGCAATGGAATCTAGTTCTTTGTTATTAAATAAAGAGAGACAGATAGATAGATAGATAGATAGATAGATAGATAGATAGATAGATAGATAGATAGAAAGGTACATACCTTCCAAGTGCCCGTCTTTAGGAGTTACAGTTTCACTTTCAGACCCAAATCCCTCTCTTCCTCGTTCCCACCCTGGTGTCCCTCTTTTTAGCTAAGACTATGTGGTGGGTATATATTATATTTCTCCACAGCAATAAAACACATATTTATGTTTGTTTAAACTTTAGTATTTAGGTTTATAAATTAGTCGGTGTAAATACAATACTGTGGTCTTGCTTTAAATCATTTATTCAGTTACACAAAGAAGTGTCAATAGGTCATAACATAAAGAAAAAAAATACTTGGTAATGCCCCGCCTACCAGCCATGCCCCCAGCCACACCACCTAAAACAAGTGTCCCTATTAGGCCATTTGAAGTGTTGGGGGGAATGCAGAGAAACAGACAGATGAAGGGACAGACAGACAGACACAATGATAGTGCATAATTAGAACCGCTATCTTGCAGATTCATGGGGAGGGAAAGAAATGCACACTGATAGGCCTACTGTTTGGTAGAGTCATGAGGAGGGACACGTACACGGATAGGACTGAAGATTCTTGGGCCAGAGGTTTTATATGGGTGGGAGGAGGTGGTCCTGTATCATTTGTTATTAACCGTAATGTGCTCTTAGTGACAGGCTTATATGGAACCCTGCACCCTATTCAACACTTTGCTCTCTGCAGCTGCCGAAGAAAACCCTTTCCTATGAGGATTCAGCGTAAGCTATTTTAACCTATTTGCTACCAGAAGCCTTAAGTGTATTGATAAACCCTCTGGCAGCAAAAGTGTTAATTCCATCACCAGCTATCCTAGTACAGACCTCACCACCTAGGCCCTAACATCGAATTACTAGCCTAGACCCTGTGCAGTTAGCCTAGTGTCTAGCTACAAGCAAAGATACCTGTCTAGCTCACATAAGATCTAATAACTAGCCTCGGCTCCTGCCAAGCTAGTCTAATGCCTACTAACTAGCCTAGGCCTCTGGCCCTCCAGACCCCTGCCCAGCTAGAATAATGTCTATTAACTAGCCTATACAACTGCTCATTTCTCTAATAAATAATAAATAACCGAGACCCGCGAACAGCTAGCCTAATCACTAGCCTAGATTGCTGCCTAGTCAACCTAATACCACATCAGTAGCCTAAGGGTGCATTGTCCTGCTGCTCTCTGCAAATGTATATTGTCCTGCTACAGGCCCTCTTTTAATTGCTCTGTGCATTTGTGGAGCAATGAACTGTGAGTGAGTTTGACGGGGGAACCTGGGTGTGGGGGCAAGAGTGTGTAGAGCTTTAGTCCGGATAATATTTTTTTGGGTCTCAATATGTAAAGTTTAAAGGAATTATGGTATCAATCTGTGCTAAAAGCTGAGCTGAATCAAACATTTTTTTAGTAAAACACTAACAAAGGGGTAGATTTTATAGTTTAGCACTAGAAACAGCCCTGCTCATTGCACATCATAGTCTTTCAGAGATTAGTGCATGTGGCGAAGAGCCACATGACCATATAAACACTTCCACATGATGGCTCATTATGCTGGATTTCAGTATGCAAATGAGCATTTGTCAAAGTAGACACTGTAATATCGTAAATCTGGTGAAGCGTGGTGATGTCAGTGTATCTGCAGAATAGTCATAGGGATATGACATCTTACTGCATGTGACAAGATGTAATCAGTGCAAATAAGCCACAATGTCGCCAACTTGGGGGTCAATGCAATTAGCCACGCCAAAACCAGCATTACAGTAAAAACAAGCACCGTGTATTTTATAAACACGTGTTTTACTGGTTTTCTATTGCAGAACCACGGTAAAACAAAACTGGAGTAGGCCGCACATGTCTCCGTACTAACAAAAATGGCATTGTCTGCTTTTATCCAACTACGCCTTAAACTGCTGCCTAAAAAAACGAGCTAAATGTCAAAATTCAAGGAAATAGGCATACGTTTGCCGACAGAAAGGTCAAGTTAAGCGTTAGATGGCCTAGATTCACTAACAGCCGATGCTGTGGCAGTATGATTTTGTTGATGTATTCAAAACACTTCTACATTTCATATACAATGAGGGCAGTGTATGTTGAATAAAACTGGAGAAAGAATGACGAATGGGAGCACTATATGTCGAATTACTAATGGGGGTTTTCAATATGTCTGTATCTATGTGAATTGTTGTTAAAGGGATAGTAATACTTCGTTTTATCTTTATTTTATTTTGTAGGCATTAAAAAAACATGAAGAATGATATAAGTCTTATCTCTCAAACCTTTATGGTTTAAGAGATATTCACAAGCAAAATATCCCCCCCCGTTCAGCCACATCAGAAGGGAGGTGCCCAGGTAGACTGCAGAGAGGGACAATCTTCAATTAAGATAAGGGAAAAACCTGAAAAACTTGTCAAGGGGGGAAGGGTTTTCATTGTTCTCATAGGAAGAAGATTGTCCCCTTCTGTTATCTGTCTGGTCATACAACCAGATTCACATCTGAGAAGAGATGGCTTACACTAGGTAAAAGGGGCAAGGAGGGGAACTTTGCTTGTGAATATCTCATAAACCATAAAGGTTTGAGAGATAAGACTTATATCGTTCTTCATGTTTTTTTAATGCCTACAAAATAAAATAAAGTTAAAACGAAGTATTACTATACCTTTAAGGGAGGGCACTGTATGTCGGATTTCTAACATGTTGTGCATTGTGTATTAGCCCCATATACACTTTCTGATACCCCCAACCTTCTTCCCTTGCCCAGGCAGTGGTCATGGGGATATGTGGCTAGCAGTGGGCAAGTGGAAAAGGCTGGAGAGGGTCAGACAGTGTACATGGGGATCTGTGGTTGCCAGTGTTCAAAAGACGATGGCTGGGATATCAGGCAGTGTATATGGGTTTAACACACAATGGTGTTGTTCCCCATGCTGCACAACATTTTAGAAATATGACATACAGTGCCTCCCTTCGACATATTAACCCCCCCTTAGTAATTTGACATATAGTTCTCCCATTCGACATACTAACTTTCTCCATTTTTTTTATTTTGACATATAGTGCTCCCATCTGACATTCTTCTTTCTACAGTTTTATTCGACATACACTGCCTTCCTTGTATATGAAATGTAGAAGTGTTTTGAATACGTAGACACAATCAGCATTGGCCTTTAGTGAAGCTAGGCCATCTAACGTTTAACTTGACACTTCTCCATTTGTTTTGTCCTTAGAGAGCACGCGTGAATGTATTCTGTGCTGTTTTTGTTGAAAAATGATGGTTTAAAACCATCGTTGTGACTTCTATGCCTGAACTCTGAGGCGCAGGTTTCCCAGCAGAAAATGTAACCACAAAACATGCGATAATACTGACCGTAGTTAATAGTATGCTACTTGCGCATTGTTTTGAGTTGTTTCTTATGGGCTTTTTTTTTTGACTGGTGGTGGGTATAATTACCTCTGGTTTTGCTTTAAAGGGATAGTAATGTTTCATAATAAAAGCAGCTCTAATTAATCATCATAGTATTTGGACTTTGGAGAGTGTTATTTCAATTCTGTCAGAGTTGTAATTCAAGAGTAATTCAATGACAAAGTATCCCCCTCCCGCCTCTTTTACTGATGTAACACTGTTCAGCCAGATCAGAAGGGAGGTGTCCAGGTAGATTGCAGAGAGGGACAAAAACTTGTCAAGGGGGGCAGGGCCTTCATTGTTCTGATTGGAAGAAGATTGTCCCCTGCTGTTATCTGTCTGGTCTATGGACTGGATTCCACATCTGAGAAGAGATGGCTTACACTAGGTAAAAGGGGCGGGAGGGGAAACTTTGCTTGTGAATATCTCTCAAACCATAAAGGTTTGAAAGATAAGACTTATATCGTTCTTCATGTTTTTTTAATGCCTACAAAATAAAATAAAGATAAAATGAAGTATTACTATCCCTTCAACAACTTGTGTAATAGGAAAACAAAACCTGACTTAAAAAAAACACCTGTTTTTTTTTTAGCGGGTCTAACAGTATAGATCCCATGGACCCTTATTGAACCTTAATGCTTCCCCCACTGGACATTCATTGCAATGGTGTGAAACAGCATGTTTTCTTGATTACATCATTATACTATTTCTATGTTCCATCTCCAGTTTACCCACACGCAGCAGAAGCAGCCTCAGTTTCAAAGAGCTCTTCTCAGGAGAGCAACAGGGCTGACGGTTCTTCTAGTTTTTGCTGTTTTAATACTTATATGGGGTGTTTCCTTGTCCCCCCATTAGGATGGCTCTTTTATGAGTTCTTCATGTACAGAGAGTAAAACACAGGGCAGATTTAAATGGATAGTAATGTTTCATAATAAAAGCAGCTCTAATTAATCATCATAGTATTTGGAGTTTGGAGAGTGTTATTTCAATTCTGTCAGAGTTGTAGTTCAAGAGTAATTCAATGACAAAGTATCCCCCTCACGCCCCTTTTACTGATGTAACACTGCTCAGCCAGATCAGAAGGGAGGTGCCCAGGTAGACTGCAGAGAGGGACAATCTTCAATTAAGATAAGGGAAAAACCTGAAAAGCTTGTCAAGGGGGACAGGGCCTTCATTGTTCTCATAGAAAGAAGATTGTCCCCTGCTGTTATCTGTCTGGTCTATAGACTGCATTCCACATCTGAGAAGAGATTGCTTACACTAGGTAAAAGGGGCGGGAGGGGGAAACTTTGCTTGTGAATATCTCATAAACCAAAAAGGTTTGAGAGATAAGATTTATATCGTTCTTCATGTTTTTTTAATGCCTACAAAATAAAATAAAGTTAAAATGAAGTATTACTATCCCTTTAAACTGAGCTAGGGGTCTACTTTGGGGATGGCTAATGCATGTCATAGCTGATATCTCTTTTTTACTGTTCACTTGTAGAAGCCTGAAGGCAGAAGAGACAGATTTGTAGAGATTACAGGTCCTGTATGTCTTTTTGTTGCCAGTTTGTCTGTCTTCCAGCGACAACCTGATGTCTGTAGCGCCACTGTTTCATTCCTACATTCTGGCAACTTAGTTCTTTCATGTCTGATTTTATTTGCTATATTTATTATTTTCGATTTTTATTTTCCATTGTCTGTCTTGTGTTGGGACAGCGGCTTGAGTAGCAATGGGCGAAACTTTCCACCTCAAACTGAAATAGACGAAAAATGGCACTTTCTGCTTGGTGAAAAATTTCCAGAGAAAAGTGCTGATTTTTCCGCTTTTTTCGCCCAATGAAATCAATAGGAACATAGAAGTTACACACAACACATTACAAATAATATTTTATTTCCCAAAGGCATTGTATAAAAGGGGCATGAGGGTGCCTGTGTTGGTAGGGTGTGGGGAAAGAATCATTTGAACAGGGAATGTTTTGGGGGGTTGTTTACTGGGATTGGGGGGCACTTAATAAAAAAGAAATCCTAAATAAAATAAAATAAAATAAAATAAAAAAATAAGACATGGTATAAAGGGGCCTGAGGAGGGTGCCTGTGTTGGTGAATGAAAATCATTTGAACAGGGAATTGTTTTGGGGGGTTTCTTGACTACTATTGGGGGGACAGTTAATAAAAAAGTAAATCAATAAAATAAAATAAGACATTTGTATTTAAAGTGACAGAGACAAGAACCCCCTGACATAAGCTGCCAGTGGAGTGGACTGATACTTGACTTGATAGAGTATTTTGTAGAGGATGATTTGTTTGCTTTGTTGTTAGAGGCCTTTGTAGGACTTAGACTTATTAGAAGCCCAAGCCCTAAGGAGACATTGATTTGTAGGACTTAGGCTTGTTAGAAACAAACCCCCCAAAATGTTTTATTTTTTTGTAGGACTAGTTTTTTTCTTCTATTTATTTATTTTTTCAAAACACAAGCCCTGAGAAAAAAAATAAAAATGCCCTACTGGCCTAGTGCCAGCAGTTCATGTTGGCCAGTAGCCACTGTCAAATGTCCTCCTGAGTCCTGAGTTGCAACTGCTGTCCGTTCTGCTGCTGCTGAGTTGTTTAAGCAGCAGGATGATTAGGCAAGTGAAAGGGAATGGGATCAAAAATAGCAGTAACATGGAAGATAGATGACGAAGGTTCCATTTTCCATGAGTGGCTCCAGTGATGCGCCTGAAGCAGTAACAGCAGAATAAGTAGCCCCCAGTATTTGTGGAGAAAAGAACAAGCTGGCCATTAAATCTTCTCCACCTGCCCCTCCTCCAAAATCATCATGGGTCTGTTGTTATTAGAATATATTTTTTCCCTTGAGAGCAGGATCAATGGGTCTCTTCAGCAACTGCAATGTGCACAGTATGTGTGTGGTAAATAACATCTGGGTGCACAACTGTATCCAAACACCATGACACCCGAAACCAAGTACTGCCGCTGTCACTGTACCCCTTTTCCACACCCGCTAAGGACACATGACAACTTGCTGACAGTTTAATAGTAGTGATGAACCCTCCCTGCCACCATCTTAGCATATTCTGAGGGATGGAATCTCCTCAGATGCCACCTGATGACCTGGTATCGATTCTCCTCCGCTACACTGGCATGTGTAGTCAATGTACCACACAGTGTGCAGTGGGTAGAGATGAACTGCCATATCCTAACATTAACAGAGTGGCTATCATTTGGCGGGGGAGGTAATGATGAATGAGGTGGATTGGCAGGAAATGTACTTGTTACTCTAGAGGAGGAAGGTGATGTTGATAGTGAGCTAGTTGTTTTGCTCATCATGGAACTTCCAGTGTCTGTCTGGGTTTCTGTATTCTTCCTCCTCTTTGATCTCCACTTTTCTGGAGAGTCAGGGGGTACAGTAACAGTGGTACTAGATTTTTGTAACGGGTGTTTAGATTTAACATCTTGGGAGTAAATGTTATGGTGTCTGTGTTTCATGTGTGTTATCAGGGTGGTTCTTCCAAGGTGTTTTCCCTCCTTTCCCCTTCTCACTAACTTGTCACAAATTTTGCACTGTACCATTGTTGATGATGACTGCACTGTACCTGCCGGAAGAGAATAATAGTCCCACACCCATGACTTCTGGTGGGGATAGATAGGGAACAGGTGGAGAAGAATGGCCTCTTTCTTCTTGTCCTCCACATTCCCCTTCACTTGCTGTGGCAGCAGCTAATGTTGCTGCTGTTGCTGCTACTGCCTCAGATTTAACACTGCAACTAGGATCAGGAGGAGTATTGCTACTGCTGGCAAGTGGAACCTGTCCTAGTCCCGCATTACTTGTTGACCCCATTCACAATATGTCCATGGTGGTCTGTCGCACACTAGCCTGCTCCTCAGCACCCTGCTGCCCTTTCATCTCAGCAGCAGCAGAAGTTAGAGCAGTTGCAATTTCCGCTAATTTCAAAAACTGACTGCTAGTGTTGGTGGTGATACCCGTCCTCGTCCCTGTCTCCCATTCCTTCTCAGTTTCTGATAAAAAGGACATCAATGTCTCTTCCACCACAGCTTCTCAAACACCACCACCACCACTAGTCCCTACGTGCTGCTGCTCTATTCCAGACATCTCCCTGCTGCTTGGAGGAGGTGACGAGCAATGTGACAGAGGGTCCCCTGCTGTCACAGTTGGTATAATTTTCTACTTCCCCCCAAGTACTACAAGAAACACTAGCAGCAGGCAAATTATTGGTGGCAGCAGGTTCAGCACTGGCAGCAGGTTGAGTACTAGCAGCAGGTTCATCACTGGCAGCAGGTTTAGTACTAGCAACAGATACAACACTAGTGGTTGCAGGATCAGAAATGGTGGCACTAGCAGCAGGGGCAGCACGTCTTGCACCAGGCACAGGCAGCTGACCTGTCATACTCTTACTAGTACTACCTTTTTCTCTCTCCCTTCCCATTCCCTTTTCTCCCTTCCTTCATATTCCCTTTTCTCCCTCCCTTCCCATTAAATTCCCAAAGATCCCTTGGGGTTATTTAAGGGGACTGGACAGCATTGGTACAGTAGTGGTCCCTTCCTCCTCAGACTCAGTGGACACATAATGGTCCTTCCAGCTCCTCCATTGATTAAATAATAAGTAAAAATGAATAAGATATAACCATCATGCACTAAAACTCAATGTCCATACTTCTAAGGTAGGTATATCATATGTTAGGACTTAACTGAGATAAAAAATAACTTTTATTATATTCAGATTAAAGGGTTAGTGTCCACATATTTGGTGAAATTTGTTCGGGGTGCCTCTATGCAAGTAAAGTCCCTTATAATGAGGAAGTGTGTCGGTAGTTTTAACCAATACCTTCACCAGCAGTAAAGTACTACTCTTAAGAAGTTACTTTTCTGAGCAGCCTCAATTTACTCTCTATAAGATACCTACTCTGTATGAGTTCTTCATATTTTTTATACTTTTTAATCACATGTTTTGTGGCAAACCAGATGATTTTGCCCTGGTAACACTATATCACTGATACCACCAGTCTCTTAAAGGGTTAGTAATGTCCCATTATAAGTTCATGTGGTTTGCCACAAAACATGTGATTAAAAAGTATAAAAAATATGAAGAACTCATACAGAGTAGGTATCTTAGAGAGAGTAAATTGAGGCTGCTCAGAAAAGAAACTTCTTAAGAGTAGTACTTTACTGCTGGTGAAGGTATTGGTTAAAACTACCGACACACTTCTTCATTATAAGGGACTTTACTTGCATAGGGGCACCCCGAACAAATTTCACCAAATATGTGGTCTATGGACTTCTTACTGTAACTCTAGAATTCTCTACCAATGAGGGCTATGTGATATATAATTATTACTCTATGTTCCATGTGTGGTGTCCCTGGGGAATCTGGCTACTTATTTACTTATCTGTTTATATGTTTATCTGCTAATTGATGCTTATGCTGTTATCTGCTACATTTAATACTGATCGTCGAAAGAGGGGCTGTGCTGGTCTCCCGGGGAGGGAGGGTGGTAGGGATTAGTTCTGTTAGAGATATGATTATGGTAAGAGATGGGGGGTGGGGTTTGGTTCTGGTTTAGTTTGGTTTTTCAAATATGAAAATTAAAATGGTACAGGTGTATCTCCATGTTATGATACCTACTTGACTGTTTGCATTGTAACTCTTATTTGATTACTATGTGCATTTTCTACAATTTTGTAATGTATTACTGTCCTCTCAATAAAAATGTTAAAAAAAAAACAAACTACCAACACAAATTATAATGTGATCCAAAATCTTTGATGAGAAATGATTCACTTAGAAGTCTAAAGTGCAAGGATATTACCAATTTTAATGGCTAAATATATGACAGCATAAGTATTAGATGATGCCAGCATCCATTCATTCTCAAGTGGGTAAAACACTTACATGCTTAATTTCTGTTGCAGGTATTTCAATGACCCAGTTATTTATAAAGTCAGGAATTAACTTCTGGAGCAGAGTTTCTTTACAAATTGTTTAAAAATGGAACATTAATAATCTAAATTGAAACATGACTAAAGAGCATTTCGCTGGCACTTCTACTGAGGCTTTTTGACACCGAGATCTGTGTAAAATTGCTTTTGAATCCTCTATATATGCTTCAGAGGTGGAGCTGTTAACCCATTTGGCCAATGGGGCAAAACTGTCAACTGAATAGTACAATCAATTTGCTACAGGCAGAAGTTGTAAACAGATGCAATCGATATACGCATCATTCAGACTAAGTAATCAAAATGTAATCATCGAAGTTCAACACTCTTGTTAATACATCCTGAAAATTTTTTCAAGGAAAATCGAGTGAAAAGTGAGAACATCAAAAAATGGTAGAATATAAAGTAACCGAGAATCCCTCAGTAATCTATAATACAGTACTCTGTACCAATATAAAGGTAAATGAGAAGATGTTAAAGTAATAGCTGATTGAGACAGATAAAAATAATAATAGAAGAGAAGAAAAAAAAAATAAAACATTTATAAGAAATTTGTATGGAAAATAAGATGTAAGACTCTAAATCTGACGTATTACTAATAAGATCTACCTATTTTTGGGCAGAGGGTAGAAGATTTAAAATCTAAAACTCTGAGAGCCATAAAATTATTGTCCCCTTTTGTAATTAAAGGCAGCAAGAAAACTAAGCCACCATAGTATATTTATAGTACATGCCTCTCATTTCATAGTACATGCCTCTCATTTCACCAGATGGCTTGATGTAAGGGTGAAAGCAAGACTGGCCAGTACCAGTAATTATATAACCTTTCTGCTCAAGAATAACACTATTACTTTGTGCTCCATCAAATATCGTTTTTATTTGTTTTCTGTTTTGTTTTTTTAACTAAATGTCTCCAACTGTCTGAATGCACCTTTATATATACCAGTGGATGAAGTTACCATCAAATCTCAGGTATAATACACACCTGTGTATAATACGCAGGTGCAAATTATACCCAAGATTTTGGTTAAATGTGTAGTTCCTATGTATAATACGCATCCCCATCTGGAGGCAGCGGGCGGCATCCCTGGCTCACCGCCCGCTTCCTCTGTGCAGAAATACTGTATAAAAAAACTTAAATGCCCACCTTGATAACCAGGATTCCAGAATGCCGCCCGCTGTCTCTGCTTGACGGCTGCTTATGAGTACAGAGGGGGAATCCTGGTTATCAAGGTGGGCATTTAATTTTTTTTATACAGTATTTCTGCACATAGGAAGTGGGCGGTGAGCGCAGGGATGCCGCCCGCTTCCTCCAGAGAGGTTGCTGGACTTACTATTTTACTTCAATTTTTTTTTACTCGTGTATAATACGCACCCCCCACTTCACATAAGGTGAAATGGGGTAAAAATGTGCTTATTATACCCAAGATTTTACGGTAGTCCCTAACATTGCTTAACATCAACGTACTAAGTTTAATAACCTTAATAACTCTTGCTCCAAGAGGAGGACAAGGTAGTCTTCATGGGTTTTGAGAGGTCCTTTCTTGTACATCTTGTTTAGATCAATGTACTATGAAAGGCATGAAGAGAATATTGTTTGTGTACATCATTTCCCTGTGCATGCTATGGGGCCAGTATGTACTACAGTGGTCATACAATGTAGTATATACCCTTGAGTGCAGCCACTGGCATTAACGGCTAACACAATAAATTTGTACATTTATCCAGTGTTACTAACAGGCTATTTTAGAATCCAGTGGTGCAAAATTGGTTCAAAGCTATGATTTAAAATGAAACTGTCACTTACAGCCTTATTCATCAAGATAAAGAGCTGCAACTCTGGAGCAAGCCAACTACACCTTAGGGGGAAATGAAAATTCTTCCAATACCTTTTGATTTAAATTGGTCTTTTAAAAGTGTTAGTAATGTCCACAAAAAAGTTTTTGCATATTAGAAGAGTTTAAAAAGCTGAGCTAAATGTAAAAAAAGTATCTCTCAAACTGCTATGGTTTAAGAGATACAGGCGTTTAAAGTTTGAGCTCTCCTACTGACAGCTGTAAAGCTGTCAGCAGGAAATAAGGGTCGGCCGACACGGAGGCGCTTGAGAAGAGCCGAGATCTCGTTATTTACCACAAATCCCTTCATTGGAATGGTCTAAAACGAGTGCTTGAAAACCAGGCACACGTTTTAGACCATTCCAATGAAGGGATTCGTGGTAAATAATGAGATCACGGCACTTCGCAAGCGCCTCCGTGTCGACCGACACAGATCTCCTGTTGACAGCTTTACAGCTGTCAGTAGGAGAGATCAAACTTTAAACGCCCGTATCTCTTAAACCATAGCAGTTTGAGAGATACGATTTTTTGCATTTAGCTCAGCTTTTTAAGCTCTTCTAAATGCAAAAAAACTTTTTTTTTAGCCATTACTAACACTTTAACACCCAATTTAAAAAATTTTACATTGTCAACCCCCCATTGTGAATTTGGTTTGCTCTAGAATTACACCTCTTTAAACAAATTAGATTTATTTTAGCCCATCTGAATTTAAAAATTAGTTTACAAGATTTTTTTGTTTATGTACGTATAATTTTATGCAAATTAGACAGTACTATTGTGCATGAAAGCCAACTACTAACACTACGCACTGCTCCCTATCTGGACTGCCACTCCCTGACAGCCAGTATTAGCTCATTTACATAAGCTGACATATGGATAAAGCTAAATATCTAATAAACTATTGTTTTATATACAAATAGGCTAACATAAAAAAGGTGGTTTTCGAAGATTTTTCAAAATTACCTACAAGGAGACCATTTCACTTTGCTAGAATAGATGCTGTTGGATTCAAAGGGATAGTAATACTTCTTTTTATCTTTATTTTATTTTGTAGGCATTAAAAAAAACATGAAGAACTATATAAGTCTTATTTCTCAAACCTTTATGGTTTGAGAGATATTCACAAGCAAAGTTCCCCTCCCGCCCCTTTTACCTAGTGTAAGCCATCTCTTCTCAGATGTGGAATGCAGTCCATAGAACAGACAGATAACAGCAGGGGGCAATCTTCTTCCTATGAGAACAATGAAAGCCCTGCCCCCCTTGACAAGTTTTTCAGGTTTTTCCCTTATCTTAATTGAAAGTTGTCCCTCTCTGCAGTCTACCTGGGCACCTCTGTTCTGATCTGGCTGAGCAGTGTTATATCAGTAAAAGAGGTGGGAGGGGAATACTTTGGCATTGAATTACTCTTGAACTACAACTCTGACAGAATTGAAATAACACTCTCCATAGTCCAAATACTATGATGATTAATTAGAGCTGCTTTTATTATGAAACATTACTATCCCTTTAAAATCAACTACACCATTTATTTACATAGACTGCTTGAATGGTTTCAGTTCATAGATAGTATAGTAATAGTAGATACAGTAGGTGTCAGTGGCATTGAACTTCGAACTGCAGCAGAAGTACTCAGATCTGGAACTGTGGATGTTGAACTGTGCTGTTACTTATTCAATGACAGTGAGTTGGAAGTGGTGATGGTGCTGATGGTGATGATCAATATGATGACTGTATATTTTTAGGCATGTTTACTTGGCCTAGACAGACTTTCCAGTTGATCTCACAAAGCATTTATAAGCAAGCATTTTGGTTCTTTTCAGTTTTTTTAAGTCTAGTTTTTTTCAGTCTGAGAATGTTTCTCTTTGCTTTTCCATCAGCCATCTCAAAAGTATGAGGAGGGTCATCATAATTTACTGAACAAGCCGCAGCAGCCATGGCTGCAGTGTTTTTGCCTGTCAGCCTCTACATATAACTACTGTCAAAATTTCCTCAGCAGCTTTCTCTTTCTCTCCCTAGTTGACCGCAGTGTTAATTTTTACTGTAAAATAGAGGATGAGCATAGATCTGTTAGCTTCAGAATTAGAAGCTTGAAGTGGTGCAGCACCATCACATCTCAGTATTTGCTTGTCCCTCTTGGTCTTGCAGATGAAGCAGTGAGTGACACTCACTCAATCACTCTTAGTAGAGCCTCAGGCTCTGCAAGATCAGGTTGGAACCTGGATCGCCTTCCTGTCTATCATTTATGAGTCAAAAAGATTTGCTTGTTTTTATTTATAATTATTTATTTTAACTATCCTTTCTCCATTCACACTGACACGCAAAGAACAACTGCTAGTGGCTGCAACCAATACGCTAATCAAGCGATTGCAGCTCCCTCTTTCCCTGTCTACACTATACACTATACATTATAGTATCAAAAATTGGCTACCTTCTCTCTCTCTCTCTCTCTCCCAGCCACAGACAGACAACATGGGATAAACTGACACCCTTTTTATACTTTAGCGCTGTGGGAAAAAATGGGTGGGGAGTATATTAATAAGATTGGACTTCAATGCAATTATACAGTGGTAAACTGCACATTTCAAATAAATTCCCATAGAAGATAATAAGTGCTTTTTTTTTTTTTTTTTCCTTTGCATGCTTCCGTTTTAACCCTTTGAATACCAGAGGTGTGTGCAATACAAAATAATTTGATCATGTCTGTTAATACCTCCTTACCTTACTGTGGCCAGAAAAAACCTAATGGCTTCCATTAATTCTGCCTTGTGCCTTTAATAAAGAAATAAAGGTAATATTATTAGGTGTCATCAAGATTTTATGGTTAGAGTAAATTAAAGTCATAGTAATGTTTCATAATAAAAGCAGCTCTAATTAATCATCATAGTATTTGTACTTTGGAGAGTGTTATTTCAATTCTGTCAGAGTTGTAGTTTAGGAGTAATTCAGTGACAAAGTATCCTCCTCCCACCCCTTTTACTAATGTAACACTGTTCAGCCAGATCAGAAGGGAGGTGCCCAGGTAGACTGCAGAGAAGGACAATCTTCAATTAAGATAAGGGAAAAACCTGAAAAGCTTGTCAAGGGGGGCACGGCTTTCATTGTTCTCATAGGAAGAAGATTATCCCCTGCTGTTATCTGTCTGGTCTATGGACCAGATTCCACATCTGAGAAGAGATGGCTTACACTAGGTAAAAGGGGCGGGAGGGGAAACTTTGCTTGTGAATATCTCTTAAACCATAATGGTTTGAGAGATAAGACTTATATCGTTCTTCATGTTTTTTTAATGCCTACAAAATAAAATAAAGATAAAACAAAATATTACTATCCCTTTAAGTGTGTGGGGGGGTAATTATAAGAAGGTGTATGTTTTCTCTTAATACTAAAGTAGAAACATTATGTAATATAGGTAGGTAGGCGTTTTGTTTTTTTTGTTTTTTTGTTTTTTTGTGGGGTGGTGGTGTATATCTAGATCAGGTATAGCCAACCCTGGTCCTCAAGACTACCAACAGTGTGTGTTTTGGGATATCTCAGCTGTAGCACAGATGGACTATTTAGTGGCTCAGTCAGATTGATTAGTCTACCTGTGCTCATTCAGGGATTTCATAAAAACATGAACTGTCGGTAGCTCCTGAGGAGCAGGGTTGTCTACCCCTGATCTAGAAAGCGTTTGGTTCTAGAGTATACTGCAGTTAAGACTGAAAAGAGACACTTGGAAGAAAACAGATGAAAACAGATGTTGTAGAAAAGTCTTTGCAAAGTTAGTCTGATTAAGTAGGTAGAGTAGTACATGAAGCCTTAAAGAGCAAGTGACTTTTGCATGACTGATTTTCCAAACTACTTACATACTGGAACCTGAAACCAGTTTAAGTAAATGTCTGTATTGCACCTGCCAAGTTAAGTATGTTCCTGTAATATTTCTATCATAAGACTCCCAGTGACCTGTTCTTTGAACCAGATTCTCTAATCTTCTGCCACATTCC
Source organism: Rhinophrynus dorsalis (assembly GCA_037306005.1). Lineage (NCBI taxonomy): Eukaryota > Metazoa > Chordata > Amphibia > Anura > Rhinophrynidae > Rhinophrynus > Rhinophrynus dorsalis. The sequence goes on along the minus strand of CM074727.1, from coordinate 47,707,162 downwards.
CACAAAAGTCCTGCTACACTGCTAAATTACTTCTGCCCATGTAACACAATATAGCTATCCAGCCAATACATAAACAGATGACATGACAGAATAAAGGTGCATTAAAACTGCCCTCAGGGTATATTAAAATAGATAAGTTCACACAGAGTTTAACAATTCTCTAACCCATGACATTAGTGATGTGTGCGTTGCAGGTTGTCTCTAACCCTTTTGAGTGCCAGAGAGGTATCTAATGCATTGCAGCACAATCCATTGGATACCTTTCTGGCACTCATAGGGTTTACAAAGATGGTTCTTGGACCATCTGTATACATGATACAGAAAATTAGGATTTTTTTTCAGATTATTCAGGTCCATAAATAACCAGATCAAGTTGTTATCCTGTTCCTGGGTTTGCTATTTTACTGTTCTGTGAGCTCTTTTCTGAATAACATTTCCCTTAATTTCTGAACTGCAGCACTGCTTTTTTTGCCAACCCTTCAATACTTTATACTCTGTTGTCTTAAGTTTTCCTTGACCCCTGCCAGAGACCACGGCCATTGCCATGCTGCATGCATCAACTTCTGGCTTGTGATCCCAACTATGATGTCTATTGCATATCTCAACCTAGTCTAGTGGTTTGCATTTACAGTTCTCAGGACTCCCAAAATGCGCTTTACAGTTTATCCTCATAGGAGCATATGTGGCTGTGCCGAAATGGCTAAGTAATCCATATGTGATTAATTTGGGATCTCTGTTAAAGCTGCACAGATGTGGATCCTGCAGTTTGGAAATGAAAATACATGTCCTAATCTTGACCACCAGCTAGTCTCTGGACTGGGATCCAGTGGAATTGGTATCCTTACTTCATCTGGATTGACTGGGTATATATCCAGTGTGAGAGCATCCTGACAACAATAAATTACAGATCTACAGTGAAACAGTTTAAAATATGTCTCTTGTATCTGATATTAAAGTGGGTAGACCCCCACTTACTTTGATGTAGACCTGCCCATTTAGTTCTATCACAGAACTGGATATGTTCAGGGCCCATACAAAGGGCTCTCCAAAGACCTGTTCATTAACAGAACAGTACACAGGACAAGAGGCCACCCGCTTAGACTTGAGGAAAGGCGTTTTAATCTACAACAGCGGAAGGGTTTCTTTATAGTAAGGACAATAAAGATATGGAATTCACTGCCTGAGGAGGTGGTGCTATCGAAAACATTAGATGCCTTTAAAAGGGGCCTGGATACTTATTTAAAAGAGCATAACATAGAGGGCTATGTACGTTAGTATTGGGATGAATATTTAGTTGGGGCTTGTTGATCCAGGGAGGAATCTGATTGCCATTTGAAATCAAGAAGGAATTTTTTTCCCCCCCATTCAAGGCAGAATTTTAAATTGTTAATTGAGGGTTTTTTTTTTTTTTTTGCCTTCTTTTGGATCAACGATGGTAAACAGGAATAGGAAAAGGTTGAACTAGATGGACGCAAGTCTTTTTTCAACCTAAATTACTATGTCACTATGTTACATTTCATGAGGATGCTACAGGTGGCTTTTTGACAGCAGTGTAGGCCTGTGGACGGTTCAGTATATGTTTTTATGCTTTTTATCTAAGTTTAGAATAGAAGCAGGCAACCATTGTCTCTCCAGATGTTGTAAATTAGATCATCATCCCCAACCAAAAGCTGACTGATTGATGATGATTGGAGTTGAAGTCTGCAACGGCTGAAGAGACAAAGGTTGCCCACTTCTGGTCTAAACATTTCTCTTAGTAGTCTTTGGCTGTGATGTCTATGTTTGCAAATGCATTGTGTTGTTTTTTTGGTAGGCAAGAGGAATAGTACAAGTAAAATTACAATTACTCTCCAGAAGATCAGTCAAGTCTTCTGATAGTACAAATTCACATTAAACATTTATTGCTGACTATGTCAAGACACAGCCTGTTTAATCACCTTTTGCAATCTCTGAAAAACCTTGAAGATAAGTAACAAATAATATCTCCAGGGGGTTGACCTGCATAAATATTTCTGGAATCAAAGACCAAAGAAAGGAAAAGACAAACACAATTCTTAAGAGAGCTAAAAGACTTAAGAAGCAATTTCGAAGAACCACATTAAATGCTATAGTTTTTAATGGGACCCATCTGTCCTGAACAGAGTACAAGAGAGAGAAATACAACAGAGGAAATCAAGGAGACAATATGTCTGTGCAACTTGTTTTAATTAGGGGCACAGTACTAGTGATTACTCATTAGAATTTTGGGAAATATTACATATGATTGTTGCACCTCTTTGTTGCAGATGTGTCATGTACATTATCTCAGGATATAAAGCATAGGTGGACAACCTGAGGCCAGCGCTGGTTTTATATCACAGGTGCCCTTAGCTCCACCCATGGCCACACCCCCACTCCCCACATGACCTCACCACTATTCCCCTCCACTGTTTACTGACACAGGAAATATCCTTGGTCTACAACAAGCAAGAATGAAAACAGTTTTAACCCCTTTGTTGCTAGAGAGGTATTCATCATATAACACCCACTGTGTAAAATAATAGCTTGTAAATGGGTATAAAACCAATGTAGGGACATTACTGCCTACAAAACATTCATAATTCAGAATAAGGGTGTGACCGACACAGTAGAAATGCCACTTAAAATTTGTAGCTCTTAACAGTTCCTTACTCTGCCCATTGGGAAATCTGGCCCAGGGATGGCATCCTGAGGCCCTTCAGGTTTGAGGACTATAGCTTCCATCATTCCTCACCAGGCATCAGGGGATGATGGCAGTTGTAGTACTCAACAACTGCAGAGCCTCAGTATGTCCACCCCCGATGTATAGGATATATATATATATATATATCATACCTCCCAAGTGTCCCTCTTTAAGAGGGACAGTCCCTCTTTTAGACCCAAATCCCTCTGTCCCTCTTTCCCACCCTGATGTCCCTCTTTTTAGGAGATCAGACTGGTGAGGTATATATATCATACTGCTCTACAGCAATAAAACTCACATTATTGTTTGTTTAAACATCAGTATATGTGTTTATAAATTAGTCTGTGTGAATAAAATAATTTGGTCTTGTTATATGTCATTTATTAGGCCATACAAGGAGGTGTCAATAGGTCATGAAATAGCCTAAAAATTCTCAGTAGTGCCGCACCTACCAGCCATGCCCCCGGCAACACCCCCTAAAACACAATTGTCCCTCTTTGGCAATTTGAAATGTTGGGAGGTATGATATATATATATATATATATATATATATATATATATATATATATATACATATGTATTTATTGTGTTACTACCATCCCTCTTTTTTTCCTCAAGTTTTCTCAACGTTTGGTTTCCCCAGCTACTTTTAAACTACAACTGAGGTGGAAGGGAATTATAGTGCACTGACTGGAGAGCCACAGGTTGCATTCCACTGGTATTTTCAGAACAGGAGGAGTGACATTTTATTTCCAGGAAACTGCAGGTTTGGTATGTCCAAAGCAAAGGTTATCAGTTCTAGAGTGAGTCAGCTGTGAGGATTGTTGGACCAAAACCCACATTATTCTCTGACAGCTTTTGGTTGGAAATAATGGGAGTTGAAGTCCACCAGCATCTGATTGGCTAAAGCTCGTCTCCCCAGTCAGTGTATATCATAGATGCAGGTGTTCTACTAACAGCCTTTGACATATACCAGTTTGAATGATATCGTTTCTATTGGTTAATGTCTAACATTTCCTTTCAGTTGTTCTGATCTTAACAGAAATTATCCTTGATTAACAGGACACCTCCTGGTGAGTCTAACCAGGTCATGTTCTATTGCCTGTTTGGATGCAAGTGTTATTGTCTATTGTCTACCTTAAATGCTCTTCTGACCATTGATATATACTGGTGGGAGGACAGTGTGACAACACAATTTTATTAAAGGCAGACACATGCTGCTGAGAGAAGGGAATTAGAAGTAACATAGGGGGGTATTTAGGGATGAGACGGAGCAATTGTATGTCAGTGATGTCCCCTATAAAACATGCTTTGGCATAATAAGGACAAGAAAAGCAACATATTTCTTCTTGGAAAAACGTCCCTTTTGTCTTGTATCATTCCCAACTCACTGGGGCTTTTGCATACAAGCAAAGTGGCGAAAATCTGGTGCAAACAATCTGTACCATAGGAACAAATGCAATGTATCCAATGTATATAAATACAATGTAACCCACCAATTTAAATGAGACTTTTTTATATATAGATATTTATTAAGGATATATACATAACATCTCTAGACTGTAAGCTTTCACAAGCAGGGTCCTCTGATCCTTTTATTTTCCATATTTACTTGTACTTTTTAAAATCTATGCATTAAAAGGATAGTAATTTTTCACAAAAAAAGCAGCTCCAATTAATCTTCATAGTATTTGTGCCATGGAGAGTGTTATTTCAGTACTGTCACAGTTGTAGTTCAAGAGTAATTGAATGTTAAAGTATCCCTCCCCGCCCCTTTTTCCTGATGTAACACTGCTCACCTCAGAGCAGCAAGACTGTCTGGATGGATCACAGAGAGGGACAATCTTCAATTAGCATAAGGAACAACAGAGGGGGTCAGTGTTTTCCTTATGCTCACAGTAAGAAGCTTGCCCCTTGCTGTGAGATGTCTGGTCCCAATACCAGATTCCACATGTGAGGGGAGGTGGCTTACACTAGGTAAAAGGGGCGGGAGGTGGATACTTTATCATTCAATTACTCTTGATCTACAACTCTGACAGTAATGAAATAACACTCTCCATAGCCCAAATACTATGAAGATTAATTGGAGCTGCTTTTTAAAAAAAAAAAAAATTGCTATCCTTTTAATTTCTAGCCTTGTAGTGTAGTCGAAATATTGTAAAACATCAATTTCACTTAAAACTGGCCAGCCTTTTCAGTAAAGTTGTAACAGCAAACAATTTTCATAGCTTATTTCAATCATCTTGTCAATTATATTGATCATTATATGTATCATTACATAGAAGTTTATAAGTACCGTAAAATCTCAAGTATAATACGCACCTGTGTATAATAAGCAGGTGCATATTATACCCAAGACTTTAGGGCAGTAGTTCTCAACTCCTGCCCTCAGGACCCACTAACAGACCAGGATGTGATGATTTCCTTGTTAGAGCACAGGTGAGTTAATCAGTGTAAATGAGCCTCTGATCACCACACCTGTGCTCTAGCAGAGAAATCCCTAAGTACTGGCCTGTTAGTGGGTCCTGAGGACAGGAGTTGAGAATTACTGCTTTAGAGGAAAATACGTACCCTTGTTTTCCCCTGTCACATACACAAAAAAAGTCACATTTTCCCTCCCTCCCCGCTTACCCATCGCTGCCTCTCCTGCATGGTAGTCCAAACTGCACCACCCTGAAAGGGTCCTGCTTCCAGCATGGCCCTTTCAGGACCTCCTCTGCCCAGCCAATAGTAGTGTCTTGCGAGGATATATCATACATATATACATACCATTTGTGTAGCTTTTATGTATGAAGAAAAAAGGCGCAAGATGGAAAGAAAAAAAAGAAGAAGAAAGCAAAGAGAAAACCAAACAACTGTAGTTAATGAGAAAAAAAAAAGATAAAGAGCAGATAGAATGCAAAAGATTAGAAGGCTGAAATCTTCAATCATTGCAAAGCCATATAACTATACCATGGCTTCCAAACAGGTTCAAATGAGAGATTGTTTTTATTATATCTATGTGTTCATTTCTCCTTTTTAAAGGGATAGTAATACTTTATTATTACTATCCCTCTTATTGTACGTATTTGAAAAATAAGTTAATAGCCCCCATGTTCATTTCTTAAGTGTTTATGGTTTGAGAGATAACTGAAGGCAAAGTTCCCCCCTCCTTCCTCTTTCCCTGAAGTCTGCAGCTGAACCGACATCCCGTTAGTGACAAAGAATTATTTCACTGAAACGGTCTTCTACGTGTGCTTGGTTTGCAAGCACATGAGGAAGACCATTTCAGTGAAATAATTCTTTGTCACTGACGCGATAGCGGCTCTGCTGCAGAGCCGCATGATGAAAGACAGACCGGATATCCCTGCAGTCAGCACAACGCTGACTTCAGGGAAGGGGGAGTTAGGGGGAACTTTGCCTTTGGTTATCTCTCTAACTATAAAGGTTTGAGAGATGAACCTGGAGGCTATTAACTTATTTTGCAATATGAGGGATAGTAATAATAAAGTATTACTATCCCTTTAATAATGGAACAAACTCTTTCCTCCCAATCAGATCCCGATGAACAATGCATACTCTTCCATAGCGATGGAATGCACATATTTGCTGCATTCAATAAGTGTACAAGCAGAATGCTGTCAGTTGATGTTTTCTTTAACCCTTTGAGTGCCAGAAGGGTATGCAACGCACATTGCCTTGCAATGTGTTTTGTACCCCTCTGGCACTCAAAGGGTTAAATTTGTATGTTGTAAATTAAGCGGATAGTAACACTTAATATCTAAAAAGATATATATTGTAGGGTTTATCCCCCTGAGTAAACTGCTGAGTGGTATTTTATCCAAAAGTTATTGCTGCTCAAACTTGAATTTTTTAGGTGCAGTATCTCAATGGCCTGAAATGTTACAGCGGAGCTGTTGCTGCAAAATCCTATGGAGGTTTATGGTCAACTGACCAGAACTGTCCATAGGATGGTGTTGCAACAGCGCCACTGTAAACTTTTAGGCCATTGGGATACTGCACCTAACTTCAATAACTTTTCAGTGAAACACCTCTCAGCAGTGGGAAAACCCTTCTTTACACAGGAGGATAAACTCTACAAAATATATATATTTTTTTATATTAAGTGATACTATCCCTTTAAGAAGCATTTTATTTTTTTGTTAATTTAATAGATGTGCTATTGCAACAGAATTTTGTTCCAAAAATTACTTATAAAAGGACACGACCACCAGAAATGACGTGTAAACTATCTCTGTATTGTATCTACAATAGAGACTAACAACCAGTACATAGAGTCTGGAAATTAGTTTAGATAGCTAATATGTTTCTGGAACTAGTTAATGTGGTATTCAATATATATATATTGCAAGTCAAAATCAGAAAGAAAACCAAGGGTAATTCAGTTTCCCATTGGGCTCTCTGAGAGTAATACACAGCTTCACTCACTCCTAACATATTATATAATCAAGATATGCAATGCTTGGATAAGTGAATTTTCACACAAATCTGTTAATGGTCTAACTAGATCACTAGAAAAGAACTGATAACATTTATTATCTTATTGTAAGTATTTTCATAATTAGATTTTAATCCCATAGCCTTCCGAAGTGACAGAAAAAGGACATTTGACCTTGACCTATTATATGATGTATAAGGAGTAGTGTTGAGCGAGCATGCTCGGCCGATGCTCGGATCGGCTCGAGCATCGCTCTGCTCGGCACATGGCGGTACTCGTACGAGTACCGCATGTGCTCGCCCGCCATGTTCGGGTCTCCTCCCCGCACGTTTTGCGGCTGCTGCGCAGCCAATAAACGTGCAGGGAGGCTCTGACATCGGTGTAATGCCAGCAGCCATGTTGGCTGCTGGCATTACACTGATTGGCTGGCCAGAACCCGTGGTCAGGTGCTGTATAGCACCTGACCATCGAGTTCGGCTCAGTCTGAGCCAGGGAGAGCTGAGGATAGGAAGGGAAAGGCAGTGTAGGGAGGAAAAAAAAAATTGTGACAAAAAAGAACCAAAAGTCCTTTTTAGGACTACTGTGTGTGGGGGCAGCAGGTTATATTGTGTGTGGGGGGAAAAAAAAAAAAAAAAAAAAAAAAAATATTCTGTTTAGTGTGAAAAGTTGCAGATTAGAGCACATTCTGTTTAGTGTGCACAGTTGCAGATTAGAGCACATTCTGTTTAGTGTGCAAAGTTGCAGATTAGAGCACATTCTGTTTAGTGTGCAAAGTTGCAGATTAGAGCACATTCTGTTTAGTGTGCAAAGTTGCAGATTAGAGCACATTCTGTTAAGTCTTCAAACTAAAATATCAAAGTCACGTATTCCATTCAGTGTGCGTCGCCGCAGTTTAGCAGCACATTCTGAGTACTGTGCAGAGTTGCAGAATAGGAAGAAATACTGTTAAGTCTTCAAACTAAAATATCAAAGTCACATATTCCATTCAGTGTGCTTCGCCGCAGTTTAGCAGCACATTCTGTGTACTGTGCAGAGTTGCAGAATAGGAAGAAATACTGTTAAGTCTTCAAACTAAAATATCAAAGTCACATATTCCATTCAGTGTGCTTCGCCGCAGTTTAGCAGCCTATTCTGTGTACTGTGCAGAGTTGCAGAATAGGAAGAAATACTGTTAAGTCTTCAAACTAAAATATCAAAGTCACATATTCCATTCAGTGTGTTTCACCGCCGTTTAGCAGCCTATTCTGTGTACTGTGCAGAGTTGCAGAATAATAAGAAATACTGTTAAGTCTTCAAACTAAAATATCAAAGTCACATATTCCATTCAGTGTGCTTCGCCGCAGTTTAGCAGCCTATTCTGTGTACTGTGCAGAGTTGCAGAATAATAAGAAATACTGTTAAGTTTTCAAACTCAAATATTAAAGTCGCATATTCCATTCAGTGTGTTTCACCGCAGTTTAGCAGCCTTTTCTGTGTACTCTGCAGAGTTGCAGAATAATAAGAAATACTGTTAAGTTTTCAAACTCAAATATTAAAGTCACATATTCCATTCAGTGTGTTTCACCGCCGTTTAACAGCCTATTCTGTGTACTCTGTACAGTTGCAGAATAATAAGAAATACTGTTAAGTTTTCAAACTCAAATATTAAAGTCACATATTCCATTCAGTGTGTTTCACCGCCGTTTAGCAGCCTATTCTGTGTACTCTGTACAGTTGCAGAATAATAAGAAATACTGTTAAGTTTTCAAACTCAAATATTAAACTCACATATTCCATTCAGTGTGTTTCACCGCCGTTTAACAGCCTATTCTGTGTACTCTGTACAGTTGCAGAATAATAAGAAATACTGTTAAGTTTTCAAACTCAAATATTAAAGTCACATATTCCATTCAGTGTGTTTCACCGCCGTTTAACAGCCTATTCTGTGTACTCTGTACAGTTGCAGAATAATAAGAAATACTGTTAAGTTTTCAAACTCAAATATTAAAGTCACATATTCCATTCAGTGTGTTTCACCGCCGTTTAACAGCCTATTCTGTGTACTCTGTACAGTTGCAGAATAATAAGAAATACTGTTAAGTTTTCAAACTCAAATATTAAAGTCACATATTCCATTCAGTGTGTTTCACCGCCGTTTAACAGCCTATTCTGTGTACTCTGTACAGTTGCAGAATAATAAGAAATACTGTTAAGTTTTCAAACTCAAATATTAAAGTCACATATTCCATTCAGTGTGTTTCACCGCAGTTTAGCAGCCTTTTCTGTGTACTCTGCAGAGTTGCAGAATAATAAGAAATACTGTTAAGTTTTCAAACTCAAATATTAAAGTCACATATTCCATTCAGTGTGTTTCACCGCCGTTTAACAGCCTATTCTGTGTACTCTGTACAGTTGCAGAATAATAAGAAATACTGTTAAGTTTTCAAACTCAAATATTAAAGTCACATATTCCATTCAGTGTGTTTCACCGCCGTTTAGCAGCCTATTCTGTGTACTCTGTACAGTTGCAGAATAATAAGAAATACTGTTAAGTTTTCAAACTCAAATATTAAACTCACATATTCCATTCAGTGTGTTTCACCGCCGTTTAACAGCCTATTCTGTGTACTCTGTACAGTTGCAGAATAATAAGAAATACTGTTAAGTTTTCAAACTCAAATATTAAAGTCACATATTCCATTCAGTGTGTTTCACCGCCGTTTAACAGCCTATTCTGTGTACTCTGTACAGTTGCAGAATAATAAGAAATACTGTTAAGTTTTCAAACTCAAATATTAAAGTCACATATTCCATTCAGTGTGTTTCACCGCCGTTTAACAGCCTATTCTGTGTACTCTGTACAGTTGCAGAATAATAAGAAATACTGTTAAGTTTTCAAACTCAAATATTAAAGTCACATATTCCATTCAGTGTGTTTCACCGCCGTTTAACAGCCTATTCTGTGTACTCTGTACAGTTGCAGAATAATAAGAAATACTGTTAAGTTTTCAAACTCAAATATTAAAGTCACATATTCCATTCAGTGTGTTTCACCGCCGTTTAACAGCCTATTCTGTGTACTCTGTACAGTTGCAGAATAATAAGAAATACTGTTAAGTTTTCAAACTCAAATATTAAACTCACATATTCCATTCAGTGTGTTTCACCGCAGTTTAGCAGCCTATTCTGTGTACTCTGCAGAGTTGCAGAATAATAAGAAATACTGTTAAGTTTTCAAACTCAAATATTAAAGTCACATATTCCATTCAGTGTGTTTCACCGCAGTTTAGCAGCCTATTCTGTGTACTCTGCAGAGTTGCAGAATAATAAGAAATACTGTTAAGTTTTCAAACTCAAATATTAAAGTCACATATTCCATTCAGTGTGTTTCACCGCCGTTTAACAGCCTATTCTGTGTACTCTGTACAGTTGCAGAATAATAAGAAATACTGTTAAGTTTTCAAACTCAAATATTAAAGTCACATATTCCATTCAGTGTGTTTCACCGCAGTTTAGCAGCCTATTCTGTGTACTCTGTACAGTTGCAGAATAATAAGAAATACTGTTAAGTTTTCAAACTCAAATATTAAAGTCACATATTCTGTGTAAGATGAAGAAGGCGGGTAAAAAGGGACGGGGAAGTGGACGTGATCCTGAAAGTTCAGGGCGCGGGTCAGGACGCGGAGAAACTGTGCCTGGTGCCAGAGCACAAGAAAGAAAGACATCCACCATACCTAGCTTCATGTGTAATTTTACAGGGCGTCGCAGGACATCACTCTCGAGGTCCGACCACTGCGAACAGGTGGTCGGTTGGATGACAGCTGATACTGCTTCCAGTCGGTTAAGCACCACCCTGTCTTCCACCAAGTCCACTCTCAGTAGCCAAGAGTCTGGTCAACATAATCCTCACTCTGATCATCCTTCCTCCCACCATACACGGTCTGGTCAAAGAAGTGATCCCACACTGGGATATAGTGAGGAGCTCGTCTCATCACCAATCCTTCATTTGACCCTCTCTCCAAGCACGCTTGCAGAGGAACATGACATCTTGTGCCCTGATTCACAACCTCTAGAGGCTACCCAATCACAAGAAGATGACAGATGTGAACGGCATTTAAGGTCAAAGGAAGTAGTGGATGATGATGATGATGATGAGACACAGTTGCCATTAAATCAACCACTATTTCCGTCTCAAGACCTTGTTGAGGAGAATGTTATACAGTTGTCAATGACTGAGTATGTGGTGGGATCAAGACTTGAGGAGGATGATCAGAGTGAGGAAGTGGAGGAGGACTTGGTGGACGATGAGGTGACTGACCCCACCTGGGAAGGTGTAGAGCCGAGCGATGACAGCAGTCCTGAGGGTGAGCCATCTGCAGCACCGCAACAGGCTGGAAGAGGCAGTGGTGTGGCTACAGAAAGAAGGCGGACCGCACCAAACCGGCCCGCAAATGTTCCACGGAGCACCCCCTTGCGTAAATCTACCTTGCCAAGGGGTAGGTGTTCCGCGGTATGGCGTTTTTTTAAGGAAAGTGCGGACGACAAAAGAATTGTAGTTTGCAACCTGTGCCACACCAGAATGAGCCGAGGCATGAACACTAGAAACCTCACCACCACCAGCATGATCCGACACATGGCATCCAAGCACCGTAGTAAGTGGGAGGAACGCCTGGATCGCCTATCTGTGTCTGCAGGCCACACCACTGCCTCCTCTTCCCCTGTTTTCGGTGCCGGCCAATCGCCTGTCGAAGGCGCAGGCCCGCATACCTCCCGCCCTGCACCTGTAGCATCTGAAGCACCATCAGCGACCACATCCACTTCCCTGTCCCAGCACAGCGTCCAAATGTCGTTACCCCAGGCATTTGAGCGCAAGAGAAAGTACCCAGCCACCCACCCACAGGCCATAGCACTAACCTCACACCTTTCCAAATTACTGGCCATCGAAATGCTGCCATTTAGGCTTGTGGACACTGAGTCCTTCCGCAGCCTGATGGCAGCAGCTGTCCCTCGGTACGCGGTCCCCAGCCGCCACTACTTTTCCCGGTGTGCCATCCCCGCATTACACCACCATGTGTCCCGTAACATCACCCGTGCCCTGACCAACGCAGTTACTGGGAAGGTCCACTTAACGACTGACACATGGACAAGTGCTTGTGGCCAGGGACGCTACATTTCCCTGACGGCACACTGGGTGAATGTCGTGGAGGCTGGGAGCGACTCGGACCCTGGGATGGCACGGGTGCTACCCACGCCGAGGATTGCGGGCCCTACCTCCATCAGGGTTTCCACCAGCACCTACGTTATTGGCTCCTCCTCCTCCGTTTCCACCTCCGAATTCTCTAGACACACCGCCACTCCCCCATCAGCCAGTAGCTGGAAGCAGTGTAGCACTGCAGTGGGGAAGCGTCAACAGGCCGTGCTGAAGCTGATCTGCCTTGGGGACAAACAGCACACGGCCTCAGAGCTGTTGCAGGGGATTAGTCACCAGACCGAGCAGTGGCTCTCGCCACTCAACCTGCAACCAGGCATGGTTGTGTGTGATAATGGGCGTAACTTGGTGGCGGCTTTGGAGCTCGGCAAGCTCACACACGTACCATGCCTAGCGCATGTATTTAATTTAGTGGTGCAGCGATTTCTAAAAACCTACCCCGATGTGCATGATCTCTTGACCAAGGTGCGCCGCGTGTGTGCACATTTCCGTAAGTCATCAACAGCTTCAGCCGGCCTGTTGAAGCTGCAGCAGCGCTTACAATTGCCAGCTCACCGGCTGCTGTGTGACGTGAGCACGCGCTGGAACTCCACCTTCCACATGTTGGCCCGGCTTTGTGAGCAGCAGAGGGCAGTAGTGGAGTACCAGCTGTTACACGGTCGTCGCCTCTCCGTTCAACTTCCTGTAATCAGAAGTGAGGAGTGGGAATGGATGTCAGACCTCTGTGAGGTTTTACGCAATTTTGAGGAATCGACACAGATGGTGAGCGGCGATAACGCTATTATCAGTGTAACCATCCCACTTCTGTGTCTACTGAAACGCTCGCTGCTCACAATTAAAACCGACGCTTTGCATGTGGAAGAGGTGGAAATGGGGGAGGAAGAGCTTACACAAGGTGATAGCCAGAGCACCCTCACTTCGTCTTCTCAGCGACAATTGGAGGAGGCGGAGGAGGAGGAGGAGGAGGAAGACACGGTTGCCTCCGCTACAGAGGGTAGCCATGGAACTTTAGTTCCATCTCTTCAGCGTGGGTGGGCAGAAGAGGAGGAAGAGGATGAGGAGATTGAGAGTCATCCTCCTGGTGAGGACAGCAAAATCTTGACTGTTGGTACTCTGGCACACATGGCTGACTTTATGTTAGGCTGCCTTTCCCGTGACCCACGCGTTGTACGCATTTTAGACAACACGGATTACTGGGTGTTCACCCTTCTGGACCCCCGCTACAAAGAGAATTTCTCATCTCTCATTCCTCCGGTGGAGAGGACAAGCAAAATGTTGCAATACCAGAAGGTTCTTGTCGAAAAATTGCTCCAAAATTTTCCATCTGACAACGCTGGCGGCAGAGTACGTGCTACCTTGGCCAACAGAGAAGGGGAGAAAAGGGGAGCACACAGCAGTTCCGAGAAAGGCAGGGCAACACTCTCCAAGGCGTGGGACACCTTCATGACACCCCGCCAGCACCCTCACCCTGATGCGCAGCCTAGTGTCACAAGGAGGGAAAAGTTTTGGAAGATGGTGAAGGAGTACGTAGCAGACCGTGTCAGCGTCCTCAATGATCCCTCTGTGCCTTACAACTACTGGGTGTCCAAGCTGGACACGTGGTATGAACTGGCACTCTACGCCTTGGAGGTGCTGGCCTGCCCTGCCGCCAGCGTTCTGTCTGAGCGGGTATTTAGTGCTGCTGGTGGCATCATAACAGATAAGCGTATCCGCCTTTCCACCGACAATGCTGATAGGTTGACACTTATAAAAATGAACAAGGCCTGGATTTCCCCTGACTTCTCCACTCCACTGGAGGAAAGCCCCGGGGGAACATAAACTCACTTTATATATGTTATTTACAATGATGTGAATACTCTGTATTCCCATTCACCCCTTCCACCCAAAAAACGGGTATATGGTTGACTCTTAATCTTCTCATCCTCCTCCTCCTCTTCCATATGCCCTGTGCTATAATTTTTGTATAGGGCCAGCTCACCAGCGGGCCCTGTGATATAATTTTTATATAGGGCCAGCTCACCAGCGGGCCTTCTCATATAATGTTTTATTGGGTCAGCTCTCTAGCGGGCCCTCTCATATAATGTTTTATAGCGTCAGCTCACTAGCGGGCCTTCGCATATAATGTTTAGGATGGTCAGCTCTGCAGCAGACCCTCACCCATAATGTTTTAGATGGTCGGCTCAGCGCACGTTTCCCTCTTAATCATGGCCTCAGTTCAATAAAATCAAGGAAATTTTTGGGAGAATTTGCCTCTGTGCACGTTTCCCTCTTAATCATGGCCTCAGTTCTGAAAATCAAGGAAATTTTTGGGAGAATTTGCCTCTGCGCACGTTTCCCTCTTAATCATGGCCTCACTTCCGAAAATCAAGGAAATTTTTGGGATAATTTGCAGATGATATACAAGTAAATATACAGCAAATATTGTTTGGTAACAATTTTTCGCCTAAAGTCGTTTTTATTTTCCTTTTTGTGTGTTTTATGGTCAGTCTGTAAAAATGGCGTACTACGTCCGAAAGATCGTTCCCAGCAGCGATGTTGGAGTCCAAGATGCATCCAGACATCCTCCCTATGCTGTCCCTGAACCATTTCTGTGGTGTTTCCATCATTTTCTGCCCTTTTCCTATGGACCAGGCACCCTCCCCTCATCAGAGCAGGGGGTGCCTGGTGTAATGCTCGAGTCCTCCCATTGACTTCAATGGGGCTCGGGTGTTCGGCCGAGCACTCGAGCCTCAGGGGGTGCTCGGTCAGAGCACCCGAACACCCGAGCATTGGGGTGCTCGCTCATCACTAATAAGGAGACCATTTCTCTTTTTCCAGTGGAGGAATGTTGCACTCATAGGCCAGTATGGGACTGCTATCTAGTAATAAGGATTGTAATGGGGAAGTCATAGTTGAGATGTGAGGAGATTTTTGTAAAATGTTGCTCCAGGTAGGTACTTTTCAGAGTGAAACCTGTGCCGAATATTCAGTAATCAAACAGAATGATAATATTTGAGTGTACCAGGTAAACCTAAACCTCCTACAGAGTCCTAGAAATATATGTGAATTTAAGCTTGGTTGGTTGGTGACCCCATATGAATTTGTTAATAACATGCTGTAAAGATTTAAGGTATGTAGATGTCAGAAAAATGGCTTGAAAGATATACATTATCTTAGGGAAAATAGAAATTTTAACCCATTAAGGACCGTGCGGCTCGGGGATGGCGACTCTAGAGGACCATGGCACTTTATGGGCGAGATGTTCAAAAATTTGTCACAATGAAAAAACTGTCAGATCATGAGTTGGTGGTAAAAGAAGGACAACATTTTTAGAAGTAAATCTGTCACGTTTGAAAATGCGTCTAAAGAATTCAAAATGACGGTAAGAAGAACGTGATGAACATTGTCTTTAAAAAATTCTGATGTTAAAAATGTCTTTGAAACAAAACTTTTCAAAGAAAAAGACATTTTTCGTCTTTGAAACGACAAATTGCTTCTCACTCCTGCTAACAGTACTTTAATTTGTCTTCTCAAACCATTTTTATTTTTTCGGGAAAAAATGATGTTAATCAGACAAATAGTGACGTTGAAATTAATATTTTTTTCTAAAATAACTTTCAACATGATGTAGATTAAACCACGCCCACTTTTAAGACTTCTTTTTTCCCTTTGACGGTGATAGCAGAATTGGGTGCAAAAAATGACGGAAGTGACGGACCATGGAGTAAGAACTTTTTTATTCTGATTAGACAATTTCAGTTACCACTAGGGATGGGCGAAAGTTGTCGTCATGTTCCAGCGAGAAATTTTGCGAAAACCACGTTGTTATCTGCTTTTTCTCGGGAAAATCCGCTTTAAAACTAGCGTTTACAATTTTCGCATCTTTCACCCATTGGCCAAAATCTTTCAACATATTTTCAATGGCTAAAATGTTTTCGCCATTGATTTACATTGTTTTCGCACTTACTCTATAAAAACGTGACGTTTTCACTGAAGTCAGACACAATAGAAGCAGCTACAGAGTGAGATAGATGTGCTGTGATAATCTCTTTTGATATTTAGCAAAAATTGAGGCAGGAGAGGCTTATAGTGACTCCTATCACTATGAGGGGAGGAAGGGAGAAAAGGGAATGGGAAGGAAGAGAGAGAAAAGGATAGTGAGAGTAGGTCAGGTCAGCTGCCTGTGCCTGCTGCAAGACGTGCTGCCCCTGCTGCCAGTGCCACCATTTCTGTAACTGTAGCCACTAGTGTTGTACCTGTTGCTAGTACTGAACCTGCTGCCAGTGCTGAACTTGCTGCTAGTACTGAACCTGCTACTAGTGCTGAACCTGCTGCCACCAATACTTTGCCTGCTGCTAGTGTTTCTTGTAGTACTCGGGGGGGAAGGAGAAAATGATGCCAAGTGTGACAGCAAGGGACCCTAAATCATACTCGCCATTCCCAAGCAGCCCTGCCACTGCTAGTATTACTGTTACTATGCTCCAGCAGCTTGTTACCCTTAGGAGTGAAGTAGGGGGTAATCAGCAATATCCTGATATTATTAGTGACTGTGAGACTGAGGAGGAAGACTCTGCGGCTGAACTTGATGTGGTTGGTGTTAGTAGTAGCAGTAATGGTGAAGCAGCCGGATTGGTAGGGGAAACATTTTACAGCATCCAGACTAGCGGTCAAGGGAGCCTACACCATTCTCCTGACCCTGGGACTGGGAGTCCTCCCCTTCTCTTCACTACAGTGTCCAGGTGGAACATGAACCTGAAGAAGCCAGAACTGGTGTTGGGGGAGGAGAGCAGGCTGAGAATTAATACCACCACCACCAGCAGGAGCAAAGATCAGCTGCCTGTGCCTGCTGCTATTTCTGCTAGTGCTAGTCTGGCTTCTTCTTCAGGTCAAAAGGCAAAGTGTGACATTAGGGGACCCTCTGTCACTTTGCTTGTCACCTCCTACAAGCGGCAGTGAGATGTCTGGAATTGAGCAGCTGCAG
Source organism: Rhinophrynus dorsalis (assembly GCA_037306005.1). NCBI lineage: Eukaryota > Metazoa > Chordata > Amphibia > Anura > Rhinophrynidae > Rhinophrynus > Rhinophrynus dorsalis. Next base: position 47,689,875 of record CM074727.1, on the reverse strand, counting down.
CAAAAAAAGCATGTAGGGACTAGTGGTAGTAGTGGTGATGATGCTGAAGAAGCTGTGGTGGAAGAGACATTGATGGCCTTTTTAGCAGAAACTGAGAAGTAATGGGAGACAGGAATGAGCATGGGCATCACCACCACCACTAGCAAGGACATCTTGGAATTAGAGGAATTTGCAACTGCTCTAATTCCTTCTGATGCCACTTGCAAGGACATCTTGGAATTAGAGGAATTTGCAACTGCTCTAATTCCTTCTGATGCTGAGATGCAAGGGCAGCAGGATGCTGAGGAGCAGGTTAGTGTTCCACAGACCACCGTGGACACAGTGGGAATGGAGCCAACAAGAGATGCGGGACTAGGACAGGTTCCACTTGCCAGCAGTAACAATACTCCTGATCCTAGTTGCAGTAATGACTCTGAGGCAGTAGCAGCAACAGCAGGATCCTTATCCGCTGCCACAGACAATGAAGGGGAATGTGGAGGACAAGAAGAAAGAGGCCATTCTTCTCCACCTTTCCCCTTCCCTCTGAAGTCATCATGGGTGTTGGACTATTTTTCTGTTGGGGCAGGTACAATACAGTCATAAGCAATGGCACTGTGCATGATTTGTGACAAGTCAGTGAAAAGAGGAAAGGAGGGAACACACCTTGGCACAAGTGCCCTCATATAACACATGAAACACATGAAACACAGACACCATGAAATTTACTCCAAACATGTTAAAGCCAAACACCCACCACAGAAATCAAGCACCACTTTTGCTGTCCCTGACTCACCAGAAAGGCAACAAGAGGAGAGGCGGAGATCAAAGAGGAGGAGGAATAGAACAACCCAGGCAGAGACTGGAGGTTCCAGGAAGAGTGAAACAACTAGCTCACCATCACCTTCTAGGGCAACTTCATCTTCTGTCAATCCTCCTCGTTCATTACCTCCCCCGCCAAATGATAGCCACTCTGTTGAAGTTAGGATGTGGCAGTTCATCTCTACTCATTGCACACTGTGTGGTGCACTGACCACACATGCCAGTATGGTGGAGGAGAATCACAATCAGTGAACCAAGTGGCATCTGAGGAGATTCCATCCTGCAGAATATGCTAAGATGGTGGCAGGGAGGGTTCATCACTACTATTAAACTGTCAGCAAGTTGTCATGTGTCCTTAGCGGGTGTGGAAAAAGGGTACAGTGACAGTGGCAGTACTTGGTTTCGGGTGTCATGATGTTTGGAGACAGTTGTGCCCCCAGATTTTATTTACCACACACATACTGTGCACATTGCAGTTGTGAGGAGACCCACTGATTCTGTTCTCAAGAGAAAAAATATATTCTAATAACAACCCACCCATGATGATTTTGGAGGAGGGGCATGTGGAGAAGATTTAATGGCCAACTTGTTCTTTTCTCCACACATACTGGGGGCTACTTATTCTGCTGCTACTGCTTCAGGAGCTTCACTGGAGCTAGTCGTGGCAAATGGAACCTTCATGATCCATCTTCCATGTTACTGCTATTGTTGATCCCATTCCCATTCAGCTGCCTAATCATCCTGCTGCTTAAACAGCTCAGCAGCAGCAGTACGAACAGCAGTTGCAACTCAGGAGGACATCTGACAGTGGCCACTGGCCAACATGACCTGCTGGCATTAGGCCAGTAAGGTATTTTTATTTTTTTCTCAGGGCTTGTGTTTTTAAAAAAATAAATAACTAAAAACTAGTCCTACAAAAAAATAAACAGTTTTGGGGAGGTTTGTTTCTAACAAGCCTTAGTCCTACAAATAAATGTTTCCTTAGGGCTTGTGCCAAACAAGCTTAAGTCCTACAAATCAATGTTTCTTCAGGGCTTGAACCTCTAATAATTCTAAGTCCTACAAAGGCCTCTAACAACAAATCAAACAAATCATCCTCTACAAAATACTCTATCAAGTCAAGTATCAGTCCATCCCAGTGGCAGCTTATGTCAGGGGGTTCCTGTCTGTCACTTTAAATACAAATGTCTTATTTTATTTTATTGATTTATTTTTTCATTAATTGTCCCGATAGCAGTCAAGAAACTCTTTATACCATGTCTTAGGGTTTTTATTTTATTTAGGTTTTCTTTTTTATTAAGTGCCCCCCAATCCCAGTGAACAACCCCCCAAAAATCATCCCCTGTTCAACTGATTCTTTCCCCACACCCCACCAACACAGGCACCCTCATGCCCCTTTTATACTGTGCCTTTGGGAAATAAAATATTATTTGTAATGTGTTGTGTGTAACTTCTATGTTCCCATTGATTTCAATGGGCAAAAAAGTGGAAAATCTGCACTTTTCACAGGAAATTTTTCACCAAGCAGAAAGTGCCATTTTTCCCCGATTTCAGTTTGAGGTGTAAAGTTTTGCACATCCCTAGTTACCACCACTTTCTGAACATCTCGTTCTTTATTTTACAGAGATAAGTTCTGGGATCTCAGATTGGCGTGCGTTCCCAGAATTCCATGATATGCCTGGACCATCACTGGTCCTTAACATCCGGACACACGTGATAGTCCTGGTACGTCACAAGTCATTATGGGGTTAACTAAATTGATCCTAGCCAATCAAGACAGTGGGACACTTGACCTGCTGGTCAACTTTCTCTCTATTTTAGCTTTTAAGGGTTTATAGTTGGCCACAAAGTGCTGATTTATGTATAGAATTAGTTGTGTAACCAAATATATAATACTATTAGCTGGTGTAATTGTCTCTAGGAGTTTATTGTTCTTGTCTATGATGTTTTTATTTAATATTTCTGATTTATTAAGATTAGGTTAAAAATTAGAACATTTTCTAAAGCAATTTACTTTTTAATTATTATATGAGAAAGAGATGTTTCTAATGAAGAAACTGTAAAGAGGAAATTATCAGCAAATAAAGCTAATATATATTCGTTCAACTTCAGTTTGATTCCCGTCTTATTAGCTAACAATTCCATTGTTAGATAAAAAGTGCACTTGAACGCTAGAATGGTTTCCAACCAAATGCTTAGCAATGGACTGGAGACCTCTCAAGCACTGAAGGGTTAAAATTCCTTTTAAAGGGATAGTAATACTTCGTTTTATCTTTATTTTATTTTGTAGGCATTAAAAAAACATGAAGAACGATATAAGTCTTATCTCTCAAACCTTTATGGTTTAAGAGATATTCACAAGCAAAGTTTCCCCTCCCGCCCCTTTTACCTACTGTAAACAACCTCTTCTCACATGTGGAATCTGGTTGTAAGACCAGACAGATAACAGAAGGGGACAATCTTCTTCATGTGAGAACAATGAAAGCCCTGCCCCCCTTGACAAGTTTTTCAGGTTTTTCCCTTAATTGAAGATTGTCCCTCTCTGCAATCTACCTGGGCACCTCCCTTCTGTTCTGGCTGAGCAGTGTTACATCAGTAAAAGGGGCGGGAAGGGGATACTTTGTCATTGAATTACTCTTGAACTACAACTCTAACAGAATTGAAATAACACTATCCAAAGTCCAAATATTATGATGATTAATTAGAGCTGCTTTTATTATGAAAAATTACTATCCCTTTAACATCAATGGTGATGATTATTTGCTCCCTGTTGTGTGCTTGGTTTGCTGCAGTGAGGAGTAGAAACAAACAGTGTCTTGTGAAGCAAGCCAGAAGTCATACTGGTGGACTTCAACTCCCATTATCTTCAAGCCAGAAGTTGTACTAGAGAGTCAATCAACAAGGATAGGGAGGCAGAATATGCTAACCAGTAGTCAAACAGAGGTCATGGCACCAGAAAGCAAATAGGCCATGAGGCAAGAGAGGTAACAATGGTATAGCAGATGAGAGATAACTCTAAATTGAAACTCAATAACATATATGGGAACTCTCAGGATTTGCCCCAGAGACTCCGGTTCTGACAGTGTATTATCTGGTCTCCGAGAAAAGAAGCTGATTCTCTGGAGGTGGAGAGTTTCCTCTGAAACGGCCCACTTCTACTTTTTCCCACCCTATTCCTCCTTCCACACAATGTTCTGCCCACTTCACTCCCACTTTTGTGATGCACAGATTAAGCCTGTGTAAGCCCTGCCCCTTTAAAACGATTCACATCAATTATATCTCCCAGTGGCACTAGAGGAAGAAGAGGAAGTTCCCAGTTATGCTCAATAATGTGGCAAAGAATCTCAGTAGAGCACAGATATACAAATGGGTGAAGAGAAACAGATAGGTGCGCAGGCAATGATCAGTTGAGACTGCAGACTTAACCCCAGAGCTTAACCCTTCTCTGAATTTCACCAAGTCTAGCAAGATTAACTGGTCTCCAGGGCCGGATTTACATTCCAGGCTCCCCTAGGCAAGGCAATCTGGGCACCCTTAGTTCCACCCATGGCCACACCCCATTCCTCACATGACCACGCCACCAGTCTCATCCACTGTTTCCTGGCACAGAATATACCTTTGGCCTACAACAAGCAAGGACATAAAAGCTTTAACCCATTGTTTGCTAGACAGATCTCCAACACATTGCTCCACAATGCATTGGAAATCTCACTAGCATCCAAGGTGTTAAATAATAGCCTGAAAAGGGCTGTATAAGCTACTGAGTGGATACAGAGATTGCTCTGGCCCCACACACTATTCAGAATGTGGGTGTGGCCAGCACAGCTGAGCCGCCCCTGAAAATTTGCAGCTCTATGCAGGTGCCTCATCTGCCTATTGGGAAATCCGGCCCAGCTGGTCTCCCCAGTTCCTGCTTCCTGTCTCTTTCTTCCTTTAAAGGAGCAGTGCACTGTTTATGAAAAACTATATGTTTTAGGGCTTTTCCTGCTGAGTAAAACAAGAGAACTCCCACCACTTGCAGCTGTTTTATTCAAATGTTGAAACAGTTCAAATTGTCAGGAAGTGAATTACCGCGTGATTACTTCCTGAAAGTTCAAACTGACAGCATGACTCAGCAGTTTCTATCACATTCCATGGAGATCTGTTTGTCAGTGACTCACCTGTCCCACAGAATAGCTCATTGAAATCTGACCACTAATGGGCACTGTTAATGTAACAAAAACAAGAGTTTAAACTTGAATTACTCTGAAAATCTCTCAGCAGTGGAAATACCCTTGTTTTACTCAACAGGAATAGCTCTATGAAAAGTATATTTCATAAAAAAAGTTTACTTCTCCTTTAAATCTCCTCAAAAAACAAGGTCATTCAAGAAAATGTAATGGCGCAGGATGAGCTGAGAGAAGTGGGTGGAATGTGAACATCTGACATTACCACAGGAAAGAATTTGAAAGTAAAAACTTCCTGTTGTCATAACAACACAAGAAACATGATTTATTTTTACTTATTTTTGTGTGCACAACAGATGTCAGGGCAAAAATATAAACACAGCTCAGATTTATTTTTTTCATTCACATGTCATTGCACTTATCTCAACATTTTCCTAGGGATATTGTGCCTTTAAACATGATTGTGGGTACCAGTGGTCAGAGTACCCCCCCCCCACACACACACACACACGAGTCTGACTGATTGCCAAGTCATACATTTCATGGATTTAATTTGCATCCATGGTAGGCTCTGGGTGCTTTGTTATTTTTTAAAGCATATGTACTAAGATAGTTGGAGAAATCTTAGTGAATAGGCTCCTTAGAATAACATAAGAATTGGAGAGCTGATATCACTGGAGAAATCATCTCTACTTTATCACCTCTTTATCTTAGTGCATCTCCCCCTGCCTCCTTCTCAATGTCTTGCAGTCTTTATACCACTGATTCAACTATATGTAAGTTCACTTAAAGGGATAGTAATGTTTCACAAAAAAAGCAGCTCCAATTAATCTTCATAGTATTTGGGCTCTGGAGAGTGTTATTTCAAGAGTAATTGAATGGTAAAGTATCCCCCACCACCCCATTTTACCTAGTGTGAGCGGCCTCCGCTTAGATGTGGAATCTCGTCTTTTGACTGGATAGGTCTCAGCAAGGGACAGTCTTCATACTGTGAGCATAAGGAAAACCCTGCTCCCTTGACAGGTTTTTCAGGTTTTTCCTTATGCTCACTGAAGATTGTCCCTCTCTGCGATCCATCTGGACAGTCTTGCTGCTCTGAGGAGAGCAGTGTTACATCAGTAAAAGGGGCGGGAGGGAGATACTTTATCATTCAATTACTCTTGAACTACAAATCTGACAGTACTGAAATAACACTCTACATGTCCAAAATACTATGAAGATTAATTGGAGTTGGTTTTATTGTGAAACATTACTTTAAGAACATAAGGTTATTTAGCATGTTATTAATTCTATGAATGACAGATATATCCCCAATACATTCCTAAAAGATATTAGAGATATATTTAGAATCCTGTGGTGTTAGAACCAAGGTGTGTCTGCTGTATTACCAAAATATATTCTTCCAACCTCTTATGTACCATTTATAACCAATCCATTGCTCTCCATAGTGTTACAGCTCTCACAATTCCATTATATCACCTTTTCAGACCAATAAACCCTGTTATCCAGTGTGAAAGGAACTGACATTGTAGCATTGGTTGTATCTAATGCATAATGAGGCTGAGGTCAAGCCTGAATCTATATAGCAGGTGCCCTAAGCAAGGCATTCTAGAAGCACTTAGGTCTTCCTATGACCACACACCACTCATCACACTGTTTCCTGACACAGAAAATGCCATTGGCCTTTAACAATGCAAGAATGAAAAAAAAGATTTAACTCTAATGTGTTTCTCCACAATCACACGTGTGTGTGTGTGTGTGTGTGTTTATGTTTATATATATATAAACTGATACCGGAATATTTCCCATATTTATATACTCAAACTGGAGTTATTCTGGAGGAAACCAATTGTATCAATGCTTTGCAATGCATTGGAGACCTCTCTACCATTCATGGGGTTAAAAGCTAAATTTAATTTGAATTGAATTTTTATTTTCCCCCTATAGTGCAGTTGGTTTACATCATATTAACCCCTGTTTGCCTTTATAAACATGGACCATTGAAGCTGCTCTTGCCATACCCACTATTCAGAATGTGGGTGTGGTCAGCACAGCTGAGACACGCTTCAAATGTCTGAGAGCTAGCTGATTTAAATGGGGCTATTAAACCCATTTACAGGGGAACTATCATCTCTAAACAAGTTTGCCATTGTGTAAAGTTCCTATAATGATAACATGTAATCTGTGTTTTTTTTTGTATTTAATGCAGGCAATGGTGAAATTTGCCATTGTAAAGGAATAGTAATGCTTCACAATAAAAGCAGCTCCATTTAATCTTCATAGTATTTGGGCCATGGAGAGTGTTATTTCACTACTGTCAGACTTGTAGTTCAAGAGTAATTGAATGATAAAGTATCCCCCTCTCTCCCCTTTTACTGATGTAACACCGCTCACCTCAGAGCAGCAAGGAGGTGTCCAGATGGCTTGCGGAGAGGTACAATCTTTAATTACCATACATGAAAAACTTGAAAATCCTGTCAAGGGGGGCAGGGTTTTCATTGTTCTCACAGTAAGAAGATTGTCCCATTCTGCGACCAAGAGACCAGACTCCACATCTAAGGGGAGGTGGCTTACACTAGGTAAAAGGTGTGGGAGGGGGATACTTTATCATTCAATTACTCTTGAACTACAACTCTGGCAGTATTGAAATAACACTCTCCATGGCCAAAATACTGTGAAGATTAATTGGAGCTGCTTTTATTATGAAACATTAGTATCCCTTTAAAAATTAGCTAGGGCCTTACTAAAGGACGACTGTGCGTACAGCTCTGTCCTGCATCCTGTCAAAGTTTGTCTGTTATCTCCCCAATTATTGCATCATTCTAACCTCCTCCGATGATAGAGGATTTCTCCACATAAGCTCTCTTGCACTCAGTAGCTAGAGAGCACTCCATGGAGAAATCCTCTGTCATCGGAGGAGGTTGGAACGATACAATAATTGGGGAGGGAACAGACGAAGATTGACAGGCTGCAGTACAGAGCTGTACCCACAGCCTTTCCTGAAGTGACGTTACCAGCTCATTTTTAAGTTGATTTAATATTGTAGACATTAAAAAAGATTAACATCAATGTAAGTCTTATCTCTCAAACCTTTATGGTTTGTGAGATATAACTTGCTAAAGTTACCTTTTCCTGGCTGTTTCACTCAAGTCTGCCATCTAGCTGACAGCTGCAGATTCCAGTCATTTGACCAGTCACAGGCTCTTCAGCAGAGCTGAAATCACGCTATTTAGAAATAAATATTTCATTGGAATAGTCTACAAAGTATGCTTGCAAGCCAGGCACACTTTGTAGACCATTCCAAGTTAAGTATTTATCTTTAGATACCTTTATATCGGCGCTGCTGAAGAGCCACATCTGGTCAAGAGACCAGAATCTGCTTCTGACAGCTTTACAGCTCGTCAAGCGGAAAGGGGAGGGATCAGAGAACTTTATTTTCCTATAACTCTCAAACCATAACGGTTTGAGAGATACAAATAAGTGCAAGTACTCTCTTTTAATTGCATATACCATATAGTTAATACTTTTTTTCTGATATTACTATCCCTTTAAAAAAACACAGATTATATTTTATCGCTATAGGAACATTACACAGTTCCCCTTTAAAGGGATAGTAATGTTTCATAATAAAAACAGCTTTAATTAATCATCATAGTATTTGGACTTTGGAGAGTGTTATTTCAATTCTGTCAGAGTTGTAGTTCAAGAGTAATTCACTGACAAAGTATCCTCCTCTCGCCCCTTTTACTGATGTAACACTGCTCAGCCAGATCAGAAGGGAGGTGCCCAGGTAGACTGCAGAGAGGGACAATCTTCAATTAAGATAAGGGAAAAACCTGAAAAACTTGTCAAGGGGGGAAGGGCTTTCATTGTTCTCACAGGAAGAAGATTGTCCCCTTCTGTTATCTGTCTGGTCTATGGACTGGATTCCACATCTGAGAAGAAGTGGCTTACACTAGGTAAAAGGGGCAGGAGGGGAAACTTTGCTTGTGAATATCTCTCAAACCATAAAGGTTTGAGAGATAAGACTTATATCGTTCTTCATGTTTTTTTTAATGCCTACACAATAAAATAAGTATTACTATCCCTTTAATGTTAGCGAGGTCTAAAAATGCATTGTGAAGAATGGACTTGGAAACATCTGGCATTCAAGGGGTTAAGCAATGTGGTAGATGCCCCTCTGGGCAATTACGTCACAGTCGGCCTTCTCCAGAAATGCATCACGTCTTAGTCTCACTCTATTTTCATGCAGGAATCAACAGGAATCTTCTGTTCCGTTCATTGACCTTACTATTCCTTATTATTTGTTTTATATTGTTCAAAAATGTAATCATAATAAATATCTACAGGTACTGCCACATGTATTACATTGATTAAAGATTTATTTTTCTACGGATTTTTTTTTTGTGTGGACTGTGTAAAACATGCGTTAAACATCAAAGATAATCACAAAATTAGTGCCCAGATGGATCCTATTATGTTAATTATATTTACATAGTAAGTTAATAGGATTTCATATTTTATACATAGCACTATTGAGGTGGATTAGGCATATACAGCACCACATTGTATTATTTACTAGTTGAATATATGGTGATTATTACAATTTTACTAGAAAGGGCTTTGATGTTTAGTTATTTTGAGTCAATCTCATAGGATGTTAATTTGAACTAATAAACCACAATAACTTAGACCCTGCTGAAGCAGTTATTCAAGGGGAACTATGTTCTAGGAATAAGTTGTTTTAAAAGGAGAACTAGTACCTTATAGTTATACTCCCACAGTTTTGTTTCTTTGGCCCAAAAAAATCTAATGATCCATACATGGCCGGATTTCCCAATAGGTACAGTAGGTAAATGTCTAGAGCTCCAGACCTTGAGGGTGCCTTAGCTGTGCTGGCCACACCCATATTCTCTGTTGTGGGAGTGGTCAGAACAACTTCAGTGTCTCTGCATCAGTTTTATACTCTGTTACAGGCTATTATTTAAAGTGATAGAAATGTTTCATAATAAAAGCAGCTCTAATTAATCATCATAGTATTTGGACTTTGGAGGGTGTTATTTCAATTCTGTCAGAGTTGTAGTTCAAGAGTAATTCAATGATAAAGTATCCTCCTTCCGCCCCTTTTACTGATGTATCACTGCCCAGCCAGATCAGAAGGGAGATGCCCAGGTAGATTGCAGAGAGGGACAATCTTCAATTAAGATAAAGGAAAAACCTGAAAAACTTGTGAAGGGGGGCAGGGCTTTCATTGTTCTCACAGGAAGAAGATCGTCCCCTGCTGTTATCTGTCTGGTCTTACAACCAGATTCCACACTTGAGAAGAGATGGCTTACACTAGGTAAAAGGGGAGGGAGGGGAACTTTGCTTGTGAATATTTCTCAAACCATAAAGGTTTGAGAGATAAGACTTATATCGGTCTTCATGTTTTTTTAATGCCTACAAAATAAAATAAAGATAAAACAAAGGATTACTATCCCTTTAACATCTTGGGTGCTAAAGAGATCTCCAAAGCTTTGCAAAGCAATGCTCTGGAAATCTCTCTCTAGCAAATAAGGGGTTAAAGCTTTTTTTGGGGTTCTTACTTGTTATAGGCCAAGTGTATTTTCTGTGCCAGGAAACAGTGGATAGGACAAGGGGTAGGGTCATGTAAGGAGTGGGTGGGGGTTCATGGGTGGAGCTAAGGGCACTTAGAGAGCTTTGTCTAGGGAAGCCTGGGATGTAAATCCGGCCCTGGATCCCTATGAATATTTCCTTTGTGCCTTTTCTTTAAGAGATAATATTTTCAATCAATCTTGAGTGTCATGTACATGGATAAAGACATAGCAGTGGTTGGTGGGAACACAGGATACAATCTGTGCTTACTGCACATGGTAATCTTACAAATTTAACCCTTTGAGTGCCAAAGCAATGCTTGCATACTCCTCTGGCACTCAAAAGGTTAAGGACCAGAAGGGTGTGACGTGCATTGCTTTGCATTGAGTTGCATACCTCTCTGGTCCTTAAAGGGATAGTATTACTTCAAAATTACTATCCCTCATATTGTAGCCCTTAATAAACTGAGTTAAATGACACCAGTGGCATCTCTCAAACCTTTATGGTTTAAGAGATAGCCGCTTTCAAAGTTTCCTCTCCCCTGCTGTCAGCGTTCTGCTGCCAGCAGGAGAATCCGGTCTCTGAATCAAGTGGAGGCTATTCAGCAGAGCCGATATCTCATTATGGAAGGAAAAATGATTAACTGAAACAGTCTTCTATGTGTGCTTGGTAACCAAGCACACGTAGAAGACTCTTTCAATTAATCATTTTTCCTTCCATAACGAGATATCAGCTCTGCTGAAGAGCCTCCGCTTGATTCAGAGACCGGATTCTCCTGCTGTCCCGGGACCGGATTCCCCTGCTGGCAGCAGAACGCTGACAACAGGGGAGAGGAAACTTTGAAAGCGGCTATCTCTTAAACCATAAAGGTTTGAGAGATGCCGCTGGTGTCATTTAACTCAGTTTATTAAGGGCTACAATATGATGGATAGTAATTTTGAAGTAATACTATCCCTTTAAGGGGTTAATTAGGCTCATGCACTTTGTCTTTCTCAGTTTGAAAAAACTGTCAGAAACTGAGATGTCTACCTCCATGGATGTGACATTCAGGACTGACAGCAAATGTTTCTTGGACCACAATTCATAGGGGCCATCAGGATATTTTGACCATAGTAAGGTAAGTGTGGGGTTATTATCAGGAAGTGATAGTTCTCTTTTAATGTATCTAACATACTGACCTACCTAGGCAATAAGGCATATTTATATTCTGTTTCCATTATTTCTTCAGTCTTCCATATACAGTGATTGCTACTGAAATCTGCCTATAGGGTCCACCTCCCCATCATAAACTATAGACTTCCGGAATGATTCATAAGGGACTCTAGTTTTTTATCAGCGTATAAGCTGAAAATTCCTCCTTCTACTGTCTCTGTATGTTGTTACAATTACTAATTAGATTCTAAGCTCTTTGGGACAGGGTCCCCTTCCCAAATGTATGATACCCATTGCTTCACGTCTTCCCCCACTGATAATGCAATAAGCACACTTTAGCCTGATGATCTTAACCCTTTGAGCGCCAGGAAGTGTCCAACGCATTGCAAAGCAATGAGCATACCTGGGAACTTGACAGGCAAGACTACCCGGAGGGTAGCCCTGGCAGCACCGATCGGGGAGGGAAATGACGTGATTCGTGTCATAAAAGGGGCAGGACTTAGTCTTGAGGGGGCAGGGCAAAAAAAAAAAAGGGCAGAATATATGTTGAACGAGGGTTACAGGGTGGGTATTGGGAGGAACTGGGGCGGGATGGAGACCAAGTGGGCAGAGTTTTCAGTCTGACAGCTAGATGGTAGACTTGACCGTTTTGGTCAGTGACAGGAAACTTTGCTTGTGAATTTCTCTAAAACCATAAAGGTTTGAGAGATAAGACTTATATCGTTCTTCGTGTTTTTTTAATGTCTACAAAATAAAATAAAGATAAAATGAAGTATTACTATCCCTTTAACAACAATTCACATAGATACAGACACATTGAAAACTCTTGACAGGGCATTGTCAAGTCATCCACGTCTTTCCCAATTTAACCCCCCCCCCCCCCGAAACAAGCACACACAGACACCTTGGATGGGTTGAAAAGGCCACAGCATTTATTACTAAGATAAAACAATACTTAAGACAATATATTAACTGTATTATCTGTTCAAACCTGAATACATATACAGCAAACCTAATCCCCCTAGTGCTTGCTAATGCATAGTCATTAATTGACTTTAATCATATCCCAAACTTTATTAACATTATTTTACTGAGGGCAATGACCCTATCCAATCCTGAACTATTTGAATGCGGCAATGTTAACCCAACAGCAATACCCAGGACTCTTAAGACCAAGCCTAAGTGCCATGATCCTGTACCATCACTGTGAAACCCCATGCTTCATCCAGCAAGCACCCCTCCATTCTGTGACACCATAACACTACCAGGCCAGCATCATGCGTGGCACACATATTCCTGCAACCCATCACCTCTTTGGACCCCGTACACATGTGCCCTTAGCACACACACACACACTGAGGTGTGTACCCAACTCATGCCCAGCACACATAAGATTCTCACTGTATGGGACACAACACCCGTGCAGCTGTCACTTCCTGTCCCCCCCCCAAACCTTCCTCTGTCAAAACTGCCCCTCTTCCTGTACTACCGCTTCCTTCATTCCTAGTCCCATCAAGCTCCCTCCTCCTGAGTTGCACTCTGCTCCGGGGGTGGGGGGTCCAATAAACCCTTGTATCCTAGACAGTTCTCCAATGCATTACTCAGCGATACTTTAAAGACCTTTCTAACATCCAATGAGTAAATTTAAAAAAATAAATCCGTGGTGACATAGCATTGGAAAGCTGCTGAGTTTGGTCCATGTCCAGCTATCACCTTTAAGTGACCTTGAGACTGGTGACTAGACATGTTTTTACTGGCTCCCAGTGCTAGAGAGTTTCACTTGAAACATTATATGTATATCACTGTATATGCAGTGCAATGCTTGGTATGATTTTATTTAATTTTTTGCTGTTCCTCTTTATATTCCACCACACAGTGTAACCATGCTGGTATAAATATTGTCTCTGAAGTGTCTGTTAAAATATTCCACATATCTGTTTTCTAGGAATGAGATCAAAGAAAGTGAAGAAATCCATCACACAAATCAGACCTTTGTCAGCACTGGAGCCGAACAGTAAATATGGTCCCTTACCATGAAGCAGAAGTTGGACTATGAACAGCTTTTGATTTATATAGTTACATAAGGGTGTGCGTGTGGATCTGACACTTACTGCAAGACACTAAAATTCTCACTGGGTTTCTTTTAAGATTCTGGCTGACAACATGGAATCATCACTTTTACAGGCCAGCAACCCCATGGAGAGAGACAGACTAGTTGGGAGGTTTTTAATCCTTTGAGGATAATGTACTAAAGTGGAACAGCATTATACAGCAGGAATAAGCAAAAAAGAGAGCTGTGCTAAAGTAGACAGACGTAAACTCATTCACTGTGTGCTTTGCATTCTTAGGCCATTACCCAGAATCCTCTGCTGCAGTGGATGCAATGGCTCATGGATATAAACGCAAAGTGAGGCTACTCTGGAGCACAGGAAAATATGATAATACCCAGTGAGTTAAATGAGACTTTTAACCCTTTGAATGCTGGAGAGGTCTCCAGTGTATTGCTTTGAGATGAATATAGCTAGGAACTTTTATATTCAAAGCTCCTGGAGTAACACACACTGAGGGGGAGATGAATGTGCAAATGACACTATTCTCATCATAATGTAGGAGGGGCTTAATCAGAGTGTCAAGATTTGGAGAGTTGAGAGGCATTGGTTGTGTTTAAATGGGCAGGATAAGGAAGGAACAGGGTGGGAGTGGGTGAAGCGAGTGGGACAGTGGGCAACTGAAGTCCTAAAGCCATAGAATCAGCCTCTGTCCCCAGAGACCCAGTATTTTTTTCTGAAAACAGGAGTTTCCAGGGCAGATCTGAAGAGTTCCCAGGTATGGCATTGTGTTCCAAACCTCTCTAGAATTCAAAGGGTTAAAAGCCCCATTTAGATCAATGGTAATTTGGGGTATTTGTCCTAATGTTGCATTTGGTTGGTGCCTTAATTGATCCAATTTCCTTTAGTAATTCAGCCTCACTTACGGTAGAATACAAGAAAGTGGAGTATTTGCTATTTTATAAAAGCCATAAATGTATGTGATATTTGCGATTGCTCATGTTTTGATGCAAGAAACCTATCAATACCTGAATATTGAATAGCACATGCTCCTAAATTAACAGCAAAGTTAGCAAATTCTCCTAAATCAACAGCAAAGATATCCAGACGTATAGGAAATGTATGCTAATCGCTTTGCTGAATTAGGCGCAATTGCCAATCCTCTCATAAAATGGCGGCATTTTAGCCACACCCATTTTTTGTAACATATTCACTAGTGTTGAGCGAGCACCCCGATGCTCGGGTGCTCGGGTGCTCTGACCGAGCACCCCCTGAGGCTCGAGTGCTCGGCCGAGCACCCGAGCCCCATTGAATTGAATGGGGCGACACGAGCATTACACCAGGCACCCCCTGCTCTGATGAGGGGAGGGTGCCTGGTCAATGCCCCCCTTCATCTCCACAATGCCCCTCTTCCACAATGTCCCCCTTCATCTCCGCAATGTCCCCCTTCATCTCCGCTATGCCCCCTTCATCTCAGCAATGTCCCCCTTCATCTCCGCTATGCCCCCTTCATCTCAGCAATGTCCCCCTTCATCTCCGCTATGCCCCCTTCATCTCCGCTATGCCCCCTTCATCTCAGCAATGTCCCCCTTCATCTCCGCTATGCCCCCTTCATCTCCGCTATGCCCCCTTCATCTCCGCTATGCCCCCTTCATCTCAGCAATGTCCCCCTTCATCTCCGCTATGCCCCCTTCATCTCCGCTATGCCCCCTTCATCTCAGCAATGTCCCCCTTCATCTCCGCTATGCCCCCTTCATCTCAGCAATGTCCCCCTTCATCTCCGCTATGCCCCCTTCATCTCCGCTATGCCCCCTTCATCTCAGCAATGTCCCCCTTCATCTCCGCTATGCCCCCTTCATCTCCGCTATGCCCCCTTCATCTCAGCAATGTCCCCCTTCATCTCCGCTATGCCCCCTTCATCTCCGCTATGCCCCCTTCATCTCAGCAATGTCCCCCTTCATCTCCGCTATGCCCCCTTCATCTCAGCAATTACCCCCTTCATCTCCGCTATGCCCCCTTCATCTCCGCTATGCCCCCTTCATCTCAGCAATGTCCCCCTTCATCTCCGCTATGCCCCCTTCATCTCCGCTATGCCCCCTTCATCTCAGCAATGTCCCCCTTCATCTCCGCTATGCCCCCTTCATCTCCGCAATGCCCCCTACCTCCAGTCCCTGGTGGTCCAGCGGAGCGTCTTCAGATCTGTGCCTCCTTCGGCACAGATCCCCGCCACCCGAACATGCCGGGCGAGCACATGGCGGTACTCGTACGAGTACCGCCATGTGCCGAGCAGAGCGATGCTCGAGCCGATCCGAGCATCGGCCGAGCATGCTCGCTCAACACTAATATTCACTAAAAAATTAGGAACTGTTCACTAACTGAGAAAGACTACGCGCAATTCGGTAGCATTTTGGTGTTCATCATTTTGCCATCAAAAGTACATTGTAAATAGCAATTGCATACAATTCTTGCATTTCTCCCATAGCTCCACAATGTGTAACACATTATGAAGTGATGCATTTCACATCCCTCTATGTAACATATAAATAATTATTACAGATTTAAATGGGATCTATCACTCTGCCTCTGCTCCCCTCCCTCTGTCCAGCCTCTTCCGATGATGGAGGCTTCTGTATGTAAGCTGGAGCGCTCTCATTGGCAGAGATCGATATCTAGCCAATGAGACTGCTCCAGCTTACAGGCAGAAAGCCTCCATCATCGGAGGAGGCTGGATAGAGGGAGGGGAGCAGAGGCAGAGAGACGGACTGCAGTTACAGAACTGGTAACCACAGTGTATCCGGAAGTAGGGCTCAGGGCAGTATTTATTGCTTAGATTTTGGCCAAATAACGCGCTAAAAAAATGTATGCAATTTTACAAATATTCACTATATAAACTACATATTAAACTTGTTTAGGGGTGATTGATCACCTTTAAGTATGTGATAGTTAAAGTTATAGTACCCTATCTCATATTTTAATGTTAGTGGTCTTTTAGGTACAATTCAATATGGATCCTTTGAGTCCCATACTGATTTCATTTGTTGACTTTTTTTATTTTATGTTTTAATTTGTAGTTCATTAATATGGGGTATATAGTTACCATATTAAATAATTTTTTGTATCTTTAGCTAAAAATAGGGTGAATGTGCCCCATTTTTTTCATTTAATTATATTTTACACAAAAAAAGATGTTTGGGGGTCCTGTGACCCCCATCATTTTTTGAGCACTCTCCACCCTGATCTACAAAGGATGAAAAGATGGGTGGTATCGTTACTATTCATTGAGGGCCAACATAATTATGGTTTTAATTATATGACATTTTCAGTCTATAAAATCTGGTAAATTATTGTCTTATTTGGGTCTCAGACAGTAGACTCATGAGGCCCAACAAGCCTATATCATACAATAAAAATTATAATTTTTGTTTTGCTAAGCACAGTCACATATGGTTTTGGTATTCACTGAAACATGTTGCTATATACAGAGCGGGGTATGTGTTAACTTCGTTTAACAATATTACCACGTTTTATCAAGCCTTCCTCTTACTATGTACATACAGTGCCTGGGCCAGGAGCATACCTAGAATCTACTGGGCCCTGGTGAAAAATCTGAGGCTGATACCATTCCACCATGGTCAGGAGCAAGTTTGAAATCAGGCATCAACACAGACCCAAGGCGCAATCCACCAATGAAGGATAGTAGCAGGTCTTTATATGATGGGAAAACAGATTGGAAAGCAAAAGTTTGCAGGGTCAAGGAACTGCTGCATCATGATTCATGCAGGAAAAAAGGCCTGTTTTTTTGTGGGAATTTTCACAGGAAATGCACAATTTTTCACTTTCTCGTGGAAATTCCCACTCCTAGAAAATGCATGAAAGTTTTTTCTTTTCATTACCACCCATGAGGTTCTTGTAAAAACTTTGCCCTTTTCCACCTACGCTTTCTATGGCAGCGAGAAATCTCACCTCAATACTATAAAATGCCCTGCCATGCTGAAAACTGTTCAGTAGACCAGATAAAGGATGTAGAAAAGCAGAGAGAGACTAGAGCTATAGGTTAAAAAAATAGTTTACAGTAGCTGTAGTTTGTGTTGCTACACTGGCCTGCTGCCCTGCTCAGTGAATGTTTTGAGGCACTCTGTCTATAGAAGAGAAGGGAGAGAAATTAGAGGACTGCTGATGATGGTGACTTAGAGGAATCCTCCATCACAAGCAACAGCGGGACAATCAGCATTGCCAGTAGATTGTGTGGTCATCTCACCACTGCATTCCCATGACTTATTTTTAAGATGGAAAAAATATTTCCTCCCCAGGTGTCTGTTAGAAGTAATGGCATCGCAAAGTTGTAGTTGCTGCTTGACACCAAGCCTCCTGTGAGTGTGACACAAGGTGTACCACATTCACCTATGCAACACCACCACCAGCAAAAATGTTTTTTAAACTCTCTTCTTTCCCTTGACATCCACACGCTGAGAACAACTGTAAGTGGCCAGCACCACCAATATGCCTATCAAGTAATACCAGCTCCCTCTCTTTGTCTATCTGCCTACACTAGGTAGCAGGAAAATTCAACTGCTTGTTCTCTCTCTCTCTCTCTATCTCCCAAGCACAGACTGATATTATGCAGTAAACTGACTTCCCATTTTATACTTCATCATGGTAGGAATGGGGTAAATCCTCCATTTTCTTTTGTGGGGTACATTATTATAATTTATTTCAATGTAATGAATACCAGAGGTATAGCAATGCACTGCTCATCCCTCTGGTATTAAAAGGGTTCACTGTATACATGTATAAACATATCTTTGCATTTGAGACAATGAGGGATAGAAGGATAGGCCCCAGTTCCCACTCAGTTACACGATTGCACTATTATTGCTGAATGTTTTACTCTTCTCCTTATATAAACTGCAAAGTGCCTAGTGTTTGATGATAGCAGCCAAAGGCTCCATGTGGTAAATGCTTGCAACTTTAGTTGTCCTCTGAAATCTCCAATACCGGGATAAATGTGTTGGAGCATGGTTCACTAAGCTCAGCAAAAGCAAGCATGACACTGTGCCACTCTCTGCATCGTTTCTGCTCTCATTATATACTGAGCACTTTTGTGATTTGCATTAGTTTATTAAGGAGAAAAGTAAACATTCTGGTAGCAATAGAAGTACAGTGCTCTGATGTCTAGAGTTGGGAGAATTTTTTTTTGTCTGCAGAAATGTTCCAGGAAAACCAGCAATTTGCCTCTTTTACTGAGAAAATTCCTGCATCTTGATAATCCCTAAAATGTTTTCTTTTTTTCTATCTTCCTGGGGTTGGTTACATAATATAGAGCATTTAGGGCTACCAGTGAAGCGAGACACTGTTGTGAGTTGGAGGTTAGTATTGTGTGTACTTCTATGGCTACCATGGGACAATGCTGGAGGAGCGGGGGTTACACTCTTCAGGTAAGAGTGTGATTCTATGGTCACCATAGGACAAGGCTAGCGGGACACTGTGTGGTTTTATAGTTACAGTGGAACAAAACTCTGGGGTCAGCATGTGGTTCTGTGGTTGCTGTGGGACAATGCTGGTGGGGGCAGTGTGTGGTTGTATGGTCACAGTGAGACAAGGCTGAGGGAACAGCATGTGGCTCTATGGTTACTGTGGGACAAGGTTGGAGAGACAGGGTGTGGTTCTATGGTTACATTGGGACAAGACTGGAGGGACAGAGTGTGGTTCTATGGTTTCTGTGGGACAAGGTTGGAGAGACAGGGTGTGGTACTATGTTTAGAATGGGGCAAGAGGAGGTACAGTGTGTGGTTCTATGGTTACTATGGGACAAGACTGGAGGGGCAGAGTATGGTTCTATGGTTACTGTGGGACAAGGTTGGAGGGACAGGGTGTGGTTCTATGGTTAATATGGGACAAGACTGGAGGGACAGAGTGGGGTTCTATGGTCATCGTGGGACAAGGTGGGAGAGACAGGGTGTGGTTCTATGGTTACAATGGGACAAGAGGAGGGACAGAGTGTGGTCCTATGGTTACTGTGGGACAAGGTTGGAGAGACAGGGTGTGGTTCTATGGTTACTATGGGACAAGACTGGAGGGACAGTGTGTGGTTCTATGGTTACTGTGGGACAAGGTTGGAGAGACAGGGTGTGGTTCTATGGTTACTATGGGACAAGACTGGAGGGACAGAGTGTAGTTCTATGGTCATCGTGTGACAAGGCTGGGGGAACAGTTCATGATGCAGTGGGAGACAAGTGGAAAATGCCACTTTTTGCTGGAATTCTAGACAAAGACTGTTTTTTGTTTTGGGTAAATCATTTTGCCCATCCCTACTGATCTCAATAAATGAAGCTGCAGATGCTGTACAGGGCTGTTTTGCCTGTCGGTGCCTATGCATTTCACTCCTAATGAATGGTTTCATCTTTTGAGTGCCAAAAGGGTGAGCAATGATTTTCAGAGTATTTAGTTCTTAAGTACCTGGCACTCAGAGGGGTAAGATAAGCTTCAGCTTTACCAGATGGCAGGGCATGATGGCTCAAAGACTGGTAACTGGCTGCTGAAAGACTTGCGCTTTGGAAACAATAGGACATTTTTGATTATTTCTCAGCCAATCAGGGACAGCCACTTCTGGGTGTCTACAAGAAAACTTGTGCACTGTGGTTGGAATCTACACTTTACAGGGAACGTTAGCTGGGGAGCTGCAATTAGCAAGCAGGGGGCCGAATGTGACCCTCGGGCCACAAGTTTAACATGTCTTCTTCAATCCCTTGGTTTCTCTGATATTTCCAACACATTCTTCTAATGTGTTCGAGAGCGTTCCTTAACATTCATGGGGTTAAATATTGTGTACTCCTACATAAATAAATTACCTATAGGTACATTAACCCTGTTTGTATCAGAAAGGTGTGCAACACTTTGGTTTTAAATGATCTGTATACTCCACTGGTGCTCAAAGAGTTAATGGTGGGTAACTCATTGTAGGGGTTAATTAAATTGACCTAAGCTCCCATTTAAAGCAGAACACATGAGAGTATCATTCTGCAACTCTACAAGGAATCACTGGAGTGTGTGTTTTTCATAAGGGTCTTGCATTAAAGGACCGGTCTGGCTCCATTAATGTAATATGATTTTTATAATTAATATCTGTTACATATTTGAAACAATCCGTTATGTGATCAAGCTGAGCTGAAACTTCGGTTAGTTTGATGTCAGCTTGTGGCTCCATTTTGTCTAATGTAAGGAATTTCCTCAACTCCTTCTCTCCATCTTCTCTAATACACATAAAATATTCACTTAAAGGGACAGTAATGTTTCATAATAAAATCAGCTACAATTAATGTTCATAGTATCTGGGCCGTGGAGAGTGTTATTTCAATTCTGTCAGAGTTGTATTTCAAGAGTAATTGAATGATAAATTATCCCCCTCCCACCACTTTTACTGATGTGACACTGCTCATCTCAGAGCAGCAAGACTGTAGAGATGTATCTCAGAGAGAAAGAAAGACAATCTTCAGTGAGCATAAGGAAAGCCTGAAAACCCTGTTAAGGGGGGCAGGGTTTTCATTGTGCGCACAGTAAGAAGATTATTCCTTGCTCTGAGTTGTCCAGTCTAGAGACCAGATTCCACACCTGAGGGGAGGGGGCTTACACTAGGTAAAAGGGCGGGAAGGGGATACTTTATCATTCAATTACTTTTGAACTACAACTCTGACAGTATTGAAATAACACTCTCCAAGACCCAAATACTATGAAGATTAATTGGAGCTGTTTTTCTTGTGAAACATTACTATCCTTTAAACGAGAACTAACATCTTATAAAAATAACCCCACACACTACAGACATTAAATACTAGTGGCCTATATGAATTTTTAGTGTTAATAGTCCAGGATGTCATGTTCATGGGGGCCGACCTGACAATTATTTGCATTTCTTTTTAATTTGAAGTAAACTGAGTGCATGAGCCTGTTTAACCCTTTGAGTGCCAGAGACCTAGCCAACGAATTGTGTTTCAATAAATTGGCTGCCTCTCTGGCACTCAAAGGGTTAACCCTTTAAGGGCCAGGTTTTTCAAGTAATACATTGTATTAAGAATACAATGCATAGTGAGCAGAGTTTTTGGTCATCTTAGCAATTGTCATGCCTGCCCCCATGGACATTACACCCAGATCTCTTGAGCAAAGGCATAAAGGACATTACAATTTTCTGGACATGGTAAACTAAGGGGGGGTTATTATTAGGTATTAGTTTTCAGAAAATATAAATTCTTGTTATCTGAAAGCATATGTTGTAACATATATTATATGTGAATGTGGGTAATTCCAAGGCACAACTGTCTTGTTAAACATGTTAAGTGTCATCTCTGCCTTAGATATATGCCGCTTGGTGTGTGTATGTTTTTTATTATTGACAAATAAAGTTATTTGATTTTACAAGTTGGCTGTTTTGATCCGGAGTGTCGCCACAACTACGAACATTGAATCTTTCTACAGGATTGGAAAGCCTGTTTTGGTCTATGAGCACATGGTCTACTGTACAGTGGTGAGTCCCTGTTCCTGCTTGCTAATTATATATCTTTGGTTTGAAGGCGTAGTAGCCTCATATTATCTTTGGATATATTCTTGCTACATTTCTGGACCTCCTCTTTAAACATAATATTTTTAATATTGTGCCAGTGCATTAGAAGTAGTATTCTGATGAAGCAGATTCTGTAAAGGACTATAAAGAAATTCTTATAGCGTGGAAGAATGCATTTTGGAAAATGAGAGAAAGAAATACATAAGAAAAAGAACAACTAAAAAACAGTTAAAATGAATTAAGCAAATAAAGCAAATAAAATAGCCACCACACCAACAGATACCCACTCTGAGATGTTGACATTTTCCACAGAATTGGTGCCTACAGGAGAGGATAAACACTACTGTAGTGTTTCTCAACTCCTGTCCTCAGGACCCACGAACAGGCCAAGATTTAGGGATTTCTTTGCTAGAGCACAGGTGTGGTGATCAGAGGCTCATTCACATTGATTAACTCACCTGTGCTCTAACAAGGAAATCATCAAATCCTGGCCTGTTAGTGGGTCCTGAGGACAGGAGTTGAGAAACACTGCACTACAGAGTGTGAAGAAAGGACTTCACAAAATGAACCTGTATTTGTGACACTCAATGGGGTATTAAAATCATTTATTTATTTACAAATATATAAAATCAGGAGAATGGTTGTGAGGAGAACTGTTGTGAATCAAGAGTAGCGATAAGGGTGTGTGTTTATAATAGACACATGAAGAATGAAAAGAGTATAACAAATTAATCACACCAACAACTTACATGGATATGAACAGGCCAGTATATTTTAATACCAATATGTTATGTTCACATATACATAACTATATTTAAATCTTAACACATAACTTTTAACTGAATACATACAGCTATTCCAACTGTTAACCACTTCCATTGCATTGCCAAATCGACTGGGCCCATGCTTCATACTTATACTAACCACCCTCCTTTTCCAAAGATTTCAACAATTACCCCATTTAGGCCATACCAAACTAGCCTCCAAATAGGTAACGTTAGCTCCCTGTCACGTTTTTTTAGGACTCTCAGACCAAATAAGTGAAAATAAAACACACTGTATTAAAGTGAATAAGGCACAAGTACGCCCTCTAGGGGCGGTAGGTAATACACAGGTAAGTAAGCTGAGATATTTACAATGGTAATAGCACAAAAGACATAAATGCAAAACAGTATGCACTAGGATGATATTGGCCCCCAAGGGGTTAATGTCCATATAACAGTCTGTCTCAGATGTGGAGGTTTGACACGCCCTGGATGTTAAAAGGGCTGTGCTGTATAGACAAAGTTCATCAAGTGCTGAGGATAGAGCTGCCTTGCCAAGGTGTTGGATAGTAAGCAGAAAGGGAAACAACTTAGCCCCCACGGGCGTAGTTACAGGAACTGCTTTCGTTTGTGCAAGTGCCAATAGCCCCACGGGCGTAACGGAAACCGGCCGGCGGTGCAAGAGCTAACAGCCTCCTTAAGTGTAATCGAATGCTGGAATAAGAGAGCAAGAGCCACTAGCCCCCTCGGGCGTAGTACCGGATAAGCCAACACTGAAGCCTTTCTGCCAACACTCTGTGTCAAATGATATCGTCGGTAGCCAATACCGGAGAGCCTTAAGCGCCCAAACGGCCCAACTATGTGAACACTCTGCAATGGTGGACTAGAGTTGCCGACGGAGAGCGGCCAACTCAGCAGCAGTATCACGGGTAACGAGGCTCGTACAGGAGATAGCGAGAGTGAATTCGAGGCAGCACTGCAAGAGTTAAAATGCACGTTTACTCGAGGCTTCAGCGCTACTGCAAGGCTCTGCACAGGGAGGAAGGCCCACAGCATACACACAACTCTGCACAAAGAACGAGGCACAGCACTAAATCGAGGGAAGCACCAGGCAAGGCAGTCACTCTGACGCGGGCAGCAGAGACTGGAAATGTCGCGGCGGCGACAACTGAAACGCAGGTCACTGGAAAAAGCTGGAAGTCGATCTTCGGAGCAGGGAGTCAGCCGGGCCGGGTCGAAGCACGTAGGAGGCAGTCATACAAGCCGGGTCATACACGAGCAGGAACGTCAGTCTAGCCGGGTCAGGATCCAAGGGTGGTACGCAGACGAGCCGGGTCATACACAAGCAGGTACACCGGAGAATGGTCAGGACAAGCCGAATCGGTACACAGGAACTCAGAATACAGGAACACAGCAACAGCACTACTGGCTCAGGAACACCACGAAAGGGCATCTGACAGATGTGATAGCCAGGTATAAAAAGGTCATCAGGAGGCGGGTCAAACTCAGTTAGCAAATCAGTGCCAGCCACAACTGAGAGTGACAGGAATCACAGGCACTGTGATACTCCCGCAACAACAGTCCAGGGTATACTTCCTTAGGGTTATCTCCCTAAGGAAACATCATCACTTATTACCCATTAAAATGTAACTCTCCAAATAACAGTCAATTATCACACCACTATAACCTATACCAACAGGGATAGAGGGAGGGCGGTCGATTTTCCTTCAATCTTCTTCAGAAAAGACCCCACTTCCTGTCTCTACTTCCTTTACCTCTACCTAAGCTCACCCACAACTACCTCATTTCCCAACCCTCCCCTTCTTCATGCCTCCTCTACTCTATACATCCAGGGAGTTTCTTGGTTTGTAGGTCACATAAGATAGGAGCTTTGCAAAAAATCTGGATACTTATTCAAAATCCCTATTATGTATATTTCTTTTCATTTCAGGGATCTAATCACTTTGTAACAGATCTTGGGCTCGATTCTGGTGGCCACATATCCCTTTAAATCAGGTACACTTATAAAATACACACATTGCAGGACAGCACAGGATTCACAGCAACCCTGCAATGTGTGTATTGGTAATTATACTTACCGCCAGTCAAAAAAAAAGCCCGTAGGAAACAACTAAAAACAATGTGCAATTAGTATCCTATTACTCACGCTCGGTATTAGCGCCTGTTTTGTGGTTACATTTAAGTCAGAAATTCTGCGCCTCAGAGGTTGAGGCGTAGAAGCCATAATGACAGTTTCAAAACCATCATTGTTTGAACAAAAGCAGTGTAGAATACAGTATACAGCATAGAAATCCGACATAGCGCGCCTCCCTTCGACATATTAACCACTCTTTTAAAAGTCGACTACAGCGATTTTCTTTCACCACATTAATTCAACAAATATTGTTCATAGTCGACAATTCAATCCTTCCCCTTCCAAATCCAACTTACAGTGATTTCTTTCACCATATTATTTTGACGAATATTGTACATCCAACATTTTAACCCTTCCCCTTCTAAAATTCAACTTACAGTGCTCACATGACTTTCTCTCACCATTTAAATTCAACATTTTTCTTCTCCTATTTTCTTTCGACGTGCCCTCATATTTTGTATTGAAAGATTAATCTTATGAGTACCAGAGAGGTAGCAACACATTGCAATGTGTTTGCTACCCCTCTGGTACTCAAAGGGTTAATGCTGGGATGTTTGTGTCAGATAGTGTGTTTGGTAAAACTTGATATATGATTAGCAATGATTATCCTCCACATGAGTACTCTATGAGACTTTGTTGTACAGTAAATCTGTGGAGGCTGATGTTTAATTAACTCGAGAATAAGTTTCATGTTCCCAGAGGATTTGAAAATTAGCCCATCTCAGGTGAAATGGAGCACAGTACAGTCTTCCCAAATGTCTTGTCAATGAGAGACATAATTTATTATCCCTGGGTCCCTTCAGGGAATGAAAGATGATAATTCAACAAGTTGTTACTGTATTTGATTTAACCATTTGAGTGCCAGAGGGGTATAGAATGCATTGCTTTGCAATGCATTTTGTACCCCTCTGGCACTCAAAGGCTTAAAATAATTAAAATGGAAACAGTGCTCCTCAATTTTAAATAAACCTATATATTGATTCTATGAGTAGCCTAAGCTCTATTTTATAAGATGAGCACTTCTAACTTCCATTATCTGTATGAGCCGCCAGTTAGTTGTGAGCCCTAGGCTGTAGAAGACTCAGAGTTCTCATAGTGAGTGCCTGTATATATGGCTTCCTGCCAAAAGCTGACAATAAGTTCCAATCAGCTCTTGCAACAAAGTACTCGGTCAGTGTGCTCAAGAATACTTTGTTGCAGTAGCTGATTGGAACTTATTGTCGGCTTTTGGCAGCAAGCCATACACACACCTCTGGCTGTGAGAAATCTGTGGAAAAACATGATTAGGGATAAGAGTGGAGGCATAACTCCGCTATACAATAGCATTGCAGTGCAAGGGATAAGAAATAGGTATTCTTTTGAATTGCAGGTAGCTGAAAAGACCTGGCAACATAGGCAGGGAGGCAGGCAACATACCACCTACTTCTCTGCCTGACAGGTGCTCAAAACTGTATTTTTTCTTGTGTGTAATACACACATGCTCACTTTAACTTACATAAAAAGGGGGAGAAATGCTTGCAAGCTCTGCTTCCTACCTGGGGACTGGGGAAGGCTTCTCAGCAGCCAAATCGTTACCGGACAGACAAGGCTCCCCAGCTGGGGAGGAGGACTTGAAGTCCGTGGCTGGCCAGGACAACAGCCTGTAGGCAGCATCTGCATGTAGCAGTGGCAGAACTTGGCTCACTCTGCTCCATCTTCCACAATGCCCCTCCACAGCATGGCATAGTGTATTCTGCGGGGGGAGCTGCCAGGTATCCCTCTTATAGCAGTATGCTGCCATCCCGGCATCATCAACTATATTAACCCCTTGGATGCTACTTAAGGACCAGTTGAGAATCTCCGCTACAGTGCACCTTCCAAGGAAGTGAGGAGTGCAGAAGAAAATTGCTTCCCCAGCTTGTTGAAAATCAACACATACAATATCAACCATATTCAAGGCATAGAAAAAAATATTGTGTATGTTACAACATAGCATTTTATAAGAGCAGTGTGAATATTCAATTATTTTTTGCAAGCATCACCTCCAATTCATGAAGCATAAAATATGTAATTTGTAACAAACCTTCAGAGAAACAAGTATAACTAGATTTTTGCTATTCAAACAGTGGTGCATATTTTAATTTAACCCTTTGATTAACTTTTTTTTGAGCCATGAAGGTATTTTGTTTTATCTTCTTGAGGAAAAATTAGAAATGCTTTCAACTGAGCTTTTATTTGCCTTCCTATGGATCAACAAGGGAGATCTGGCAAAGGTAAAACTATAGTGTCTTCATCACCTATGTAACTAGGGGCCATATCCACAGGGTAAATTCTGGAACAAACCAGACTGCACTGTAGATAACCAAAAACAGTTGCCATTAACTTAAAGTGATAGTAATACTTCATTTTAACTTTATTTTATTTTGTAGGCATTAAAAAAAAAAAACCATGAAGAACGATATAAGTCTTATCTCTCAAACCTTTATGGTTTGAGAGATATTCATAAGCAAAGTTTCCCCTCCCACACCTTTTACTTAGTGTAAGCCATATCTTCTCAGATGTGGAATCTGATTGTAAGACCAGACAGATAACAGCAGGGGACAATCTTCTTCCTATGAGAACAATGAAAGCCCTGCCCCCCTTGACAAGTTTTTCAGGTTTTTCTCTAATCTTAATTGAAGATTATTCCTCTCTGCAATCTACATGGGCACCCCCCTTCTGATCTGGCTGAACAGTGTTACATCAGTAAAAGGGGCGGGAAGGGGATACTTTGTCATTGAATTACTCATGAACTACAACTCTGACAGAATTGAAATAACACTCTCCAATGTCCATATACTATGAATATTAGTTAGAGCTGCTTTTATTATGAAACATTACTATCCCTTTAAATGATCGTTTAACCTCTTAACACCTATAGTGCAACTAGCCCCCCCAAATTACTCAATTTTCACCATTGTACATACAGCCCTATGGAATGCCTTACAGTGGCAGATATCAGGCTAAGAAAACCAATTTGGTTGCTAGGATCCCAATATAAACACAAACAACATAGTAAATGCTAGATCACTGACCTTTCCTATGTACTATCTGGCATAAAAGCCTGATTATTCCTACTTAAGTTAGACTTCCACCCATCGCAACTACCCAAACCTATTACCATCTCTGCCATTTCTTACAAAGAATTAAATACGCAACCATCCTCCTTCCTTTTCAATTTGTGACGACAAAGATGCTTTAGAGAATACACAAGGTTTTTTAAAAATACAGATGGCTCCATTAAAGTCTGTATTATACAAGACTTATAGAAAAGGTATCAATAGGATAGAAAATGTCAGTATACAAAGGAGGGAACTGAGCTGGTGACCCACCACACCTTTAGAGTGTAAGAATATTTAGTACGATTGTTTACATTATCGTGTTCCGCCCTGTGTGTGATATGTGTCACACATACAGTCACTATTTGTTCTGGGAAAAATAACGTGTGGATTTGAGGTAGTTTATGGTGGTTTTCATAAGTGAGTTCATTGTTAGCAGATCTTTATCTCTGAAATACTGCTCACTGTTTGACTAGCTCTGGGTAGGAGTGTCCGAAAAGTGTTATTTGAATGTTTCTCTTATGTTGATAATCTTTTTAAGGCTATCGGCATGGGAGTTGCTAAGTTCCCAGAAGACGTGGGTTTGACATTACCTCATTTCTTTTAAGGAGACCCTATCATCTAGAACAGTTTTGATGATTCTGAAAGAATTTTCAAAACCATTTATATGTTGTTTTAGCCACAGAGTAATGGGAATGCTCCTTCTAAATATACGTGGTTGACTTACAGCTATGGGAAACAAGTACCCATAGATTAAAATGCTCACATTCACTCACTGATCTCATTGCAGTTCCCCATGATCTACAGGACCAGGACAGCAAGCACATTTGTTATCCTCGTCACTGAATCGCTGTATCAGCAAATTTGCAAAAACAGGCTACAATGGAAGGGACAGAGATCTCAAATAAACACAGAGTGGGGTGCTGACATTTCCCAGTCCTGCAAACCTGCAATGCAACAGGTAAGAGGATGTGAGAGTTTTAAGCTACGGTTGTCAGAGCTCTGAGGCAACAACCAATAGAAGATCACCTCCAGTTACTCTATTGTAACTTCTCTATTGCCCATTTAATCCTTTCACTGCTAAAAGAGGTGGGGAAAATATCATGTGCTTGACTGCTATATTCTTGCTTGACTTGTGTTTGTTTGCTATTCTAATCTCTCTGTTAATAAAGGCCTGGATTCCACTGAAAGTGATAATTTTATTAATTTTTTATTTACAACTTTAAACACAGGCCCCCTTTCCATGGACAACACCAACTATGTTGTTTATGTTGCCCACTGTGAACATTCTCATGCAGAGCTATCACACCTTTGACATAAGTAATTAGGGCCTTGTGTGAAAGTACCATGGTCCAACATAGTGTACATTTACTGTGATCCCTCAGGTTCAGCAATGGCAGCAGGCACAGCACTGGTGGCAGTAGGTGCAGCACGTCTGACAACAGGCATAGCACTGGTGGCAGCAGGGGCAGCATGTCTGACAGCAGGCACAGTACTGGTGGCAACAGGGGCAGCAGTCACAGCACATCTGACAGCACGCACAGAACTCGTGGAAGCAGGGGCAGCACGTCCGGCAGCAGGCACAGCACTGGTGGCAGCAGGGAAAGCTAGTCTGACAGCTGGCACAGGCAGCTGGCCTGTCCTGCTCTCACTACTATCCTCTTCTTCCTCCCTTGACATTAATTTCCCCAAGATCCCTTGGGGTGATTTTGGGGGACTGGCATGCGTTGGTTCTGTAGTACTCATGTCCACCTCCTCCTTAGACTCAGTAGACACATAAGGGTCCTTCCCGCTCCTCCTTTCAGCAGTCAGTATGAGCCTCTCCTGCCTAAATTTTGCCTCAGATCACAGCAGAACAGCATAGCACATCTGCCTCACTCTGTAATTGCTTTTATTGTGTTTCACTTCCTGGAATACTGTAAAATCTCGGGTATAATAAGCACAATTTTACCCCACTTCACCTTATGTGAAGTGGGGGGTGCATATTATACTCGAGAGTTTTTTATTTTAAAAAAAATTGAGCCCGCCAGAACCCTTCCCTCCCTCCCCTGGCGCTATCCGATTCTAAAATGCCACCTACTTTCTTAAAAAGACAAGTCCCCGCATTTTCAACATTATCAGGAAACATGTAAACTATGTGAATCTTCCCCTGCGGGCGGCATGCTTGCATTCGCCACCCGATTCCTTCAATTGGCTTTCAGGACCTATTGGCTCCAGCCACTGGTAATGCCCTGTGAGAATCTGAAGATCCTCACAGGGCAGTACCATAGCTGGAAGGAAGCGGGCGGCGAATGGAAGCGTGCCGCCCACAGGGGAAGATTCACATTCTTTACATGTTTCCTGATAATGTTGAAAATGCGGGGACTTGTCTTTTGAAGAAAGTAAGTGGTATTTTAGCATTGGATAGCGCCGGGGGAGGGAGGGAAGGGTTCTGGCAGGCTTCATTTTTTTTTTTCATAAGAGGGGAAAACAAGAGCGTGTATTATACATAGGCACTCTTGTTTTCCCTTAAAATCTTGGGTATAATATACACCTGCGTATTATACACAGGTGCATATTATACCTGAGATTTTATGGTATGTCACGTTTTAAAGCAAAACTGCGAAATCCATGTTAAATTAATGGGCAGAAGCTTTCTAGCCATTGATAAAATGGCGAAGATTTTGTGCCAATGGACGAAAAATGCGAAGATTTTAATTGCTGTTTGTAAAATGGATATCCCCACATAAAAAACAGACAACAGCTTGTTTTTTGCAGATTGTTTCCCGGGAACACGATGGAAGGAAATGCAACACATTGCAACACATTGCAAAGTACTGTGTTGCATACCCCTCTGGCACTGAAAGGGTTACACACTCAGCAATGGCAATTTCATGTATAGGGTTGCCAGTACCTTAAAATCTTGTGTATAATACACACAATTTTTCCCCTCTAGAGGTCCTCGCAAGGGTCTGTATTATACATAGGCACTCTTGTAAAATCATGGCTATTATACACACCTGAGTATTATACACAGGTGTGTATTATACCCAAGATTTTACGGTATATGCCTTTACTACTGACACTGTTAAATATGC
Source organism: Rhinophrynus dorsalis (assembly GCA_037306005.1). Classification (NCBI taxonomy): domain Eukaryota; kingdom Metazoa; phylum Chordata; class Amphibia; order Anura; family Rhinophrynidae; genus Rhinophrynus; species Rhinophrynus dorsalis. The sequence goes on along the minus strand of CM074727.1, from coordinate 47,658,489 downwards.
ATGGCTTAAGGATACATACAAATAGCTGACATCCTACAAAAGGTGTGGGCAATTTTTGACTACACAGATTTTCTTGGACTACAACTCCCATCCTCTTTAGCCAGTCAATAGCCGGTTTAGAAGGATGGGAGTTTCAATGGCCATTTTGTTTTGGAGAGCAAGTATGTGTAAGCAGGGACGGATTGTAGGGGAATACCAGCCCGGGCATTTTTTTTTTTAAAGCAGCCCACTAGCTGCACCGACGTCCCTATCGACACCCCGTTGTGGTCCCTGTGTGGCATGGAAGAGCAGGAGCCAGGATATTATGTCATATCCTGGTGCTCTGCCACAGACCTCTCCTTCAAAAATATGTGTGATCTCCCCCACAGCCCATGATCTAACGGCCCACCGGGGGATGCCCAATCCCCCGATAGGACAATCCACCCAAGCGTGTAAGTGATCAAACGTTCCGGCACGTCATGGAAGATGCTGAAACTGACTGCTCTGGTCTTGGTGCAGTAGTTTTAGACTCACAGGTCCTGTCCTGATCACAGCGTGCTCACAGGAGCTCTTTGATCAAAAAAACTCATGACGTGCCAGGACCCTCCTTATTGTATGGAAAGTAGTGATGGTCCTGTCATTGCATTGGTCTTTAAGGAGTTAATGAATCTGAATCTGCTTGTAGCAACAGCTTTTTGCTCCACACTTTTTCTGTTGTCAACATTTCTTTATAATCATTGCATAATTTTTTAAAAATAGAACATTATACAGCTTGGTTTTTCATTTCAGAGCTTTTCATAATATTCATTTTATTTTTGTTCAGCAAAGGTGTAATGTGTCCTTGATGGCTCCAGTGGAAAACAGCATACACAAAAACAAAATTCTGAAAAGCACTAACAATTTTCATAGATCAAGCATTATGCAACATGCATCTTCCATGTGTTTCACAACACAACAGGTCATGGATCAATGCAGATAAACTAGAAGGTCATGGATCAATGAAGGCAAGTCACGAGAAGCATGGCATTTTTCACCCAACTTAGAAACGTTTAGAATTTTTTTGCATACAAATACACTTCTAGCACAAGTGTAACATTCATTATTGTGTGGATCTGAGAAGCAATATATATATATATAGATATATATATATACATATATATATATATATATGTAGAAGAAGTCAGAGATGCTCACCTAGACTCATGATCTTGCAAGGGTATGCAAAAGTTCACTGGGACTATGTTTTCGCGCCCAGAGTACAGTCTCTTTTAGCTCACAAATGCCATACACAGAGAAGAAATATTCTGAATCATATCATACAAGTCCTGCCAAAATGACAGTCCAACCATAAAATGCCAGACAATTCTTCTCTGAACAAGGGAAGCAGCTAACCCCAGACGTACATTTTGGCTTTCTTGGGCCCCATCAGTGAGGTGCAGCTGATCCCTCTAGGCACTTGTGAGCAAGGGGTCCACTTCTGGATTCCCCCATAACCCTTAGCATGACTAACCCTAAGAGCAAATTGCATATAGATAAAAGAAGTCAAAGATGCTCAACTAGGCTCATGAGCTTGCAAGGATATGAAAAAGCTCACTGGGACTGTGTCAGATGCACCTCACTGACGAGGCCCAAGAAGGCCGAAATGTACATCTGGGGTCGGCTGCTTCTCTTGTTCAGAGAAGAATTGCCTGGCACTTCATGGCTGGACTGCCTTTTGGTAGGATCAGTATGATGTGCTTTAGGATATTTCCTCTCTGTGAAAGGCACTAGTGAGCTAAAATAGATTACACCCAGGGTAAGACACTTTCCTATAGAGCCTCCTCAATTTGAGGGCAGGCTCGTTCCTAGTTAAGCAGCTCTGACCAACTATTTGCATATGCAAATTGCTCTTGGGATTGGTCGCCCTAAGGGTAACAGGGGAATCCAGAAGTGGACCCCTTGCTCACCGTGCCCAGAGAGATGAACTGCGTCTCATTGACAAGGCCAAAATGTACAGCTGGGGTTGGTTGCTTCTCTTGCTCGGAGTGGAATTGCCTGCCACTTTTTGGCTGGACTGCCTTTTGGTAGGATCAGTATGATGTGCTTTAGGATATTTCCTCTCTGTGAAAGGCACTAGTGAGCTAAAAGATATTGTACCTTGGGTACTTGTCCTATAGAGCCACATCAATTTGAGGGCAGGCTTGTTCCTAGTTGAGCATCTCTGACTAGCACTTTATATATATATATATATATATATATATATATATATATATATTGGATTGATTTATACTGGTGCCTTAACTTTGATCTGTCCACCTTGGGTGACCTTGACAGGAATATATGATCCTGACTGCATAGTTCTCAGCTTCACTGACACGCTCAAACACTCCTGCCACGATAAGGTATTGATCCATGGGAGTGATATATACACTAATACACTTTGTATTTCTGGAATACTGTGAGTGCATCTATCCTTTGTTTATATATATCACTCCCATGGGTCGATACCTTATTGTGGCAGGAATGCGAATGAAGCTTAGAACTACGTCATCAGGATAATGTATTCCTTTCAGGATCACCCAAGGTGGACAGATCATGGCTAAGACACCACAATAAATCAATCCAAAATCTGCCAACTAGCACTGGACCAGAGTGGCAGATTATGGTACATTCCCTCAGCATGGCTTCACACAATGGCACTCATTTCCCAGAGGCTTGATAGCTGTTTTCTATGGTAGTGAGAAGACCAGCTCAATGGCAGAGGGTGCAAAGAATTGCCTGGTTCTACAAGGCTGCCTTTGGTCTTTAGACACTGGAACGCTTAACATTCGCTCTATGAGCATGTTTCACCCTTAGAGGAACTAGTACATGTAAATAACATCAATTCGGACATCATCAGCACATGAGAGACTTGTAAAAAATGTAACTGGAAAAAGAGACGATAGTGGCAACCAACTGATCATGTACATCATGAATTCATTCAACAGGAAAAAAGCCCAGAGAAAACTGACATGGAAAAGCCCTAATGGTAATCCAAGTAAAACAGACTTTATACTTGGAAATAATAAAACGATATTCACTCTCTGCTCAGTCTTAAAACTTTTTAAAGCAGAATTTTCATCAGATGAACATAGAGGCTTAAATCCTCATTACATTAGTGATATGTCTTTTCAAGAATAATCTCTGCTTTAAAGAAAAGTAGAACCTTTTATGCACCGGCCGGGATCTTGCTGTAGGTGCTCTCTACGCCTCTGCTGTCAGTCCCTGACACTCAACTCACCAGTTGTGGAGTTGAAGGGGACAGACCGCGCAGATGCAGAGATGATGGCTCCGCAAGATGTCTGCACTGTTCCCCACTGCCTGGCTACCGAAAAGGTTTGACTTTTCTTTAATGCAGAGATTATTCTTGAAAAGACAACATGGAAGTGACCATCGTCTAGTGAGAGCAAAAATCAAAATTGACTGCAAGAAAATGATCGTCATCAAATGTGAATATTGACAAATTTTAAGTTAGCACTGTCTGTATGTATGTATATGTATGTATGTATGTATATGTATGTCTAATAGCTCCAATGTGTTGCAAGACCTTCCAGACGCAGACATTATTGAGGCTATTATCGAGGCTATTGTAGACACTTCCCATGCCCTTGTACCTACTGTAAAACAAGAAAAACCTACCCGACTAAGAAAAGACCATGATGAAAATGTGACAAGAAATTAAGCAAAACGATAATATTAGAAACAGTGTAGAATATATAGAAATGTATAAAACCATAAGGAAGTGCATAAAACAAGAAGCAGGCAAGTTCATCTTTGAGCTCATCAAAAGGACACTGGAAGAAAATTAAGGGCTAAAAAAGCAAAATGAAACATGGAGGATGAAGGACAACAACTGAATGCAGTGCCAGAGGCTGAGGTTTTGCCAGAAGTTTTAGAAGAATAAAAGCGGCAATAAAATCAATGAAAAATGGCAAAGCAGCTGCACCTGTTAAAGTTACTACTGAATTGTTGAAACCTGGAGGTTAATCGTTATTCAAAGCCCTAGCTTAAGTATTTTCAAAATATCTACTACTGTACAAAATGTCTGAAACATGGAAAAATGCAGAAGTCATCCTACTGCACAAAAAAAGGTGATAAGGTGGATCTAAAAAACTGCCAACCAATAAGCCTGTTTCCAGTCATCTGCAAGGTTTTCACAAAGGTACTATCAAGAAGAATGGACACGATACTTAAAGCAGAATAACCTAAAGAACAAGAAGGTTTCAGGAGCCGTTTGAGTTCAATGGATCGTATCCACACAGCGCAGCAAGTTATAGAGCAGCATAATGAATACAACCTTCCAATATGCATACCCTTCATTGACTATGAAAAGGCCTTTGACTCACTAAAAAAGCAAGCAATAATTGATGCCCTGTTCATCTAAGGAATAGATAGAGCCTACATCAATATCCTCCAATCAGTGTATGTAAATGCAACTGTATCAATACAGGTCAACAATGATAGTCCAGATCAACATAGAAAAAGGCGTCTGACAAGTAGACACAATCCCCCCAAACCCATTTTCTGCTTGTTTAGAAGAACTTTTCCGTAAACTAAATTGGAATAAAAAAAGGACTTAAGATTGATGGAGGCTTTCTACAAAACTTATATTTTGCAGACAATATCATACTGTCTGCCAGGAGTACTGAAGAACTGCAAGAATGAAGAGCTACAAAGGGAAATCAAAAATTTTGGTCTGAAGATGAATATCAACAAAACAAAAGTAATGTTTAACAAATTTACCACACCAATGAAAATCACAGTAAATGGACAAAAACAAGAAGAAGAGGACAAGTATGTTTACCATGGACAGGAAATGTCACTGGATAAAAAAACTAGGATAGAAACTGAGCAACAAATACAATAGGAATGGCAAATATTTTGATAACTTAGTAGTACTATTTTTAAGAAAATTTACCACTCTGCCTCAAACTAAATGTTTATGACCAGTGTGTCCTCCCAGTCCTTACGTATGGCTGTGAAACATGGACACTGAATGCTAAAACCATACAAAAACGTAAAGATACACAGAGAAGTATGAAGCGGTGAATTCTCAAAAAAAGACTGAAAAACGTGTGCACAGTTTAGTCAGCAAACAAAGGTCAATGACATCACTTAAAGAGTAAAGCGTTTGAAATGGAAATGGGCAGGCCACATAGAAAGAAGACCTGACGGTAGATGAACCAAGCGAATTTTGGAATGGATTCCACTTGACACTAAATGCCGAAGAACAAGTCCAAAGACAAGATGGGTAGATGAACAAAGATTATTGCTACACACTGGCAACAATAGGCACAGGACCAAAGTTGCGGTAGGCTAGATGAGGCGGTCTTCATCCTGTAATGGATCCACAATAACTAATGATGATTTACAGTATATGCACATGTGTGTGCAAAATTAATGAGTATTATATGTAGTAGTATCTATTTTTATTGGATTAACATTCAATTTCAGAATTAACTTTCCAGAACAAATCATATCTAATACTGTAATGATAATAATAAAATAATAAAAATAATAGTAAAGCATATATATCTTATATACATAAATAAATATATATATAAATAAATATGTAATATTATTTCAAATCATGTTTGTATATATGTATATATATATATATATATATATATATATATATATATATATATATATATATATATACATACACACAAAATAAATTCTACTAAATCTTAACGTTCTCCATGTGACTGAAGCCCAGCCAAGGTGTGAAACTAGCAATTATCTACTTGAAATCATCCACTAGAGGGCATAAAGGCTCTAGCACTGGGAATGATTCAAAAGAGAAAAAAAAAATTAGTTTTGGTCTAAAATGTGTCTAATCTTGGGGGAGGTTTAATGACTCGTTGTCTGAAAAGAACATTGCAAATTAATGTGAAAAATGTGTGCAGAGATGTTGATCCCCCCACTAAAAACTAACAATGGAAATTCAACACCAAAGAGTGGAAACCAAAAAGAGAAGTCTTTTCTTTCTCTTTAGGAGCCGTGGCGATTGTTGTTAATGAGATTGGTTAACAGCATTATTTGAAACATTAGTGAGACTAAGGCAGAAATGTTCTTAAAGAAGTCATCAGGAAGTCATCAGGGTGAGAAGGGAAAAATATGTTCAATGCCTTTTATATAATGATAACATTTTGGTTAACAAAGAATGTCATTTTTTTCCTGTGGTCGCTATTCACTAACTGGTCTATTCAGTGCCAGCGTTCCTTTTACATTATGTGGTGATGGGAAAAATCTTGGATGAATGGCATGCAAGAAGTTTTCCTTAGACACAATCTGGGACGAAGCAAACTTTTTCTGAATAGCTAATTAGGAAACAAAGGGATAAAGTGTCTAGGCCAAAACTGCATCAGAATTCCTGAAATAAATTGAGATTATAAAAAAAAAACTCAGCTGTTCTGGTTTTAAATGAAATTCAATATTAAAAAAAATAGTTTAACCCCTTTAACGACCAGCTTTTTTTTTTTTTTTGTGAAATGGATTTAGGGGTCCACAAGCAGCGTGCAGCCCCATGCTGTCCTCAGTTTTAAAGGGATAGTAATACTTAATAATTACTAATCCCTATATTAAAGTCCTATTAAAAATAAATTTATTGCCCCCAGTGTCATCTCTCAAACCTTTATGGTTTGAGAGATAATCACTCCTAAAGTTGCCCTCTCCCTCCCCCTTCCCCGAAGTCAGTGTTCTAGTTGACTGCGGGGATATCTGGTTTTATGTTCATCAGGCGGCTCTTCAGCATTGCCGAGATTGCGTTAATAAAAAAAATATATTTCACTAAAACGGTCTTCTATGTGTGCTTGCAAACCAAGCACATGCAGAAGACCATTTCAGTGAAAGATTCTGTTTTATTAACATCATCTCGGCTCTACTGCAAAGCCGCCTGATGACCGTAAGACCGGATTTCCCTGCAGTCAGCTAGAACACTGACTTCGAGGAATGGGGAGGGAGAGGGCAACTTTAGGAGTGATTATCTCTCAAACCATAAAGGTTTGATAGATGACACTCGGGGCAATACATTTCTTTTTAATATGACTTTAACATAGGGATTAGTAATTATTACATATTACTATCCCTTTAAGTATACAGCCTCCCCTGGTACATCCACTTACATGTGGAACTACCAGAGGAGAATGAAACTAAGGACAATGGGAGCTCCCACCACCACTACCAAATGAAAATATAAAATAAGTTAAATGATGAATAAGTGGTGGCAGCTGGGGCCAGCCGTTCCAGTGGGGCAATCTCCACTATACCTTCTGACTGTGCACTCATACTTTTCATTTGTAGTTTAAATATCCTTGAATGAGGTGCTAGGGGTTTCAATTGATACGTAGCCCTCTATCCCCCCATCACAGATATAAAGGTGTGTGATGTCTAAGGAGCTGACTAGAGTTAACACAGAGGAGGAGGAGAGATAGATACAGAGGTCTTTATATGTGCTTGGTGATCACTACAGTCAGCATACACTTTTACAAGCTCTGAGAGAGAGGGGTGGTATGTCAATTAAAGAGGAACATTCACATCCTGAAAAATTTTGAGCACTTGTTTAATCACCAAATAAACATTAGGGATGTGCTCTCTCTCTCTCTCTCTTTTTTTTTTTTTTTTACTTACTTTTTAAGATATTAAACTTAAAAGTTATGCACTTCCGCATACTGTAGCTACGGCATGGCTCTCAGGACTTCCCAGCAGCCTGTCATTCTCCTCCCACCTCCCTCCCAGCTGCCCCCGGGAGCACATTCACGTTTCACTTTGGTGTGGTGTGAACAGCTCGTAGAGTTACAGGAAGCGGCGGTTAGCATTATACTGAGGATGCAGTAGTAGTATTATGAGGTTGCAACCTCAGTTTAATGCTAATCGCTGCTTCCTGTAAAGCTAGGAGCCTTTCACACCACACCGAAGTGAAGTGTGAACGCGCTCCTGGGGGGCAGCTGGGAGGAGAATGACAGACTGCTGGGAAATCCTGAGAGCCGTGCCGCAGCTGCATATGCCGCACTATGCAGAAGTGGATAACTTTTATGTTTAATATCTCAAAAAGTAAGTAAAAAAAAAAAAAAAAGAGAGAGCACATTTCCTAATGTTTCATTGGTGATTAAGCAAGTGCTCAAAAGTTTTCTGGATGTGAAAGTTCCCCTTTAAAGCCAAGCACACCTCATACAAGGATATTTACCCCCTGTGCCTCCCACTTTCACACCATATTGCTTCCCACTTCTCCCAAAGTGCCTTCATCTCCCCCTCCATTCTTTATCCCCAAGTGTATACTTCCTTCACCTCTTGCCAGAGCCTCTCTCCTTCGACCCAATGTCTTTCTCCATAAACTCCAAATGCATCTCTACTTCCCCACCCAATGCATCTGTTGCACCCCTTCAGTGACTCTATCATTTATCCCATCCAGTACTTTTCACTTTCATCTATCCCCAGAGTCTCCCTGGTACACCCCTATTCAGAGTATAACTCCTACATCCCCTGTGCCTCTCTCCTTTTCCTCCCAGATTCTCTCTCATTCCCCCCAGAACCTCTCTCCTTCACCCCCCAGTGCCTCTCTTCTTCATCAGTCCCAATGACTCTCTAATTCACCCCTCATCATAGCCTCTATCCTTTACCAATTCCCACTGTATGCATGTGTGCATTATAATGTATGTATATGGGTGAGCAGTGTGTTATGTTGCGTGTATGTGTTTTGGGACCATGCTGTATGTTGGGAGATCATTATAAATATATAGATGCTGATATTATAAGCGGAATAATAATGACAATCCATAACCAGTATTATAAAGATAGATAGATAGATAGATAGATAGATAGATAGATAGATAGATAGATAGAGAGATAACATAGAAAACCATCTAAAAAATCTTTAATCCTTATACATAGAAATATCAATCTGAACAATGTACACATATAATTAGATCAAAAATCCTTAACTAAGACATGAAGATAAAAATACAAATGAAGACAGATGTAGATGTACAAAGTCCGCTCATGGTACCACTAGATATGTCCGATGATTCAAACTATTCCCAAGATTTTGTCTCACCTGGCTTATAGTGTCTCTCAGTTGTATGGACTCTCCTGATCTCCCATCCTCAGTGGTTTCCGTGACCCTGCTTGTTTTGTAACAAAGCCTCACAGGAATAGATATTGATTGGGGATTCTGCTCTGGTGGCAGCAACTTGATCAGGGCTGTATGAAACTTTCAGGTCACTCACTGTAGATGTATGCGGGCAGAGCTAAGGAGTAATGCGTTTGAGGTTAGAGTCTTTGCAGCTGGAAGAGGTCTGTCTTTAAATACAAAGTCTTTTGACCCTTTGGGTTTCACCAGCGGGCAAACAGCAGTTACGGACTTCAACGCTTATTAAATGTCTCTTATCCAATGCGTTTCATGCCTCCTGGGGACTTCAACAGGGTAAATCCTCATCTCTCCCATAAATTGCAATATTATAACTCTTAGGACACCAGGTGAACTGTATGAGCACCACATTGACACTATTGTTAACAGTTTAACAAAAAAAATAACAGTTTTAACTGTAATAGCATTGTAATGGAGCAACTTCCAGCAGCCATATTTTACTTAATCCTTTGAGTGCCAGAGGGGTATGCAACCCGTTGCATCACAATGCGTTGCGTACTCCTCTGGCACTCAGAGGGTTAATAGGAAAAGCCTACAATATATGTCTTATTCATAATAACAGTTTGTGCCTCATTTTAATATCAAACAAAATGAATCATATGACCACTGTATTCAATTATGGTAATGCTCAGCTATTCCTGAGTGCATGCGTATAGGTAAATATATTTGTTGATACCTTTATTGATAAACTATGCAGATTTAGGATGCAAGCTTTCAATACCTTAGGTCTCTTCTTCAGGCATGTAATACAGATACATATGAAAACATCTCTTATACACAAGTAAACATTACATTGTTTAGAATGGAAATCAGATAAGGAAAATCAGTCCAGATCCAGAATCTTTGATCAGTCAATGGTAAATTGCAGTCTTCCTCTGAGGATTTAGAGGTATTTACGATCCCAGTTTAACTGTTGGAAAGGTTAACCCACGATGTGATAATGTAACAAGAATTCTCTGTCTTTATTCAAACCATAATGTATAGCATTACACTTCAACATTAACTTAACCTCTCATACTTTTCTGTCCCTCTGAGTGCTTTATCTGTATAACATGCCTGAGGAAGAGACCTAAGGTCTTGAAAGCTTGCATTCTATATCTGCTTAGCTAGCCAATAAAGGTATCAGCAAATATATTTGCCTCCTGTATTTTTACGGCTAACACAGTACCAACTCTCATCTGCGTATAGGTAGTCAATGAATCTACATGGCACGTTATTGTAACAGGAAATCTTCTGAATTTTGGTGAGAAAATAGAAAAAGTAATTTAATCAACATGTGTACATTTTAAGACTACCGTGCTGCCTCATTGAAAAGCATTACTACCTATTAAAAGAATTTCTTTTTCTGGGACCAGGGCATCTACAGACACTATTTAATGAGCTCTTGATTTAATTTTTTTTTTTTTTGCACAGTTAGTGCAGATTTGCCTTGATGTATAACCACATCAACATTTCATCAAAACTCCAAAATATACTTATATAAACATGAAATCTATCTTTATAATGGTGCCAGATAGATTTAAAAATAGATCTCCGTATGTAAACACATGAAAATCCTTATTAAATAATATAGTTATTTTTTTTTATAAACAAATGATCTTTGTAATACTGCTACAAACATTACCAGTAATGTATTATTAACATCAAAAATATTCAGAAAATCAGCTCTTTGTAATCTTTATTTAACATTCCCAATCTTTAACATACTTGCTCTGTATTCATTATAGGAGATGGTTATGACGATAACCTAATTGAAAGGAATATGTTTTTAATTAAAGTACCTGGCCGCAATTTTATTGTAATGTAAACATATAAATTGATTGTATTAAAAAAACAGATTTGGCCATTTAGACTGCTATGTTTTACCCGATTTAAACTGCCTGCTGATCATTGGAATTATTCAAATTATTTTACATTCAAGAAAATCATCAGTATTTTCCAATTTGTTTGCATACTTATTTCATAGGAGTCCATTCCTTTGCTGAGAGATAATGATAGGAATCCAACACCACTCTTATAGTTTCTCACCACATTTGTTATTGACATCTAGGGAGAGATTCACTAATCAGTGATAAACTGGTGATAAAAAGTTGATAAAGTGGTGATCACTTATCCAGTTTATCACTTCTCCAATTCCTATGTTATTGTATGGAGCTTATGCACTAAGATTTTTTCAACTTTGGAGATCTTAGTGAATTGGCTGTATAGAAAAACATAGGAACTGGAGAAGTCACCTCTTTAATCGCCACTTAGTTAATCTCCCCCATAATTCCATCAATTCTAAGTGTGATAGCCAAAAATTTCAGACATCAAACTCAGGTATCAGAATCAGGTATGACAATCAGATGAGAGTAAGAACTGTCAAGTTAAACTGATGTCAGAGCCCAATGCCTGACAATGTCAGACATCCAAACTGAGATGTCATTAAGAAATGCGATGTGAAACTGGTGTCAGAGACTGATACCGGACATTGTTTGACAATTAAACTAAGCTGTCAGACTTAGATGTCAGTAATAAATATGGTGTGAAACTGATGTCTAAACCTGATACCTGACACTGTCAGACAATAAAACTCAAGTGTTAGACTCAGATGTCAGTAAAACATGTGGTGTGAAATGAATGATAACATCTGATATAAAATGGACAATGCACTTCTGAAAAAAACATGGTTTTACCATCGAACTTGGAAAAGCCATATATTTTTTAAAGTAACCTATTTCTCATTGATGTTACATCTCATTCTTTGTCTTGTTACATAAACATAAGTCCGGGAGAAGTGATAAACTGGTGAAGTCATCTCCACTTTATAACTTTTTTATCACTACTAAGTGAATCTCCCCCATTATTTTCTCCCTATAGGGAAGTTTGTTTGCCATACAATTGCTCCAGTTTCTTGGTACATCAGCCCCAGTAAGTCTTCTGTTACAGACTCTAACAGAGCCTGAAGTTTAGATTTAAAGGGATAGTAATGTTTCAAAATAAAAGCAGCTCCAAATAATCTTCATAGTATTTGGGCCAAGGAGAGTGTTATTTCAATACTGTTAGAGTTGTAGTTCAATAATAATTGAATGATAAAGTATCCCCCTCCTGCCCTTTTTACCTAGTGTAAGCCACCTGCCCTCAGTTGTGGAATTTGGTCTTAAAGTGTTAGTAATGTCTAAAAAAAAGTTTTTTTGCATTTAGAAGAGCTTAAAAAGCTGATCTAAATGTAAAAAAACATATCTCTCAAACCGCTATGTGAATCTAGTGTTCAGACACACGTTTTAGACCATTCCAATGAAGGGATTCCGTGTAAGTAACAAGATCCCGGCACTTTTCAAGCTCCTCCGTGTCGACCGACACGGATCTCCTGCTGACAGCTTTACAGCTGTCAGTAGGAGAAATCAAACTTTAAACGCCAGTATCTCTTAAACCATAGCGGTTTGAGAGACACGGTTTTCAGGCACACGTTTTAGACCATTCCAATGAAGGGATTCCGTGTAAGTAACGAGATCTCGGCACTTCTCAAGCACCTATGTGTCTACCGACACGGATCTCCTGCTGACAGCTTTACAGCTGTCAGTAGGAGAAATCAAACTTTAAACGCCTGTATCTCCTAAATCATAGGAGTTTGAGAGATACTTTTTTTTTGCATTTAGATCAGCTTTTTAAGGTCTTCTAAATGCAAAAAAAAACATTTTTTTAGCCATTACTAACACTTTAAGACCAGACAGCTCACAGCAAGGGTCAATCTTCTTAATATGAGAACAATGAAAACCCTGCCCCCGTTGACAGGTTTTTCTTTATGTTCACTGAAGATTTTCCCTCTCTGCGATCCATCCGGACAGTCTTGCTGCACTGAGCTGAGCACACTAGGTAAAAGGGGTGGGAGGGGGATACTTTATCATTCAATTACTCTTGAACTACAACTCTGACAGTATTGAAATAACACTCTCCATTGCCCAAATACTATGTAGATTAGTTGGAGCTGATTTTATTTTGAAACATTACTATTGCTTTAAAGCAGATTGGAATTTATAGACCAAAATGAGTTCCTTAAAACAGACAAGGCACATTTTATCATCCCAATCACTCCAATTTCTTCTTTTCTGTGAATTCTCAACTCATGGCAGACATTTTCTTTCAAGTCTTTGGTAGACTTCACTTCCATAGTTACTTGCTTTTCATCATGATCATGATCTCAAAAGTCATTATAAAATTCCTCAGTTGTTTCTCACTTTAAAGAAACAGCACAATACAGCTAAAACATTTCACGTATGAGGCTAAATGAAACTGCATTCTAAAGAATATTTGAAAGGTCTAGACATTTGTTTATAAGTATATCCTTTAGTAAGTATGCAAGTCATTCAGCAAGATGTAGCATGACTGATTTTTCATTATACATATCATCTCCAAGAATGCATAGGCAGATGAGAGATGGTCCACATAGACCATCTAATACAGAGCAGGGTTTACATCAAAAGCCTAAGGAAGACATATTTAATCAGTGGTATGAACACTGAAATAATCAGAGAAGCTAATGTTTAGATAAAAATTGGGCTACTTCATATGGTGTATTGATGCTAAATACGTTTATGCATGATATGGAGAGCTGATTTGCTGATGGGGAGGAATATTTGAATGATTTCTAGGGAAGCAAATAATATGAGGGTCATTTTCTGCAGGTTTTTCAGAGGTTAAAGAAATACTACCAAATACATTTTTGCCTATGTTGTAAGTTGATAAGGTCTCTATAATTAATATTTAGTTAGTACTGCATATCAGTCTATGGGAGACAGACATGATTTTTTTTTGCAGGACTCTAGTGCCTCAAACTCCTATCACTGGTCTGCTTAGGACTTCTGTAGTAGGGAGAGTTTAGGGACTTGGAGTTTGATAACAAAGAATCATGTCTGCATTCATCAACAAACTATCCAATATTGATTAAAGATTAAGTATGCATAATCACTCCACTCAGCATTGATTCATAGGGCAATTAGATTTTTTTTCACACATTAAGACACATGGGGATCTCGGTGGAAAAAGAACCGCAAAGTCAATATGAGCATTTTAACTCTGCATGGACCTTTTCATTGTGGTGTCCAATAACCATCCTGTGCTTCACATAAATAGGTCAATGAATGGCTCAGGATGAGAAGATGGAATCTTATATTTATGGACAGAGTCCAGATGTGAGTAGAACTGGAAAGTATGGAGAAAGATCCATAGTGTCATGCATGATCAGTGTGGAAAAAAGTAAGGATATGCTTGTCTTCAGGATACCTATGGCAGGTGTTATATAATGTGTGTAGGTACATGTGTGCTTGTGTGCATGTGTGTGTGTTTCCAGTCAGATCTAGCTACTCAGTTCACAGCATGTACTCACCATAGACTGTCCTAAGATGGTTATAGGCACCAGGAAGTTTTAAAAATTACAACTGTTGTTTATCAAATACTTTGTAGCAAATGGGTGCTTGAGTGGTTCAGGCTATGCTTCACACCTATAACTAACCTTATAGCTCATCTCTTGTATAGTCATTGCATCCCATATATCCTACCTGGGGTGTATAATTGTTAGGCATAAAATCAGGTGGAAAAATCAATGATTATAGTATGCATAGATTGCTTAAACTCTATTTGGCATCTTAAACAAAACTGAGCATTAAGACTGAGGTAGTGAATACCTATATGTTCCAGGAATCTGAACAATATATATGCGTCTGAGAAGATGGAAGAATAGCATCAAAGTAAATCTCCCTCTCCTTGACTTAAACATTAACTAGACAACAAAACCAAATGTGGGTGCTATATATGTTTGACAGACAATCACAAGATATATATGTAATAATATGTCACTCGTATAGCTTAAGGTGGAATCTGGTACAAATGTTTGCAGGGACTTCAACTCCCTGTTGGGGAATTGCTGTATCTGACATAACTTGTCTTGAATGAAGGCATTTGCACAAATGGGGATGCTTGAAAGAATGTATTTAGTTTTTTAAAAACAATTAATAGCACTACACATTACTGGGCATCAAGTCCTTTCCTAAGGAGCACTAATTGGAAATTACCCAGGAAGCAGTGTTGTAGACCCTGCAAATAATTGTACCCACTTCCAGCTTCAGCCAGTATTAAGCTGCACGTAAATGACATACTGTACTATTCATATATCTTGTGATGTTCTGTTGAACACATTTAGTGCCCCGTTTGGTTTCATTGTTTTATTTGGTGATATCCTTTGAAGTCTTCCTGATGTTGGGAGCATCATGTACACCTGAGCTTGACTGAGTGTAGACCAGTGTTTCTCAACTCCTGTCCTCAGGACCCACTAACAGACCAGGATTTGATGATTTCCTTGTTAGAGCACAGGTGAGTTAATCAATGTGAATGAGCCTCTGATCACCAAACCTGTGTTCTAGCAGAGAAATCCCTAAGTCCTGGCCTGAGGATAGGAGTTGAGAAACACTGGTGTAGACAGTCTTGAGCCTCTGCTTGTATTACTGGCCGCTGCTAGCAGTCTTTTATATTGTGAGTACCATGGTGTTTCTGGTGGAATCCTTGAGATGCTAGAGTATATTACACTACGAGCGCCCTTCTGCTTTCTTGTTTGTTTAAAAATGAACTAGGGACACTGTAACTAGGGAATGAACATCCATTAAACACAAGTGAATGTCACTAACTCAGACAGATCCTTCAGAATGTTTGAACCACCGATTAATTCAACTGTGTTCATCTGAGAAGATCCTGAGAATCTGCACCATTGGGCAGGCAAGGGGACAAGTTTGACCACCCCTGCCTGATATAGACCATAATTAGTAATAGACTCAAACCAACACTTACTACTGTGACTTTTTTAATGGGTCAAATGACAAAATATTTGTCATTATTTATTTGTGTTTGATATTTCTTAAGGCAGGGCTCAAAATTTCCACTCGCCACTAGCCAATGGCGAGTGAAAATGTAGCCCTGGTGAGTAGAAATTCAGCCCTGATGGGTATGTTATGGCTTGCAGTGGCGAGTAACTTTTCAGGTCTGGCTAGTAGCAAAGGACTTCAAATTATAAGCCCTGTCTTAAGGTATTCTTAAAATCAAACTAAATAAAATTAGGCAACCCCAAACAATAAACTTACGTTTCCTTGAAAGAAAGCAGAGTCATACTCCTCTTCATCAAATCACTAAGACCCATAAACTCAACCCTAATATAGATTACATTCTATACCTTAACGGTTTGTACTCCAAGATTTAAGTGGAAAAATAAAGACTGTCTTTATTAGAAACCAAACATATAATGCACATGGGCATTTTAAAAACATAGTTGTTCAGTTTTTAAAGTAAACACATTCTGTAGTGCATGTAGGAATGGACAAACTATGACTGTCTGTATGTTCCACATAATGTTATCTTTGTGTATTACATCTAAACTGTATCTCCTAATTCATAGCTAAAGCACAGCTTTCACCACATCGAGGTTAGAATGATCTCAAGATGATATGTGAACCTTGATTAAATGTGAAGTCATAAATCTGTTTAACCCTGCACTCAGCATACATTAGTCCACACAATCTCCTTATACATTGGCAGCTGTAAACATTACATTTTATTAAAGGAGAGCCATTAAAAGGAGTATTTTTTTCTGAGTGTCAAGGGAACAGAAAAAAATGGTCAGCTTTCCAAAAATAGATCCTTTGGCATTAATTCTTGCTTCTCATAATGAACCATCTATTCAGTTTAAGGAGAGAAGTAATGCTGTGATTACTCTTCATAACACCATAACATGATTTTCTGCAAAATGTTTCTTTACATAATTATTTTAATAACATTTAATCAGATCTAATTACTTATAAATACTATTTAAAATTGTATTGGAAATGCCAGGTATTTCCCAATACACAGGAAAGTGTCAGTGCCCATTATCGATTGTAGCTAGACCACGAACACATACGCAGCATTTAATGTATTCAAATTTCTGAGGGAGGCTAATTTCAATATTAAAGAGAAATGGATTATTTTTCTAATGTTTCCCTGAAGGCAAAGATCCATCATCTCTCTTAAAAATAAGCTTTCAAACTCCCTTTATTTGCATATTACTGACTGTTAAAGACATTTTAATCTGTGCAAAACTTCTAATGACCAAAGTAATGTTAAGTGTGGGTCAAAGGAATGGTTTCTCAAGCACAGATCTACAAACAATACATGTTTTATCATCTCACATGGATGAAAGTGAATTAATCAGTGGCTCACTCGTTTTAAAGAAAGGCTGCTATCATTTCCTAAACATGAACCTCGCTTACTTTAAACTGGGCAGCATATATTAATAAATTCCTTACAATTAATCTTTGATTGGCACCGGATCTCATATCCACTGAGGTGGTTAGGATTCTCTTTTGCTAGACTCCTGGATGCAAAACGCCCTACTGTCAAATATTCTAAGGTCTGAGTTGTTGTCGCTATATACTATATTTAAAGCAATACTAACATGTCCTAATGTTAAACTGCCACTTACCTTAACTGGGGTAGCAAATTCTTAGGGCCACTATGAATCAGTAATTCTTAAATTGGTTCTGCTTATGTCCACAGAGGCTGACATAGGCTCAGATTTATAAGTGGAATTATTCTGGAGTAAACCAACTGCACCATAGGGTACAAATGCAAGTTCTTGTTAAATTAAAATTTGCTTTAACCCCTTGAATGATGGAGAGGTCACCAATGCATTGTGAAGCAATGCATTGGAGACCTTTCTAGCCTTCAAAGGGTTAAAACCTCTATATTCAAGTTTCCTGTGGTGAAGTTGGTTTACTCCAGAATAATTCCAGTTTGTTTTTATAAATCTGAGCCTGTGGACATAAGCAGAACCAATTAAAGAATTACTTATTCATAGGGGCCCTTAGAATTTGCTGTCCCAGTTAAGGAAAGTGGAGGTTTAACATTAGGACATGTTAATATTGCTTTAAATATAGTATATAGTGATACCAGCCTCATCATTTGTTTTGGAGAACGCCTCTTGTGTTACTTGGATTTAACTGGATTACTATTCACATGGAAAAGGTAAGCAGATATTAACATACAAAATTGTAAATGTCAACTGAAATCCCTTAATAATGCATGTGCTACAAAGGAATGTGTGAGTGAATGAAATGTAATGGTTTATGCACCGAGAGATTCCTGATTCTTACATGTTTCAACAGAAAGTGAAAATTCAGCAGTAATTGGGTTAACCCCTGGGAAGCAATGCATTGAATTGGCAACATCTCTAGTATCCAAGGGGTATTGATATATATTTCATATTTTTTGTAAATTTCCTTCTTGATCCTCAGAGCTGTGCAATATATGTATTTTATTTTACAAAGACATTAGGTCAGGTATACTGAATACAGGAACATGGCAGCAGATGAACTTCAGAGCACCTGGATAAAATATTGCTTCGGGTTCCCAGTGCAGAGCTTCTAAAACAGGGCTTTGGGATGCTACTACTTGGGGGAGATCACTAAGATGTTTTAAGGTGGTGATTAAGAGGAGATAATTTCTCCAGTGAGATCAGTTCCCCAGTTCCTATGTTACTCATTGAACCTATGCACTAATAGATCTCCAGTGGGAGATATTTTAGTGCATAGGCTCCATAGAATATCCTAGGAAATGGAGAAGTGATATCAATTGAGACGTTATCTCCTCCTCATAACCTTCTTATCACAAATGGAGAAGACCTCCCCAAGAACCGTTACAGTTCTGATCTCTGTCCATGGTGCTGAAAATGATTGAAATAAATCTGTATTTTTAGCCATTGTTTCAATATGCTTACACCCCCATTGTGACAAGCTATTGTCCCCACAAGGTTTCTGACAACTCCAAAGACTAAGGGAAGACAGTGCTTTATATCCCTTAGGCATCATAAGGGTTCATTACTTTAATTATTTGAGGTCCATACCTCAGCATATTAAATGAAAATGAATCCCCCCTTGAAGACATCTTGAAGGTTCTTATAATTAAAACTATCAAACAATATACAACTTTGCTCATAACAGTAAATTACATTGTGGCATACACAAATTCATATGCGGACACTGTGTGACATATACACTCGCATACAGTCTCACAGACACTCACACACCTACATACAGTGTCACATAATCATACTTGGATACACACACTCACATAAGGTGTGAAAAACACACAAATACATACAGTCACATGCACACACTCACCCACACAGTATCACATACTCACACAGAGTGTCACATAAATACATTCACACAGTGTAACATACACATAGTCCCAGAGACACACACTTCCACACACAATTTCCTGTTCCTTTGCTGTCAGTGATGAATCCCTTGAGGAGAAGAAGGTTTCTGCAGTTGTATGTTCAGTATGCCTGGCCTCCTCCATCCTCCAGCTGTGATATAACCTTGATGAATGGAGAGATTTTCCTGTGCACTGTTAAAGGGATAGTAATACTTCATTTTATCTTTATTTTATTTTGTAGGCATTAAAAAAACATGAAGAATGATATAAGTCTTATCTCTCAAACCTTTATGGTTTGAGAGATATTCACAAGCAAAGTTTCCCCTCCCTTAAGATAAGGGAAAAACCTGAAAAACTTGTCAAGGGGGGCAGGGCTTTCATTGCTCTCATAGGAAGAAGATTGTCCCCTGCTGTTATCTGTCTGGTCTATGGACTGCATTCCACATCTGAGAAGAGATGGCTTACACTAGGTAAAAGGGGCGGGAGGGGGAAACTTTGCTTGTGAATATCTCTCAAACCATAAAGGTTTGAGAGATAAGACTTATATCGTTCTTCATGTTTTTTTAATGCCTACAAAATAAAATAAAGATAAAAGAAGTATTACTATCCCTTTAATGGACACCTGTGGGGAGATTCACTAAGAGATGATAAAGAGGTGATAATTTGGTGATGACTTCTCCAGTTTATCACTTCTACATTTCCTGTGTTATTGTATGGAGCCTATTCACTAAAATCTCCAGAGATTATGAAATCTTAGTGCTTAGGCTCCATAGAATAACATGTGAATTGGAGAAGTAATTCATCTTCATCACCGCTTAGTGAATCTCCCCCGCTTTGATAGGAAGTGAAGCACTGCTCATATAGCAACGTTCAGCTGTTCACATACATGCCAGAGACACCTTGTGGGTTATTCAATAAGGTGTAATAAAGAGATGATAAAGTAGAGATGACTTCTCCAGTGATATCACTTCTCCAGTTCCTATGTTATTCTATGGAGCCCATGCACTAAGATCTCCATAACATGAGAAATGTTAATGAATTGGCTAAATAGAATAACATAGGAACTGGAGAAGTGATATCACTGGAAAAGTCACACCTTAGTGAATAACCAACAGGTGTGCCGAAGATCCAAACAATTTTTATAAACTGCAATGGAGCCAACCCATATGGTCCGTTCTATAGGTAGGGAAGCTCATCAACGCATTTCACTCCAACATCATGGGCTTTATCAAGATGAAACTGAGAATAATCTTCCCCTTCTTCCTTACATATAATAAAAACAGAAGTCTCTGTCTCTATATTCAACCAATCACAATAAAGGTATCAAGTAAGCTTACAGGGATCACAGAGTATAGCAGCAAAACACTGATCAATTAAGGCACATGTTTTGTGTACACAACTACACATCAACCATATAGTGGTCCAAAATCAGTATATAATATAATGTTAACCCAAACATCATATAATATCAGACAAACAAAAAAGACTCCCACAAAAGGATCAAAAGAACATATTATATTTAATTGATTCATTTAACCAATACTCTCCCAAAGATCCTAAATTTGGGATTATTTTGTCATTTGTTATTATGTCTTTTTGATACTAATTGATATATATACATATATTTTTGATATTTCATCAATAAATTCAGAGAAGTTTGAGTGCCAATATGAGACTGCCTTTTTTCTATTTTCTATTTTAGTTATTTGAGATCTTCCTGGCACCCTATGTGTGTAACACATGAAATTGCTTCCCATGTTGAATTTTATAAGTGCTCACCATATACTATATTTTAACACCATAAGTAGTAGTGTTTGCCATCAGACGTGTTCAAACAGCCTCTCAGCCCAGCACTGACATCGTATCATGAGGTGGGGAGCTGACAGTGCATATGAAAGTCTGTCCCTTCATGGAGGCCAATTTCCAGCCATAGCAAAGTGCTTGTACATCAAGGAGGGTTGAGGAAGTGTCACAGTGTGCCTTACCTCAGCATCGCTTGATTGGACGCTGTTTCTGGACAGGGGCAGGGAGCGACGCTCTGGAGTCACTGCCCATGTCTCTCTGTACTTGTGGTCTGGCCACGTCTGTTGTCTCCCGCGGCTGGCCGTGTCCTTTCCATAGGCGGCGCGGCTGCTTCAGATGATGCAGAGAGGAGTCCAGATGGTCAAGGGTATAACTAGCATCAATAGCAACTACGCTTCCGGACATGGTGCAGCGGACCCAGGAGACGCGTGGTTGCTATTGATGCTAGTTATACCCTTGACCATCTGGACTCCTCCCTTCTACTTCCTGGCAGCAGTTAAAAGGGCTGTGGACACTCAACTTTAGTTGTTACGTTGGTGTTTGATGCAGTTTATTCTTCTGGTGTGTTCTGTGCATGATATAGGCTCTGGCTGACTAACCGCTCCATGTATGACCTAGAATTTGTCTGACCAACCATTCTGGTGCTGACCTGGGGCTCTGTCCTACTATCCATTCCGTGTTACCCTCAGCATAGTTGGATACCCTACCTGGCACAGACCAGTGGCTCTGACTGACTACCCGCTCCGTGTATGACCTAGGATTTGTTTGACCAACCATTCTGGTGCTGACCTGGGGCTCTGTCCTACTATCCATTCCGTGTTACCCTCAGTATAGTTGGATACCCTATCTGGCACAGACCAGTGGCTCTGACTGACTACCCGCTCCGTGTATGACCTAGGTATTGTCTGACCAACCATTCTGGTGCTGACCTGAGGCTCTGTCCTACTATCCATTCTGCGTTACCCTCAGCATAATTGGATACCCTACCTGGTGCAGACCTGTGGCTCTGGCTGACTTCCCGCTCTGTGTATGACCTAGGATTTGTCTGACCAACCATTCTGGTGCTGACGTGGGGCTCTGTCCTACTATCAATTCCGTGTTACCCTCAGCATAGTTGGATACCCTATCTGGTGCAGACCTGGGGCTCTGGATGACTACCCGCTCCGTGTATGACCTGGGATTTGTCTGACTACTCTCTTGACCTTGACCATTGGCTCTGGCTGATTACTTGCTCTATACTACCCTAGGTGGTCCATATCCTTTAGACTTACTGCAGGCATGAGTCAGTAAGAGTCTCTCTGATTGTGCTTCTGTTGGGAGATCTCTGGGATCCTGATTTCTGGGGATTCATTACTCAGTCTCGTTGGGACTACAGCAGGCCTTGTACTTGGTCCCTAGCTGAGAGGTATCACAGAAGTGGTCTTCTATTTCTGAGAGAGTCACTTGCTTCTTCATTTACCCTCTGTACCTTTTGTCTATTGTGCTTTTATTCCTTATCTGCTTGATAAAGGTGGTTTTACATTATCCTTACTGACTCCTGGTTTCTTCCTGGGTAAACATGACAGGAAGGCAGGCATATGTTTAACCAATGTTCAGAGTTAGGAAGGGGAGGAGGGCTTGTAAGTAAGTATGAACCAAGTGAGTGAGCAGCAAAGGGAGGGTGGCCAGGGAGAAGAGGGGATGGTGAAAGAGAGAACAACTGGCAGACATAGAGGTGGTTCAGGGATACATGTGATGGTGATACTAAGGCCAGTAAGGGATACATGTGGAGGCAAAAAGAAGAAAGGTGAGAAATACATAAGTTAGTGAAAGAGAGGGCAATGAGGGATACATGATGAGTGAAAGGAAGGACAGTGAGGGTCACATAAGGCAGCACAAAGGAGGGCATTCAGTGATACATGAGACAGTAATAGGGAGGATGGGCACATGTACGGTTCCTTGAAAATGTGGGTATTTGATTCCCACCCTCTGGCCATTCCTGTCAAAATCACATCCCCTAGTCCTGCCCTTATGCCATCCTGGACTTGGCTGCCAGTGAACCAGAGACAGTTTGATTTTTATATATGTATAGCTAGACGATAATTTCCAGCCTTTGGTCCTGCCAACCAGCTTTAGTACTTATAGACACCTTTAAACCTAGGACTTACTGTAGGTTGTGCCAAGACTTAGGAAATGGAGAAACCTGAATGGAAATGGAGGGTAACAAGGTTCCACAAATTGATTGGGCGGAGGTAGTTTTTATAAGAGAAGGATTACATTTCTCCATTGCACCCACCACTTCTGTGTTTTGGATTATGACTAATTCCTCTTACAGATTGTGTTTTCATCGTCCATTAGGGACATGTGGCTAACCTCTTGTTTTTTTCTCTTGCACAACACCTACGTAAAATAACCACTGTTAATAACAGGTCTTGACAGTAGAAGGAAAACACAAACATCTTCAAGAAAAAGCTTACTAATCACAGTGTTCCATATAAAAAAACATATGCACTCGAAATCCATCACTTCCCAATGACATGTTAGATGACCTAAAAGGCTAAATAGGTTACATTAATGTCAAAGCTTCACCCAAATGGTTTCCCCATACATAATATCAGGATCTGGTACAGGGAATTTATTGCTTTTATTTAAAGGAGCACAGAGATTAGGTTTCATCACATGCTTTAAAACCAATTGTAGATATGAAATCATGGACTCAATATATTGACGGATCAGGAAAGTTTAATTTTGAAAAAAGTAAATAAAAACATATATTGTAGATTTTTTTCTGCAGACTAAAGCAGGTGCACTCCTTATTACTGGGAGATACAACATTCAAAATATATTACAGTTCAAACATTTTTTTTAACAGCTCCAGTTGGTACCCAGGCAGCATTTTTGTTCAATATGGAAGAGTAAAATAATAGGCTACAATTTTCCATAGAATGTGATAGTTACATTGTGGCAATTGGAACTGTAATCACTTTGCATGAAACATCTCCAAGGGGGAGATGCACTAAGGGTTGATGCTATGGCATGTTTGTCTGGTGACGTTGGGTGAACACATCACCTTCATGATATAGACACACACACATCGCCATATGCATTAAAAATTAAAGGAGCAGTAAACTTTTTTATGAAAAAATATATATTATAAGGATTTTCCTATTGAGTAAAATAAGGGTACGCCCACTGCCAAGAGATTTATATTTCCAGAGTTATTACAGTTTAAACCCATGTTTTTTTACATTAGCAGTGCCCTCTAGTGGTCAAATTCTAATTAGATTTCCTGTTAGATTCTAATGTAGAGGAAAGTCAGAAAAGTCAGAGACATACAGTTCTCCATAGAATGTGATAGAAACTGCCTGTCACTTCCTGTCAGTTAGAACTATCAGGAAGTAAACACAGTAAATTCCCTTCCTGATTATTTAAACTGCTATAAAGTTTAAACAAAACATCTGACAGCGATGGGAGTGACCTTGTTTTATTCAGGAGGAAATATGTGTTTTCATAAAAAAAGTTTACTGCTTCTTTAAGTATGCAAGGTGAGGGGAGGGAGATGTGATCATTAATATGCAGGGTTTCGCAATGCGGGCCTTTCTTTATACATTGCCAGCAGTACAACAACCCTGAAGTCTGAGTGCATCCTCCCCTACTGGGAATGCAGAGAGGATGTACTCAGATTTCAGCACCACAAACAGCATCACTCCTTAACACTTACAGAACCTTTAAATAAAAAGTCAATTGAAAAAAATTGAAATAGAATGAATGCTAAGTTCATCTGTATGATGTATATGTATGCAATATGTATTAGATGCATGTAGTACATGTATAGAGTATGTATTAGATGTATATGTGTGCTGTATGTATTAGCTGTATATGTATACAGTATGTATTAGATGTATATGTGTGCTGTATGTATTAGATGTATATGTGTGCAGTATGTATTAGATGTATATGTATACAGTATGTATTAGATGTATATGTGTGCTGTGTGTATTAGATGTATATGTGTGCAGTATGTATTAGATGTATATGTATACAGTATGTATTAGATGTATATGTGTGCTGTATATATTAGATGTATATGTGTGTGGTATGTATTAGATGTATATGTGTACATTATGTATTAGATATATATGTATGCAGTATGTATTAGATGTATATGCAGTATGTATTAGATGTATATGTATGCAGTATGTATTAGATGTATATGCAGTATGTATTAGATATATATGTGTGTGTAGTATGTATTAGATGTATATGCAGTATGTATTAGATGTATATGTATGCGGTATGTATTAGATGTATATGTGTGCTGTATATATTAGATGTATATGTATGCAGTATGTATTAGATGTATATGTGTGCTGTAAATATTAGATGTATATGTATGCAGTATGTATTAGATGTATATGTGTACATTATGTATTAGATATATATGTATGCAGTATGTATTAGATGTATATGCAGTATGTATTAGATGTATATGTATGCGGTATGTATTAGATGTATATGTGTGCAGTATGTATTAGATGTATGTGTATACAGTATGTATTAGATGTATATGCATGCAGTATGTATTAGATGTATACGTATGCAGTATGTATTAGATGTATATGCAGTATATATTAGAAGTATATGTATGCAGTATGTATTAGATGTATATGCAGTATATATTAGATGTATATGTATGCAGTATGTATTAGATGTATTTGTATGCAGTATGTATTAGATGTATATGCAGTGTGTATTAGATGTATGTAGTGCATGTATATGTATGCAGTATGCATTAGATGTATATGTGTGCAGTATGCATTAGATGACAGTATGTATTAGATGGTAAAATTTTAGGCAGGACTTGCTTGAAATGAGATTCCTTGGCGAGGTAAGCAAGCTTAACCCCTTAACAACCCTTGACGGTCATAGTATGTCATGGGTCGATTTGAGTTAACGACCCATGACGTACTATGACCGTCATGGAATTCCGGCCTCCCCTTGTGGCTGCACGCCATTCGGGGAGTCCGGAACCAGAAGGAGCGAAACAAAAATGCTCCGTGGTCCTTAATTGACCGCGCCGATGGGCCGGTCGTTAAGGGGTTAAACATACTTTGTCCAAACTATGCAACGAAAACCTCATTATATTGAAATGTATTAACACATCGGTGTAATGTATGCTTTATACAAGGCACACATTTGGGTAACTTGTATGGGGAAGTGCAGATTTGATTCTTTGTTTTAAAGGGATAGTAATGGCTGGTTTTATGTTTATTTAATATTGTAGGCATTAAAGAAATATTAACAATGATGTAAGACTTATCTCTCAAACCTTTATGGTTTGAGAGATATACCTTGCTAAAATTACCTCGTGAGAGAAGTCAGCAGAATCCGGTCATTTAACCAGATGGAGGCTCTTCAGCAGAGCCAAAATCATGTGATCTAAACATATATACTTAATTGGAATGGTCTACAAAGTGTGCCTGGTTTGCAGGTTAGGGCTCTGAACTCCAAAAGCAAAGGCTGTTATCGGAGCTTAGTGTAGGTGGTGATGTTCCACATTAACATCTATATACGAAGGAGCCATTATCAAAGTAGTCAGGAAAAAATCATAAAACTGTCGAAGGCAAGACAGATTCATGGCAATGTTGGCATATTTGTCATATTCACAGGAATATGATGGAGAAGACATCTAGGACATGCTGTCAATATGCCTTTGACATAAATACAACACAAGATTACCAAATTGGCCCCTTATTGACATTCTGGAAGTGGAGGTGCCATTATTTTATTCAGCAGGAACGACCTATTATATATTTTTCCTAACAAAACTTTATTTCTCCTATAAGTTGTATCACTCCCACTTGAAGACAATTCCATAGAGCTGCTATTCTCTATCCATTGGTGTGCAAGTCCTTTCCAGATTTTTGGCCCACCTCCTGCAAGAGCTGAGCCTGCTATTGGCAGCCTCATTCCAATATGAAGGTAAGGGAGTATGATGTTACAGCAGCCAATAGAAATCATCAGTTTCTTCTCAAGAGCTCAAAGTACCAACTCTGGGGAGGTGAGTGTTAATAGTCCTTTAATGTGGCATAAATTCTATTTACCAGATTCTCATTTTCGGTTTGCTTTCTTCCTCTAATGTGCTTCGATAAAGATTATGAAGAAGGACAGATGCCTACTGAGGGAGAGGAGCAGTTACAGGTTGAAGGAAAACAATCTGCTTATAATAAACCCTACTTACCTTACTATTGACAGAAAATCCTAATGACCACAAAAAATTTTGGCTGTGTCTTTGTTTAAGAGATGACTTCTTTGATCAACCCTAGATGTTATATCCAAAGAATTGGACAGGACAGTTGCTAGCAAGAACACAGGACCACAAAGTCTGCTCACTGCACATTGCAATCTAAACCCTTCAAGTTCCAGAAAGACATGCAATGTATTGTTTTGCAAAATGTTATGCACCACGTAACTTGACAGAAAGAGAAGATTGTACCGGCGCTGGGTACTATACTATAGAATAATTCCTGAGTGAATGGAGGAGGATAACAGTGAAGATAGATACCCCTATGTATCACAATGTGCAGCTAAAAAAGCAGAGAACAAGAGAGTAACACTAGGGGCGAGATGTTCGGAAAGTGGTGGAAACTGAAATTGTCTGTAATCAGAATAAAAAAGTTCTTACACCATGATCCGTCAATTCTCAGGCATGTTTCTGTCATTTTTTGCATACAATTCCACCATCACCGTCAAAGGGAAAAAGCTGTCTTAAAAGTGGGTGTGGTTTAATCTTCCGTCATAACGTAAGGTATTTTTAGAAAAAAATATTCATTTGAACGTCATTTTTTTGTCTGATTAACGCCATTTTTTCCCGAAATAATAAAAAAGGTCTAAATTTGGAGAAGAAAAATTAAAGTACTGAGAAGCAATTTTTCGTTTCAAAGACAAAAAAATGTATTTGTTTCTTTGAAAAGTTTCATTTCAAAGACAAAAAAATGTCTTTGTTTCTTTGAAAAGTTTTGTTTTAAAATGAAAAAATGTCTTTGTTTCTTTGAAAATTTTCTTTTCAAAGACAAAAAAAGTCTTCCTGTTTCTTTGAAAATTTTCATTTCAAAGACAAAAAAATGTATTTTTGTCTTTGAAAAGTTTTGTTTCAAAGACAAAAAAATATTTTTCTTTCTTTGAAAATTTTCATTTTAAAGACGAAGAAATGTCTTTGTTTCTTTGAAAATTTTCGTTTCAAAGACAAAAAAATGTATTTGTTTCTTTGAAAAGTTTCGTTTTAAAATGAAAAAATTTCTTTGTTTCTTTGAAAATGTTCATTTCAAAGACAAAATCAAAGCCGATTTTTAAGATCAGAATTTTTAACGGCAATATTCAATGAGAT
The DNA here is from genome assembly GCA_037306005.1 of Rhinophrynus dorsalis. Classification (NCBI taxonomy): domain Eukaryota; kingdom Metazoa; phylum Chordata; class Amphibia; order Anura; family Rhinophrynidae; genus Rhinophrynus; species Rhinophrynus dorsalis. The sequence continues at coordinate 47,629,957 of CM074727.1, read as the reverse complement.
CTTCTTACCGTCATTTTTAACTCTTTAGAGGAATTTTCAAACACGACGGATTTACTTCTGAAAATATGGTCCTACTTTTACCACCAACTCATTTTCATTATGACGACTTTTTGAACATCTCACCCTAACAATGCAAACTAGGTTGATGGACCTAAATACAGATAGCCTGATAGCATTGCTTTGCAATGCATTCTGTACCGATCTGGCACTCAAAGGGTTAATATTTGCTATAAGGAACTAAATATGCTCTGTTTTTGCTTGGAAACAGAAGGCCAAGTAAGGTTTTCTTATAAATAGAAGGTAGAATTTTCTTGAAAACTAAGAAATGAAATAAAGATCCACTATTTTTCCACCGGCCAATACATAATAAAAATCATGCTGTATTTCCCTACCTACTGCAAATTCTGTTTACGTCTCTTATTTGGCTCTCTAATGCCCTAGGGTTTTTATTAATATATCCTTTTATTCGTAGCTGTAGCATAATTTGATATTAACCTATACCACCTCTGCTGGCATCCATTCTGCAAATCCACTGAGAAGCACAATTCACTCCCTTGTACCTCCGCCCTTCAGCTACAGACGTCTTTGTCTCATTTTACAAATAAACCTTTCTCCTTAACTCCTTAGTGCTTCGCCAGTGCATTGCAAAGCAATGCATTGGAGCTGTCTTTAGCCTCTGAGGGGTTAAACATTTTTGCCATGCCAGATATGATAAGCTTTCTACTTCAGATAACATACATTTTCAAGAGCTTGGAAACCCAACTCATTGAGGTTTTGCCCGTCCCTATGGGATTGGTATGCGGTAATTACCCTTCTCGCATTTATTTATTTTAATAACATTTTAAAATTTCCACCTACACCGCAAATGCATGCAACTACACCCTCTAAAGGCTTATATCTAATTATCTTGATCGGAATATGTGGTAACTTGGCAGCTGTGTTTACCACATAGAAAAGTATCATTCCAAAAACACGCTCAATCACGTGTCTGTGACCTTTCCATCAAACTGACCTGAAAAGTATCTCTTACATAGGAACGGAATGGTGGGTGTACATGAAAACAAGAGATTTGCAACTAAATTATTAAACAAGATAATTACACAATCATTTTTGCTTTACCTTGAATGACTTATAATGGAGACAGCAGTAGAAACCTCTCACTCACCCAACAACCTGTATTAATAAAGTGCTCTAACATTTATAAGCATCTAAGCATCCTACACTATCCCTCTTGAGACCAATAGAATGATGATACTGAAATATATATAGTGGGTTCATTGTAGGCCACTGATGTCTTTTTACAATCCAAATTACACTTGCCAGGTTATCTAATATATTTTTTAAAATAGATAAACCCTTATTCTTCTTGTTGAGTAAACCAATGGGACTTAAAAAACTGGGAAATGCTTCATGCAAAGATTGCTACAGAGAACTTTAATTTTTCTTAATTATTTTTCCAATCAACTTTTGCTTTCTAAGACAAAGTTCATCTGGGCAACTGAGAGTACTTTGTTGCAACTCTAATCAAGCCACCTGTGTTAGCTCACCTTCAATGTACCTGTGTTATCTGAGAAACTCGGACACTGGGGAGGAGTTATAGAGGTGTGTCTGGTGACAGGAACTAGTATTCACCAGCCGAACTTGATTGGATCATTAACGTAAGTACTGCACTACACTGCCATCACTATATAGGTCTCAATACAAATCAGCTCTGCTACATCTTCATTGTGTTCTATATGGAGCACAGAACATGCTCTGTGATAGTCGGCCTTGTGACCAGGCCCTTAAAGGGATAGTAATACTTCGTTTTAACTTTATTTTATTTTGTAGGCATTAAAAAAACATGAAGAATGATATAAGTCTTATCTCTCAAACCTTTATGGTTTAAGAGATATTCACAAACAAAGTATCCCCCCCCTGTTCAACCAGATCAGAAGGGAGGTGCCCAGGTAGACTGCAGAGAGGGACAATCTTCAATTAAGATAAGGGAAAAAGCTGAAAAACTTGTCAAGGGGGGAAGGGCTTTCATTGTTTTCATACAAAGAAAATTGTCCCCTTCTGTTATCTGTCTGGTCATACAACCTGATCCACATCTGAGAAGAGATGGCTTACACTAGGTAAAAGGGGCGGGGAGGGGAAGTTTGCTTGTGAATATCTCATAAACCATAAAGGATTGAGAGATAAGACTTATATCATTCTTCATGTTTTTTAATGCCTACAAAATAAAATAAAGTTAAAATGAAGTATTACTATCCCTTTAAGATATAATGGTACCGGATACCCATAAGAACCTAAGATAAGAGCTTGTGTACATGACCAGAGACCTACATAGTGTTCAATAGCAGCAGCACCACCTTTCTACAATTCTTTTAATTCAAACTATATGAACAATACAAGTGTTCTGTAATATCAGCAGTTTTTGTTTATTCCCTGAATAAGTTTCTGACCCTTTGTCATCCACTTAGCATAAATGAAATGTGCAAAATATGAAAGGATGTGAAAGAAACATTTTAATCTAAAAACAAAAAATATTACGGGGGAGATTCCCTATGCAGTGATAAAGTGGTGATAAAATGAATTCTCCAGTTTATCACTTCTCCAGTTCTATGTTATTCTATAGAACCTATTCACTAAGATCTCAAAAGTGGAAGAAATCTTAGTGCATAGTCTCCATAGAATGACATAACTGGAGAAGTGATACATTGGAGATGTCATCTCCTCTTTATCATCTCTTTATCACCTCTTAGTGAATCTCCCGCCAATGTATTCTTAGTGAAGATTTGTAAACATTATTTCTTTGGTGCATAAATACCATAATATGTTATAAACTTGAATTTTCTATTGTAGCTATTTTCTATGCAGCAATACATGACCATTTGATCCCTACTCATTTATGCAAGATCTTAATAACTGCAATTTATATCATGAAGGCACAAGAACAAACCTCACAGGGGCCATTAGGATTTCCTGGCCATATTGATTAAAGGTGCAGTTTGGGGCCATGCAAGACCTTTTTAAATGCTATACTGTGCCCCAAGAGCTATAACTTCCTTCACTGTCCTCTAGTAAGCCTTGCAGAATGCAGTGATATGCAAGGATGGTTGACTTCAGTTCCGAATGAAATGCTCATGGGAAATTATTCTCCTCTGAATTCAATTCAGCAGAAACCCTCTTAGAGAACCTGCCATCAGTTAGCTTCTAAGTAGAGAAAAACAATCTCCTATGAGCACCTCACTCAGCACTGAAGTCACAGCAGTGCAGGTTACCATGATCTGCAAGTATTACAGAAGGGCAATAGTGGAGTTTAGAACTATGGGAACTCTTGGTCTTCATGATAAATCCTACATTGGCTGATTTAGATCTCCTGTGGTTCCGCTCATCTTCTGATTGGTCATCAGACCTCTAGGGGGACAAGAGGTTGGGAGAGATAGTGGTGGAGTAGTTACAGGGCTGTGCTGCATATATGATGTTAAGATGGCCGTACTTGTTCAGGACACATGGCATGGGTGCACGCTTCGGCTGTACTCCAATGCCCCATCTTGTGTTTCTGTGACCCAGTGAACCTTTTTATGAGTGATGATCAGCCCAATTTGGAGAATTTTGTATCAACCATAAAGAAGCCACTGCTAGGCCTCATTCTCTGTAAAGTAGCCTGTTCACAATGCGTATAAACAGAACACTGCAATACATGTAGAACATTTTATGGACCTAATTACATCAACAAAAACAGAGATGCTAATACTATTAAATTGTTAGTAATGTCTAAAAAAAACTTTTTTGCATTTAGAAGAGCTTAAAAAGCTGATCTAAATGCAAAAATAACGTATCTCTCAAACCGCTATGGTTTAAGAGATACGGGCGTTTAAAGTTTGATTTCTCCTACTGACAGCTGTAAAGCTGTCAGCAGGAGATCCGTGACGGTCGACACGCTGGCGCTTGAGAAGTGCCGGGATCTCGTTACTTACACGAAATCCCTTCAGTGGAATGGTCTAAAACGTGTGCCTAGTGTTCAGGCACACGAAAATGTTGCAGATTTGTGAAATCCCATGAAAAATGTGAGTTTAAAATGTTTGTTGTTTGTGTCAAAATGGCATATTTTAAAATGTTGCTTGTATAAAAAAGTGGCACGTTTAAAATGTTTTACTTAAACAGCATCTAACATTATACAGATTTAGTCAAAAAACAGCTATACCAATAAAACAGAGCTTTCCAAACTGTGTGTCGCGACACGTTAGTGTGTCGGCTGCAGTGTGTAGGTGTGTTGCATGAACATAACGAAAATCCTCTGACTCTATGTGAACTTGCATGCATTTTTACGCAGCAAAGGTGCCGATTAGTATGGTGCACTAGTATATTCCCCTTCCGTTGTATCTGTGTATGCACACCTCGGTCAAGGGATCATACAGGTACTGCGCATGCACAGTATGCGTAATCGGGTTGAAACAGCCGATTCCACATCACTTCCGGTGATTCGGCTGCACCTGAAATGTTGTGTTTGAGTAATTCCATGGGTCCAGTTTTTGGGATAGAACACCTTCTCGGCTGCTGCTTGATCGTCACTCGACGATGACAAACTTAAAGACACTGAAATGTGGATTATTAAAAATGCTTGCTGATGAAATTCCACTGAATATACAAAATCTACGTTCATCGCATCAACCTCATACATCTCATTAAAACGGTAAGAAGTAGTTTTTAGTGTTATTCAAATTTTTGAAATTCTTATACATATTTACATATTGTTGCACATAAATGACAACAATCTTGGAAATGTATGTTATTATCTTACAAATCATACATTTTTAAAAATATAATTGAAAGGTTTTAATGAAATATGTTGTGTCCTCATACATTTCACTATTACAATTTATATATGTGTTTCTCTTATAAGGGGTTATCTTATCCTCCGGTTTGCTCGTAAACCTGAATTAATGTGTCACGAAATGATGCGTGTCTAAAAAGTGTGTCACCAACATGAAAAGTTTGGAAAGCTCTGCAATAAAATTTCACAACATGACCCCATACCCTAACAATTCACCCTCAAAGTGCTCTCATCTAATGCAAAACTAAACCCCAAACCCTAACATCTGTACCTCCAAACAACCTTAACCCTTAAGGTCCCGTGACGTACATGCAGAAGGATAAGGGTATAAGGAATAAAACCAACAAGTAAATGGGTAAGAACGGGCCAATTTATTGAACACTTTTAAATCTATACATAAATAACACATATTAATCATTAATATGAGAATAGTCCTTGTCCCATAAGACCCATTCCAAGTTCAACATTTTCTATTTCCTTAGCATGGCCAAAACCAAAACAGGTTCATGCTTAAAACAAACCATTTTCCCATTTGAAGTGCCATTAACCCCAACTCCCCCAATTCTACCGGACCCATACAGCTGCAAATGGGTAACTTAACTACCAGATGTATATACCCGGTGTCAGCCTCCCTAGAGTTACCTCCCTAAGGATCCATCCTGAATTATTTTACCACCACTCAATATACTCCATCTGTGGCAAGGACACCACCTCCAGAGACCACAGGTAACCACACCACAAACAGGGTGTATTTAGAGGTCCTGGAGAAATTAAGAAAATGACCAAAATGTCATATAACGGACCACAGACCGTTACTTGGGGGCTCTTTTTGGAGCCATGCAAAACCCCTAAAAAAGAGACTGATGAACACGGTTACAGATCCCCATAGACTTTACATGGGAAAAGGCAGCACAGATCTGTTAAGCCATGCCGCTAGACCACCAGGACTGGAGGTAGGGGCAATGTGGAGATAAAGGGGAAATGTGGAGATGAAGATGGAGATATTGTGGAAGGGGAAATGTGGAGATGGGGGCATTGTGGAAGGGGCATTGTGGAGATGAAGGGGGCATTGTGGAAAGGGCATTGTGGAGATGAAGGGGGGCATTGTGGAGATGAAGGGGGCATTGTGGAAGGGGCAATGTGGAGATGAAGGGGGCCAATGTGGTCGGTGGGGGGGCATGGCAATTCTTGCACCAAGGCCCGGTGGCTTCTAGTTACGCCTCTGCCCCGGCACGATGGCCCAAGTCAGGATCACGATTTGGGTTCCCGTTACATGTCAAAAAATGAAGAAACAAAACAAACTCACAAAAAAACCAAACAAATTTGATTCTTAGTTCATACTGTCTTTTTTAATCCCACCAGAGACGTCCTCAAGCGGTTAAAGGATACTAACTCATGAAGTGGCAATGCTCACCTCAATGCAACAGTGCAAATGCTATAGATCCCTTGTGTCAAGCGCACTGCCTTGCAATGTTCTGGCGATGTGCCTAGCATCTAAGAAGTTAATATATCCTATTGTTTTGATTAGGGGGCACAAGCAATTGTCTTATTTATTTTCAATTTCCTTTTACTGATTACATTACCTGTTCTAAAGAAGCAGCTTTAGATTATAAGAGACACTTGGCCTTCGTGTTATGTCTAGGCCTACATAACAGAAACATAACTACATGCATTACTGGAGCCTGAGAGTCCTGCAGGAATTCTCCCACCACGCCAGCTAAACATAACATTAATAATAGCACTCAGAAGATTATTTAGCATAACTCAATACATAAACCCTGCAGCAAATATCTTAATACTGTTAGTCTCTGCAGTGTCTGACACTACAGTGCTCCTATACTGAGGCTGATTTACTAAGAAGAATTGGAGCAACTGTAGTGTTCTTCACGTTGTTGTTGTTGTGTCCAATTGGAGCAATTCTGGAGCAAACCAACTGCACCATTGGACACAAATAAAAAATTCTTAAAGTTCCCATTGATTTAAATCGAGATTTAACCCTTTGAGTGCCAGTAGGGTATGAAATGCATTGCTTCAAAATGCATTGCACACCCCTCTGGCAATCAAAGGGCTAATCTCTTTCATTGGATGAATTCAAGGGGTTAAAAGGCCCATTTATAAAAAAAAAAAGCTAATTTTTATTTAGAAGCATTTAGGAAAAAAGGTCAGTTTTTATTGGTATCCTATTGAAATGCCGCCCTCTATTTGGCGACAAACAGAAGTCCTCATTAAAAAATGTCACCTGAATGAAAAGGGCAACATCAGAATATAGTCCACATCAAAAGAGAGACATTCTGATGTCACAAGCTTAAAGAGATAGTAATACTTAAGTATTACAAATCCCTATATTAAAGCCCTAGTAAAAAAAAAAATGTATTGCCCCCAGTGTCATCTCTCAAACCTTTATGGTTTGAGAGATGAACGCTTCTAAAGTTGCCCTCTCCCTCCCCCTTCCCCATAGTCAGCATTCTAGCTGACTCAGGGAAATCCGGTCAGAGATCATTAGGAAGCTCTGCAGCAGAGCCGCGATCGCATTAACTAAAAAAAAAAACTTTCACTAAAACGGTCTTCTACGTGTGCTTGCCAACCAATCACAAACCAAGCACATGTAGAAGACCATTTCAGTGAAAGTTTTCTTTTTTAGTAACATGATCCGGCTGTGCTGGAGAGCCGCCTGAAAGTCGTACGACTCTGTTCCCTGCAGTCAGCTAGAATGCTGACTATGGAGAAGGGGGAGGGAAAGAGCAACTTTAGAAGCGATTATCTCTCAAACCATAAAGGTTTGAGAGATGACACTGGGGGCTATATGTTTTTTTTTTACTAGGACTTTAATATAGTACTTAAGTATTACTATCCCTTTAAGTGTCGGCAAGCCGAGTGGCCTCCATCTGTGCCTTAATCTTTTGAGTGCAAGAGGGGTCCGCAACTCATTGCAAAGAAAACCGTTTTTAATGAATTCTCATTTTGCTCCAATTTTAAGAGTACTTTGTGCCCCTAATTTGTCTGCCACCATTTTCTTGGTGTAATCTCAATCCTGTCAAAGTAAAAGAGATGCATAGATGGTCACAATGTTGGGACAAAATGTCACAAAAAGTTGCAACTGAGACTTTTCTTTGTGATTAGTACACATGTATAAAACTCATGGAACCATCTTTATACATACCATCTAGCGCATATGAATACAAGGACCCATTATTGTGTTTGCCTTAAAGTGGAACTACCACCCAATATAAAGTCTCCCCCAAATAATTAGGCATATGGCGATTAGCTTCTTAATAGTGTTATTATCTGCCACAAGTACCAGGTTCTGAAGTAATCCTGTTTCTTCATAGACTGACGGCCAGGCTTCTTGCTGTAGAGCCGTCTTCACGCCTGCGTGCCTTTCGGCTCCATGTAATGCCTCCTAGAGGAGACCGGGACGGACAGCGAAGGCACAAAGATGTCTCTAAGCCAAGATGTCTGCGTGCAAGCCTGGCTGTCAGTCTCTGAAGAAACAGAATTACTTCAGATTGTGGTACTTGTAGCAGATAATATATGTCGCTATATATCTAATTATTGTGGGGCGACTTTATTGGATGGTAGTTCCGCTTTAAATCATGGAAGCCCAATATGTGGCCCGTGGACCAAATGACACATGCCTGATTCCAGAGTGTGGTCCACCTGAGATTTAATTTTTTTTAATCTCACTCACTAACACACATGAACTAGTAGGCCAGTAACACCTAACCCCCTGACTGCCAGTATTTTACAGTTCAAGAATAGGAATCTGTTGAATATCAGTATTGTAATTAATCTGATCAATAAAATTGCTGACGGGCTATAATTCACCATCGTTATAAAAAATAATAATAATTGGCCCTCCTACTTATTGCTTTCTGATCATCTGGTCCATGATTGAAAAAATTTAGACACTCCTGGCTTTAATAATTTTTTTATACATCTCCCCCATTAAGCTTTCTTACTAGCAAGTTACAACAAATAAAGCAGCTTTGTGTAGAATATATGTTGATTGTGTGTGTAGCTATATAGGAGTGGAATGCCTACTGATTGGGCGTTTGACCTATGTGACTCCTAGTCATGGCAGTTCTGCATCGATTTAGCAAATGTCTTGCTTCCAGGTTCTTGTCCAATCTGTGAATCAAACCTTGGATGATCTGCCCTCTCACCCACCCTGACCTACAGAAACCCAGGATGGAGCTCAGAATACCTGGAATCCTTCTTTTCCCAAAGTATTTAGTGGTTCACTTAGGACTGGGGGCAAGAATGTCCAAATGAGGGGGATGCATCATAAAGTGGGCTTGGCTTGATTGGGGTGGATGAGATTTGGAGATGGGTATGAAAGGGGTTTGCCCTTAAAATGGGTGGAAGAACGGTGTGCAGAGTGACTGGAACTGGCAGTGAAGTAGGCAGAGTTACAAGGAAACTCACTGAGACCTGAGAATCAGCCTCTGTCTCCTGAGTACAGGTATTTAAGTATAAACATTGGATTCTCTGGGTCAGATCTAGAGAGTTCTCAGGTACTGGGGGTCCATCAGTGTAGGGCAGGGACCAACTTTCAGCTTTCCATGAGGATCCAACAAGATCTAGGTGCTCCTCTAACTAGGAGTAGACAACCTTTGGAATCCAGCTGTTGGGAACTACAATGCTCAACATCCCTATCTTAGAGGCAAAATCTTGGGTGTTGGTGGCGGCCATTTGATTATTATTTGATCTTAGATAGGGGCGCCTGTGGTCTTCTCTCCTTCCCATCTTCTTCTTTTGCTACAGATTCCTGTCATGGTCACTCTTCTGAACAAAGAACTAATTCTGATGTTCTCAAGCTCCTGAGAACTTCTACAGGAACTTTGCAGGCAGACAGGACTTCTGGACAACCTCCTTACTCTCCTCTCTCTCTGTCTCACTCTCTCCTGCTTTGTCTCCCCTCTTCTCCCTCACCCTCTCTCCTATTCACCCTCTTTCATACCTTCCAACATTTTAAATGGCCATAGAGGGAGACTTTTGTTTTAGGTGGTATTTCTTGGAGCTTGACTGGTGGGTAGGGCATTAACAAGAATTTCTAGGTTATTTCATAACATACTGACACCTCTTTGTGTAATACATTAGAGTTTTACAGCTATGGAGCAATGTGATACACTTATATATATACACACCACCCAGTCTCATCTCCTAAAAAGAGGGACATCAGGTGGAAAAGAGGAAGAGTGGGATTTAGGTTTCAAAGAGGGACTGTCCATCCTAAAGAGGGAAATTTTGGAGGTATGATCTCTGTCTTCTTCCGCATCCCTCATTCTGTCTCTCCCACTCTTCCCTTTTCCCTTTCCTATTTTCTTCTGTCTTCTATGCTTTCCAGCTTTTCTTCCCTCTCCTGCACTATTCAGCCACCCCACATCTCTCTTGTTCTTCCTGTACTCCCCATGACTCTCTTAGCCCATCTCACTGTCCATACAGGATTCTTTCCAAATCAGTTTGGACAAATCCAAAATCTTATTTGAGTCATACAAATCAATTCACAAAATGAATCAATGTTTCCTTCATCTCTGGTGCTGAGGTTAAAAATGTGATTCAGCCTTGAAAGAACATTTCTCCACAGAAAAAAGGCAAACAAAGCCCACACTAAAGTTATTTACATATTTGCTCCAAATTGGGAACAAACTAGTCACTGGTTCCAAAAATTGCAATCGGAATTTCTCCTTGGATCAACAACCCACCTGTATTTAATATAATAACCTTTTATATTGTTTCTTGCTAGAAATGTGTCCAACGTATTGGCTTCAGCCTTAATATGAAGTCCAGGGGAAGACCAAAATATGTTACTGGTGCTGACAGGCTTCAGGAAAATCTCAAGGTTAATGCATTTTGGATTTCCTGAAAATATTAATCACATCATATCTATTATTCTGAACAACCTGGAATTTGAAGTTGTTCTTTTTCAGTATTGGAGGACAATTGCTTTAGCTTCAATATCACTTTGGTTTCTGGAATTTCAGAAGGAGCAATGGCTGGTACGTTCTACAAATAGCAAAAAAGTAGGGGATTCATTGGTGCTGTAGTCACGTAACATGAACAAACACCATTGGGGGCACGTGTGATTGTGACACATTGGCAACAATGTATCAGTTTGGTGCTAAAGATGTGTTTTACCCTTTGAGCTTACTTGTGCGTTTATAACAATGGAGGAAGTACTAATATGATTTCACTGTGAAATAAGCAATGGGACCAATTTTAGTGCTGCACCTGCCTAATGATTTTTTTGACTAAGTTCAAGCAAAGAATATTAGCTTCAAAAGGCAAATTAGCACATTTCCCCACCCAGTGCACCTTTCATTGATGGTGTTGTGCTTTGTGACCACATTAATTTTTTGTATACAGTTCATTGAAATGAATGAATTTGTTTATTTATATAGCACCACAAGTGTACACAGCGCTTTACAATTTAAGAGTTTAGACAATACAGGGTTACAAGTGCTTTGCCAACTGAAACATTGGAAGTGAGGTCCCTGCCCAAAAGCTTACAATCTAAAGTAAATGAAATGTTATGTCATTGGTCGGTGGAGTCAAACACATTGCCGTTGTGCACATTAACCTTCTAAGTGCCAGAGGAGTATCTAATGCTTCACAATGTGTTGGATACCCCTCTGGCGATCAAAGGGTTAAGGGCACAAAAAACAAAAAGGAATAACAATTTTGTGGCAAACCAGCCACATCATTTGGAACAAATGAAAATATTTCCAACACTATCAATTGGGCTATTAAGATTCACTGAGTGGTGATAAAGTGGAGATGATTTTTTCAGTGATATCACTTCTCCAGTTCCTATCTTATTCTATGGAGCCTATGGAATATGATTTATTCAGCTTTGGAGATCTTAGTGCATAGTCTCCATAGAATAACATTGGTACTGGAGAAGTCATCTCTGCTTTATCACCTCTTTATCACACCTTAGTGAATCACCCCCCTTGAATGCTAGAGAGCTCCAGTGGCAGTGATTAAGGGTCCTGGTGCAAAATAATTTTTGGGTCCCCAAGACAGCATTGTTTCATTTACAATAGGCACATAAAGTTGTCTGGGTGCATTTGGAAAAAATGCCACTTCACATTTTATAAGATTCCTGGGAGGAGATGCACTAGATTCGATAAAGGTTCAAGATAGAGACCTTGGGGTTATGCACTAAGACGTGATAAAGAGGTGCTAAAGAGGCGTTAACTTCTCCAGTGATATCATTTCTCCAGGCCCTATGTTATTCTATGGAGCTAATGTACTAAGATTTCTCCAGCTTTGGGGATCTTAGTACAAAGACTCTATAGAATTACATAGGAACTGGAGAGGTGATAAACTGCAGAAGTCATCTCCGCTGTGTCACCTCTTTATCACCGATAAGTGAATATCCCCCCTTATGGTGTATTTGCACCAATTACATCTCTTCATATGCATTAACCCCTTAACGACCGGGGAATCCGGACGCGGACGCGACTCAACGACCACGGAGCAATTTTTCTTTATTGCTCCATTGCTTTCTGGACTCCCCGAACGGCGTGCAGCCGCGGGGGGAGCCAGGAACTCGATGACGTCATAGTACGTCATCGGTCGTTAAGTCAAATCGACCCTTGACGTACTATGACGGTCAAGGGTCGTTAAGGGGTTAAGATGTCTTTGCCATCATATCCTATGAAAATGCCACAATTACACTGACATTGCTATGGTTTCACCATGTCTTCACCAGATTTATGACGTTGCAGCATCTACTTTGACAGTGGCTTATTTGCATATTGAAATGCAGCTTAATGAGCCATTGTCATATTCCCATGAGTGTGTTTATATGTTAATGTGGCTATGTTTAATATGACCTAAGCACCAACAGCTGCTGGTGTCCCACAGTCCCAAATTTTCCAATCTGAGATGGAGAAGTTGCCATCTTCCCACAGCTTTCTATGGAGCCACAAAGGAGAGTTTGCTGCCTCTAGTGGAGAGCAGATATAGCATCTGCCCTCCCTCAACTCTCTGAGTGACATAGGAATGCACAACAATGCGTTGCAAACTCCAGTGGCACTCACAGGGTTATAACATAAACAATCCCCTGACCCACTTAATAGATATTCCAATACACGCAAAACCAGCAGATCAGCTGTTAAGTGTAACAGCTGCTATGTCAGTTCTATGTTTACCTAAACCATCTGATCAGCTGTTTAATGTATACAGCGAACTATCCACCGATCTGCTGATTCATGTAAATATAAGACTCTGCTACACTATGCAAGGCAAATGGAGCATTAGTACTTTGTTAGAGTGACACTATACTTTATTTTTAATGTAAAACATATGTTATAAAATGTTTTCTGCTAAGTAAAACAAGGGTTTTTCCACTGCTGGAAGATTTTCATTCAAAGGAATTATAGTTCAAACTTCATTTATTTTTTTTTTATTTTTTTTATTTTTTTACATCAGACTGTTAACAACAGTGTTAAGTGGGGTCAGATAGTCATGTATTTTTATAATACCCTCTGTGGGAGAGCTTAAGTCATTAACTATGAATTTCCATAATGAGTGTTTAGTACAGCATCCCCTGGTGACCACGGCAGTTTATTGTGGTTTACAGTTAAAAAAAAAGAAAATGTTTAACTGTAATAATGGCGGAATACATTTTTTTCCAGCAATCAGGTTCACTTGATGTAGATACAAGGAAAAGCCTTATATCCTATATTTTTAGATAAAAAAAAGTTTATACCTCATTTTATGATTATTTACCTCTCATTGTTGAATTCCTCAGTAATCATCATCCTCTGTCTGAAATCCACATTCCATACTTAACGCCTATACCATCGAGTACACCTTTGTCTTCATTATAAACTTATTTTGTCTACTTAAATAGAATACGTTTTTTAAGGAAATAATAACTCGCATTCAATTATTCTGTTTTATAGGAGTCTGTAATATTATATATAATAATGTCATTATTTCCTAAGTGTCTAGACAGAAGACAATGTGCATTTAGCTGCAGATTAACAGGGGGGCAGCACATGGAATATTGAAGTTGAATATTGTCAAACACAAAACTCTGTTCTCCACAAGGAAATTAAAATAATAGAGTCATTAAATAGAAACTTATGAGGATTCATTAAAATAAAGGATCTGTAAATGAATGTAGAAGTATGAAATTTAATGCCATACCAAATGGTCTACCCTTTTCAGATTTAAACCTTTGAGTGCCAGAGGGTTGTCGAGCTCTTTGCATCACAATACACTGGATACCCCCTTTGTCATTCAAGGGGGAAGATTCACTAAGTGGCGATAAAGAGGTGATAAAGTGGAGATGACTTCTCCAGTAATATCACATCTCCAATTCCTATGTTTTTCTATGGAGCCTATGCACTAAGATTTCTTCAACTGGAGATCTTAGTGAACAGGCTCTATAGAATAACATAGGGACTGGAAAAGTGATAAACTGGAGGGAGGAGATTCACTAAGCAGTGATAAAGAGGTGATAAAGAGGTGATAAAGTGGAGATGATTTCTCCAGTTTATCACTTCTCCAGTTCCTATGTTATTCTATGGAGCCTATACACTAAGATCTACAAAGCTGAAGAAATCTTAGTGCATAGGCTTCATAGAATAACATAGGAATTGGAGAAGTGATAAACTGGAGAAGTCATCTCCACTTTATGACCTCTATCACTGCTTAAAGGGATAGTAATACTTAAAATGTAAAAAAAATATATGTTGTAGGGTTTATCCCCCTGAGTAAAACAAGTGTTCTCCCACTGCCGAAAGGCATTACATTCAAAAGTTATTAATTTTCAAAGTTGAATTTTTTAGGTGCAATATCACAGTGGCCTGAAATTGTACAGTGGTGCTGTTGCTACGCGATCCTACGGACAGCTCTGGTCCCGGGACCATACATCTCCATAGGATGGTGTAGCAACAGCGCCACTGTACAATTTCAGGCCACTGTGATATTGCACCTAAAAAATTCAACTTTGAAAAGTAATAACTTTTGAATGAAACACCTTTCAGCAGTGGGAGTACTCTTGTTTTACTCAGGGGGATAACCCCTACAACATATTTTTTTTTACATTTTAAGTATTACTATCCCTTGAATGAATCTCCCCCAAAGTGTTTATCTTTTCTGGATTGATTATTTCTTTGGTTTAACTCCTTGGATGCCAGATGCGTCTCCAAAGCATTACTTCTCAATGTGTTCGAGACATCAGTAGAACTTTAAAATTTAAAGGAAAATTATCATTACATTTTATTAATAATCATATTTACTTTTAAACACAAGTTTAAAGGGACAGTGGTCACTGTATTAAAACATATACTTTTCTTTATACTTTTGGTGCCAAAGAGGTTTGAAAAGCATTGAAAAGTGCCATAAGACATAACTGTGTTTTGATATGCCTGTTGGGAACTGCTGCCTTGGCACATACCATAAAAAAAACAAAAAAAGAAAGAACCCTTTGAGTGCCAGAGGGGCACTGCATTGCATATCCCTCTGGCACTCAAAGGGTTAAACAGACCACCCCACAAACCAGTACAGTGGGTGAGGCCATCATAGTTGAGATTCCCCTCAAAACATGCTAGCAAGATCTCAAACTCAATTCACTGCGCATGGTCATTTTGCTTAAAAAATGTGTTGCAAGCTCCTCTGGTTCCTAATGTATTAAGTTGTGTCCTTCAATCTACCTACTGCAGTTTGAGAAATCTTCAAGCAACTGTCATGTCTGCCTCCATGGGCAAGACATCCATGACTGATCGAAGATGATATCTCTTGAACAAAGGTACAAGTGAAAAATTCATAGGGCCAGAGGGTTTTCTGGTCACGTTAAGATAATTTGGAGGTCATTACTAGAAGGAGTTCGATCTCCTTTAAAGTTCCACATCTGCCTCAGTGCATTTAACCCTTTGAGTGTCAGAGGTGTACTCAATGAATTGCAAAGCAATTTTTAATTTTTAAAGATCGTGATCTCGGCACTGCTAAAGAGCTGCCGGTTGCTCTGTGGACCGAATTCCAAATCTGTCCACTAGATGGCAGACTTGGCTGAAACAGCCAGGAAAAGAGAACTTTACTATAGTTTACATGTGAATATCTCCCAAACCATAAAGGTTTTGGGGATAAGACTTATATCATGTTTCATGTTTTTTAAGGGCTACAATATAAAATAAAATTATTTTCAAGTATTACTATCCCTTTAAATCAATTTGTTATGAATGGAGATCATGAACAAAGCTTATGTGTGGGTGTGGCCAGTGCAATCCCAGTGCCAGTGTATCAGGCATGTGTTGCTGATTTATAGTGGCCGTATTACTTGCCAGATCATGTAATACTATAATGTCCAGTTTATATATACATTTGAGTAGAGCAGGAGAGTTGTTAGACCTTCATGTTATCGACTAAAGGTAATTTCTGTGCTACTCAACAGTGGATGGCACTGGGGCTGGGGTAAGGGGTATAAACATTAAGGGTTGCAGAGGGTGCACTTGTTACAATGTCTGGCATCAAAGAGGACATATCGGTCCTGGATGCCATATGTTTGAGATATGCCTCAGTGAGAATGTCTTTTGTTAGTGATACCCAAAAATGTTCGTACCTGAGCCCTCTAATGGCTGGTTATGCCACTGGCTTGGGGCATGAGGGTGAAGTGAGTGTGTATGAGCGAGAGAGATTGAGAAAAAGAGAGAGTGTAGACATACACACTTTTGTGTGATTGTGTGTGTGTGTGTGTGTGTGTCTGTGTGCTTTTGTGTATGAGTGTGTGTGTATGATTGTGTATGTGTGTGTGTGTGTGTATGGGTGTGTATGCGTGTGTATGGTTGTGTATGTGTGTGTGTGTATGTGTGTGTGTGTGTGTGTGTGTATGGGTGTGTATGTGTGTGTGTGTATGTGTGTGTGTGTGTGTGTGTATGGGTGTGTATGTGTGTGTGTGTATGGGTATGTGTGTGTGTGTGTCTCTGTGTGCTTTTGTGTATGAGTGTGTGTGTGGATGTGTGTGTGTTTGTGTGTGTATGAGTGTGTATGTGTGTGTATGTGTCTATGTGTGCTTTTGTGTATTAGTGTGTGTATGTGTATGTGTGTGTGTGTGTATGGGTGTGTATGTGTGTATGTGAATGTGTGTGTGTGTGTGTGTGTGTGAGCATGCGTGTGCATGGGTGAGATTCACTAAGCGATGATAAAGAGGTGATAAATAGGAGATGACTTCTCCAGTTTATCACTTCTCCAATTCCTATGTTATTCTATGGTGCCTATTCACTAAGATGTCTTCAGTGTTGGAGATCTTAGTGAACAGGCTCTATAGAATAACATTGGAAATTGAGAAGTGATAAACTTGAAAAGTCATCTCCATTTTATCACCACTTTATCTCCACTTAGTGAATCCCCCCAAATGTTTGTGTATAAGCATGTATGCGTGTGTCTATGTGTGCATATGTGTGTGTGCATGTGTGTTTGTATGAGTGTATCCAAGTGAGTGTGTGTACATGTGTGTGTGTGTAGGTGAGCGCGCTTGTATGTGTATCTGTGTGCATGTGGTAGAAACTGGCACGGACAAAAGATTTCCTTGCCCAGTGGCGCCTAAATTGTAAATCCTGCCCTGAAACCATCAACAAGTCTGTCTCCAAATCAGGAAGACTCAAGAAATCTGGATAATTCCTTCTAAGATTTGAAAAGAAAATAACACCTAAGCCAATGTCATTATAATGGAGAGTTGATGACAGTCAGCGTTGTCCAAAAACAATTTTTGGGCCACTGTACACCTTACACTTTGGGGGCGCCTTGCCACATACATGACACACTGTCATATATATATACTCACAGTCTAGAATTGCACTATAAGCTAAATAACATCTCAGACGTTCAGGCAGGAAATCTTTAAAGCTTGGCTCACTCTTACTTTTTCTAAGGCATCAATGAATCTTGTATTGCTTGTTTGTGCTGTTCCAGACATGTGCAAAATAAACTTTGTCAAGGATGATTTATATATACGGAAGCCGAAAAACAAACTGACATTTCTCACCCGTCAAATTACTTCGGTCTATTCATTCTAGGGTTTTACCCGGGAGGTATTAAACACTTAGGCAATGCTCCTCTTGCATTTTTTATAGACATTAATTTAAGCTGGGCATCCTAAATCACTAAGGAACAAATAGGTACATGTTGTAGACAGCAAGCAAATAGTTCTTAGGTTTCTGGTTTTAATTGGCCAATGTTAACCCCTTGGATGAAAGAGATCCCCATTGCACTGCTTTGCAATGAGTTGGAGACCTCAATAGCTTTCAAGTTGTTTATATTGGGAGAGTTGCTGTTGGGACAGATCCACTGAACTCTGCCAAGGATTTGATTATTACATGATTGTTCACTTCACTGTATCCCTGTTAGGAATTTCTGTGGCACTGCTGAGCTATTCAAAATGGAGAAAATCTTTTAATGCTAAACTATGCCTGTAAGAAAAACTACTACTTTAAGGTTAAAGGGATAGTAATGTTTCACAATAACATCAGCTCCAATTAATTTTCATAGTATTTGGGCCATGGAGAGTGTTATTTCAATACTGTCAGAGCTGTAGTTCAAGAGTAATTGACTGATAAAGTATCCCCCTCCCGTCTCTTTTACTGATGTAACACTGCTCACCTCAGAGCAGCAAAACTGTCCAGATGGATCACAGAGAGGGACAATTGTCAGTGAGCATAAGGAAAAACCTGAAAAACTTGTAAAGAGAGGCAGGGTTTTCCTTACGTTCACAGTAAGAAGATTGTTCCTTGCTGTGACCTGTTCAGTCAAGAGACTGGATTCCATCTGAGGGGAGGTGGCTTACACTAGGTAAAAGGGGCAGGAGTAGGATACTTTATTATTCAGTTACTGTTGAACTACAACTCTGATAGCATTGACAGTATTGAAATAACACTCTCCATGGCCCAAATAATATGAAGATTAATTGGAGCTGCTGTTTTTAGGAAAAATTACTATCCCTTTAAGGGGAGCAATCACATGATACACAATAGTTTTCCAGGGCTAATATAACAGGGATTACTATGCTGTGCCCCAGAAAAGTCAATTCAGGGGTTTAGAAAACTGAACCTTATAGACATGGTTGGCAATTCCTGCTAAAAGAGTGTATTTTTTTTCTAAATAGGAAGGTACCAGCCTGCCTGGGAACTCTCCGGATTTGTCCTGGAGACTTTAGTTTTAACAGTGAATTATCTGGTCTACGGGGATAGTGGCTGATTCTCCAGTGGTGGGTTCTTATGAAACTCTGCCCACTTCTCCTCCTTCCCCACCCAGTTCTTCCCATTTTCCACCCACTTCTCCTCCTTCCCACTCTGTTCCTACCATTTCCCACCCACGTCACCCCACTCCCACCATGTTTGTCCCATTTCCCACCCACGTCTCCTCCTTCCCACTCTGTCCCTCCCATTTTCCTCCTTCCCACCCTGTTCCTCCAATTTTCCTCCTTCCCACCCTGTTCCTCCCATTTCCCACCCATGTCTCCACCTTCCCACTCTGTTCCTCCCATTTCCCACCCACTTATCCTCCTTCCCACCCTGTTCCTCCTGTTTCCTGCCCAATGCTCATCCTTCCCACCCTGATCCTCCCACTCCTCGCCCACTTCTGGAAAATGTATGGTAAGGCCCTCCCACTCACTAGTAAGTTCCACCCCTTTGGGTACAAATCATATAATTTATATCCCCCAACATCACCACAGGAGCAGAAGACAAAGCTCCCAGGTATGGGTACCAGGTGACTTATTTAGTAATGGTTTAAGACATTGCTGGAGTTTTGTAATGGTGTATTGCTCTGCTAGTATCATGTAATAAAAGGGACAAATGAAGAGGCAGGGTCGGATTTACATCCCAAGCACCCCTAGATTAGGCACTCTAGGTGCCTTTGGCCCCAACCATGGCCTCACCTCTATTTGCTACATGGCTCCTCCCTCAGTCCCATCTATTATTCTTTGGTACAAGCAAAGCCACATTTAAAAAAAAATGCATTGGAGATATCCCTCTTGCAATCAAGTGATTAACTAGTAGTTTGTAAAGGGGTATAAAACTGTAAAATTGCTCTGGCCACACCCACAACTCAGAATGTGGGTGTGGACATCACAGTTGAGGCACCCCTCCAAAATGTGGCAGTCTAGGCAGATACCTACTCTCCCTATTGGGATATCCGACCCTGCAAACAGGGTCCTCAATGTGGCTGAAAATCCAGCCTGCCCTGTAATACAGATGAAGTCAGAGGGTTAAAAGTCTCTGAACTTAACCTTTTGAGTGCCGGAGAGGTAACCAACGCATTGCAACACAATATATTAGTTACTTCTCTGGAACTCAAAGGGTGAAGGGTGAGTAAAGGGTGAGTAAACATTGTTTTTGATTTTCACATACAGCAACTGATTAACCCTCTGAGTGCATTGGAAAGCAATGTGTTGCGTACCCCTCTGACACTCAAAGGGTTAATGCTTAAAATCATTCTACCTGTACTTTTTTTTTTTTTTAGCTTAACCTGTTTTTACAGCTTTTTATATCCATGGCAATGAATTCCCAGTATGATTTGTTCCCAGAGAGCTCTCTGTCAGGAATAGTGAAAGCAGGGATAGCGATACAAATTAACACTATTCCTGCAGCAATGACTTGAGGGAGGATGCTATGAAGCTATTAGCACAAGTGATAAAAGTTATAGAACACAGAGCACTGTTCTTCGTATGTTGAAAAGGACACATAGATTGGAGGCACATAGCTATCATGGCTCAATCCCTATAGTCTTCTCTGCTACAGTGATAGTCAGAGGTGTAACTAGAACCCTCCAGGCCCTGGTGCAAGATGTGTCATGGGCCCCCACACCCCCCGACCATGTTGGCACCCGGGCCCTCCACAATGCCCGCATCTCCTACCTCCCAATCCCTGGTGGTCCAATGTAGTGGCAGGAGACACGAGTTTGCGAGTTGAGCTCCCGCGTGGTCCTCTTTTGTAATGCAGAGAGATGGGAGATGATGTCATCTCCCAGCGCTCTGCATTACTAGAGCTCCGGAGGGAGATTGCAGGTGCCAGGCAGAGGGGTCACAGGGGGCGGACGGGCCCTGGAGTGACGGACCCCTATAGTTACGCCACTGGTGATAGTGTTAAACTTAGGGGTGGTAAAATCTCATTGTGAAAAAAAAAAAAGAAAAAAATTACAATAAACTGCAGTTTTCTATTGTAGTCACCAGGTGGCATTTTATCACTGTTCACAATAAAGCTGCATTATTTCTATAAGCATGATGAAGGGATTTTCTAAGCACTGTCATACTCCTTTCACCATGCTTGGGCAACCTCTGCCGGATGGTAACATTATACAAGCATTTTTGGGAATCCCCAGAGAAGCATCAGAAAGGACATTTTGAGCACAGTAAAAAGTGCATGACAAGTGAGCCCCCTGACGTTGAGCGTCTCTCTATAAGACCATATTATGAAAGCTAGAACATCACATACAGCCTCTACCAGCTTGTCTGGAATACAAAAAGATGTCTTTATCCATATATCCAATTCACTTGGAAAATACGATTGCTACTGCACATATAAAAGATTCAACAATAATATCTTTGATGACACTCACCCCTTCACTTGAGGGCTCGGTGGGCCCGGTGATGCTCCCATCAATCGTAGCAAGAGATTTCCACAGACAAGAGGACAACAGGAAGGGAGCGCTCACGGTACCACCACAGTAAAGTGTAACCACTTCAGATTTTTTGTAAACCTTATGATTTATTCAGATGTTTAAAAGTACCAAACATGAAGAACATCCCACATGAGGGGGAATACAGAACAGAACACATGTCCACCTAACTCGTTTTGTGTGTAACAAATACACTTAATCTGAAGTGGTTACATGGTGCTGTGTTGGTACCGTGAGTGCTCCCTTCCTGTTGTACTCTCCCCTTTATCCATATATCACCTTCATGTGCACGGCTCACATTCATAGATTAAGATCAACCATATTTCAGGCTGCATTCAACCATTCCCTGATCAATTCGAATATTAGTTCTGGTCAAAGGGGGAAATTTCCAGAGTTCCTTCATGTATTACTCAGGTATAGTAAACCAAGTGTTACACAATATGTACTATGATTTTCTCTTTGTCAACTAGAACTACTTTTAGATGCTCTGTATGCACTAGAAATGCAATATTTTGCCATTGTTATTTTTCTGTTGAGATGTCCACAAATGTAATTGAATCTATATTTCATTTAACTTAATAAAACTTTTAAAAATCTAAAAAATAAAAAAAAAGTGCATGACGGGCATTGGGGCAGTTTACTGAATTCCTGAGGCCACCAGTGGAACTGTGAACAGAGGCCCCCAAATATAGGTAAACATTTACGATTGTCTGAGGGTTAGATGTATCCTTCTTCTCCGCTTCCTAATTGCTAGAAAAGTAGTCACATTTATGCTTTGAAACCAGAACAATCTCACTCATCACTGACCATGAGACGACAGGATAAAATAGGTTTCTTTATGTAAAACTTGGACTGATGGGAACCCAAGATGAGGCTCCGGTGAACACTGGTTACGCCTATGCATTAAAATGCCTACAGAGCCGTATTTTCATCACAGGTGGTCCTAGACAAGGCACGCTAGGTGCTCTTACCTACTCCCTTGGCTACAACCTCACTTCTCACATGACCACACCCCCAGTCCCATCCACTGTTTACTGATATAGAAAATACCCTTGGCCTATAACAAGCAAAAATGAAAAAAGCTTTAATCCCTTGGTTGATAGAGAGATCTCCAACACAATGCTCCAAAATGCATTGGAGATGTCCATAGTATCCAAGGGATTCAATAATAGCCTGTAAAAAATGTATATATCTAGTAAGAAACATTAAAATTGTCCTTGCCACACCCATAATTCAGAATGTGGGTGTGGCCAGCACAGCTGCTCGATAATCAAACAGCTATCAGTAACACAGCCACAGTATAACGGAATACTAGGCAATATTCCTGTGGTAAAGTAACGTCAAGTGTAAGAAAATAAATTCATAAAAAAATAACTGATTTAGTGGAGGTATATATATTGTAATTTTTCCTACTAAGTAAAACAAGGGAACACTTAAAGGGATAGTAATGGCTGCTTTTAACAAAGTTTAATATTGTAGATATTAAATGCTCTACCTGACAGCATGAGATCCTGGTCCCAGGACCGGCCGGAGACTCTTCAGCAGAGCCGAAATAGCACTATCTAAAAATGAATAATTAATTGGAATGGTCTACAAAGTGTGCCTGATTTGCAAGTACACTTTGTAGACCATTCCAATTAAGTATTTATTTCTAGATATCACTATTTCGGCTCTGCTGAAGAACCTCTGTCGGGTCGCATGACCAGAATCTCATGCTGTCAGCTAGAGCTCTGACGTCTGTGAAAGGGGGGAGGGAGGGGGGAACTTTAGAAGATATATCTCTCAAACTATACATGTTTGAGAGACTGGACTTACACCGATTAATTTATTTTTTTTAATATCTACAATATGAAACTTTGTTAAAAGCAGCCATTACTATCCCTTTAATACAGCTCAAACCTGTTTTTTTTTTTTTTTTAATAATTATATTGCAATTTACTGTTGTTGACACAAGGTGGTGTTGATTCTTTCACTTACTATGGAGTGACGTCATCTGCTACTCAAGTTCTTTCATTGAAGGTACAATAAAAATGTGCCTTTTGGACATTAGTTAGCATTATTTGATTAAATTATTATAATATTTGATAATTTTAATATTTGATAATAATTTGATAATTATTATAATAATAATCAGTAATACATTTTAAAGAAAAATATTCTCACAGTGAAATTACCCTTATTATACTCACCAGGAAGTCATTTTTCATGAAGAAAAACATTCGCTATTCTTTAAAGGGATAGTAATACTTAAATATTACTAATCCCCATAGTGTAGCTGTTTAAAAAAGAATTCAGTTGCCCCAGGTTCATCTCTCAAACCTTCATGGTTTGAGAGATAACCGTTCCCCCCTCCCTCCCCCTTTCCTGAAGTCAGCGTTGTAACTGACTGCAGGGGAAGCCTGTCGTACGACAGTCTTGCGGCTCTGCAGCAGAGCCGAGATCACGTTAGTAAAAAGAATTATTTCACTGAAACGGTCTTCTACGTGTGCTTGGTTTCCAAGCACACGTAGAAGACAGTTTCAATGAAATAATTCTTTTTTTACTAACGCGATCTTGGCTCTGCTGCAGAGCCGCCTGATGAAAATAAGACCGGATATCCCTGCAGTCAGCTACAATGCTTGCATACACTGACACGTAAATAAAGCTAAATATATAATAAACTATTGTTTGTAATAATGGGTAACAAAAATATAAGCACTTTTGAAATCTCTTCAAATCACATTTGTTTCAAATTGACAGCTCCACTGTAACCGCTTCGATTGTTCTACAAATGTAGCGCTACGTCAGTAAAACCCACTAATTACATCATTATATAGCATATGGTTGGGGAGATTGCCAGCACTATGACATCACCGCTTGAATGGTGTTGATGAGTTTAGTACTGTGTGTGTATTGGCATTCTGGTAATACATGCCTCTTCTCAATGAAAATGATAGAATTGGCATTACTCTTTGTACCATTTATTTAGATAGATAAACATTGTGCAACTGTGCTACATTTTTCCATGAAGTAAATGATAAATTGTTAAAACATAGTTCATAAAAATAGTCCTTGCCAGGTTTTGGCACTTTAATTTAGGCATTGGGAAAATACAGTCCACAGACTTCATTTAGCCCACTGACTGCTTTTAATTGGACCATGAGTCTGGCTGGATTCTGAACAACTCAGAACTTACAGCTGTGCTGTATACAGAGAGAGATCACTTCTGGCTTTCTATGCAGAACAGTGATACATCAGGTCAGTTTTGTTTTCAGAGCACAAAGTTGATACAATGCATTAGTCTTCCAGTAAATAGAAGTCAGAAGCAATCAGAATCTTTGTCTGTGCACCAGCACATCTGGTAATGTAATCCTTTATTATTCTCACTCAGAACTCTTCATTTCTCTCATACCACTCAGTCGCATGCACACACATATAGACACACTTAGACACACACATACACTTTTAAAAGATTGCATTTAAAACATTGTGCATCTGCACTCCACATTCAACATGTCTCCGTGATGAAAAGGGCGACATGATAATCTCACCCTGCTATAAGCACTTATAGCGCTTATAGCAGGGTGAGATTCTCGTGTTGCCTCCTTAAATGCTGCAGCATTGACCACATGCCATTGTAGCATGGTTAACCCTTTCAGTTTATTTGTAAATGGGTTTATTATTCCTGAATCTGGATCTAGCCCACTTTAAATCCCTCGGACAAGGGGTATTGCTGCTGTAGACTCATTACTCTAACCCAGGAGTGTCGTACAGGAACCCACAAGGGACTTGTAAATGGCTCATGGACTGCCTGTGATCTCCTGGTACGCAATTTCATTTTTTGTCTGGCATTCAAAGGGTTAAGCTACATATTGAACAAACATAACTAGGATTTTTAGTCCTTTGATATGTAGCTTAACCCTTTGAGTGCCATCACATCGACATGTTAAATGCTGCATGCAGCCACACTGTTTTTAATGCAACCTTTGAAAGGATACCCACAGATACACACACTTGCATACACAAACACACTCGCATACACACACATACAGACACACACAGATACACACACGCACACACACACACACAAACATACTCACATACACACACAAACACAGATACACACATACAAATAAACACAAACATAAATGCACCTCCCTCACTCCTTAATAGTGGTGCCAGGGTATCATTGCTTTGGCAGAGTATGACAGTAAATTCACTGTATAATATACATTTACTGATCAATGTATACAAACACAAATGCATGTCTGTGCACATCTGTGTGCATAACTGTACATTGGCTTGTGTATTTTGTTGTGTAATTGTTTCGAGATATAATTACAACTTCTGAAAACAGTAAACTGACATTGTTTCCCTCCAACCAAAACAATTGCCCAACCTTGGAGCAAATTAATTTTAGCCTATAGGAATCTCACTGATGCCTCCTGCCCACTCACCTTAAAGTTTGTTCTTCAGGTTTACATATAGCAACATTTGACGGTGACCTCCAGATATACCCATTAACATCACAAGTTGTTTTTTGTTTTCCCATTTTCAGCTGAACTGTTCCATTGCACGGTCAGGCTGTACCAGGCCCTGTATTATAATCTCAGTCGAAGTAGGGAGACATGATTAGTGAGCTCTGAATAACCAGTCAGTGGTACGGTTGGTAATACCCTTGGCTTGTGGCCAACGTGTTATGGAGGACAATGTGCGACCATTGATCTGCTGGTACTGATAGCAACAACTGTATGATGTTTAAACCCCTCCCCACAAAGGAATGTTCACCTTAGAACTTTTCACCCTTTGAGTGCCAAAAGGGCAACAACACATTGCTTTGCAATGCATTGGATAGCCCACTGGCACTCAAAGGGTTAATTCATTGAAGATTGAGGATAAGGACCAGAGGGAAGTTAAATTATTTTAAAACAATGTGAAGGGTTAAAGGGATAGTAATACTCCGTTTTATCTTTATTTTATATTGCAGGCATTAAAAAAACATTAAGAACGATATAAGTTTTATCTCTCAAACCTTTATGGTTTGAGAGATATTCACAAGCAAAGTTTCCCCTCCTGCCCCTTATACCTAGTGTAAGCCATCTCTTCTCAGATGTGGAATCTGGTTGCTAGACCAGACAGATAACAGAAGGGGACAATCTTCTTCCTATCAGAACAATGAAAGCCCTGCCCCCCTTGACAAGTTTTTCAGGTTTTTCCCTTATCTTAATTGAAGATTGTCCCTCTCTGTAGTCTACCTGGGCACCTCCCTTCTGATCTGACTGAACAGTGTTACATCAGTAAAAGGGG
This sequence comes from Rhinophrynus dorsalis, assembly GCA_037306005.1. Taxonomy (NCBI): domain Eukaryota; kingdom Metazoa; phylum Chordata; class Amphibia; order Anura; family Rhinophrynidae; genus Rhinophrynus; species Rhinophrynus dorsalis. The sequence continues at coordinate 47,603,220 of CM074727.1, read as the reverse complement.
CGGGAGGGGGATACTTTGTCATTGAATTACTCTTGAACTACAACTCTGACAGAATTGAAATAACACTCTCCAAGGTCCAAATACTATGATGATTAATTAGAGCTGCTTTTATTATGAAACATTACTATCCCTTTAAGATTACCATGTGCAGTGAGCAGAGATTGAGGTGATGTGGTCCTGCTATCAACTGTCATGCCTGCCTCCATGGAGATTACATCCAGGACTTACTAAAGTGATTATCACATGAACCAAGGAACAAGGGAAAATACATAGGAGGTTTTACACTAAGAGGTGATAAAGAGGTGATAAAGTAGAAATGACTTCTCCAGTGATATCTCTTCTCCAGTTTCTATGTTATTCTATAAAGTATATGCGGTAAGATTTCTCCAGATATAGAGATCTTAGTGCATTTGTTCCATAGCATAACACAGGAACTAGAGAAGTGATATCACTGGAGAAGTCATCTCCACTTTATCACCTCTTTATTACGTCTTAGTGCATAACCCCCATAGTGTATTTTCAGGCCCTAGTAAGGTAAGGATGTTATTATTATTAGCTTTCTTTAACCCCATGAATGCTTGTGAGTCTTCAGCATTAGTGCAAAAGCTCATAATAGGAGTCATACCCAAAAACCAGAAGGTGCATAGACAGGTAAACTGGGAGGCAGATTTGTCTTCTAGTGACCTGAGCAATGAGGAGGTTTTAGGGCATATCTGCAAGGGGCCATGTATTCCCTGCAATATCTTCAAGCAGATGAAGCAATTATCTTATTGTCCCTATACTGTATACATTCAAGACCATCCACATTAGCTTACAAGAGGTATAGTTGCATACCTCCCAAGTGTCCCTCTTTAGGAGGGACAGTCCCTCTTTTAGACCCAAATCCCTCTGTCCCACACTGGTGTCCCTCTTTTTAGGAGATCAGACAGTGTGGTGTGTATATAAGTGTATCACATTGCTCTACAGCAATAAAACTCACATTAATGTTTGTATAAATGTCACTATATGTGTATATAAATTAGTCTGTGTAAATAAAATACTTTGGTCTTGTTATAAATCATTTATTAAGTTTCACAAGTAGGTGTCAATAGGTCATGAAATAGCCTAAAAATTTTTGGTAATGCCACGCCTACCAGACACACCCCCAGAAACACCCCCCAAAACACAAGTGTCCCTCTTTGGCAATTTGAAATGTTGGGAGGTATGTAGTTTTCTAGGGAAGCAGTGGGCAAACTAAGGCCCCCAGCAGCAGCAGAAGACTACCATCCAATGGATGACTGGGGATAATAGGTGTTGTAGTCCTCCACAGCTTCAGGACCAAATGTTGCTTATTCCTAATCTAGGGCCTAGGTCAGTCCATTCTCCCTACACTTTCTCTGTTGAGCCTGATTGGTTTAAAACAAAAAAATTATTCCCAATTCCCTCCATGGACCCTGGTCTGTGTGGTTATAATGTATGTTTGATAATGGCAGGGCCCATTTAAAGGGATAGTAATACTTAAGTATTACTAATCCCTATAGCAAAGTACTACTTAAAAAAAAAAGTATTGCCCCCAGTGTCATCTCTCAAACCTTTATGGTTTGAGAGATGATCGCTTCTAAAGTTACCCTCTCCCTCCCCCCTCCCTGCAGTCAGCATTCTAGATGACTCAGGGAAATCCGGTCAGAGATCATCAGAGAGTCGTACGACTTTCAGGTGGTTCTCCAGCAGAGCCGAGATCGCGTTAACTAAAAAAAAAAACTTTCACTAAAACGGTCTTCTACGTGGAAGACCATTTCAGTGAAAGTTTTCTTTTTTAGTAACGTGATCCGGCTGTGCTGGAGAACCACCTGAAAGTCGTACGACTCTCTTCCTTTCAGTCAGCTAGAATGCTGACTACAGGGAAGGGGGAGGGAGAGGGCAATTTTCGAAGCGTTCATCTCTCAAACCATAAAGGTTTGAGATATGACACTGGGGGAAATACGTTTTTTTTTAAGTAGTACTTTGCTATAGGGATTAGTAATACTTAAGTATTACTATCCCTTTAAATCCTTGCACATATTCTCATCAGTGTGTGGTTACAACCACATAATTGAATACATTGATGTTGCAGCACTAAGGGCCATATGTTCAAAGAAGTAGTGAATTAGCTTTTGTCATTTATAACATCATTAATATTTTCAGAGAGTGCTGGTTGTGATTGGAAATATGTCATTTGTCGTGACTGAAATTGTTGTATGTAACGACAAAAAAAGTCTTAAAAAATGTCTTAACTAATGACAAATATGTCTTAACTAACGAAAAAATGTCTTAAAAATGTCTTAACTAAAGACAAAAATGTCTTTAAAAATGTTTTAACTAAAGACAAAAATTCTCACATTCAGAACAAATTCCCTCCACTTTTTTCTTAACGTACAAATTTTTTCTCGTTAGTTACGACAAGTTTTCGTTTCCTCTCTACGACACTGGAGAATAGTTTAGCCCCATCCTTGCCCCGCCCCTTTGACCATCAATTCTGGAGTTGTCTCGTACACAACGGACATTACTTGTTTTTTGTCTATACTCTATAGAAAATATGTTGTTCATGCATTCAATTACAATTTTTTGTTGTTATGCCTTTGAACATACAGCCCTAAGAGGAACTGGAACATTTCTGCAGGAAACCAACTATACCATATTGGGCAAAGAAACATGCCCATTTTGATTTAACCCTTTAAATTAAAAATAGGTCAGAGACCTATCTAGCACACTAAGGGTTAAAAGCCTCATTTAGATAAACATAAATGTGGAGGATTTTTTTTATTTTATCACTCTGGTTCAGATGGTTTGCTCCAGATTTGTTCATTTTCTCCTTAATCCGTTTAGTGCCAGAAACACAACACAATACATTGGATACCTCTCTGGCACTCAAATGGTTAATACATCAACCTCATTGGACATCATGGATAAAGTTAAAGTGGAGAAAGTCTAGGGCAGAACAGCTACAATATAGGGGAAAATTAAAAATTCCCCAAATTCCCATTTGTTTCCTATGGTGCAGTTGAATTGCCACATAATTGCTACACTTTGCTTCTATACACATGAGCCATTGTATCCACAACAGCACAGGATTCTGGGTTATGATGTCATAATGTTGAGACTGAAAGCTCATAATGACTGATTTCATGTTCCTGTCCTCTTCACCACAGGTCACTTTGTGCTAATTCCTGCTATATAATTACAATTTTACAAGAGTAGCACAAGCCAAAAGTATGAGGCATGTGAACCAAGTAATGCGTCTTCTCTATACATACATTATAACCCCAAACATAATATTATCGAGGCTACTAACAATGTACTACTGAATCTCACATACAAAAAGTGCTTGTACTGAAAAAACATAAAAACATCCTGTTAATCGTCTTAGGCAGCTAATGCCATTTCCCAAATCCTCTTGATTGTATTGTATTGTTTCTTTTATCTAATTTTTGCTATATCTGAAAATTTTAACCATGGAACACAAGGGTGTTAAAGAGTTTGATGGTCCAGTTCAGAGACTAAGATGCTGAATCTGAACACAGACATCTCACATTGGCCAAGAAAAGTCATCTGAGAAGCATCCATTCTGGTGAACATCCTTGACCCCAGGCCCCAGAGTACAAAGAAGGGCTGGGAGTGAAAGTTTACAAATTACATGCTTTGCCTCACAAGGTGGGCTGGGTTTTGTTATGGGTGGGATGGATTAGGGGAGAGTCTATGCAAGGCTTACCTTCAAAGTTGGCCAGTTGGTTGGGAAGTGGGCAAGGTGAGCAGAAAGTGGACAGGGTTACAAGAGATCTCACCAAGCAGGAGAAAGAGTTTCTGACCGAGGACTTATGGTAATAAACACTGAAAAACTGAGCATTCAGAGAACAGCCATCATTTCCAAGTATGGATCTGTCACTTTTAGAAATTTGGTCACAGGGAATCTCTAACCACTGGATTTTGCACCAAAGTCAAAAAGATCTAAGCATTAAAAGGATGGATGCCAGGTTATTTCTGTGGAAAACACAAACCTAAGGCCAACAGCTCATGTTAGTTTTGCTCATTAACACTTTGAGTGCGAAAGGGGTATCCAGTGCAATGCATTGCGATGCATTGGATACCTCTCTGGCACTCAAAGCATTAAAATTGGACCCATAACCCTAAGACAAATTTAGTTAGTTTAGTAAAATAAATAATATGACCCCCAGGCCATCCCATACAGCCCCTTTGTTTATAAGGAGGGGGTAATTGTAGGGGGAAGGCAAGTGCCCCCCTTGCCCCCCCCCTTCCAGATTCCCATGATAATTAGTTATGTTTGAGACAAAATCCACTGCTCACTGTGCTATAAGAAATGTCCCCATTTTATGGACATTGTCTACATTCATTTATAGCATGACTAGTGTAAAAGCCTGTGTACATGGCCAAGGTCTGAGTGATGTTATCCCTTTGAGTGCCAGAGGGGTATGCAACGCATTGCTAGGGTTAAGAGGCCGGTCCTGCTCTGCGTCCTGCCTCCAAAGCAGTCATGCACTGTAGAGACTGCCCGAAAGCACAGAATGCTCCCAGCACAGAACTCCCAGCATTCCATACTCCCAGCATTCCATACTCCCAGCATTCTGTGCGTTCGAGCAGTCTCTACTGTGCATGACGGCTTCTGACAAACATCCTAGTGAATTATTATATAGGATATGCAGAAATATGGCCCAAGAAAATAAATCAGTTTAATCTTTAATTGTTGACACAGTAAAATATTTCATGCAATGCCGTACTGTGTCACTGACAAAGTTTAATTGGATTTCTTAGTAACTTTTTAAATTACAAACAAATTAATAGAGCAGCATATAAGACATTTTTATTACCGTTTAACCACTGATGGCTAAAGGAGGTGTGTGCAAAGCATTTTTAACCCTTTGAATGCCAGTACAACACATTGTATTGTAATGATTTGTGAACCCCCCCCCCCCCCGGCACTCAAAGGATTAATCCCAATAAAAGGTTTAAAAAAATGCAATATAATGAAAAAACTGAAATAGTTCAGGATTTAATCCTTTGGATGCCAGAGAAATATCTAACTGTTATCATTAACAATATCTCTTCTTAAAGGGATAGTAATGTTTCAAAAAAACAACAGCTCCAATTAATCTTCATAGTGTTTGTTATTTCAATACTGTTAGAGTTGTAGTTCAAGAGTAATTGAATGATAAAGTATTCCCCTCCCACCCCTTTTACCTAGCGTAAGCCACCTCCCCTCAGATGTGGGAATCTGGTCTTGAGACCTGACAGCTCACAGTAAAGGACAGTCTTCTTACTGTCAGCATAAGGAAAACCCTACCTCCTTGACAGGTTTTTCAGGTTTTTCCTTATGCTCACTGAAGATTGTCCCTCTCTGTGATCCATCCATACAGTCTTGCTGCTCTGAAGTGAGCAGTGTTACATCAGTAAAAGGGGCGGGAGGGGGATACTTTATCATTCAATTACCACTGATGACTATAGGGGGTGTGCAAAGCATTTTAACCATTTGAATGCCAGTGGAGTACAGCACATTGTATAGTAATGTTTTGTGCACCCCTTTGGCACTCAAAGGATTAATCCCAATAAAATGTTAAAAAAATACAATATAATGAAAAAACTGAAACAGGTCAGGATTTAACCCCTTGGATGGCAGAGAACTCTCTGTTATCATTAACAATATCAGCTCACAGTAAGGGACAATTTTCTTACTGTCAGCATAAGGAAAACTCTTCCCCCTTTGACAGGTTTTTCAGGTTTTTCCTTATGCTCACTGAAGATTGTCCCTTTCTATGAGCCATCCATACAGTCTTGCTGCTCTGAGGTGAGCAGTGTTACATCAGTAAATGGGGCGGGAGGGGGATACTTTATCATTCAATTACTCTTGAACTACAACTCTGACAGTATTGAAATAACACTCTCCATGGCTCAAATACTTTGAAGATTAATTGGAGCTGCTTTTATTGAGAAACATTACTATCCCTTTATGCTGTAACAGCAACAGCTCCTAGCAAACTAGGAAGTCAATGGAAGTATTACACTCAAAGAATCCAGATTTGTTCTGTATTAACTTCTGAATGAAGCCTCTCCACTCAAAGGGGGTACTTTTGTTTTATTCAGAAGGAAAAGGTACTAAATATTTATATGCACACTCATTCAGCCACAGTTGTACTGAAACACACTTTAGCGACGACACAATCAAATAGAAATACATAATGAAGAGAATATATGTTTTCTGCAATAATTCTGTCTCAATAAAATACATGTACTGGAATCTATATATCAGCAATTGGAGGGCCCTGGTGCTAAGTTTTTTCATGCTCCCTAATCCAAGAAATTTCTCCCTTGGGTGTAACTATAGCCTATGGGGCCCCCTAGGATGGCAGACCCTGTCACATCCTCTGTACTCCCAGTAGTTACAACACTGCTCAATGTTAATTATAGTATAAAAACAAAGTAACATTTATTTATTCCGTTTTCAAGCAATATGTTGTGGATTCAAACTCCCAGTCCAGTCTCAGCTTTATGATGTTCTTTACTGCAGCCTCACCCTACAACTATGCCTGGAATCTATCAAGCAGCATTATGAACAGTGTCAGATAAGCTGCTCTTTGTCACAATCATTGACAGACACATTCGGGTATCTATCAATGTATTTTCCTGCCTTGCATATGCAAGATAAGGAACCATGATAAATCCTATATAATAATTCTCTAAAACGTGTGTAACGCCCCGACATTCGCAGTAGACACTGCTGCGCGTGCTGCAGTCATGCACAGTACAGACTGCCTGTGCCGTACACTGATAAAGAGCTGGGCACTCCGAAGGAGCGTCCAGCTCTGTATCAGCCGAGGCGCGGGCAGTCTCTGCTGCGCGTGACTGCCCTGCGACCGGGTGGCAGTGGCACTGTGGCCATTGTAACAGGCTGTTCAACTAGTATGTCATAAAAGCACAATTTATGCACATCACACATACTCATAGAAAGTATGTGAATGCATGTGTCCTTCTCATCCATTTGTATGGGATCCTCCAGCCTGAACCTGGAGAATAGGAACTGATGATCTATCTGGCACTTCAGTGCAAAATATGATACATCCATTGAGTAACTGGCACGTGCACAAATTCATTCATTAAATGTTTTATGAATAGACCCATATGACATTATGACAGACAGAAGCTACACTATCACAAGTAAATATGTCATACCCAGACACATAGGTTTTTAACACAGAGATGGAGGATTGTTCTGTCAGGGGAGGGCTGGCAACTTGTGGCCTGGGGGGGCAAATACAATCAAGGGGCACATTTCTACTATCGTTCGAGCCCACTGTCCCAGCCCACCCCCTTTTTCTTAGCTTTAAATTTGGCCTTAAAGGGATAGTAATACTTCATTTTAACTTTATTTTATTTTGTAGGCATTAAAAAAACATGAATGATATAAGTCTTATCTCTCAAACCTTTATGGTTTAAGAGATATTCACAAGCAAAGTTTCCCCTCCCGCCCCTTTTACCTAGTGTAAGCCATCTCTTCTCAGATGTGGAATGCAGTCCATAGACCAGACAGATAACAGAAGGGGACAATCTTTTTCCTATGAGCCCCCCTTGACAAGCTTTTCAGGTTTTTCCCTTACCTTAATTGAAGATTGTCCCTCTCTGCAGTCTACCTGGGCACCTTCTTTCTGCTCTGGCTGAGCAGTGTTACATCAGTAAAAGGGGCGGGAGGGGGATACTTTGTCATTGAATTACTCCTGAACTACAACTCTGACAGAACTGAAATAACACTCTCCAAAGTCCAAATACTATGATGATTAATTAGAGCTGCTTTTATTATGAAACATTACTATCCCTTTAATGTTGCAAAGTAACGTGAGTGATACCACAGAACTTACAGTTAAAATGGGGCTACACTACTGATATTACAGAGCTTATAATTTAACTGTTTGAGTGCCAGGGAGGTTTCCAACGCATAGCAATGCTTTGATACCTCTCTGGCACTGAAACGGTTAAGTAAAGCAACATTAGTGATACTACAGAGCTTACAAGGGAAATTGGTTAAGCTACAGTATAGCTCCGTTTGGATTGTACCTCTGGTATCACTCGTGTAGCTCCATTTACAGCAGCATGTGGGAGACTGAGGCAGTGGCCCAACAGCCCAGACATGTGACCAGCCCAGGAGGTAATTGCCCTCCTGCCCCCCAGGCCAACCCTCCTCTGTGTTCTGTGCAGTAAAATAAACAAAGGTTAAAAAAAACAAAGTGGGATTTAGCTGATTTAGTCAGAAAATTATGACAAAATAATACTGGTTGAAACGAAATAAAGTACATACAGGTATGTTTATTTAAAAATCCGAAAAATATTATACTATAAAAATTATTACTATAGTTAAATATATTCAGATATGTTTTATGATGTCTTAGGACATGTTACAAGACATATATAAATATATTATTAGGTGACAGTTCCCTTTAACTGTCAAGAAACCTACACATGGCACTCTTACGTTCTGTAAAACACAGGCATTTATTATTTAACATATCTAAGCCAGGTAATGCTGGGACATTTGCCAGTCTCAATATGTATAAAGAGCATGTCTGTGTGTCAGCATCAGTAACATTTCTATAATGGTGTTGTATGATGGGCTCAGCAGAGGTTTATGATGTCATCTTCTAGGCTCAAACTGTGTATTCATCCAGACCTTTGTATGGGTGGAATGGAGTATACTTGTCCAATTACTGGGCAAAATATTCACTTCTAGAAACAGAAAAATTAACATATACTTAACCTCTTGGATGCTAAAGAGATTTTCAATGTTAGATTCCTCTAGCATTCAAGGGGTTAACCCTTTGAGTGTCAATCATCTAACTGTGCAGCTGATTCTTCCTATCAAAGGAAGAAGTAGGTCAGCAGCAGTTCTCTGTACCTTCAAGAACATCAGCTTCATGCACTAAGATGAACAGGAGCAACTTGAGGACAATCCTACTTCACCATAGTTTGCAAATAAAAATTCCTTAATTATTCTTAATTTCAATGGAGCTTCTAACCCATTGAATGGTAGAGTAGTCTCCGCCATATTGTAAGTCAATGCCTAGAGACCTTCGTAGCATTCAAGGGGGTTAGACTCCCCATTTGAATCAATGGGAATTTTGGTAATCTTTATTTCTTTCCCAACCTGCAGTTGGCTTGTTCTATGATCACTCCAGTTCTTTTTACATCAGCTTCAATGTATCGATTCCATTATATGTCTACTCATCTATCCCTTGTGCAGTGATACATTTTTTTTGCATACCCTTTCCTTGCATCACTGATGCAGCAATGAAATGCAATCAACAATATCTTTCTTCCAGCAGGGCTCTGCTTGTGGTCGACAGGGGAACAAGCAAAAGCAGGAAGTGATGAAGGCATAAGGGCTTCAGAAATATGGATCCTTACAGTTACTTTGATCAACTGCAGGATTCCCAGATGGTGTTATGCTACGTGTGGCAGAAATATACAGTGGCATGCTGCACTATTGATTTTGAGGATCTTTCTACATAAATGGGTTTTTGTTGGTGTTTGTTTAAAGGTGATGCTTGCCCTTTAAAACACTGGATACTAGACGTATCTATTATTCTAGTGGTTAAGTAAGATTTAGGTAAGCTGTGTCTCCCCAGCTTTTTGCTGGGTGAAATGCCCATCATCCTCAGCTGGGCAATGGATTGGTGAGCATGATGGGATTTGCTGTTCAACTTCAACAAGTCACAGGTTACCCACTCATGCCTTAAAGGCATAGTAATACTTCAAACAAAATGCAGCTCCAAACTATTTGTCCTACGTAGCTCATACTATCAGTCTTGTAGTTCAGCAGAAATTGAATGAGAAAGGATCCCCCCTCCTGCCCCTTTTAGCCACCTCCCATCAGTTATGGAATCTGGTCCTGGGACAGTACAGATCGCAACGAGGGTCAGTCTTCATGCAGTAAGTAAAAGGAAAACCCTGCCCCACTTGTCGAAGGAGGACAGGATTTTCCTTATGCTTACTGAAGATTGTCCCTCGCTCTGCTCCATCCGGACTGGAATGGAGAGGCAGAGTGATGCAGGGGAAAGGGGCGGGAAGTTGATCCTTTCTCGGTCAATTGGTTCTGAACTACAAGACTGATAGTATTGAAATAAAGCACTACGTGAGACAACTAGTATGGGAGACAACTAGTAAAGTGATGGTAATGACTCAAAGAAAATGCAGCTCTGGTTTGGAGCTGCATTTTGTTTAGGGAGTTACCATCCCTTTAAGTCCTCTGAAATAATAAATGAATATGCAAATGTGCCATCATAGCTCATTTTCTGAGTGTATACATTGTAAAAATCATGTGACTGCTACTAGGAATATGATAGATTTAGTGGATACCGGCCCCATCATTAAGCTTTAAAGGAGCAGTAAACTTTTTTTATGAAAAAATATGTATCATAGGGATTTTTCTACTGAGTAAAATAAGGTTACTCCCACTGCCGAGAGATTTATATTTCCAGAGTTATTACAGTTTAAACCCATGTTTTTTTACATTAGCAGTGCCCTCTAGTGGTCAAATTCTAATTAGATTTCCTGTTAGATTCTAAAGGAGAGGAAAGTCAGAAAAGTCAGAGACATACAGTTCTCCATAGAATGTGATAGAAACTGCCTGTCACTTCCTGTCAGTTAGAACTATCAGGAAGTAAACACAGTAAATTCACTTCCTGATTATTTGAACTGCTATAAATTTTTAATAAAACATCTGACAGCAGTGGGAGTGACCTTGTTTTATTCAGCAGGAAATGCTCTATAAAATATGCATTTTCCTAAAAAAGTTTACTGCTCCTTTAAATGTGAGCATGCCCTGGTCATCTTCCCCAGAGCATGCTAAAGAATTTTATGCCAGTCTCAACCGTGCTTTGTTAGTACATAGAGAGAAACAAAGCCTGGAGGATTGTAACGCCCCTAAATGTTCATACATTTTGGGTGAGATAGATTAGGACATACACTTTAGGCAGGTGTAGCATGACAAAACTTTCAGCACTTAATTTAGTGTAGAATCATATTAGCACATCCCCATTATAACTCCCACATGCAGCTGACTTTCACTTCTTGAATACTAGTGAGGTCTCCAGCACAACACTCTGGTGACTATCCTAGCATCTAAGGGGTTAACATTCTAATAATATTAGATAAGAAGCTTCTTGTAGTTTATCTGCCAAATAGAAAGATACTGCATCAAAATTGTTGGGAAACAAGTGAGTTTTATTAATAGCATTTCAATCTGTGAATTACTCCAATTTGCACAGCTCAGAATTTTTAAACTGATTAAAAATCTTTGCCCCATCCTGGCATATAGCTCCTGCGAATTGCCTAGTTGTCTCAAATACTTAACGTGCTATATTTGGAACCTGTGTTTTGAGGATTAAATGAACAATGAGCCATACTTGGGAACTTTGTTTAACAAGTCTTGGCTCATGCCCTTGGATTGTTGGTGTCCTGAGCACACACCACCCAGGAAGTATAAGAAGATCTGTCTTACCACATAACCAGAGATTACGTACCTTAGGTTAATAGCTACACTTAGCAATACAACATAATAATTAGAAGGCTGTTATATTTTTAGCATACCAACACTAGGGAAAAACGTACAGGCAATAGAACTCTTACTGGCATACTGGCATCATCTAGGACAGTGGTTCTCAACCCGTGTCCTCAGTGGCTACTAACAGGCCAGGATTTGATGATTTCCTTTTAAGAGCACAGGTGAGTTAATCAATATGACTGAGCCTCTGATCAGCACACTTGTGTTCTAGCAGGGAAATTCCTAAATCCTGGCCTGTTAGTGGCCACTGAGGGCATGGGTTGAAAACCTTTGATCTAGGATGTACAGTATTGCCACCATGTATAAGGTACAATACAACCATCACTTAAAAAGTACAATATCAACACATCTCCAAAACAAAGAATAACTACATGTAAAAAAGAACAATATCTCCACCATATAGAAGCCCAATGTATGAAGCACAATACTGCCACCATTTAGAAGGAACAATGTAACTCCAATTATGAAGCACAATACCTCCACTATACAGGACGCACAGTACAATTGCATCAATGACGCACAAGACCTCCACTGTCTAGGAGGCACAATACAACCACATGCAAGAAGCCTAATACCATCTAGAAGGATATGCCACCACTATAGAATGACCCTGATGAATTTAAATGTCTACTGAAAGACTGGTATTTTTTACATACTTAAAAAAAATATATATATATTATATGTTTGATTAGTACCATTAAATGGAAGCTTTTCTAAGTGAATAAGCCATGTATTGTGAGTTCTTGTCAATCCTTGTTCAGATTGGAATATTGGTGAAAGGAAGAGCTGTGCAGATATACTGAGTATTAAAGGGATAGTAATGTTTCATAATAAAAGCAGCTCTAATTAATCATCATAGTATTTGGACTTTGGAGAGTGATATTTCAATTCTGTCAGAGTTGTAGTTCAAGAGTAATTCAATGACAAAGTGTCCCCCTCCCGCCCCTTTTACTGATGTCACACTGTTCAGCCTGAGCAGAAGGGAGGTGCCCAGTTAGACTGCAGAGAGGGACAATCTTCAATTAAGATAAGGGAAAAACCTGAAAAGCTTGTCAAGGGGAGCAGGGATTTCATTGTTCTCATAGGAAGAAGAGTGTCCCCTTCTGTTATCTGTCTGGTCTAAGGACTGCATTCCACATCTGAGAAGAAATGGCTTACACTAGGTAAAAAGGGCGGGAGTGGGAAACTTTGCTTGTGAATATCTCATAAACCATACAGGTTTGAGAGATAAGACTTATATCATTCTTCATGTTTTTTAAATACCTACAAAATAAAATAAAGTTAAAACAAAGTATTACTATCCCTTTAAGTGCCATTGTACTGAGAGGCTGGTTAAGCCTCCACACCTAGTAAGCTCCCAAAGAGAGAGGCTTTGAAGTTGGGTTCCTTTATAAAAAGGCTACTCTTAGAAGCACCTTTGCACTGTTGTTTTTTTGTCTTTCCAGGAGAAACAGTACAAGGAGCACATTACCTCCACCAACTTAAAGGGATAGTAATGTTTCATAAAAAAGCGGCTCTAATTAATCATCATAGCATCTGGACTTTGGAGAGTGTTATATCAATACTGTCAGAATTGCAGTTCAAGAGTAATTCAATGACAAAGTATTCCCCTCCCGCCCCTTTTATTGATGTAACACTGCTCAGCCAGAGCAGAAGGGAGGTGCCCAAGTAGACTCACAGCTATTGGCTGGGATGTATGCTTATGCACCTCCTAGTCAATCAGCTTCGAGAGGATCCTTCAATCACCACTCAAAGACGATTAGCTGGGAGGTGCGTAAGCACACATCCCAGCCAATAGCTGTGAGTCATTTTGAACAGAGACTGCCCATATAAAAGGTAGGCTCTTTTAAAAATCTCCTCACACTGGAATGGGCATCTGCCCATAAGGTACTTGGGGGGCGGGGGCTGTGTGTTCTATTCCTTCCTCTGCCGCCACCAGCAACAGTGGAGGAGAACACAAAGGGGGCATTTTTATAATGATTACTTTTTTACCCAAAAGTTTCATTTTCAATTTCAAATCATAGATAGATATTGAGCGGAAAAATGGGGAAATACTTTTTATTTATTTGGCATCTTCTACTCTTTTAACTCGGACACATGTGCATTGTTTAAACTATGCACCAATATCCAAGTTATTTTTGTGGCACACATTTGATGATTCTCTTTTTTTCTTTTACAGCACTGTGATTGGAACATGGAAGAAAGAAGACAGAAAAGAAGAAGAAAGAAGATGGAATGAAAGAAGAGAGAAGAAGATGCAAAGTAGCTATCCAGGGTGCTGAAGACCCCACTGACATCAGGATTAATGGTGTTTCTTTTCGGGGGCTGCTGTTATTAAACTTAGTTGGATTTACCCTGTGAGTGCTAGTTAGGTAAGCATACCCCACTGGAACTCATAGGATTAATTCTACTAATGTTTTAAACATTTTGGGTGTGCTTTGGATATATTGACATGGCGCTTAGGGCTCCATATCAATACATCCACTGGAGACTTAGGTTTTTTAGGCTTTTTTTGCACATTCAATTGATGCATTGGCTGTTTAAAGTTGCATTAAGGGACTATGCTCCCGAAAAAACTGGGGGAGGATTTTCCCACATGAAATTGGGTCCCTTATCGCGTCTTATCACTAACCAAGTCATTTGAATGGCAAATTCCACCATTTGGAATAGGTTTCTATGGGGTCAAATGGACGCTAACTTTAGTGCCCAAGATGCTTTAATTCTGCCGGCATTGCTTCATAACGCAAGTAAATTACTTGCTTACTGTGCCTGAAAAAATGCAGGGTTTTTTTTGCCTAACAGGGACAATTGAAATGAGGCCTAGATGTGATATTTGGTCCTCTAATGCCCTGGGGCACATTACAGTTTTCACCAGCCCAAACGATCTGTAGTAGAGTAGGCAACGGAACAAAATGGAATGTTGATGTGTGCCTAGTGTGACAGGAAATTATGGATAAGGATGGGCAAATTTTTTTATTTTCTTCCCTTGGGAATTTCCATCGGTGATATGTTTCCCCTTTCCACAAAATGCAAGCTGCAATATAACTGTGAAGCTTGCTGATTTCAGTGTGCTTGACCTATTGGCACACACTCTTGCACTCCTGTGCTTACTACACATTCACTCTCAGAACATCACTATAGGAGGATGTTGGTGGAAACAGACTTTCTGTGGATTCCAAATGGAGGCAAAACAGTCCACTTTCTACCTATGTGTTCCCATGGCAACATTTTTCTCCCATCCCTAAATATGGCCACTGAACAAATTATCAACCAAAAATAAATGGGCATCCTGCAATAAGCTTCCTCTCTGGCATCAGCAAATCATGTTCATCTAGAGGGCCATCTTGAATCCCAATCTTTTTAAACCTTTAAGGAAAGGGATGTGCAATACATTACAAACCATGTTTCTGGTACTTAAAGGGTTTATCCAAACAAAATGTTTTTCAGATGATGTGTTAATCTTTATCAGCCCCATTTTCGTCTTAAGCCATTAACATTTAGCTTGGTGCTTATGCTGCACTATTCAATAACCCTTTGAGTGCCAAAGGGGTGTTCAGTGCTTTGTGACACAGTTTCATGGGCACCTCTCTGGCACTCGGGGGGGGGGGGATAAAGGATTCTCTTAAGTCATACAGCCATATTTACTTTTTTTGTTGAAGAGCACTAATATCAAATGGAATGATTAAAAAATAAAGCTTAAATATCATAACTTATTCTCATTGACTTAGATCCTGAAAACCCGCTAAGAAGAATTGGAATCAACTGCACCATTGAAGAGAATAGAAATTTGCCAAATATCTATTGATTTACTTTTTTTAATCAAGTTTTATTCAAATACCAAATTTACAAAATAATTTCACTCATCCCAACCAAAAGCCTGGTAGATCAGGGGCATTACTTCAGGGTGTCAGTTGCGTCAGGGACCAGTAATCAAGGGGTCCATCAAGTCAACACTATTCTACAACACCTAACAATCAGATCATTCCCTTATCTTGGCGGGTGGTCCCATACATTGACAGAGACATTGCCATGATAGGGAGGAAATTAGAGACATTGCCATGATGGGGAGGAAATGGTTACATTTTCTTTTAAACAAAATTTTCTGAAAGTCTGTTAAGATGTGTGTAATGATCTCATGTTATACTAGATTTTGATTTATTTTGATTTATAGATTAAGCTGTGCAGGCATTTCCTGTTTTAGCCTTATATTATCTCCATCACTCCCTTACAGAAGTGCTTGGGGAGGTGGCAATGCATTGAAGAGCATTGTGAATGGTAGGGTAATGTAAGGCTTAGACAGGAAGTGACCGCTCATTGTGCCTTAATTACCATTAACTAAATGGTCCCTTTAAAAGAACTGGGGGAGATTCACTAAGCATAGATGAAGAGGTTAAAAAGTAGAGGTCATTTCTCCAGTTTATCACCTTTCCAATTCCTATGTTATTCTATAGAGTCAATGCACTAAGATTTCGAAAGTCAAGGAAACCTTAAGGCATAGGCTCCATAGAGTAACATAGGAATTGGAGAAGTAATAAACTGGAGAAGTCATCTCCACTTTATCAAACAGTCAATCTGGAGTTTAAAAACTTAATAATGGGAGACAAACATTCTCCAAATTCTCAATGTTTTAAATGGGTCCTTTAACCCATTGAATGCCTGTTCAGACTCCAGTATAATGCTTCATTATATATTGGAGATCCCTCTAGAATTCAAGAGGTTAAAAGCTCCATTTAATTCAGTGGTAATGACATCCAGTACAAGTTCTGACTGATCAGAAGAACCCTGACTATCTCTGCACTTCTCATTAATATATTCTACAAGTCAAGATTTGACTTTGTTTTGACTTATCAGCCTGGTTGTCAAACTGGAAAGGCAGATCCTTTGTCACTGTAACGGGAGTGGGCATGTTACTTTGAGGTGGTACCAAGACCTGTTAACATTATGGCGAAAGACTGAAAGACCCAAGGTCACAGGAACTATTATCAATGGACTATGTAGGACCGGGTTGGGGAACTGGTGTGCTCGACACTCTTTCAATGGGGAGCTATGTCAATGACTCACATTACATTAGACGACCCGCAGGTATTCGCCTGCTTGGGGGTCGTAGTGTTGAATGAATGTTGTAAAGTCAAATGAAGTAGTCGAACACAGAATGTCAGAGCCGGTGGACTCCCCTGATTGGTCAGAACATCCAGGCCAGGTTTAAAGGTCCGCCATAGGCATAACATTGGGAAAAGTAAGCAACTCAGGCATTGGTGGAAAGGAGATCACATGACAGGTTTAATGGGCTCCCATAGAGCTAACATGGGAAAACATCAGTGGTTCCAGGATTGGTTGGCGGACTGCCTTACCATATCCACTGATAGGCCGAAGGCCAATATGATGCTGGCGGTCAGGATTGGCCACTCTATCCTCGGCCTTGAATTGGTCAAACCCTGAGGCGGAGAATTCAAAGGGTGTAAAAGATGCTCAAGCCCAAAGTGTATTGTGGAAAGATGTGTATTCCAGCCACTCTGACCATTGTATCTTGGACCCCAGCACTTTGTCAAATTGCTTGTATCTCACACTTGACATTGTAACACTAATTCAATCATGTCTGCGGCATTGTACCATGTATTGTGATTACATCAACATATGTCTAGTACTATTGTGTTCTTTGGCTGATCTCTGTGACTTAATACTGTTTACCATGTATAAAAAGAACTGTTCTGCCACAAATAAAGTATGTTCGTTTTGGAGCAAGAAGGAGTCCTGTTGTTTTGTTATAGAATGGTCTAAAGGGGCTTCTTTTGACTCCCATTCTAGGAGGAAGCTCTGGAGCAACACCGGCACAGCTACCCCTTTGTAGCTGACCTCAGGAGGGAGAAAAACAGAAAAACTGCCTAAGTCCATCCGCGGACTAAGGTTCCTGTCACAATCATGTATTGAGGAAAAATGTGTGTAAGGTCCAAAGTCTCCTTCTTCAAAACTTCAGACAATGGTTTTTGAAATGGTTAACGTTAGAGGTTTTTTTCTTATTCATCTTTAAAAGTCATTAAGAAAGATTTATTGTGGTTCCCCATCTACCACTTATTCAGTGATACAATCATCTGAAGTTCCAAAAGAAAAAAAGATGGATTTTCCTGATGATTCCCTCTGACTTGAGGTCTCACAAATATGTCACAATTCCCCTGTATCATTCTGAGTTTAAAACACCATAAAACTGCTAATCTTCCTCCCTGGGCTACAGAATATATCCTAATGTTAAACAGCTTGTTACATCTAAGACTGTATCAAGATCCTCAGACCTAAGCTACTAAGAATTTGTCACAGTTACCAAGTCTAAGAAGGTACCAGATGAGGTTATCAATTGACTTTGATTGTTCTATTTACAAAAACAGGTTACTTGATACCAGTCTGAGATCTACAGTTATAGAATTGCACACATTTTTTAAAGCAAATAATTAATGTGTTTATTATTCCTGAATGCATCATTTGAGATCACAGGTTCATGTTACATTCAGGACAATTTTAAGCCATTGTTGATATATTGGAAAAACAAAAAGTAATGGCCCTGCTTAACTCCTCAGATGCTAGGAGAGTTTCTTGGTCAGCCAGAGTTATACAAGCAGGTGGCTAGTGTCATAGGTAAATGCATAGAAACAACATAAGACAAGAAAGTTCACCTGATCGTAGATATGTAGACAAGTGGCAAGAGTGAAGACTATATGACTGTCACTTGCCATTTTTTCCATCAGTGAGCAGCAGCAGCAGGTCACCACCCAAGCTGCCTCTGGCTCTAGTACTAACAGTAAAAGGCACTTGCAGGGTATCCCATTCCATAGGCATTCTACTTTATGCATAAAGAGCTTTGAGAGACATTCCCACAAAGCTGTCAGTGCATTAAAGAAACTTCAGCAGGTCATATATGAATGGCTTTTACCTAGCTCCTTGAAAGCTAGGTTTGTGTCTGCTGATGATGATTCTGATATAAGAGCTGCCTTGAGAATAGCAGATATTCTATTTCCTGGTCTGCCCATGTTCTAAATCTGATTTTCACTCTATTCCTTTCAGAATCTAAAACCCCCCAAGAAATGCTAAATATTGTCTACAAAATCTGTACACATTTTAGGCAGTCCTACAGGACTTGTAATGCATTATATTTCATAACCACCTCCTGCATCATCAGTTTGAAGTGGAGTTCCCTGTTTGGTGGAATCCCACATTGTACATGGTGGATCATTAGTAGAAGCAGAACAGGACCATTAACTGGAAGTCTTTGGAGGGGACTTCTTTGTCACCTGGTCAGTGGCAGCTAATATATGACTTATCGGAGTTACTAAATCTGTTCAATGAGGCCACCTCACTGATTAGTCGTGCTTGTACAGAGATTAGTGAGTGACTTCCATTAATACATTTACTACAGGAAAAATTAAGAACATGGCAGAATTTTTACAATAACAGCAAATATATGACCCAGCAGGTGAATGACATGTAAGCATTTTTTGAGCAGAAACCTTGAAAAAGGTCCATCGCTTTAACATAACATTTCTGATTTCTGTGTACCAAGATGTGAGCAACAGCCATCTAAGGAGGATTCTGTGAGAGATATTAAGTCCTTATAGATTGAGCAGAAAATTGTATTACGGAGGGTATGAAAAAAATGTAGGAATAAAAGTACTAGAAATCATAATGAAAATGAAGTAAGAAAAAGGATTGTATACTCAGCACATCTGTTACAACATCACATTTTGCAGAACCCCTAATCATTATCATCATGGTCATCATCAACGTCACCACAATAGTCTAAAATTTGTGGCAGCAATCTCATGTCTCTATGGAACTTGCCCACTGAATATTGATTGATTATTGATGTATGTGAACATCATCTGCCTCCAAAGAATGGCCCAACTGTCTTTGAGATGGTTACAGCATACTTGCAGGATACTTATATTGTAGGCCAAATTGATGACTCGGTTTAGTACTGGCAAACAAACAATTTGTGTGTGTGTGTATGTATGGCCACTGTGTACTGCTGTGTAAACCTTTAGTTGCCCACCAGCAAGCATGAAGTAAGAGGGAATTTTCAGTGAAGCTAGTGTTGACATCATTAAAGCGGAACTACCACCCGACACAATCTTTAGCTTCACTAAGTCCCATCTGGAATAATTACCTTATATAATAGATTTCTGCTCTCTTCCATCTTGCCATTGTGACGTCCGTGCGCCTGAGCTGTCAGTCCCTTTTGGAGCCGGCCGGCTCCTAGCAACGCCTCCTAGACCCGGCTGGGACTGACAGCGCAGGTGCGCGGACGTCACCATGGCAAGATGTCCGCGCTCCATCCTGCCTGTCACCCATGGAAGAGAGCACAAATCTATTAAATAAGGTAATTATTCTGGTGACTAGCACTACTAAGCAGCTAGTCGCCAGATGGGGACTTAGAGAAGTTAAAGATTGTGTCGGGTGGTAGATCCGCTTTAATGACCGTAAGACACATCTATACAGAATTGGTGTAGGTAGAGTTATTTTTTAAAAATGAACCAGCATCTAATACCACACGAGTATCTAGCAGAAGTGGAAAAAAATACACACAAGATAGAGGAGTATGTGACACTGAGGAGGAGGGATTTGCACAGCTACCACCATCTATGATAGGTGGGCCCAGTGTAATGAACATTAATGAATGACTTACAAATAAGAATGTGAGGTTTTATTGAAATCATATATACATATAAAATTTCTCTAGCATTTCTATGTATTATTATTATTTTTATGTTTTTGAATGATATCAGCCATAATTTAATGTCATCCATGTTTTTAAAGGGATAGTAATACTTCATTTTATCTTTATTTTATTTTGAAGGCATTAAAAAAAACATGAAGAACGATATAAGTCTTATCTCTCAAACCTTTGTAGTTTGAGAGATATTCACAAGCAAAGTTTCCCCTGCCACCCCTTTTACCTAGTGTAAGCCATCTCTTCTCAGATGTGGAATCTGGTTGTAAGACCAGATAGATAACAGCAGGGGACAATCTTCTTCCTATGAGAACAATGAAGGCCCTGTCCCCCTTGACAAGTTTTTCAGGTTTTTCCCTTATCTTAATTGAAGATTGTCCCTCTCTGCAGTCTACCTGGGCACCTCCCTTCTGGTCTGGCTGAGCAGTGTTACATCAGTAAAATGGGTGGGAGGGGGATACTTTGTCATTGAATTACTCTTGAACCACAACTCTGACAGTATTGAAATTACACTCTCCAAAGTCCAAATACTATGATGATTAATTAGAGCTGCTTTTATTATGAACATTACTATCCCTTTAAACAAAGGAAGAGCATTCTACATAATTTAATCCAAAGTCCAAATACTATGATGATTAATTAGAGCTGCTTTTATTTTGAAACATTACTATCCCTTTAAAAAGACATTATTAAGAGTAATAGTGTATTTTGATTCAGAGTACACAGCCAGCATACAAAGTGCTGTTTAGTATTCTTGCAAACACATTCAATTTTCAACAATATATAAAACTTTATTTTGGAGGAAGAACTGGGAAATCTTTCCACTTCTACTTTATTATTCCAGTTAAATGGATAGTAAAGGTTGCTTTTAACAAAGTTGAATATGGTAGATATTAAAAATATTAATGCAATGGCGTAAGTCCCATCTCTCAGTCATGTATAGTTTGAGATATATAAGCTTATAAAGATCCCCCCTCCCCTTTCGCAGACATCAGTATTCTAGTTGACAGAAGAAGATTCTGGTCATTTGATGGGCTGGCGGCTCTTCAGCTGAGCTGAAATAGTGTTATCTTGAAAGAAATACTGGAAATGTCTACAAAGTGTGCATGCAAAGAATTTCTAAAGAGGAGATAACTTATCCAGTGATATCACGTTGCCTAATTCTATGTTATTCTATGGAAGCTGTGCAGGGAAGGGCTGGCAACTTTTGGGCTATGGGGCAACTGCAATCAGGTGGCCAAATTCTACCATCATTCCAGCCCACTGTCCCAGCCCACGTCCTCTTGTTAATTTTAAAATTACCATTAACACTCTGAGTGCCAGAGGGGTATGCCACGCATACCCCTCTGGCAGCGAAGTAAGGCAGGCAATGCCACAAAGCTTACAATTGAAATGGGGTTACACTGGGGCAACTACATAGCTTACATTTTAAATAAAGCTGCACTAGTGATACCATGGAACTTAGAAGAGAAATGGATTGTGCTACTAGTGTAGCTTCACTTGGATTGTGGCTCCATTTCAATTGTAAGCTCCGTGGTATCACTAGTGTAGCGACATTTGCAGCAACAAGAGGCAGTGGCCCACCAGCCCAGACATATTACTGGTCCAGTGGGCAATTGTCCCCCTGCCCCCCAGGCCAGCCCTCCCCTGAGTCTGTGCACTACAATCTTTACCTCTCAATAAATCTTAGTGCAAAGGTTCCATGGAATAACAGAAATTGGAGAAGTGATATCACTGGAGAAATCACCTCCACTTTATCCCTCATTATCACCCCTTAGTGCATCTCTCCCCTGGAGTTTTTGCAGATCTTAGTAGCATGTGATAGGAAAAACATCTTCACATGATGATAATTGAACATTGTAGTTTAATTATGAAAAAAGCACAAGTTTGAGCAATACTGCTCCCTTAAAGGGACATTATCACTCAAAAACAACTTTGGTTCTTTTGAAAGCACTTTCAAAATGAACTTTATATTGAATTAGGCATTTTTTTAAAATAAAGTTAGTTTTTGAGTTATCTCAATTTTTAGGTTATGCTAATTAAGGCATGCTGTGCAGGCACTTCCTGTCATAGCCCACATTACCCCCCGCCCACACACACACACACACTCACTGACACTGCTTAGCAATACATCGCCCCCTTCTCCTAGCACTGAAAGGTTTAAGTGTCAGTGAGTGAGTGAGGTGATGATATAGAACTGAAACACCAAGTTTCAGTTAAGGGAGCAGTATATTTCTTTATGAAGGATAATATATTAATATTGAGCATTCTTCTTTTAGGTGATAGTGTTGCTTTAAAGAGAATGGGAGCCTGTTGTTCATGTGCCCGTCTTTTCTGACTACAACTCCTGACTGATTGAAAGCTGTATCTCGGCCACAGGCTCTGAGCTGTTAAGGACAGCATTAGCTTTCTGTCAACGCCAAACCCTTAACTTCTTTAATAAGGACTCAATAGGAAGTGGAGTGGTGCCAGTCCCACTCGTTTCACACACCCTCCTATTAAAAGGTGCCAGGAGCAATAGCTTTCAGCCACTCGTCCTGAGCCACTCTTGGACAGTAACTTGTCTGATGTCTATTTTTATGCGCTTTGTAAATATGGTGGTTTTAGATTGGTGCCAAAAGGAGCAATCCTTTATAGAGAAAGGAGGCACATGGGAAGAAATGGACAGAGATACCCTTATAACTCCTGCACTTCCGTATCACCACTTAACCCTTCCCCCTTTGCCAGGGGAGAGTGTAACCCCATGCTAGTCAATTGTTAGACCTCCAGATGTGGAGAACTACAACGCCCATCATCCCCAGCTAAACAATGGCTGGTTGGAGATTAAAAGAGTTGTTTTCCCCAACAGCTAGAGGTCCAAAAATGGACTTACTCCTTGTTGAAACATCGTGCAGAGGACAGCTTTGCAAACACTCCCTGGTTGTGGAAGGGTTAAAACTTCAAAGACAAAATGCAGTATTATATGGCACCAGCTGTTATTAAGCACATTATGTGACTGAGCTATATATATATATTATGTCTAGCATGCCAGAGCTAGACACACTTTGCTTCATTAGAGATTCCAGTGTTAAATCCTTTTTCTAGCTTCCTGTTTAACGCCTTGGATGCTGAAGTGGTCCCCATTGCTTTGCAAAGTACTGGAGACCTTCTTAGCATCCAAGAGTTTAACCTCTTAGTGACGGCCGCGTGCAGACGCGGCCGTCACTTAACGCCCGTCTAAATTTTTTTTTTTTTCATTAGAATCCGGAGTCCCTGAACGGCGTGCAGCCGCGCGGGGATCCGGATTTCGTGGACGTACATGTACGTCCTCTGTCACTAAGTGACAGCCACAGAGGACGTACATGTACGTCCATTGTCGCTAAGGGGTTAAAGGTTGCATTTTCATAGTCTTACACAGATTTATTTCTTCTAAGTTTGTATAAACAAAACAAAAAAACACTTTTTAAATTAAGTTTAACCTCTTAAAGGGATAGTAATGTTTCACAATAAAGCAGCTCCAATTAATCTTCATAGTATTTGGGCCATGGAGAGTGTTATTTCAATACTGTCAGTGTTGTAGTTCAAGAGTAATTGAATGATAAAGTGTCCCCCTCCCTTTCCTTTTACTGATGTAACACTGCTCACCTCAGAGCAGCAAAACTGTCCGAATGGATTGCAGAGAGGGACAATCTTCAGAGAGTATAAGGAAAACCCTGAAAAACCTGTCAAGGGGGCAGGGTTTTCCTTATGATCACAGTAAGAAGATTGTCCCTTGCTGCGACCTGTCTGGTCAAGTGAACAGATTCCACGTCTGAGGGGAGGTGGCTTTCACTAGGTAAAAGGGGCGGGAGGGGGATACTTTATCATTCAGTTACTCTTGAACTACAACTCTCACAGTATTGAAATACCTCTTTCCATGGCCCAAATACTATGAAGATTAATTGGAGCTGCTTTTATTGTGAAACATTACTATCCCTTTAAGGGCCAGTATGGTGTTCAATGCATTGCTATGTCCTTAAGAGGTTAAATATAATGGGGGGGGGGGTACTATCTATCGATAATCTACCTACTTCATATCCATCCATCCATTCATCCATATTTACATCTATCTATCTATCTATCTATCTATCTATCTATCTATCTATCTATCTATCTATCTCTCTATCTCTCTCTCTCTCTCTATCTCTGATATGTTGGATACTCTGCTAGCACACAAAGGGTTTAAATAACTATTGATATCTATTGCAAAATTATCTTGCCAGTTCCTATAGTAGCAATATAAACTACTCCCTTCTGGTTTTGAACCAGGTTTTTCAATGTGATTTACAAATAAAGTATGCATATATGTAATTAACTTTAGAAGATAGCTAAATTAACCATATATCATCAATATACCCACAAATTATTTCCTTTTTGCATTGTTATTGCAAGTTATTTCAAAGTGTTACTCATCCAGGAATGTTGCCAATAGACTTAGGGCTTGTATCCACCTGATTCAAGATTAGTTGAACACTTGCCATTTGTGAGATCAACAGAGTATTACACCATTATACATTACTACGTTTTGGGGCTTTAACCCTTTAAGGGGACAGTAATTATTAACATGGAAAAAATAAACATTGCTGGGTTTATCCTGCTGAGTAACACAAGGGTACTCCTAATGCTGAGAGATATGTTTTCAAAAGTTATTGCAGCTAAAATTTGCATTGTTTGCAGTTCCTCCATGGACTGAAATGTTACAGTGTCAACTGACCATGTATGTCCATAAACTGAAGTAATAACAATTCTACAATAAAATTACATGCCATAGAAGTACTGCACCCAAAAATGTAAGTTTGAGCTGAGGTAATGTTTGAATAAATCATCTCTCAGCATTGGAAGTATCCTTGTGAAACTCAGAAGGATAAAATACAATATTTACGTATTTCATAATAAATGTTACCATCCCTTTAAGGACCAGAGAAGTGCCAACCTCATTTATGAACAATATGTTACACATCACTCTGGGTTTTCAGTGATTAAACATGTGGCCTGGGATCCTTCAGTCCTTACCCTAGTAACACTCCTGCACTCATATGTACAGGAAAATAATTTTCAAAAATGTGAGTTTGAGATCAATGCATTAATTTTCTTAAAGGGATAGTAATGTTTCAAAATAAAAGCAGCTCCAATTAATCTTCATAGTATTTGGGCCATGTTGAGTGTTATTTCAATACTGTCAGAGATGTACCTCAAGAGTAATTGAGTAATATAGTATCCCCTCCCGTCCCTTTTACCTAGTGTAAGCCACCTCCCCTTGGATGTGGAATCTGGTCTGCAGACCAGACAGCTCACAGCAAGGGACAATCTTCTTACTGTGAGAACAATGAAAACCATGCCCCCCTTGACATGTTTTTCCCTTATGCTAATTGAAGATTGAACTTCTCTGCAAGCCACCTGGACTCCACCTTTCTGTTCTGAGGTGAGCAGTGTTACATCAGTAAAAAGGGTGGATGGGGAATATCATTCAATTACTCTTGAACTCCCACTCTAACAGTATTGAAATAACACTCTCCATGGCCCAAATCCTATCCCTTTAAATGTGAAGCACACACACATAAAGAAGATTTAACACTATTCACTGCATACAGATATGTTTGAACAAACAGTAGGCAGATTAAACACCCAGATCAGCAAACACACCTAAATATATGATTTAGCTGAAAGATTCATCAAGCATTTTCTCTTCAGACAAAATAGCTTTCATCACAGTAAAAAAAGAAAGATATTACAATACACTTGATGACACACTCTTCACATTTATCTTTCTTATAGAAATAGGTACCTGTCTTTATTTTATATTTTCTGCAGTGTCCCAGGATTTTCCATGATTCATAATTACAGCAAATTATAAATCAGTGGCATAGTCAAGAGCAAACTAAAGTTCATCATAAAGAGAATCCCTGACGTTGATACACTATGTAGCACTGAGTGGAGCAATTGTGTCCCACACCAATTTCACTATAGGGGACAAAAACAAATCTGGTTGATCTAAAATTTGCTTTTTTTTTAACCCTTTGAATGCCAGAGGGGTGTGCAATGCGTTTCAAAGCAATGCGTTGCGCACCACTCTGGCATTCAAAGGGTTAACCTTTTCAATACCAAAGAGGTCTCCAATATCTTGCGAAGCCTCTCTTGCATTCAAGGGTTTAAAGGATAGTAATACTTTATTTTAACTTTACTTTATTTTGTAGGCATTACAAAAACATGAAGAATGCTATAAGTTGTATCTCTCAAACCTTTATGGTTTGAGAGATATTCACAAGCAAAGTTTCCCCTCCCGCCCCTTTTACCTAGTGTAAGCTATCTCTTCTCAGATGTGGAACGCAGTCCATAGACCAGACAGATAACGGAAAGAGACAATCTTTTTCCTATGAGAACAATGAAAGCCCTGCCCCCCTTGACAAGTTTTTCAGCTTTTTCCTTTATCTTAATTGAAGATTGTCCCTTTCTGCAGTCTACCTGGGCACCTCCCTTCTGCTCTGGTTGAGCAGTGTTACATCAGTAAAAGGGGCAGGAGGGGAATTCTTTGTCATTGAATTACTCTTGAACTACAAGTCTGACAGAATTGAAATAACACTCTCCAAGGTCCAAATACTATGATGATTAATTAGAGCTGCTTTTATTATGAAACATTACTATCCTTTAAAAATCCCCCTTAACACCTTAAAGACCCGCTGTTCACCTCCCTTAAGGACCTCTTTGATCAGTGCCGACAGGCCGAATGGGTATCTGAGAGAGACCGCTCCGGTCTTGTAGTGGTTAATTTTGGACCCCGTTTCTACTTAATCACTCCCGCAGGAGCACTGTAAGTAAAAAGTAAGTGACGTGCCAGGACCACCACCGGTCCTTAAGGGGAAAAAAAATGGTGACTGTCCTGTCCTTAAAGGAGTAGGACATTTTTTTATGAAAACCTATATAATATAGCACTTTTCATGCTGAGTAAAACAAGGGTAATCCCACTGCATACCTCCCAACATTTTAAATTGCCAAAGAGGGACAATTGTGTTTTAGGGGGGTGTGGCTGGGGGTGTGGCTGGTGGGAGGGGCATTAATGAGAATTTTTAGGCTGTTTCATAACCTATTGACAACTCCTTGCGTTACCTAATAAATGACTTATAACAAGACCAAAGTATTTTATTTAAGCACACTAATTTATAAACACATATACTGATGTTTAAAGAAACAATAATGTGAGTTTTATTGCTGTGGAGCAATGTGATACATTTATATACACACCATACAATCTGATCTCCTAAAAAGAGGGACAATAGGGTAGGAAAGAGGGACAGTGAGATTTGGGTCTAAAAGAGGGACTGTCCCTCCTAAAGAAGGACACTTGGGAGGTATGCCACTGTTGTCAGTTGTTTTATTGAAATGTTGTAACAGTTCATATAACCAGGAAGTGAATTTACTGTGTTTACTTCCTGATAGTTCTAACTGACAGGAAGTGACTTGGCAGTTTCTATAACATTCTATGGAGAACTGTTTAGTCGCTGAATTTCCTCCCTGTTAGAATGTAACAGAATAACTAATTAAAATTTGACCACTAGATGGCACTGCTAATGTAAAAAAACATGGGGTTAAACAGTAATAATTCTGGAAATATTCATCACTCAGCAGTAAGAATGCCATTATTTTACTTAACAGGAAACACCCTACAATATATGTTTTTTCATAAAAAAAGTTTAATGCTCCTTTAAGGGTTAAATCAATGAGGATCTGAGGAATGTTTTATTTGTTCCCAGTGGTGAAATTGATGTGCTCTATTTCTCCTTGGTGTCTGTCTTTCAGCATTAAGCATGCAAGTTAACCCCTTAACCCTACATTTTCCAGAGCTATAGGATAGCACCTTAGTCACCTTACACATTTTGGGCCATATGTTAAAGAAAAGAAGTGAAGGTGTATTGAAACAAACCATTTATACTATAGAGGAGGACTTAAAAACTCCCATTGAGTTAAATGCTGATTTTAACACCTTCAGTGCTAGAGAGGTCTCCAACACATCCACATTTAAATCAATGAGAATGTTTGGATTTTTTTTTCTGAGGAAGGATTTCTGAATAACGCGGTCTTTATTCTGCAAAACAATTTGATTGTTAAGGTTATCGCTAGATATCTACTAAGGTGGGGCGGACTTTAGTTTTGGTAACAGTTCCCCTTTAAGTATTCCAGGTATTAACATCTAAATAATAATGCTATATTTATAAAAATGCCCTTTCTCATTTATAAACCAGATCTGATGTTATCGCCAGGTGCAATTACTTAAAGGGATAGTAATACTTTGTTTTATCTTTATTTTATTTTGTAGGCATTAAAAAAACATGAAGAATGATATAAGTCTTATCTCTCAAACCTTTATGATTTAAGAGATATTCACAAGCAAAGTTTCCCCCTCCCGCCCCTTTTACCTAGTGTAAGCCATCTCTTCTCAGATGTGGAATCCAGTCCATAGACCAGACAGATAACAGAAGGGGACAATCTTCTTCCTATGAGAACAATGAAAGCCCTGCCCCCCTTGCAAGCTTTTCAGGTTTTTCCCTTATCTTAATTGAAGATTGTCCCTCTCTGCAGTCTACCTGGGCACCTCCCTTCTGATCTGGCTGAGCAGTGTTACATCAGTAAAAGGGGGTGGGAGGGGGATACTTTATCATTCAATTACTCTTGAACTACAACTCTGACAGAATTGAAATAACACTCTCCAAAGTCCAAATACTATGATGATTAATTAGAGCTGCTTTTATTATGAAACATTACTATCCCTTTAAGGACTATTCATTAAAAAATGCTAAGAATTTTTTTTTCATAAATCTCCGTCTTTGTTCCTCCGAACAAATGATTAGGTCCATTGGTATGGTGGAACGTCAAGTGAGTAGGGTGCTATCCTTTACTCTGTATACTGTTGAAAGTGATTTGAGTTTTAATGTTTTCAACTAATGTTATGTTTTAACCAACCTAAGTCTAGATATTTGCATACCTGGGAACTGTCCAGATCTGCTCTAAAGACTCTGGTTTTTGCTTTTATTTTCCGGGTCTCCGGGGGCAGAGGCTGATTCTCCGGATGTGGGGAGTTTTTAATGAAACTCTGCCCACTTACGCTCCTTCCCCACCCAGTTCCTCCCACTTCCCTCCCACATCTACTCCTTCCCCAGCCTGTTCCTCCCACTTTTTGACATGTTTGCTAAGCCACGCCCTTCTTTGAAACAAATCACGTTATTTCTCTCCCCCAGCAGCACCACAGGAGTCCTCTCTTTGGGACTGCACAAGACAGAGTTCCCAGGTATGTGTATTTGTTCAGTTTCAGTGATGAGTTATCTTGGAAATTCACAGGCAACTTCCTGACCTGCATTCCTTACATTGTGGCAAAGGGTAAATGTCTTTTATGGATTCTTGTTATACATATACTATGAACTGATTATGTTGATCAACAAGAAGAAAAGAAGGGGCACTTCCTAGTGTAATAATATCTCAATGGTTTGACCTTCACCAATACACCAGAATACTCACAGTGTGTATAACCACTAATAGTGGTCAGTAGCTCGGATGGGGGACTCAAGACTGCCCCCACTCAGTCAGCTTCCAATAGGATGGTAGATGCTTCTTCCCCACAGAACACAGAGACAACCAACCAGAAGGGTTCAAACCACCAAAATATATAACAGTTTAGGCTCAATTATTCCTTTGCACCTATAGTGGTATATATATTTTGGTGGTATGCGCCCCTTCTGGTTGATTGTCTTGATTATACTAATGTTCCTTTGAGCTGCCTGCAGATACATGTGATTGTCATGTCTATGAAAGTAAAATCTAGGACTGATTAAACTTTCATAAAGGTTAAACTTACTTTATCATTTAAAGCAGAACTTTCAGTACACTAACATAGAGCCACAAATGATTATTACATTAGCACTTTGCACACACGTATTGTTATTTTCAAGTGTAATTGCTGCTTTAATGAAAAATATAACCTTCTATGTGGGCAGACACTGGCTGGGATCTTGCAGTAGGCGCTCTCTTCACCTGCTCTGTCAGTCCCTATTGGTGCCTTTCGGCACAAAGGAATTCAACCCACCAATCGTGGAGTTGAAGCGGACGGACAGCACAGACACAGAGATGCCATCTCTGCAAGTTGTCTGCACTGTTCCCCGGTACCTGCCTGCATAGAAGGTTTTATTTTATGTTAAAGCAGCAATTATACTTGAAATTAACAATAAGTGTGTGCATAGCGTTAATGTAATAATCATTTGTGGCGTTATGTTAGTGTAGTGAAAGTTCCGCTTTAAGGACCAGAAGGATGTGCCTCTGGTGCTTAAAAGGTTAAATAGATCTATTTAAGAATATAACCCTAAATCTCAATTATTTTATGTAAGACAGAGAACAGAAGACATTAGAAAGCTTACTCATCAACATTAAAGGGATAGCAATACTTAAAAATTATTTATCCCTATTTTGTTGCCCTTAAATAAAGAAGTAAAATGCCACCAGCGGCATCTCTCAAAACCTTATGGTTTGAGAGATAACCACATACAAAGTTCTCCCCTGCCTGACATCAGCGTTTCTAGCTGACAGCAGGGAAATCCTCTCTTGTGATCAGCCGGCGCTCTGCAGCAGAGCCGAGATTGCGTTAATAAAAAAGAAATCCTTTACTAAAAAGGTTTTCTACATGTGCTTGGTTTGGAAGCACACGTAGAAGACCTTTTAAGTGAAAGATTTCTTTGTCATTAATGCAATCTCGGCTCTGCTGCAGAGCCGCTGGCCAGTCTGCGTACCGGATTTCAAATCTGTCAGCTAGAACGCTGACGTCAGGCAGGGAAGAACTTTGTAAGAGGTTATCTCTCAAACTATAAGGGTTTGAGAGATGCCACTGGTGACATTTTTCTTCTTTATTTAAGGGCTACAAAATAGGGATAAGAAATTTTTAAGTATTACTATCCCTTTAAGAAATTATACCAATATATCTTTATACTGGAATGAATTAACTGACATCTCAGAGAGTGAGTCAGGAAAGCCATTGAAAAGCAGCAAACACTGTCTAATAAAAATTTATCTTCACGACTAATTTTTTATAGCGAACTGAATTTAGTTGTCTAATAATTTGAGCAGCAGGTTATTTGACTTGGAATGAAAACTCTCCGTGGCCCAATGTCTCTCTCCTATGTTACATTCATTAAATCCATCTGAGAAATACTCATCAGGACCTGAAAATCTAACTGATTTATAATTTATTTGGCAGATTTAGGGACATATTTTGCAACTCTGCCATTTCCATCTTTTTTTCAACTATTTGTGGGTTTTTTTAATACTTCTGTCTTTTTCCATTTTACAATCTGTAATTACACACTACAAAATAGCTAAAAAAGATCAGTGAAGATGTCATTGTATTTGAGGCTGATGTTTTAAGAAAAATTAAAGAAATTGAATTGCACCATGGGAAATAATTACTACTGTAAAATCTTGGGTATAATACGCATCTGTGTATAATACTCAGGTGTAAATTATGCCCAAGATTTTAGGGGAAAACAAGAGTGCCTATTAGTGTTGAGCGAGCATGCTCGGCCGATGCTCGGATCGGCTCGAGCATCGCTCTGCTCGGCACATGGCGGTACTCGTACGAGTACCGCCATGTGCTCGCCCGCCATGTTCGGGTGGCAGGGATCTGTGCCGAAGGAGGCACAGATCTTACAGACGCTCCGCTGGACCACCAGGGACTGGAGGTAGGGGACATGTGGAGATGGAAGGGGGCATTGCGGAGATGAAGTGGGCATTGCGGAGATGAAGGGGGACATTGTGGAAGGGGGACATTGTGGAAGGGGGGCATTGCGGAGATGAAGGGGGCATTGCGGAGATGAAGGGGGACATTGTGGAAGGGGGGCATTGCGGAGATGAAGGGGGCATTGCGGAGATGAAGGGGGCATTGCGGAGATGAAGGGGGACATTGTGGAAGGGGGACATTGTGGAAGGGGGCATTGCGGAGATGAAGGGGGCATTGCGGAGATGAAGGGGGACATTGTGGAAGGGGGACATTGTGGAAGGGGGACATTGTGGAAGAGGGGCATTGTGGAGATGAAGGGGGGCATTGACCAGGCACCCTCCCCTCATCAGAGCAGGGGGTGCCTGGTGTAATGCTCGAGTCCTCCCATTCAATTCAATGGGGCTCGGGTGCTCGGCCGAGCACTCGAGCCTCCGGGGGTGCTCGGTCAGAGCACCCGAACCCCCGAGCATCGGGGTGCTCGCTCAACACTAGTGCCTATGTATAATACGCACCCTTGTTTTCCCCGTCACGCAAAAAAAAATTCCCATTGCCGCACTGATTCCCTCCTTGCTTACCCATTTCCGCCTCTCCTCTCTGTAGTCTGTCCAATGTTGGCAGCCTGACAGGGTCCCAGAGTGCAGCATGCTTATATCTGCCACTTACTTCCAGCATGACCCTGTCAGGGCCTATTCTTTCTAGACAATGGTAATGTTTTGTGAGGACCACAAGGTCCTCTCAGGGCAATACCATAGATCCAATGCTTTGTGTATAATACACCCCCCCCACTTAACAAAAGGTGAAGAGGGGCAAAACTGTGCATATTATACTTGAAATGTTACTGTAAATACCAAATCTCCATGGTTTTGAACCAGCTTTGTCCATGCAGATAATTTTTATAACCCTTTGAGTGCCAGAGAGAGTTATTCAATGCATTGCAAAGCAATGCATGACACTCAAAGAGTTAAATTGTATTAAAAGTCAGACCTCGTGGTGGGGCATCAGGACCCCTCCTGATGCCCCACTCCCCAAGCTACTGATCTTCCAGCCTATCAGCTGGAGATCAGCTGGGAAATCAATAGAGGTGATGAAGGGGATCAAGAAGTTGGGCAGGAGTAGGCAGGATCGAGAAACACTCTCATGTCAATGAGGGAAATGAGACATACAGACTAGATAAGGGTCAAGTGATCAAATTTGTGCTAGAGTTCTGGTGATGATAAGGGACACAAATAAAGTAAATCATTTCTAAGAGCATTCGTTGTACAATGTCAATTCCTCCTAGCACGTTGAAGTTTTATCAAGGAGGTGCAGTTTTAAGCGTGACTTCAAGACCATAAGAGAGGTGTAGTGGTACAAGGTAGGTAGAACATTCCATAGATAAGGGGCAATGAGAGAAAAAGGTTTGATACGTGAGACGGCTGTAGATTCAAAAGGAACTGAGAAAATACATTCATTGGCTGATCATAAGTGGTGGGATGGGGTATAGCGGGAGATCAGAGTGGAAACGTAAGAAGGGGTAGAGGAGTGAAGGGTCATGAATGAGAGAAGCAAGATTTTACAAGACATCCAGAGTTTGATAGGCAGCCATTGGAGAGATTTGAGGAGGAGCAGGGCAGGGACAAACATACGTGACAAGAGAGTAATTTGTGCTGCAGCATTTTGTATGGATAGAAGTGGATGGAGATGGGAAGCCGGAATACCAGACAGAAGAAGGTTGTAGTAGTCCATGCAGGAGAGGATGAGTGCTTGTATAAGAATTTTAGCTTTGGAGGAACAGACGAAGGGAGGGATTTTAGCTATGTTACGCAACACAAAGCGACAGGATTTAGTGACAGCATTAATATGAGGAGAGAATGAGAGAGCAGTGTTTGTTCCCTGTATTTGTTCCCTGTGGTACAAATGGATTGTCCCAAAATGTATCCACTTCCTATAAATACATCAGTCTCAGTGACCTTGACTTAGGTGAGGCCCATTTAGCCACAATAACTGCTCTCCATGTGATCAGAGTATCCAATCTAACCCCTTGAGTGCTAGGGGCTTTGTAATGCATTTGAAACATTTTCGGGGTTAAAGGTCTCTTCACGTAAAGAACACTTTCAGCTAAAACTTGTACATGAAAATATTATGCTGAAAAATCTACCTTGAGTTTTGCCATGCTTGCACAAAATAATGCATAAATAATAAAAAAAAAATCCCCGGATTTTTGGTTGGTACAGTTTTGTTGTGCTTGGCTCGCATTTTTCTTGTGGGATAGGAACAAAAAAATTAAATGGCAGACAGGAACCAGTTTGCTCATCTATTCTGCTTATTTCCCCTAGTAATAATAATCCCCCTATGGCCCCCCTGATTTTGCCCTTGTGGCTTTGTTCAAGAGGTAACAGGGGAGATGCACTAAGACAAGATAAAGAGGTGATAAAGCAGAAATGACTTCTCCAGTGATATCACTTCTCCAATTCCTATGTTACTCCATGGAACATATGCACTAAGATTCCTCCAACTTTGGAGATCTTAGTGCATAGGCCCTATAGAATAACATAGGAACTGGAGAAGTGATAACACTGGAGAAGTCATCTCTACTTTATCACCGCCTTATCACCACACCTGGGAACTTCCAGTTGAGGAGGTTCAGCAGGGGGTGACAAAAATGACGCTAATCGCGTCAAAAAGGGGCGGGGCTTGTCGCGAGTGGGGGGGGGGGCTTAACACTTTGAGTGCCAGAGTGGTACGGAATGCATTGCAAAGCAATGCATTCCTTACCACTCTGGCACTCAGAGGGTTAAAGGTGTCACATGGAAGGAGGAACAGCGGGAGAAAAAGCAGATGTGGCAGAGTTTCAATAGAAACTCCCCACATCCGGAGGAATCAGCCTCTGCCCCGGAGACCCGGTAAAGCTCTGTCAGAACCGGAGTCTCCGGGGCAAATCCGGAGAGTTCCCAGGTATGCTTATCACGCTTTGGTGCATGACCCCCCAGGATAGGTGTTAACTTAGCATTTCATCTGCTTGCTGTACAGGACAGACAATACACCAAACAGATCAACAGAATCATGCAAAGCTGGATTGCTCACTCAAGCCTCTTTGTGAGAATGTGTTGGACACATATGAAAAATGCATACTGCAGGGCTGCTTTGGTTTCAGTGCAGTCCTGAAATATGCCTATTTCCTATGTGTCCCCGGTTAAAGGTGAGGTCTGGTCAGCCTACCATAGGATAACATAGGAAGTGGAGAAGTGATAGCACTGAAGAAGTCATCTCCACTTTACTCCCTCTTTATCACACCTTAATGCATAACCTTGCCCCAGTTCTGCTGTATAAGTGCAGTTTTTAACTCTGTTGTACAAGCTCTATTATTGCTGTTGCAAGGTGTGGCACTATAGCCCTTTGAGTGCCAGATGTTTATCCAATGCATTGCTCTGCAATGTGTAGTGCACCCCTCTGGCACTCAAACAGATATACCACTAGGGATGCTCTGTCATGTGACTCGCCAGGTAAAAAGATTTCCTAGAATTTTCCTTTTAGCCCTTTGAACACCAGAGGGGTGAGCAACGCATTGTTTTGCAATGGATTGCTCATGCCTCTGGCACTCAAAGGGTTAACGGGATAGTAATGTTTCACAAAAAAAGCAGCTCCAATTAATCTTCATAGTTTTGGGGCCATGGAGAGTGTTATTTCAATACTGTCAGAGTTGTAGTTGAATGTAATTGAATGATAAAGTATCCCCCTCCTGCCCCTTTTACCTAGTGTAAGTCACCTCCCCTCAGAAGTGGAATCTGGTCTCTTGACCGGACAGCTCACCGGATAGCTCACAGCAAGGGACAATCTTCTTACTGTGAGCATAAGGAAAAGTCTGTGCCCCTTGACAGGTTTTTCAGGTTTTTCCCTTATGCTCACTGAAGATTGTCCCTCTCTGAGATCCATCCGGACAGTCTTGCTGCTCTGAGGTGAGCAGTGTTACATCAGTAAAAGGGGTGGGAGGGGGATACTTTATCATTCAATTAATCTTGAACTACAACTCTGATAGTATTGAAATAACACTCTCCATGGCCCAAATAATATGAAGATTAATATGAGCTGTTTTTATTGTGAAACATTACTATCCCTTTAAATGCTGGAAAGTATGTTAATGGCAATCATTATTTGTCTCCTATGGTTCATTTGGAGTGTCCTAAAATTTTTCCACTTCTTATTAAATCAGCCGCTAACAGTGTGTGCCACCCTAGTTCCATTAATTTTACTGCAGAACGTCCCTAGATAAGCATACTAGAAGTTAGTTCTACCTTGCTGCCCTCTCTCACTATTTCCTGGCTACAGGCCACTGTGTTTGGAAGAAACAGAGGTCATTAGGTCACCTCTGGCAGCAAACTTCTAGTATCACAAAACCACAGGTTTTCAGCCGTTTCTTCTTCCGAGAAAGAATAATAACACCTCCTAATATTAACCTCCCCCCCCCACCTTAGTATGACCAACCAAAAATCCTAATGGCCTCTCTGATTTTTTTCCTTGCTCATTGGCTCAGGAGAGACGTTCTGGTAAATAGACTAACACTCATCTTGGAATTGGGATGGATTATGTAATTCTTATTTTCTGGGTTGAACTTGAACGGACCTGTGTGTATTTTCAACCTTATTTGCTATGTAACTATGTAACCAAGAGATAAAATCTTCAGTCAGTCATGGATGTCAAGGCCATGGAGGCGGACATTACAGTTTTTAGCAGGACAAGAGGACCTCATACTTTTCTCACTGTCCATGGTATTGTTAACCATTTAAGGACCAGAGGAATGTGCAATGCATTGCAAAAATTACAAAAGGTCCATTCCCTCTGGCTGCTTCAGTATGAAAAAAACTGCCAGGAGCTGTCATTTCTGTCTCCATGGACTTGACATTCAGGTCTAAGGGAACCCTATGGATCTGTCCTGGGTCTGTCCGGTTTTCAGACTTTTCAGTATTACTAGATCTCAGAGGCTGAATCTCCGGCAGTTCTTTTCCTTCTCACCTTCTTTTTCCCAATTCTTGCCCACTTCTCCTCCTTTTTCACCTTCTTCCTCCCACTTCCTGTCCACTTCTCCTCCTTCCCATCCTGTTCCTCCCACTTCCTGCCCACTTCTCCTCCTTCCCACACTGTTCCTCCCACTTCCTGCCCACTTCTTCTCCTTCACACCCTGTTCCTCCTACTTTCTTCCCACTTCTCCTCCTTCCCTCCCTGTTCCTCCCACTTCCTGCCCACTTCTCCTCCGTCCCTCCCTGTTCCTCCTACTTTCTGCCCACTTCTCCTCCTTCCCACCCTGTTCCTCCCACTTCCTGCCCCCTCCTTCCCACCCTGTTCCTCCCACTTCCTACCCACTTCTCCTCCTTCTCAGCCTGTTCCTCCCAATTTCTGCCCACTTCTCTTGCTTCTCACACTGTTCCTAAATGGTATAGTCATTCAGAAACAGTGAAAAGTATAAATAAATAAACATAATTCACTCGTGATAAAATTTGTCAGGATAGAAATATTCCCTGTCTATTAACTCTAAATGCAATTGGAGAAAATCCCACGTCTCCAGTAGTGATGATCGAGCACCCCGATGCTCGGGTGTTCGGGTGCTCTGGCCGAGCGCCCCCGGAGGCTCGAGTGCTCGGCCGAGCACCCGAGCCCCATTGAAGTCAATGGGAGGACTCGAGCATTACACCAGGCACCCCCTGCTCTGATGAGGGGAGGGTGCCTGGTTCATAGGAAAAGGTCAGAAAATGATGGAAACACCACAGAAATGGTTCAGGGACAGCATAGGGAGGATGTCTGGATGCATCTTGGACTCCAACGTCGCTGCTGGGAACGATGTTTCACCCGTAGTACGCCATTTTTACAGACTGACCGTAAAACACACAAAAAGGAAGATAAAAACGATTTTAGGCGAAAAATTGTTACCAAACAGTATTTGCTGTATATTTACTTGAACTATCAGGATCACGTCCACTTCCCCGTCCCTTTTTACCCGCCTTCTTCATATTAAACGGAATATATGCCGGTAATCTGCGGCTAGGCACACGAAACAGAATGTGACGCTAATCTGCGGCTAGGCACACTAAACAATATGTGACGCTAATCTGCGGCTAGGCACACTAAACAATATGTGACGTTAATCTGCGGCTAGGCACACTAAACAATATGTGACGCTAATCTGCGGCTAGGCACACTAAACAATATGTGACGTTAATCTGCGGCTAGGCACACTAAACAATATGTGACGCTAATCTGCGGCTAGGCACACGAAACAGAATGTGACGCTAATCTGCGGCTAGGCACACGAAACAGAATGTGACGCTAATCTGCGGCTAGGCACAGTGAACGGAATATGTGACGTTAATTTGTGAATTTGCACACTAAACAGAATGTGACAATAATCTATGGCTAGGCACACGTTTAAAATGGCCCTTTTTGTCTCTGCATTGTAAAATCATTGGCCCTGTGCACCTAACAGAATATGTCAGCCTGTCACTGCACTGTGAAATATTTGTCCATGTGCACCTAGTACAATGTCACCTTAGAACATGTCCCCCCCCCACAAAAAAATGAAATTCTGCCACCCCCAAAAAAAATTAAATGCTGCCCCCACACACAACAGTCCTAAAAAGGACTTTTGGGTCTTGAAAGAGTTTCAACAATTTTATTCTCCCTACACTGACTTCCTGTGCATCTAGTATTATATGTCACCTTATAAATATCCCCCCCCACAAAAAAAAGGAAATTGTGCCCCCCCAAACAAAATATAAATGCTGCCCCCACACACAACAGTCCTAAAAAGGACTTTTGGGTCTTGAAAGAGTTTCAACAATTTTATTCTCCCTACACTGACTTTCCCTGCCTAAGCGCATCTCTCCCTGGCTAAGAATGAGCCAAACTCGCGCGTCGGGTGCTATACAGCACCCGATCACGGGTTCTGGCCAGCCAATCAGTGTAATGCCAGCAGCCAACATGGCTGCTGGCATTACACTGATGTCAGAGCCTCCCCGCACGTTTATTGGCTGCGCAGCAGCTGCGAAACGTGCGGGGAGGAGACCCGAACATGGCGGGCGAGCACATGCGGTACTCGTACGAGTACCGCCATGTGCCGAGCAGAGCGATGCTCGAGCCGAACCGAGTTTCGGCCGAGCATGCTCGCTCATCACTAGTCTCCAGTCAGGGAGTCCTCAGATATCCAAGAGGGGTTACAAACAGGCTCTTTCCAAATATAAAAAAATAATCTATTTAAAGAAATAAAAAGCCTGTCCTGTAAAACAAATTAAAGGCAATTTGTCATCTACACGGATAAAGGAGAAGTAAACTTTGATCATTAAAAAAACACCTTTCTGAGTACAACAGGGGTACTCTCACTGAGGGAAAAGGCTTTGCTGCAAATCATCATGGTTAAACTAATAGGAACAGTGCCATCTTGTGTCCAGACATTTTTTATTTTGCATTCAGTGGATGAAGTGTGGCGATAATTCTTCATGGAATGTGCTTGTAACAGTGCCACCACTTTGTGACAGTTTGAAGTGTAATGCCTTTTGAACGAATCACCTTCTGTTTTGTTACCCTTGTTTTATGAAGCAGAAAAAGCCCTACAATATATGTTTCAGAATACAATATTAGTGATCCTTTAAAGGGATACTAATGTTTCACAAAAAGAGCAGCTCCAATTAATCTTCATAGTATTTGGGCCATGGAGAGTCTTATTTCAATACTGTTAGAATTGTAGTTCAAGAGTTATTGAATGATAAAGTGTCCCCCTCCTACCACTTTTACCTAGTGTTGCAGCAAGGGACACGTTTTTCAGGTTTTTCCTTAAAGGGATAGTAATACTTAAGATGTAAAAAAATATATATTCTAAGGTTTATGTCCCCGAATAAAACAAGGGTACTCCCACTGCTGAGAGATATTTTATTAAAAAATTATAATAGATCAAACTTTAATTTTTTAGGTGCAATATCACAGTGGCCTGAAAACGTACAGTGGCGCTGTTGCTACACCATCCTATGGAGATTTATGGTCTACAGACCACAGCAGTCCATAGGATGGTGTAGCAACTGCGCCACTGTAAATTTTCAGGCCACTGTGATTTTGCACCTAAAAAAGTTTGAACTGTTATAATTTTTTAATAAAAAATCTGTCAGCAGTGGGAGTACCATTGTTTTGCTCAGGGGGATAAACCCTACAACATATATTTTTTTTACATTTAAAGTATTACTATCCCTTTAAGCTCACTGAAGATTGTCCCTCTCTGCGATCCATCTGGACAGTCTTGCTGCTCTGAGGTGAGCAGTGCTACATAAGTAAAAGGGGCAGGAGGGGGATACTTTATCATTGAATTACTCTTGAACTACAACTCTGACAGTAGTGAAATAACATTCTCCACGGCCCAAATACCATGAAGATTAATTGGAGCTTATTGTGAAACATTACTATCCCTTTAAAGTGTGAATGGTAGTTCTATTTTAAATGACAATTTTCAATGGGGTAGTTTGAACATAGTGTGTTAAATTACACCATATTTTACACAGTATTTAGATTACACAGTATTTAATTCAAGCGAAAAGTGACCCTTCAGAAGACAGAAGACAAATGCTTGATTGATTTCATGGTGTGGCATGTTTTCTCAATTTAGTGTTTGATTGATTGCATGCTATGATAATCCAATTTTGTTCAAAGTTAGCTTTCAAGCATGCAGAGGACAAATGTTATAAGTACAATGGTTTCATCAGTTTTCACTGATTGATTGCTTAATCAATCAAACGCAAAGAATGCTAAATGAACAAATGCACTGATTAAATATTTAATAGATCACACAACAGAATATCTCACCAATTCAAAGTGGGAAACAGTTTTGTGTTTGAACTTTAAGTATAAATTTACAAGTTTGTTTCCTTTACTACCTGTATGGATGTTCTGCAACACTTCCTAAGAAAGCATAAAATATATAAATACATTTCTTAAATGTAAGCCTCTATGTGCTTACTTACCTTTGTTTTTTATTACAGTGAGGTCTATTTTGTCATCTTGTGCGGAAATAAACTGTACCCTCATCATTTCCCAGGGGAGGGTGCCTGGTCAATGCCCCCCTTCATCTCCACAATGCCCCTCTTCCACAATGTCCCCCTTCATCTCCGCAATGTCCCCCTTCATCTCCGCTATGCCCCCTTCATCTCAGCAATGTCCCCCTTCATCTCCGCTATGCCCCCTTCATCTCCGCTATGCCCCCTTCATCTCAGCAATGTCCCCCTTCATCTCCGCTATGCCCCCTTCATCTCCGCTATGCCCCCTTCATCTCCGCTATGCCCCCTTCATCTCAGCAATGTCCCCCTTCATCTCCGCTATGCCCCCTTCATCTCCGCTATGCCCCCTTCATCTCAGCAATGTCCCCCTTCATCTCCGCTATGCCCCCTTCATCTCCGCTATGCCCCCTTCATCTCCGCTATGCCCCCTTCATCTCAGCAATGTCCCCCTTCATCTCCGCTATGCCCCCTTCATCTCAGCAATGTCCCCCTTCATCTCCGCTATGCCCCCTTCATCTCCGCTATGCCCCCTTCATCTCCGCTATGCCCCCTTCATCTCAGCAATGTCCCCCTTCATCTCCGCTATGCCCCCTTCATCTCCGCTATGCCCCCTTCATCTCAGCAATGTCCCCCTTCATCTCCGCTATGCCCCCTTCATCTCAGCAATGTCCCCCTTCATCTCCGCTATGCCCCCTTCATCTCCGCTATGCCCCCTTCATCTCCGCAATGCCCCCTTCATCTCAGCAATGTCCCCCTTCATCTCCGCTATGCCCCCTTCATCTCCGCTATGCCCCCTTCATCTCAGCAATGTCCCCCTTCATCTCCGCTATGCCCCCTTCATCTCCGCTATGCCCCCTTCATCTCCGCTATGCCCCCTTCATCTCAGCAATGTCCCCCTTCATCTCCGCTATGCCCCCTTCATCTCAGCAATGTCCCCCTTCATCTCCGCTATGCCCCCTTCATCTCCGCTATGCCCCCTTCATCTCCGCAATGCCCCCTTCATCTCCGCAATGTCCCCCTTCATCTCCGCTATGCCCCCTTCATCTCCGCAATGTCCCCCTTCATCTCCGCTATGCCCCCTTCATCTCCGCTATGCCCCCTTCATCTCAGCAATGTCCCCCTTCATCTCCGCTATGCCCCCTTCATCTCCGCAATGCCCCCTTCATCTCCGCTATGCCCCCTTCATCTCCGCTATACCCCCTTCATCTCCGCTATGCCCCCTTCATCTCCGCTATACCCCCTTCATCTCCGCTATGCCCCCTTCATCTCCGCTATGCCCCCTTCATCTCAGCAATGTCCCCCTTCATCTCCGCTATGCCCCCTTCATGTCCGCAATGCCCCCCTTCATCTCCGCTATGCCCCCTTCATCTCCGCTATGCCCCCTTCATGTCCGCAATGCCCCCTACCTCCAGTCCCTGGTGGTCCAGCGGAGCGTCTTCAGATCTGTGCCTCCTTCGGCACAGATCCCCGCCACCCGAACATGCCGGGCGAGCACATGGCGGTACTCGTACGAGTACCGCCATGTGCCGAGCAGAGCGATGCTCGAGCCGATCCGAGCATCGGCCGAGCACGCTCGCTCATCACTAGTGGAGATGCAATAAGGTTTAATATGCTTTTTTGTATTTGAAATGTGATGACAG
This sequence comes from Rhinophrynus dorsalis, assembly GCA_037306005.1. Classification (NCBI taxonomy): domain Eukaryota; kingdom Metazoa; phylum Chordata; class Amphibia; order Anura; family Rhinophrynidae; genus Rhinophrynus; species Rhinophrynus dorsalis. The sequence goes on along the minus strand of CM074727.1, from coordinate 47,560,511 downwards.
CACTTGGCCTTGATGAATCAAACACACTTCCCCAAATACACTAAAAATTAGGTATGTGCAAGAAACTTGTCTTCTTCCAGCTTAGCCTTACCACCACTCTGCCTCCCGAGACCCTCAGCCCTCAATTTATCACTAAAATATGTATGTTCTTGTTGCCTTCACAAAATTCTCCATGCTGGCCTGGACCTTTCCTCTCTCTCTTCCCTTCCCTCATCTCCTTCCTCCTACTCTGCCTGCTCCACCAATCACCTCCTCCCCCTCTTTTTCCTTCCTCCTTCACTTTTTGCTCTTTTCTCTATCCTTCATTAAACTGCATTTCAATATGAAAATGAGCCATTGTCAAAGATGTCAAAGTAAAGTCATAAACTTGGCGAAGGCATGGCAGATTAATGACGACGATGGCATATTTACAGTGGATTCACACAGAGATATGAGTGAAGACATCTTATTGTATGTGTCATTATATAATCAAAGCAAATATGCCTTCATAACATCAACTTGGTCCATTAGTGCATCTCCCCCAAAATGTTAAGGGAACTGTAAACTTTTTATGAAAAATTATTTTACTATTTTCCTGCTCATTAAAACAAGGGTACACCCACTGCTGGGTAACATAGTAAATTAGGTTGAATAAAGACACAAGTCCATCTAGTTCAACCTTTGCCCCATACCCCAGTGACATGAGAATTGCATAGCTTTCCTGCAATTAAAGTGATAGTAATACTTTATTATTACTAACCCCCATATTGTAGATATTAGCAAAATAATTTAATAGCCTCCATAAAGATTTGAGAGATAACCAAAGGCAAAGTTCCCCCTCTCTCCCCCTTCCCTGAAGTCAGCGTTGTAGCTGACTGCAGGGATATCTGAGTATGACTTTCATCAGGCGGCTCTGCAGCAGAGCCGCGATCGCGTTAGTGAAAAATAATTATTTCACTGAAATGGTCTTCTACGTGTGCTTGCAAACCAAGCACGTGTAGAAGACCATACCAGTGAAATAATTATTTTTCACTAACGCGATCTCGGCTCAGCTGCAGAGCCGCCTGACTCTTGTATGACAGACATCCCCCTGCAGTCAGCGCAACGCTGACTTCAGGGAAGGGGGAGGGAGGGGGGAACTTTGCCTTTGGTTATCTCTCAAAGAACCTGTGAGCTATTACATTATTTTGCTAATATCTACAATATGGGGGATAGTAATAATAAAGTATTACTATCCCTTTAAGTTAGTCATTTATCAGACCTTCCTGATTTGTCTATTAATATAAAGTATAACCCTGTATGTTCCCTATGGTCTATTTTTTCAATTCAAAATGTGTTTAAAGGTGTTTCAACTCTAATGTTCCGTTGCAGTGTTGCAAATACTATAAAGAGCAGTAGTCAATGACTTGCACTCTCTCATGGAGTGCACTGTAAAAAAAATGAATATGCCTGTTTTACACCAATTGGTGATGTTCCTTAACCCCTTAAGGACCCATGACGGTCCTGGCATTTCATAGGTCCAACATGCGATGAGGACCCATGACGTGCCAAGACTGTCATGGATTTCAGGGCTCCCCGCCCGACTGCACGCCATTCAGGGAGTCCTGAATTGGATAAGAAAAAAATGCTCCATGGTCCTTAAGTGCTGGCTGCATGTACATGCGGTCGGTCTTTAAAGGGATAGTAATGTTTCCAAAATCTTCATGTTATTTGGGTCATGGAGAGTGTTATTTCAATACTGTCAGAGTTGTAGTTCAAGAGTAATTGAATGATAAAATATCCCTCTCCCTCCCCTTTTACCTAGTGTAAGCTCCTCCCCTCAGATGTGGAATCTGGTCTTAAGACCATGCCTCCCAATTCAGCAGCGCATCAATTACAAAGTCCTTCTTCTGACCTTTAACGCTCTCCACACTGATACCCCTCCTTACATTTCTTCCCTCATCTCCTGTTATGTTCCTGGCCGCTTCCTTCGCTCAGCACACAACTCACTTCTTGTTGCACCATCCACACCCTCTGCCCTCTCCCGTCTCAAACTTTTCTCGCTTTCTGCTCCATACCTATGGAACTCCATACCCCTCTCCTTACGTCTAGAACAATCCCCCTCTGTCTTTAAAGGGATAGTAACACTTCGTTTTAACTTTATTTTATTTTGTAGGCATTAAAAAAACATGAAGAATGATATAAGTCTTATCTCTCAAACCTTTATGGTTTATGAGATATTCACAAGCAAAGTTCCCCTCCCGCCCCTTTTACCTAGTGTAAGCCATCTCTTCTCAGATGTGAGTCTGGTTGTATGACAGTACAGATAACAGAAGGGGACAATTTTCTTTGTATGAAAACAATGAAAGCCCTTTCCCCCTTGACAAGGTTTTCAGCTTTTTCCATTATCTTAATTGAAGATTGTCCCTCTCTGCAGTCTATCTGGGCATCTCCCTTCTTATCTGGTTGAACAGGGGGGGGGAAACTTTGTTTGTGAATATCTCTTAAACCATAAAGGTTTCAGAGATAAGACTTATATCATTCTTCATGTTTTTTTAATGCCTACAAAATAAAATAAAGTTAAAATGAAGTATTACTATCCCTTTAAGTCTACACTGATATCTTATCTTCTGGAGCACTAGGACCATGCACTGCCTTTGGCCAAACTCAGCACTTGTAATCTCAGCACTTAAAGGGATAGTAATACTTCGTTTTAACTTTATTTTATTTTGCAGGCATTAAAAAACATGAAGAATGATATAAGTCTTATCTCTCAAACCTTTATGGTTTAAGAGATATTCACAAACAAAGTATCCCCCCCCCCCGTTCAACCAGATTAGAAGGGAAGTGCCCAGGTAGACTGCAGAGAGGGACAATCTTCAATTAAGATAAGGGAAAAAGCTGAAAAGCTTGTCAAGGAGGGCAGGGCTTTCATTGTTTTCATACAAAGAAGATTGTCCCCTGCCGTTATCTGTCTGGTCAGATCCCCATCTGAGAAGAGATGGCTTACACTAGGAAAAAGGGGCGGGAGGGGGAACTTTGCTTGTGAATATCTCTTAAACCATAAAGGTTTGAGAGATAAGACTTATATCATTCTTCATGTTTTTTTAATGCCTACAAAATAAAATAAAGTTAAAACTAAGTATTACTATCTCTTTAAAGGTGTTTCAACTCTAATGTTCTGTTGCAGTGTTGCAATCACTATGAAGAGCAGTAGTCAATGACTTGCACTCTCTCATGGAGTGCACTGTAAAAAAAATTAATATGCCTGTTTTACACCAATTGGTGATGTTCCTTAACCCCTCAAGGACCCATGACGGTCCTGGCATGTCATAGGTCCAACATGCGATGAGGACCCATGACTTGCCAAGACTGTCATGGATTTCAGGGCTCCCCGCCCAACTGCACGCCATTCAGGGAGTCCTGAATTGGATAAGAAAAAAATGCTCCATGGTCCTTAAGTGCTGGCTGCATGTACATGCAGTCGGTCTTTAAAGGGATAGTAATATTTCCAAATCTTCATATTATTTGGGTCACGGAGAGTGTTATTTCAATACTGTCAGAGTTGTAGTTCAAGAGTAATTGAATGATAAAGTATCCCCCTCCCTCCCCTTTTACCTAGTGTAAGCTCCTCCCCTCAGATGTGGAATCTGGTCTTAAGACCAGACAGCTCACAGCAAGGGACAATCTTCTTACTGTGAGAACAATGCTCACTGAAGATTGTCCCTCTCTGCAAGCCATCTGGACACCACCTTCTGTTCTGAGGTGAGCAGTGTTATATCAGTAAAAGGGGCAGGAGGGGGATACTTTATCAATCAATTACTCTTAAACTACAACTCACAGTATTGAAATAACACTCCATGGCCCAAATACTATGAAGATTAACTGGAGCTGCTTTTATTTTGCAACATTACTATCCCTTTAAGGGTTCAGAAAAGATGTTTGAACTGAAAAAACTTCTAAAAGAACAATTTCCCCTCCTTGTTTTACTCATCAAAATAAAAACAGAGTTACATATATGTTTTTCATATCAGCACGTTTTCTGCTTCTGTCAAGTGCTTCTGTAGTTGGCAACAAGAGGAAGCTGAGAATGCTTTCCGAAGTTGAAGCCATGTAATGACAAATTAAAACAAAATATTTATTTTTATATTACTATACAAGTCCATCAACCTAAGCTACATTTTGTTAATTTTAACATGAATTAAAAACTCACTATATGCTATACTATCCATTTGTTTATAATATAAATAGTATTGGTGAAATTATCCTTTATTTCTGGGGCACAGTGAGACACATTATGCTAATTTGTTTTTGTGCTGGGCCAATATTACCATGCAGGGCCGCATTTCCCAATAGGTAGAATAGGCAACTGCTTAGAGCTCCAAATTTTAAATGTCACATCAGTTGTGCTGGTCACACCCACATTCTCTATTGTGGGTGTGGCAAGAGAAATGTCAGTGTCCCTGCTCCAGTTTTATAATCCATTACAGGTTATTATTTAACCCCTTGGGTGGTAGAGATATTTCCCACATATTGTGGAGCAATGCTTTGGAGATCTCTCTAGCAACCAGGGCCGGATTTCCCAGTTGGTAGCGTAGGCACGTGCCTAGAGCTCCAAATTTTGAAGGGCGCCTCTGCTGTGCTGGCCACACCCACATTCTGAATTGTGGGTGTGGTCAGAACAATATTAACCCCTTAAGGACTACGTGATGTGCTATGACCGTCACGGTCCTTATACCCTTAAGGACCAGTGGCGGTCATAGCACGTCACGTACTTTTTACCTACAGCGCTCTACCGGAAGTGCTGTAAGTAAAAACGGGGCCTCAAACTGATCGCTCCAAGACTGAAGTGATCTCTCTTAGGACTCAAAGTGGCTCGCCGGTACACTTAACAGGTCACGTGTACCAGCACGTCGGCAAGGATCAAAGCGGTCCTTAAAGGCATAGTAATGTTTCATAATAAAAGCAGCTCTAATTAATCATCATAGTATTTGGACTTTGGAGAGTGTTATTTCAATTCTGTCAGAGCTGTAGTTCCAGAGTAATTCAATGACAAAGTGTCCCCCTCCCGTCCCTTTTACTGATGTAACACTGCTCAGCCAGAGCAGAAGGGCGGTGCCCAGGTAGACTGCAGAGAGGGACAATCTTCAATTAAGATAAGGGAAAAACCTGTCAAGGGGGGCAGGGCTTTCATTGTTTTCATAGGAATAAGAGTGTCCCCTACTGTTATCTGTCCAGTCTATGGACTGCATTCCACATCTGAGAAGAGATGGCTTACACTAGGTAAAAGGGGCGGGAGGGGAAAACTTTGCTTGTGAATATCTCATAAACCATAAAGGATTGAGAGATAAGACTTATATCATTCTTCATGTTTTTTTAATGCCTACAAAATAAAATAAAGTTAAAACGAAGTATTACTATCCCTTTAAGGGAAGGTAACTTCCCTGGACCACTGGTACTTAAGGGGTTAATGTCTCTGAACCAGTTACATACCCCTTTACAGTCTGGTATTTAACCTCTTGGATACTAAAGAGATCTCCAATGAATAACATAGGACTTGGTGCACTGGATCCATAGACTAAAGAAAAAATCTCTGTCTTATTCTATGGAGTCAATGTATTAAGATTTCTCCAAAATGGAGCAAGAAGAAAACAGAGCAGAAAACGGAGCAAAAGTGGAGCAAGAAGAAAACGGGGCAAAAAATGGAGCACGAAGAAAACGGAGCAAGAAGAAAATGAAGAAAAAAATATAGCAAGAATTAAGAGGAACAAGAACAAAAAGCAGCAAAAACTGGAGTAAGAAGATAGTGGAGCAAGAAGAAAATGGAGCTAAAAGTGGAGCAAGAAGAAAGTGGAGCAACGAGTCCTATGTTATTCTATGGAACCAATGGTCACAGATTGCTCCAACATTAGAGGTCTTAGTGCATTGGCTTCCTAGAGCATAGGTGTCCAGGTTCAGTCCTCCAGGCTAACAGGCCAGGATTTAAAGGGATAGTAATACTTCATTTTAACTTTATTTTATTTTGTAGGCATTAAAAAAACATGAAGAATGATATAAGTCTTATCTCTGAAACCTTTATGGTTTAAGAGATATTCACAAACAAAGTATCCCACCCCTGTTCAACCAGATCAGAAGGGAGGTGCCCAGGTAGACTGCAGAGAGGGACAATCTTCAATTAAGATAATGGAAAAAGCTGAAAAACTTGTCAAGGGGGGAAGGGCTTTCATTGTTTTCATACAAAGAAAATTGTCCCCTTCTGTTATCTGTACTGTCATACAACCAGACTCACATCTGAGAAGAGATGGCTTACACTAGGTAAAAGGGGCGGGGAGGGGAACTTTGCTTGTGAATATCTCATAAACCATAAAGGTTTGAGAGATACGACTTATATCATTCTTCATGTTTTTTTAATGCCTACAAAATAAAATAAAGTTAAAACGAAGTGTTACTATCCCTTTAAGACCTCTATTGTTGGACAAATCTGGAGCTTTTTTGCTCCATTGTATTGCTCCATTTTTGTGCACTGTTTTCTTGCTACATTTGTGATCTATTTTGCACTTTGTTGCTCCATTTGTTGCTCCATTTTGAAGAAATCTTAATACATGAAAACATAGAACTTTGGGTACATAGAGAAAAGAAAAGATCTCCAAGTCCAATGTTATTCTATGGAACCAATGTATTAAGACTTCTCCAATATGGATCAAGAAAAAAGAGCTAAAGGTGCAAAAAATGGTACCAAAAAAAAAGCGGTGCTCCATGTCCTATGTTATTCTATGGTGCCAATGCCTACAGCTTTAGAGGTGTGTGAATAAAGAGATCTTTGTGCAAGAAAAGTGAGCAACAAAAATAAAGCAAAAAAAAAAAGTTCAGTGTTATTCTACGGACCCAATGTATTAAGATTTCTCCTAAATGGAACAAAAAAAAAATAGAGCATTTTAATCTACTTCTGGAAAATTTCACATTACTGTGAAGAATAAATCTAAAAATGGGTTTGGTCACATAAGAGGGCGCAGTTAGTAGTGGGACCAAGGAAGGGCTAAGGGCACCAGAGGGTGCCTAGGGGAGCTTGAGATGTAAATCTGACCATGCTAGCAACCAAGGGGTTAAAGCTTTTATTTTGTTTCTTGCTTGTTATAGGACAAGGGTATTTTCTGTGCCAGGAAACAGTGGATAGGAAGAGGTGGGACCATATGAGGACTGGGGGTGTGGCCATGAGTGAAGCTTAGAGCACCTACAGTGCCTTGCCTAGGGACACCTGGGATGTAAATATGGCCCTGTTATCACACACATATGAAGGGAGAACCCACTGATGTCATTTCTAGAAGTAATAGGGTTGGTCGTAGACAGAACGAAATAGCATACTGTGCAGAGAGTTGTCAAAAAATGCTATGAAAATGTAAAGGTTCATTTTCATAAAATGATGTATTTTACATAAAATTGCTAGCACGACATATAAGCAATTATAGTTCTCTGAAAAGGAACTTAACATAAAGTGACAGGACCCCTTTAATTAATAGTTAATAAATTGAGGAAGGTCCTAAGGGGACCGAAAATGTTTAGCTAAATATGGATGCAGTAAATTAACTTTCTTTTCCAGATCTGACTGTGTGCTGTCCCTTACGACACTTGGAACACCCCTAGGTTGAGAATACATAAAATAATCTACTTTTTATGGGATGTACACCAATTATAATTAAATGGGATGTTTGTTTGGTGAATGTCACTGTCTACTTGTACAGATATACTATATATATATATATATATATATATATATATATATATATATATATATATATATATATATAGATATATATATATAGATAGATAGATACAGTGCTCAAAATTTCCAGTCGCCACTAGCCAATGGTGAGTGAAAATTTAGCCCTGGCGAGTAGAAATTCAGCCCTGGTGGGTATGTTATGGCTTGCAGTGGTGAGTAACTTTTCAGGTCTGGCTAGTAGCAAAGGACTTAAAATTATAAGCCCTGATATATATATATATATATATATATATATATATATATATATATATATGAGAGAACATAGACAGTGGCATTCACTAGGTTACAATACCTAATAAATAAGTAGGTGCACATCCCATAAAAAAGATAAAATAATTATTTACATATACTTGGCCTGGGAAACTCCTGGCCTCACATGAAACAGCAAACTGGAACAAGTCGTTGAATAAAAAAATATTTTCATTTAATGCATCCATACTGAATGTTTTCAATCCTCTGGGGACCTTGCCCAGGAAGGTCCCCAGAAGATCGAAAATGTTCGGCATGGATGCAATAAATTAACATATCTTTTAATTCCGCAACTTGTTTCAGTGTGCTGTCTCATGTGAGGCCACAGGGGAGATTCATGAAGTGATTCACTAAGCAGTAATAAAGAGGTGATAAAGTGGAGATGACTTCTCCAGTGTTATCACTTCTCCAATTCATATTTTATCTTATGGAGCCTATGCACTAAGATTTCTTCAACTGTGGAGATCTTAGTGCATAGGCTCTATAGAATAACATAGGGACTGAAGAAGTGATAAACTAGAGAAGTTATCTCCACTTTATCACCGCTTAGTGAATATAAATATACTAGTTGAACAGCCCGTTACACGGGCCACATTGCCACTGCCACCCGGTCCTTCGGAGCGCCCAGCTCTGTATCAGCAGCGGCGCGGGCAGTCTCTACTGCGCATGACTGCAGCACGCGCAACAGTGCCTACTGCACGTGTCGCGGCGTTACACACGATTTAACTAATTATTATATAGGATATATTTAAGATATATATAAATATATATATATATATATATATATATATATATATATATATATATATATATATATATATCTTAATGTAAAGATTTTACTGACATATTTATCACAGAAAATAAAATTAAAGTTTAAAAAATGTCAGTTTCCCTTTAACACTAACAACTCCTAATAATAAACCTTTATTTACTGTAATCCTGGCAGGGAATTCTAATGACTCCTATTAATTATTTTGGTGTCGACTGGTTCTCTAAGATTAATCTTTACCAAGTGCTGGATATCATGCCATCAAGAAAAACATGATTCTGTGTTATAGGACTCAAGGACTCCAAACTCCTCCAACAGAATGTTTCTTAAGAAGAAAAGAAAATACCCTTTTAGATAATTAGGAAATTTGGAAATATGTATTAGACCCCAGTGGTGAATTTGGTTTGTCACAGCTTTATTTCACTTTTGAGCGTAAGTTCCCTTAATATCTGACCAATCTGACACTGAAGGGGTGAAGTTCGTTTAGTCCTTCTTGTTCTTTCCTTAGAGAAAATCTGTAATGTGGAGGAGTTTCTTAACCTTTTCTCTGCTAGCTGGCTTGCCATTAAATTAGTTGTTTCCATAACAAGCCTTGCACCACAAAAGAGAGCAATTAAGTCCAAGCCTCTGCTCGATTTGATATATAACTCTTAATTGAGTGTGGTTTGATGTAACCTTACTAGTGTAGCTTGCATTTCAGAAGCACAAGGATATGGTCCAGTGTCTAATTCATTTCTCAGATGTATTCATCCGGGACGGCCAGTAACAACACCATTGACAGAACCCAGGAAAAATAGACTGCTGTGGATTTAATAACAATAGCAAGAGCTAATGACCTAAGCATATGGTGACAATAAGCTAGTTCTGTATCCGTCAGAGATACTGTAACTCTCTGTAGGGAAATGGCCAGAATCACTTTCTGATAAAACAAGGAAGTGATAGTATCAATGTGTCTAGCAGTGGCTTATAAAAACAGCATTAACCCCTCAGATCAATGATTCTCAATCTACTTTTTTTCCAGGCATCCTTAAAGGGGAACTATAACCAATGCATAAAAGTCTCTAAACCCTTTAACCCTCTGTGTGCCAGAGATATGCATTGCATACCTCTCTGGCTTCCAAAGGGTCCAGGACCAGAAGCATGTGCAACACATTGATATCTATGTCAAAATAACAAGAAGGCAGCACAAATGAGAATTGAAGACAGAATAAAGGAACCTGTGCCTCATTATAGCCCAGGAAAATGAGAATTATATCTCTTCTTGCCTCCTATTAGTATATTTATTAGAACTTGCTGTTTTACCTTCTAGTATACAGTATAACCCTCTATGTTCTTCATTCTTTAGATCCTCCTTTTCCTTAACCCCTTAAGGACCCATGGTGTGCTATGACCGTCATGGTAAAACTTCCATTCAGAACCCATGATGGTTCTGGCACATCATGGAATTCAGGTGTCCCTGTATGGCTGCAAGCTGTTTGGGGACCCTTGAATCCATTGGGCAAAAAAAAAAAAAAAACGCCCTGTGGTCCTTAACTGCTGGTCAGTCATTAAGGGGTTAATTAATTTTATTGCACTTCTCTGTTCTCTCTAATTTTAGAACAGTAGTTCTCAGCCTATGCCCTCAGGTCGCACTAACAGGCTAGGATTTGTGGATTACCCTGCTACTGCACAGCTGTCTTGATCAGAGACTCAGTCAATTTGATTAACTCATCTGTGGTATAACAAGAAAATCCTCAAATCCTGGTCTGTTAGTGGGCCCTGAAGGCACAGGTTGGGAACCTCTGCTTTAGAATATCTTTCTTCAGAACTGATGCCCAAAACTGCACTGCATATTCAAAGTGAGGTATAACCAACGATTTGTACAGTGGCAAAATGATGTTATCCACTCCTGCTCCAATACCCCTTCTCATGCAAGACAATACTTTGTTTGCTTTTGCTTCTACTGTTTGACACTGACCACTGTTTCCAAGTTTACAAGACTCCCAGATCTTTCTCTAGCAATGATTCCATTTAGTTCATAAGTAGAATTACCATTTGTTCATCTCAAATAACTTTACATTTCCTACATTAAATTTCATATTCAATTTATTTACCCAGTCTGCCATGTTATGTAAATCCCTCTATTTAGAACAAACATAATGTTCTGAATTTATTATTCTTCATAATGTGTCATCTGTAATTATTAAAGGGATAGTAATACTTTATTTTATCTTTATTTTATTTTGTAGGCATTAAAAAAAACATGAAGAACAAAATAAGTCTTATCTCTCAAACCTTTATGGTTTGAGAGATATTCACAAGCAAAGTTCCCCTCACTGACCAAGACGGTCAAGTCTGCCATCTAGCTGTCAGATTTGGAATCCAGTCCACAGATCAACCGGTGGCTCTTCAGCAGAGCCAAGATCACAAGATATAAAAATAACTATTTCATTGGAAGGGTCTAAAAAGTGTGTTTGTCAACCAGTCACACTTTATAGACTATTCAAATGAAGTAGTTCTTCTTATATCTCGTGATCTCGGCTTTGCTGTAGAGCCACAGCCGGTCCGTGGACCGGATACCAAGTCTGACAGCTAGATGGCAGACTTGACCTTTTTGGTCATTGAGGGGAAACTTTGCTTGTGAATATCTCTCAAACCATAAAGGTTTGAGAGATAAGACTTATATCATTCTTCATGGTTTATTAATGCCTACAAAATAAAATAAGCATAAAACAAAGTATTACTATCCAATTAAAATGTTGCTTTCTATACCTTTTTCAAGGACATTTATAAACATGCTATCCATAGGAAAAAACAGGACACTGGTAGATAAAAAGTGATACCTTTATTGGCTAGCTGAGTAGCTTTAGAAAACATGCTTCCAAGGCAACTTAGGTCTCTTCCTTAGACATGTTATTGAATGAAAGCTGAATGTCTTCATTGTATAACTCACCTGATGAAGAGATCTAAGGTATCTTGAAACCTTGCAGTCTACAGCTACTCAGTTAGCCAATAAATGTATCAGTTTTACTCTACCATGCCATATACGCAACAGAATGCAGAGAGTAATGGGCTGGCCAGCTCATCACATCTCACCTCATTGCAATGGATGTGATATCAAGTGAACAACTACTGAGCCTACCACATGTTCTACTGTGCTTACATTTGTGTTTAAAGGGATAGTAATGTTTCATAATAAAAGCAGCTCTAATTAATCATCATAGTATTTGGACTTTGGAGAGTGTTATTTCAGTTCTGTCAGAGTTGTAGTTCAAGAGTAATTCAATGACAAAGTATCCTCTTCCCGTCTCTTTTACTGATGTAACACTGTTCAGCCAGATCAGAAGGGAGGTGCCCAGGTAGACTGCCATACCTGGGAACTTCCAATTGAGGTCTACCCGGAGGGGAGTCCCCTGGTGCAGCAAGGGTGACAATAATGACGCAAATCACGTCAAAAGGGGCGGGGCTTGACATGAGTTTAGGGGTCAGGGCTTAAAGGTGTCACACAGAAGGTTGGGGAATGAGGAACACCGGGAGAAACAGCAGATGTGGGTAAAATTTCATTAGAAACTCCCCATATCTGGAGGAATCAGCTTCTGCCCCGGAGACCTGGTAAAGCTCTGTCAAAACACCACTTTTTTGTACCATTTTCTTGCTCCATTTTTTGCACCTTTTTTTAGCTCTTTTCTTGATCCATTTTGGAGAAATCTTAATATATTGGTTCCATAGAATAACATTGGAATTGGAGATATTTCCTTTACTCTATGGAGCCAATGCACTAAGCCCTATGTCATTCTACGGAGTCAATGTGTTCAGCTTTATCTAACATGGCACAAAAAAGTGCAAAAAAGCTCCAGGTTTCTCCAACATTAGAGGTCTTAAATCCTGGCCTGTTAGTGGTCCTGGAGGACTGAACCTGGACACCCATGCTCCAGGGAGCCAGTGTTCTAAGGCCTCTAATGTTGGAGAAATCTGTAGGCACTGGCTCCATAGAATAACATAGGACTTGAAGTATTTTTTTTTTTTTGCTCCATTGTTTGCTCAATTATTTGCTCCATTTTCTTGCTAATTTTTTGCTCTGTTTTCTTGCTTCCTTTTTTACACCATTTTCTTGCTCCACTTTTTGTTCCATTTTTTTGCTCTGTTTCCTTGCTCCATTTTGTTGCTTCGTTTTGCAGAAATCTTAATACATTGGCTCTATAGAACAAGATAGAGCTCTTTCCTTTAGTCTATGAAGCAAGTGCACTAAGTCATATGCTATTTATTGGAGTTCTATCTAGAGGTTATATAATAGACTGTGAAGGGGTATGTAACTGTTTCAAGGACATTTAGATTGCTCTGACCACACCCACAATTCAGAATGTGGGTGTGGCCAGCACAGCAGAGGCACCCTTCAAAATTTGGAGCTCTAGGCAGATGCTTATTCTGCCTATTGGGAAATCTAGCCATGGTCTGGGGTTACTTGGTGTTCCCATACAGGGGGGACTTGCCCATAATTTTGGAACTGGAACACAGTTTTGGGCGGGATTAGTCTAATAAGTATTTGGAAATGTCTCCTCTGTAATGGCACTATAGAGCTAAAATGTGGTTCTTCTGAGCGAAGACTAGCCGTAGAGCAGGCCTTTGTGGTGTTTGTTCATCCTCAGAAGCCTCTCACAATTTGTATGTATATTTGAATACACTGATGAGGCCCAACAAGGCCAAAATATCTGGGGTTAGCTGTTATTTCCGTGCAGGGGGTACTTGCCCGTCACTTTGGAACTGGACCACACTTTTGGATGAGATTAGTCTAATACATGTGGAAATTTCTCCTCTATAAAGACACTATAGAGCTAAAATGTGATGCTTCTGAGTGGTGACTAGCCGTAGAAAAGGCCATTGTGCTGTTGTTTGTCCCCAGAAGCCTCTCACATTGTGTATGTATATGTTTGTTGGTTGTGAATGTCTCAAAAAATACTAAAATCTTTGAAAACCAGGGCATGTCCTACTACAATCAGTACTTGTTACCACTAAAATTGTTACGGTTGCAGATATGAAGAAATGGTATTCAGCGAAAACAATTTTGGAAAATAGGCATTCAGCTACAACAAATGAAAGGCCATTGCCTTTTTATCCCTAGGCTGGGATGCGCAAATGTTTCTAGCATGTGGGTCTAGAGCAGTGGTTCCCAACCCATGCCCTCAGTGGCTACTTACAGGCCAGGATTTGAGAATTTCCTTTTAAGAGCACAGGTGAGTAAATCAATATGACTGAGCCTCTGATCAACACGCTTGTGTTCTAGCAGGGAAATTCCTAAGTCCTGGCCTGTTAGTGGCCGCTGAGGGCACGGGTTGAGAACCTCTGGTCTATTGGAAACAAAAGAGGTATTTTAAATTTCTACCCTTCAAAGATGCTAGTAGCTTTGAAACATGGAATTTTCTACTGTATTCATTAGTTACTGCTCTTCTGAGAAAAATGGCACCCATTGGTATGAACTACAATACTGCAGAGGGTTGCCAGGAGCACAAGACTATGCCAACTACAATCATTTTTGTTTTTTAAACTTTTTTTCAAACATATTTTTATAATTCAGTCACCTCAAAAATACTAAAATCGCTCAACACATGGGATTTTCGTGTGTATTTAATACATAGTGCCAGCCTAATGATACCCCATTGGTATGGGTTGCCATACAATGGTGGGAGACAGGACCATGGCTATAAGTGAAACAAGGCTGGACAAGCAGACAGTGTATGCATGATTCTATGGCAGCAAGTGAAACAGAGCTGGGTGTTAGACAGGGTATGTGTCATTCTGTGGCTACCAGTGGCATAAGGCTGGGTTTCAAAAAGTGTATGTGTCATTCTGTGGCTACCAGCGAGAGACTGGGGAAGCAGACAGTGTGTGTATTGTTCTATGGCTACCAACTATACAGTAGAACAAGGCTGGGGCATCATATAGTGTATGTGTGATTCTGTGACTACCAATGGACAGTAGAAAGGAAAGATTGTTGGAAAGTATGTGTGGTTCTGTGGATACCAATAGAACAAGGCTGGGGAATCAGAGCATGTGTGAGGTTCTATGGCTACCAGTGAACTGTGGAACAAGGCTGAGAAAGTAAATGATGTGATTCTGTGGCTACTAGTGGGCATTGGAACAATGCTGGGATGTAGGGAATCACATGTGTGGTTCTGTGACTACCAATGGAAAAAGGATGGATAATCAGAGTGTATGTGTATTTCTGTGGCTACCAGTGGACTGTGGAGCAAGGTTGGGAATATAGACCGTGTGATTCTGTGGCTACCAGTGGGCAATGGAACAGTTTGAGTATGTCAGACAGTGTGTGTGTGTGCTTCTGTGACTACCAGTAGACAATGGGCTAAGTCTGGGGAGACAGAAGTGTGTGTGTGTGTGTGTGTGTTTTTTTCTTTGGCTACCAGTGATCAGTGGAACCAAGCTAGAGGTCAGAAAGTAAACGTTGGGAATATATGACTACCAGTGGGCAGTGGAACAAGGCAGGTAAAGTAGTCAGTTTATGTGTGCATGCCAGAGAGGTGTCCCAAACATTGTAATGTGTTGGACACCCAGTGGCACACACACTGTTATCTTTTTTCCATGTTCAGACTTCATTATGGGTGAGAGCCCTTCAAATGTGTCCCTGAGATTTATCTTCTACACAATCATGTAAACAATCAATAATGGCTCCCAGAAAACACTCACTGATGTCCTTCTTCTCCTTCACTTAAAGGGATAGTAATGTTTCATAATAAAAGCAGCTCTAATTATTCACCATAGTATTTGGACCTTGGAGAGTGTTATTTCAATTCTGTCAGAGTTGTAGTTCAAGAGTAATTCAATGACAAAGTATCCCCCTCCCGCCCCTTTTACTGATGTAACACTGCTCAGCCAGATCAGAAGGGAGGTGCCCAGGTAGACTGCAGAGAGGGACAATCTTCAATTAAGATAAGGGAAAAACCTGAAAAACTTGTCAAGGGGGGCAGGGCTTTCATTGTTCTCATAGGAAGAAGATTGTCCCCTTCTGTTATCTGTCTGGTCTATGGACTGGATTCCACATCTGAGAAGAGATGGCTTACACTAGGTAAAAGGGGCAGGAGGGGGAAACTTTATCCTTCAATTACTCTTGAACCACAACTCTGACAGTATTGATATAACACTCTCTATGGCCCAAATACTATGAAGATTAATTGGAGCTGCTGTTTTTGCGAAACATTACTGTCCCTTTAAATCTGTATTCCCTGAGGTCCCAGCTTGATTGAGAGGATCAGGAAACATGCTACATCATTGCTGATATCAGTGATTCCACTAATACACCTTCCTGCTCCTCCAACTCAACCAGGAAGGTGAGAAGGGAGGGAAGGAAGGTAGTGATTGTCTTCCAGGTCACAGTATTGTTTGCCTATCATGATCAGATAGGGAATCAATACTGGATGGACATCAGGAGGGTTCGATGTCCCCCAGTGAGATTATATTTATTTATTTATTTATTTATTTATTTATTCATTCATTTATTTATTCATTTATTTTAATTATGGGAGGCAGGGTAATTGCCAGGCATCATGTATTGTTAAACTGGAACACATTGCTAAACCATGCTGCATATGGTCCTGGAACAGAAAAGATTAAAAGGTGCTTTAACCTCTTGAATAGTACAGAATGTCAACACATTACAAAATACATTGGAGACATTTCTAGCATTCAAGGGGTTAAAAACTCAATGGAAATTGATATCTGGGGACACTTTATTTGCCCCCTACAGTACAGCTGGTTTGCCTCAGAATTATTCTGCTCAGCCTTCATTCTTAAAGGGATAGTAATGTTTCAAAATGAATGAATCTGTGGTTATTCTTTATATTTTTGGACCATGTAGAGCTTTATTATCATTAATTTATTATCACCAGCTCCAGAGTAATTGAATCATAAAGTGTCCCCCTCCCGCTCCTTTTACTTATGTAAAGCTGCACAGCAAGACCGTCAGGATGGATCGAAGCAAGGGACAATCTTCTGTTAGCATAAGGAAAAACCTGCCCTCTTCCTCCAAGTGTAGCATAGTTTTCCTTATGCTCACCGTAAGAAGATTGTCCCTTGCTGTGATCTGTCCGGTCAAGTGACCAGATTCCACATCTGAGGGGAGGTGGCTTACACTAGGTAAAAGGGGTGGGAGGGGGATACTTTATCATTCAATTACTTTGGAACTACACATCTTAGAGAATGATAATCCTGCTCCACATATCTGGTAAACTATAAAGAATTATTGGAGCCGCATTTATTTTGAAACATTACTATCCCTTTAAGACCTAGAGTGTTTTGTTCTTCCTGTATGGACTAAAACAAATTCTGCTAAGCAGGGAAGTAACATAAGGGATAGCAGAGGGTTCAGATGTGATGGGGCCCAGCTTCCAAGGGCACCTACCAGCTCAGTACTATCCAGCAACCCATTATAATCAGACCAGCCTCAACTATTGCCAGCCAGTAAAATACGAATAGCACGGGGGAGCCCCTTACCTTTTTCTTCATTAACTCTTTGAACACCACAGTGGTGTACATGGGAGTACAAGGCAAAATGTTGGACACTCCTCTGGTGCTAAAAGGGTTAAAAGTCAGCATGTTTATAATTATTAATGTTACAGTAGTTTATTAAGCTATCAGCAAATTATTTTTGAGCTCTGTGTTTCCTTTTCATATGAAGATATTCTGAGATCCTCCAGTGGTGAACTGCAGCTTGGGACTGATGGTACATGATTCAGACTTGCTCCAGGACTTTAAAGGGATAGTAATACTTAAAATGTAAAAAAAATATATGTTGTAGGGTTTATCCCCCTGAGTAAAACAAGAGTACTCCCACTGCTGAAAGGTGTTTCATTCAAAAGTTATTAATTTTCAAAGTTGAATTTTTTAGGTGCAATATCACAGTGGCCTGAAATTGTACAGTGGCGTTGCTGCTACACCATCCTATGGAGATTTATGGTCCCGGGACCAGAGCTGTCCATAGGATCATGTAGCAACAGCACCACTGTACAATTTCAGACCACTGTGATATTGCACCTAAAAAATTCAACTTTAAAAATTAATAACTTTTGAATGAAACACCTTTCAGCAGTGGGAGTACTCTTGTTTTACTCAGGAGGATAAACCCTACAACATATTTTTTTTTACATTTTAAGTATTACTATCCCTTTAAATGAGGTCTGTGTTGGAATACAGCAGGGCTATCCAAGTTCAGTCCTCAAGGGTCATCAGCAGGCCAGGATTTAAGGATTTCCTTGATTAAGCACATGTGAATCAATCAAAATGATTGAGCCACTGATTAACTCACCTGTGCATAATCAGGGGAATGACTATATCCTGGCCAGTTGGTGGCCCTTGAGGACTGAACTTGGACAGCCCTGGAATACATTATTAAAACTTGCTCCAGATCATGGGGGAAAGCCTCAGAACTTGCCCATTGGCCCAGCAGGTTCTAGTTACAATTCTGCATGTACAATTTTTCTTAAATTCATGAAGAGGAAGGCTGCGTCACATATTCACTCTTATTTTCCATCTCTAAATGAACAAAACAATCTATTCACATATACTTTTTTTTTTTTTTTTTAAATAAATCCATGAAGACTACCGCACATCCTAAATGTGTTGTTATCCCTAAATAAACAACAAAAATGTTCTACATTATAAAAATTTATTTTTAAACCTTTGAGTGCCAGAGCAAAGCAATGCGTTGTGTTCCCCTCTGGCTCTCAAACAGTTAAAAAAAAAAGTTCATGAAAGGAGGACAACTGCATATTCTTGTTATTCCAAAAGCAAAAAAAAAAAAACGTAGAAAGTGCCAAATGGTGCAATATCATCACAACACTTCAATAAAATATTCCACGATAAGTGTATATGTACTCCCATACTCATGATATCAGTCTGTCTAACATTCAGTTCGATGGAGATCACTAACCTGTCTCTGTTGTACTTCCTAGTATATGCTCGCTCTGATCAGGTGATCAAAAGAAATTCAGGTTGGAGGTTCTTCTTGATCAAATAATCAATTATTAAAAACAACATAAAAAAAGTCTTCTAACTCTTACGCGTTTCACGGTTACACACTGCTTTATCAATGCTTCCAAGCCAAATAATACAATATTAAACAACAGGATTTTATTATGCTTTATTTCACTAAATGGAGCAAACAATAATTCTATTTTATATGCAAATCTTTACTCACAAATCTATTAGATGAATTGCTGCACATACGCCATGTGCTTTTCATTCCTGATTGCCTTTTAACGTTTTGATTGCCATAGAAGTATCCTACGCTTTGTAACGGAATGCGCTGGATACCTCTTTGGCACTCATAGGGTTAATTTAGATTAGTACGTAATCCTTTGAGTGCCAGAGAGGGATATCCAGGGCATTGCAAAACAATGTATTGGCTACCCCTCTGGCACTCAAAGAGTTAATGGTTGTTAGCGAAGAATGCACTTCTAAGCAATGTATTGAGTAACGTTCTTGTATCCAATGGGTTAAATATTCTTCCAGTCTTAATTCGCAAAATTATTTTTTATTATGAACTTACAGACTTATTACTGTTTTACAGACTAAACCTTTGTGCGCGGGAGATAAAGTGATTTGTCTAAGGTCACAAAGCTATTGTCACTGGGAAATTAATCAGGTTTTCATCGCTTTACAACCAGTGTCTTGGCTTCATTGTTAGTTAAACAACTAAGTGGCTGCATCTTTAGTTCTTCTTATTAAGTAAACCTCTTAAAGGGGAACTCTCTTCTCCTTTAAAGTCATCCTTATTCAATTGTGGCTTCCCAATAAATGTTCAATGCATTTTTTCTTTTTTTTTTTTTTAATCACTCTTTTTACAGAGAAATTAGCCTTTATAATGTTCCCTCCTGATGCCACTTCAGGGCAGGTTGCTGTCAATCTGCGCCTTTTCCCCTACCCAGTTGTTCCTCATTCCCACCGTCTCCTCTGATGGTGGAATCTTCCATGTGACCTGGAGAGCTCTCATTGAGAGAGTGCACCAGTCAGAGGAGGATGTGGGAACGAGGAACAACCGGATAGGGGAAAAGCGAAGACTGAGAGGCTGAGTTAAAGGAGCAGTATACTTTTATTTATGAAAACACATATTTTATAGAGCATTTCCTGCTGAATAAAACAAGGTCACTCCCACTGCTGTCAGATGTTTTATTAAAATTTATAACAGTTCAAATAATCAGGAAGTGAATTTACTGTGTTTACTTCCTGATAGTTCTAACTGACAGGAAGTGACAGGCAGATTCTGTCACATTCTATGGAGAATTGTTTGTCATTGACTTTCTTGACTTTCCTCTCCATTAGAAAATTACAGGAAAACTAATTAGAATTTGACCACTAGAGGGCACTGCTAATGTAAAAAAACATGGGTAATAACTCTGGAAATATAAATCTCTCAGCAGTAGGAGTACACTTATTTTACTCAATAGGAAAATCCCTATAATATATATATATTTTCAGAAAAAAAGTTTACTGCTCCTTTAAAGAGCTATACTGCAGACTTCTCTGAAGTGACATCAAGAGTAAACATTATAAAGGATAATTTCTCCATAAATAAAGAAATTCAAAAAACAGACATTCATTGGGAAGCCACAATTGAATAAGGATGACTTTAAAGGAGGTGAAAGTTCCCCTTTAAAATCTTACATGCAAAAGGTCTTTGAAATTATCTGTTCTGTAACGATGCGGTTACTAGCGATTTCACAATGTGATGGTGATTTCTCTAACATCAAAGGGTTAAACTTTAAATCACGTATCTTTACTGAGCAAAACTCAGTAAAAATGTTGGTAGCTATCCTTCCTCCTACACTATGTCAGCCATTAATAAACACTCATTATGTGTGTTTATTTCATCCTTTTAACATTCTGCATTTCTGGTTAAATGATATCTGATAGAATTTCCAATGTAAATATCAGATAGTTGATGATATGATTCAGATATATCCCATCAGTAGACAGGCTTGTTCCTACAATAGACAGAACACTTTAGCTGTAATTTTCCTTGCTTCTGCTAAACTGCTCTGTCCCTCAGGCAGAAAACATGATGTCTTTAATCTCAATTATCTACTACTGTTGCCAATATATTGTCTTGCTACTTGGCACACATAGACAGATTTCCTATTAGGCAGAGTAGGCAGTTACCTAGGGCCACACATCTGGAAGAAAATGTCAGTTATGCTGCTCATACCCACCATTCTGAAATACTATAGTGCTTCATTGCCTTACATGTGTAAGTCAGGGAAATAAAATTAAAAAAAATGTATAAATTACGCCATTCCTGGTGATCCACACACATGCACATGCATCTGTACATTTGTGGATGAGAATGGTGGTGAATAAACAAGTGCCAGATACAATTCAGCCATTGAGGAATCAGTAAATGGCTGATATGCAAGGAAATCCACTAACTGAGCCATTCAATGCTTGATTAATTCCTCATAAGTTCTGAGCATCACTGAGAGCTTAAATGTATAGTAATGTTTCACAAAAACAGCAGTTCCAATTAATCTTCATAGTATTTGGGCCATGGAGAGTGTTATTTCAATAATGTCAGAGTTGTAGTTCAAGAATAATTGAATGATAAAGTATCCCCCTCCTGCCCCTTTTACCTAGTATAAGTCTCCTCCCCTCAGATGTGGAATCGGGTCTATTGAGCGGACAAGTCACAGTGAGGGACAAACTTCTTAGTCTGAGCATAAGGAAAACCCTGCCCCCCTTGACAGGTTTTTCAGTTTTATCCTTATGCCCATTGAAGATTGTCCCTCTCTGCGATCCATCTGGAAAGTCTTGATGCTCTGAGGTGATCAGTGTTACATCAGTAAAAGGGGCGGGATGGTTATACTTTATCATTCAATTATTCTTGAACTACAACTCGGACAGTATTGAAATAACACTCTCCATGGCCCAAATACCATGAAGATTAATTGGAGCTGCTTTATTGTGAAACTTTACTATCCCTTTAATTAGCATATGATTATGCATGCAGAGAACTCTTTACAGAAATAAAATTATCGGCTGGCATGATGTAGAAACAGCTTGCAATTGCTTTTTAAAATATTTAAACAGAATTCAAGGTGATAGCCTCATTTCCACTTTTAAGTGGTTTCCAGCTCAAATCCTTGCTGACTTCTGATAGGTTAGAATTTAATGATATTCAAGCCAGCACATAATGTAGTTGGCTTGATTCCGCTAAGAGCCTGACTAACAAGCTGAAACCTAATCAGGGATATCTTTACGTTCTGTTATTGATTTATGAGGATTGGAGATGGGATCCACCAACTCATTTCAACCAAAATATGATCTTATTTCAGCTCAAAAATTCTGTATGTGAAATAACATTCCCACTTCAGGAATACTTTAATTGCCTGGCAAAAATGTATTACAAATATTTGCATTAATATTTCAAGAACACAGTGTTTTGTTCTTGATATAGAATTCTGTGCCATAAGCAATTTTTTGGACTTGAATTAGGGAAAAATTTAGCAAATATCTATCCTCTTGTGCTTCAGTAAACTGCAAGCTTGTAAATTGGCTGACAACTCACAGCTAGAAATCACATCTGAATAGAAGCTTTTCCTGGAGAGTCTAGTACAGAGGTGGGTAAATATTTTTGCCTGAGGGTAACTAGAGATAGGTGAAAACGTTGCCTATAACAACACATTGTGCCTTATGCAGGAATTAATAAGTAAACTGTGTTTTTCTGTTGTTTGTTATCAGACACATACTATGTACCCACAACTTTAAAGCAATGTACTGTTAGCCATAGAATGACACATGTTGTACCCCAACCTTGTCCAACGGTAGCCATAGAAACACAAAATGGCCCCCAGCCTTGTCCCACCTTAGCCACAGAACCATTCATACTAATCCCCCAGCCTTGTCCCACAATAGCCATATAACCACACCTACTGACCCCCAGCCTTGTCCCATGGTAGCCATAGAACAATACATACTGACCCCCCAGCCTTGTCCCACAATAGCCATAGAAGCACACATACTGACCCGCATCCTTGTTGTATTATAGCCATAGAAGCAGACATACTGCACCCCCCAGCCTTATCCCACTGCACTTGCCAAAATAGAACCACAAATACTGACTTGGTATAGCATTGACATACTCTACTGGTAGCCATAGAACAATATATACTGACCACCCCCCAGTCCCACAATAGCCAGAGAACCACACATACTAACACCCAGCCTTGTCCCATGGTAGCCATGAAAGCAAACATACTGCCCCCCTCAGCCTTGTCTCACTGCACTGGTAGTCACAGAACCACACATAGTACCTCCCCCCACCCTTGTCCCACAGCATTGGCAGAAATAGAACCACAAATTCTGACTTGCCATAGTATTGACATATTGTACTGATAGCCATATAACCATACATATTGATGTCAGAGTCCCAGCCACATCCCACTGAATTGGTAGCCTGACCAAAGTAGGAATGCTTCGGCAGAAACCAGAAAAGTTCTCTTACAAATTTATTGGGGTTAGAAAAAGAGCAGACATTTTGGGAGGTTTCTGTTCACAGGAACTTCTGCATAAAAAGTAACAAATTAAATGTTTTCCGTGAAAAAAATGGTTCTTGTTACCAATCCCTAAGGGACAAATCTCTATTTAAAATTAAGTGAAGACTGTTGTGTGCGTTCCTTACCACACACCTCTAGGGGTGGCAGCAGGGAGCAGTTCTGTAAATTCCATGCTACTGTCTCCTATCCAATGGCAAGAGGTGGCAATTTTGAGAGGAGTGAGCAGAACTCCCCTGGCCACACCTGTCAAATCACTGAAGGGACCTTGAAGCCCCACAAGCATTTTCACCTCCGTGAATGTGTTCATGCTCCTCTTCACCTCGTAGATGCTTTCCTGATATGTCAGCAGCTCATTGTCACCTTCTCTCCATTTGTAGCTTCCTGCATAAACCACGTGATATTTTTCTCCAAGAGATTTTCTTTTTGGTCATAAGTAAGCAAAGCATGAAATCTGATTTATACGAGCAATGAATGGGTCCATGGATGCAAGGCTGTATCTACAGGGGGGCACAGACAGTGCAGTTATTATGGGGCTCAGCATCTAAAGGTGCCCATCATACCTAGAGCCCAACAGGTTCTACTTATGAGAAGACACTGGCTGGGAGTGCTCATATGGATCCACTCATCTTTGTGCCAATAATCAGTCATAATTAAAAAGTATAAAGTTTTATTTCTAGAAATTAAAAATCTCCAACAAATAAATGAACTCCGGAACGCATACAACAGGTCAACCCGCCCTAACGCGTTTCGGTAATAGATCCCTTAATCATAGCTGATATGCTGAGGCCCCTGCTGGGGCTGTTAGGGATTGCAACTTGGTCCATGTGGGCCTTTGAGGCGGGGTGAGTGTATACTTTTATGTATTGATATAAATATTATTGGCAACAGTAGCAACCCAAGTTTGTTTATACTTTTAGGTTCTACTTCTGCCCTAGAAAGAATATTTTTTGTGTTAGAGGGCCCGAAAAATGTTTGCCCAGGGGTTGTCGAATGACTAGTTACCCCACTGCATGGACCATTTGGATGTCAGCATTATCTCCAAAACATGGCTTCTCAGTACAATGGAAACATCTCTAGAATCCAAGGGGTTAATCTTCTGAGAATCTGATCTACAGAGACAATCCCAGCCTGATAAAAAAAAGATGGACGGATTAGAGCAGTAAGTAAGAATTGCTGTCAAGAATTTTCCTAGAAAAAATATGCATAAACTTCAACATAATAAATGTAGTTGAGAGTATCAAACCACAAGGTCAAAGTTACTACACTTAGCAAGTGTCTGTGGCACTAACTTCTGGGCAATCATTTCAAAATGAAGTATTTTTCTTCAAAATACATAAAGCACTGTTTGTTTGCTCTAAACTGAACACACTTAGTTGCAGAGAGGTGAGAAAGTTGGCCCGGAGGTAGATAAGACTCCTTAACCAATCAGAGGTCTATAAATATATGCATGAATAACTGCTGTATGATTCAATGACTTAATTGAGCAAAGATGAGTTGTTAAAAATGAATGAACAGACAGGAGAGAAGCTTCTAAAATCCTAGTGAGATTGCCAGCAGACTGAGTCTGTAAACTGTAACTGTAATCTGGCCTGATGCAGTGTGTGTGTGTGTGTGTGTGTGTGTGTGTGTGTGTGTCTTAACCACTTGAAAGTTAGAGATGATGCTGCTTTTAAATGTTATGGAGACCTCTCTAGCATTCAACGGGTTAAACGCCACACATAAAGGAGAAATTGCACGCCCTAAAAATAACCCCCACTTATCTTGCTGTTCAAAAAGAAAAACAAAAAACAAAAGAGTGCCAATGGTGCAATATCGTTATTTGGATTTGGGATCAATGAAAAATCTGTCACAGTACCTTGTTTGGAGTGCCGCCGCTTCAGTGATGCTCGCCGTCTTTCCATGTGTCATCTGCAGGCAAGAGGCTTCAAGCATTTATTTAGAAAATGTTTTACCAGGAAGAATGCATTGAGATTTCTCTCGTTTTCAAGTATGTCCTGCTGCAGGTCCCTGTTTTATGTGTGTTTGTTTTCTGTAGTCTCCTCCTACCTACTTCCTCCCTCTAGCTGCTCCTCCTACCTACTTCCTGTGGAGGGATTTAAAGGGCAGACTGAGTCCTGACTCAGTTACCCTTATGTTGTTGTTCTGAGTAGTTCATTTTCTAGTATTCCTGATTCCTGCGTATGATCTGGCTTGTCTGTCCATCCATGCTGGTGTTGACCTGTGGCTCTGTCTGACTATTTTCCTGGGTTTCCAATTTGGCTCAGATATCCTTTCTGGTGCAAACCTGTGACTCTGGCTGACTACCCGCTCCGTGTATGACTTTGGCTCGTCTGACTATCCTATCTGGTGCTTACTAGAAGACTCTGTCTGTTCGCTCAGTTTGTTGGTTCCATAATTCAGGCATCCTTCCTAGTACTGAACTGGGGCTCTAGCAGACTCCTAGCTACTGACTGCAGGCTGAGTCAGTATCTCTTGGGAGTTACCTTACCACGAGACTCCAGTGGGTTGAGGCCTAGTCTCAGACAGTGTGGTGCAGAGATTGGGAGACTGCTATTCCTGATACAGTGCTCGCCATTTCTATCACGCTCTGTGTGTTTATTGATATATTGCATTACTGTCATTATTCTCATAATAAAGGTTCTATTAACTATACCGTGTGACTCCTGGTTTTGCTTGCCAACCGCAACACAATCTTATTGTATACTCATCGAGAGTTGCTGTCAGAAACTTGGTACCAAGAATACTGGCTATCAGGATTACAGAGATGATAACCCCGTCTCCGTTCGGGTGATCACCAAGTTCAGTGAAATATTGACAGGTGGAGGCTCATCTATGTCAACTTGTAAAATATTTAATCACTTATACAAATAAAATGTACAATATTTAAAAATTACACAGGTTACTCCTCTTTATCAAAGCAAAACAATAACCATGTGTAATGGCTAAAAAGACAAAAGATAAGCCTGATAGCCAGTATTCTTGGTACCAAGTTTCTGGCAACAACTTAAACGGATAGTAATGTTTCATAATAAAAGCAGCTCTAATTAATCATCATAGTATTTGGAGTTGGAGAGTGTTATTTCAATTCTGTCGGAGTTGTAGTTCAAGAGTAATTCAATGATAAAGTCTCCCCCTCCCACCCCTTTTACTGATGTAACATTGCTCAGCCAGATCAGAATAGAGGTGCCCAGGTTGACTGCAGAGAGGGACAATCTTCAATTAAGATAAGGGGAAAAACCTGAAAAACTTGGGGGGCAGGGTTTTCATTCTTTTCATAGAAAGAAGATTGTCCCCTTCTGTTATCTGTCTGGTCTTACAACCAGATTCCACATCTGAGAAGAGATGGCTTACACTAGGAAAAAGGGGCGGGAGGGGAAACTTTGCTTGTGAATATCTCTCAAACCATAAAGGTTTGAAAAATAAGACTTAAAGGGATAGTAATACTTAAAATGTAAAAAAAAATATGTTGTAGGGTTTATCCCCCTGAGTAAAACAAGAGTACTCCCACTGCTGAGAGGTCTTTCATTCAAAAGTTATTAATTTTCAAAGTTGAATTTTTTAGGTGCAATATCACAGTGGCCTGAAATTGTACAGTGGCGCTGTTGCTACACCATCCTATGGAGATTTATGGTCAACTGACCAGAGTTGTCCATAGGATCGTGTAGCAACAGCGCCACTGTACAATTTCAGGTCACTGTGATATTGCACCTAAAAAATTCAACTTTGAAAATTAATAACTTTTGAATAAAACACCTCTCAGCAGTGGGAGTACTCTTATTTTACTCAGGGGGATAAACCCTACAACATATATTTTTTTACATTTTAAGTATTACTATCCTTTTAATCTTTCTTCATGGCTTTTTAATGCCTACAAAATAAAATAAAGATAAAACAAAGTATTACTATCCCTTTAAAGTGAGTATACAATAAGATTGTTCATTGATCCCAAATCCAAATAATGATATTGCATTATTGGCACTCCTTTGTTTTTCTTTTTGGATTGGAATACTGCTTGGGAGAGCAAGCTACCGTGAGAGAGCAGCCGATCAGAGCATACTGGGTCTGGAGACAATCCAAACGCCAGAGGTTTTGTTAGTTGGATGAGACGTATGTCTTTTCCAGCACATTGTACTTGTGAGTGCAATACTATTAGGGAGTCCTGGTGACGGTGACCAGAATTTGCCGTTTTGATACACACAAGGGGCACCCCTGTTTTCTTCCTTCCTTACTCTCTTCTTTTTGCAGACTTATCTTACTGTGGCCAGAAAAATCAAAATGGTCCATGTCATCCTCAATTAGTTCTGGATGTCATCTTCATGGAGATGGATATGACAATTTCTAGAAAGATCACAAGATTTCAAATTCTGCTCACTACAAATGATAAAGTTATCCTTCTTTGAAATACGTTTGATACCTCTCTAGTACTCAAAGGATTAAGGACAAGAAGGATGTACAACACATATTTTTGGACTGATTGAAGATTTAATCTTTTGAACAAAGGCAAAATGACAAAATGTATTACTATGTGTTCATTCTCCTTTGAATTATTTTGTCCCCTATATTGCAATTGATTTACACTCAAATGTATCTATTCTTTGTTCATAAGGCACAATGGTGTCTAAATTATAAAGAACATGAAAACTATAATGAACATCCAGAACAATTGGCAATATTTCAATTGTTCCATTTCAGGATATAGGCTGCACTGAGGAGATGGTATAGGAACCCAAGAAAAGGATGGAATTCAGTGACTGGAACTTGGTCAATAGCAAATATGGCAGTGAGAAAACTCTCTAAGTATAATGAATATCCACTTCCATTAATGACCTCTGGCACCACCTCAAGTTGAGCTCCTGGAGCAGCTGTCCATTCTTAGTGCTGAAGAATGTTGTATTGTGAATGGGCACAGGGAGTTGGTAAGCAGTTAGATACTTAGTTGAAGAGCAGGTAGTAATAAGGACAGACATACTAGAGAAAAGTCAACCAGGCCAAGTTCAGGAGAGATACAATGAGATCATTGTAGAACACAAGCTGAGGTCAGAGCTGACATGCCAAAAGCAGAGTCTAGAGAAAACCAGATCTAAAAGTAAGAAAATGGTTTGAAAATATTAATATCAGACAAAATACAGAAAACAATACAGGACGGAGAACAGCAGCACACTGAATAAATATCCTGAAGCAGAGAATACTGATCATGCCAGAAATGACAGTCCTTCCAAGAAGTGTCAGGCAATTCCTCTCCAAACAAAATAAGTATTTGATCCTAGATGTACTTTTCAGCCTTCTTAGGCCTCATTGCCCCACCTGTTCTCTTTAGGCACCTGAAAGAAACTGGTCCATGCCTGGATTGCTCCATAACCGATATGGATACCAAGCCCAGACTACTTGCATATGTAATTTAATGGTCAGAGATGCTCAGCTAAGAACGAGCCAGCCAGGGTGTTTAGGAGACTTCATATGACTTTATCATGCCAAGGGTGCATACAGGTGCCATAGACAGAGAAGAAATATAATAAATCACTGCATACTGATCCTGCCCAGATGACAGTCCAGCCACTTCCTATGGAAACAAGAGAAGCAGGACTAACATATCTAGCTAAGCTTAAGTATCTGGTGCTTCAAAGCAAGACAACATAGGTGTCCCTATAACCTATGTTCAAAAAATGGCTGCTTAAAGAATCCAATTAAAATGTTTAAGTCTGTTTTAGCGTCACATATTTTTAGACTTTAGTCCTCAAGAGCATGATGTCAGTTTTTAAAATCTGACTGTATTAGCACAATTTTGTTAGAAAATGATAGAAAGAAACATTATTTCAAATCATGAAGGATATCTACATGGAACTGTGATAGTTATACAATTTAACACCAGAATTATTTTGCAGTTAAATTAATACATTAATATAGTCACCTTTCTTAGCCCTTGGAGTTCCAGAAGGGTAAACAATGCTTCTGCAGAGTGTACCCCTCTGGTACTCCTAGGGTCAACATATGACATGTTTTGACCACATCCACTTCTAAAATCATTTCTTTAAAAATGTACTGCCATGGTCTTAAAGGGATAGTAAATTAAAAAAAAAAATTGTTAGCGAAATGATAGGAATAATAAAATAACATGTAATGCCCTTATTCCCATCTCTCAAATCATTATAGTTTGAGAGATGTAAGAAAATAAAGACCTCCGCTCCCACCCACTGCTCAGGCGTCCGCTGTATATCGGACGTCATGAGATCCTGCTTCCGGGACCAGACGGCGGCTCTTCAGGAGCGCTGTCATCGAGATATCTAACTATGATTACTTCATCAGAATGGTCTACAACATGTGCTTGCAAGCCAGACACATGTTGTAGACCATACCGATGAAGTAATTATAGTTAGATATCCCTATGACAGCGCTCCTGAAGAGCCGCCTACAGTCGGTCGACCTGATTCTGCCTCTGACAGCTTTACAGCTCGTCAGGCAGAAAGGGAAGGGAGCGGAGGTCTTTATTTTCTTATATCTCTCAAACCATAACGGTTTGAGAGATGGGAATGAGGGCAGTAAGTATATTTTTATTATTCCTATCTTTTCGCTGACAGTTTTTTTTTGGAGTTTACTATCCCTTTAACTAAAATAGAAAGTGATGCTATCTTTTTTTGAAAACTTGATGGTAACACATTTTAGTTCTAACAAAACATTATAACCGCACATTTTCATTTAAACATAGGACCTTAAAGGAACATTAATGTCACATAAAAAATTATTCTCGTTTTGTAGATGACAAAAAAAATAAATTATTTGAAGCAACTCCCATCTCTCAACCCGCTATGGTTTGAGAGATATTCACATTTAAAGTTCCCTCTCCCTTCCCTTCTCCTGACGTTGGCGCTGTGCTGACTGCAGGAGATCCCGGTTACAGGGACCAGCCAGCGGCTCTGCAGCAGAGCCAAAATTGCGTTATTTAAAAAGAATTACTTCATTGAAAAGGTCTACAAAGTGTGCCTGGTTTGCAAGCACTCTTTGTAGACCGTTCCAGTGAATTCATTATATTTAAATAACACAACTTCGGCTCTGCTGAAGAGCCTCCTTGAGTTGCAGTGGCGTAACAATAGGGGTCGCACCTGTGACTGGGCCCGACCCTCTGTGAACCCATCGCCACTCGCCCACAGCCCTGCCCCCAGCAGCTCAGCTGATCTCCCGGCACTCTAGTAATGCAGAGTGCTGGGAGATTACATCATCTCCCAGCGCTGTGCATAACTGAGAACCATGCGGGAGATGGAGGTAGGAAATGTACATGGGGCAACGTGAAGATTGGGGGGGGGGCCCAGCAGCAATTTCTGCACCAGGGCCCAGTGGCTTCTAGTTACTCCACTGTTGAGTTACATGACTCGAATCTCCTTCTGTCAGCTTTACATATGAAATCAGGAAAAGGAGGGGGGGGGGAGACTTTCAATGCCTATATCTCTCAAACTATAGCGGTTTGAAAGATGGGATTTGCTGCAAATAGTTCGTTTTTTTTGTCATCTACAAAACAAGAATTATTTTTATGGGGCATTACTGTCACTTTAAAATGGACCTATCAGTTTGTAACCAATATATGATATTGAGAGACCTTTCAAAATCACATACCTATCTTTTCTATTTTTGTTTGAAAGAATAGTCTATAAGATATTCAACTCTGCATGACAGTTTATGTAAATGAGTTAGAAGTGGCAGTTGGGATGGAAAACAGTGTGGAATGTTAGTATTTGGCTGACATGCCAGTCAGTACTGTCTAATATGGATACTCTCCCAAACAAATTAAGCTAAATATCTCATAAACTATTATTTTAAACAAAGGCCGACATTAATATAGATAATTTTGAAAGCTCTTTCTACAACACGCAGAGTGTTATGTCCTCTTAATCACTTCTTTATGGCACTTTAGTGTCACATTAGTATATAGACTGTATAATACAGCAACGTATAACTGATAAATACGCTATCCATCAGTGGCCACTGAAACTGCTGTACTGAAAAAATATTTTGCATTTCTGGAGCAAACTAATTGTACAATACATAACAAGAAATATACCAAAAATGTCCACACGTTGAAATGTGTTGGATACCTTTTTGGCACACAAAGAATTAAAGCGAAGTTGTCACTTCTTAAAGGGATAGTAATACTTAAGATGTAAAACAATATATGTTGTAGGGTTTATATCTCCGAATAAAACAAGGGTACTCCCACTGCTGAAAGACATTTTATTAAAAAATTATAACAGCTCAAACTTCAATTTTTTAGGTGCAATATCACAGTGGCCTGAAAATTTACAGTGGCGCTGTTGCTACACCATCCTATGGAGATTTATGGTCTACGGACCAGATCTATCCATAGGATAGTGTAACAACAGCTCCACTGTAAATTTTCAGGCCACTGTGATTTTGCACCTAAAAAAGTCAAGTTTGAGCTTTATCCATGACGGTCCTGGCATGTCATGGATCCTTAAGGGGTTAAAGGGATATACTTAAAATGTAAAAAAAATATAAGTTGCAGGGTTTATCCCCCTGGATAAAACAAGGGTACTCCCACCGCTGAGAGATATTTTATTAAAAAATTATAACAGCTCAAACTTGACTTTTTTAGGTGCAAAATCACAGTGGCCTGAAAATTTACAGTGGAGCTGTTGTTACACCATCCTATGGACAGATCTGGTCCGTAGACCATAAATCTCCATAGAATGGTGTAGCAACAGCGCCACTGTAAATTTTCAGGCCACTGTGATATTGCACCTAAAAAAGTCAAGTTTGAGCTGTTATAATTTTTTAATAAAATATCTCTCAGCAGTGGGAGTGCCCTTGTTTTATTCAGGGGGTAAACCCTGCAACTTATATTTTTTTACATTTTAAGTATTACTATCCCTTTAACCCCTTAAGGATCCATGACATGCCAGGACCGTCATGGATAAACCTCCCATAAGAACCCATGATGGTCCTGGCACGTAATGGGATAAATGATAGCAGCACACCTCAGTGCGAACTGCTATCATGCTGCATAGACTGAAACTGAGCTTCTCAGGACCAGAGGGCTCCATTTCTGTCAGTCTCTGATTTGCCGGTACACTTGATTGACTCTACAGCGGTCACGGGTACAAGCTTTTTCATTCATAAAGGCAATGTGTTTTACACGTTGCCTTTGTGACTGTTCTCTGCCTCTCTCTTCCTTTCTATGAGAGTAAGGGAGAGAGAAGCAGAGAGCAGACAAATCACTAAATAAATAAATGCAAGAGTTGGGGGTATTAACCTCTTCTGTGGTGATGTTGGGGGTAAGATGAATGTAGGTCTAACATGACATACTGACAGCAACTTTTTTTTTTTTTTTTAATAAAGCTGGGCAAGAACAAAGTATTTTATTTACACAGACTGATTTATTAACACATCCACTGAAGTTCAAACAAACAGTAATGGGAGTTTTAATGTTGTGGAGCATTTATACATACCACACAATCTTAGCTAAAAAAAAGTGGTAACTAGGGAGGGAAAGAGGGACATGGGGATTTTCACCCCAGTGGGACAGTGCCCCTATAAAACTGCCAATTTTGTAGGTATGTATGACAGGTCATACCTTTCATGTGGTCTCCATAAAAAATTAACCCATTGGGTGCAAATGATCACCAGCGAACCAATAAAAATTATTTTTTTTTTACATTTTTTTTTTATCATTTTCTTTATTTTTAATAAAATAAGTTGTGGGTTATCCATATAAGTGTGGAATCAAAAGAAAGCCCTGCTTGTGCGTGAAAAAGCAATGTATAATTTGTATGGCTGGAATAAAATACTTAGAGGGCAAACACTGTTGAACAAAGACATAGTCAAAAAGGTCAGAATTACTCTGGTCCTTAAAGGGATAGTAATGTCAGAAAAAAAGTATTAACAATATGGTAGATACAATTAAAAGAGAATACATGCACTTATTCATATCTCTCAAACCATTATGGTTTGAGAGAAATAGGAAAATAAAGTTCTCTGCTCCTTCCCCTTTCTGCTTGATGAGCTGTAAAGCTGTCAGAAGCAGATTCTGGTTGCTTGACCAGACGTGGCTCTTCAGCAGTGCCGATATAACGATATCTAAAGATAAATACTTCATTGGAATGGTCTACAATGTGTGCTTGCAAACCAGGAATACATTGTAGACCGTTCCGATGAAGTATTTATTTTTAGGTATCTCTATGTCAGCGCTGATGAAGAGCCACCACCTGATCCAGGAACCAGAATCTGCTTCTGACAGCATTACCGCTTGTCAAGCAGAAAGGGGAGGGAGCAGAGAAATCTACTTTCCTATATCTCTCAAACCATAACGGTTTGAGAGATACGAATAAGTGCAAGTACTCTCTTTGAATGTAATCTACCATTTAGTTAATACATTACTACTGACATTACTATCCTTTTAAGTGCAAACCACCCTATATTCCCCCGGTCCTTAAGGGGTTAATAGATTGTTTTGGATTAGCTTTCAAAATGCCTATAATAATGTCAGCCATATTTTATTTCAAACGATCTTTTGAGATATTTAGCTTTAGTTATTGGTCAGCAAGCATCGGCAGGTGTAATGGTCACTAATGTAAAATGCTAGTAGGCATGTCAGCCAGTACTGTCTAATTTGCATAAATTAACAAACAAATAAATCTAAATATCTGATAAACGATTGCTTTAAATCAAAACTGGCTTCAATAAATATAAGTGCTTTTGAAAGATCTTTCAAAATTGCCTATTTGTTATAAAGTGACGGTTCCACTTTAAATGGAGCTTTTTAGCCTCGTGGATTTAGAGAGCTCAACAAACAACCTACTTATTTCTATTAAGGACAGCGTGCTACTCTCTTGTGTGTGTGTGTAATTTTCTTCACACATCCAAAGAAAAATGTCTAGATGAATTAAGATGAAGTTGACCACATTTTTAGATATACTTGGAGTGACACAAAGCCTTCATTGATATTGAGGGCAGGGCATTAAAAAATAAATGTTAGCACCAAATCAACTGACTAGGGGGGAGGTTGTATAAATAGACAAGGTGGGCCTTATCTATAAAAACTGACTGGTGCAATTCTGGTGCAATCCATCTTCACCATAGGGGATAATTAAACATTCCAGTTGATTGAACTGGAACTTTTAACCCTTTGAATTCTAGAGATGTCTCCAATGCATTGCAAGATCTCGCTAGCATTCAAGGGGTTAAAAGTCAGATTTAAATCAATAGAAATCTGGGGATTTTTTTCAAGTGCTCCCTGAGGTGCAATTGGCTTGCTCCAGAGCTTGAACATTCCACTATCAGGGCTCAAAATTTCTACTCGCCACTAGCCAATGGCGAGTGAAAATTCAGCCCTGGCGAGTAGAATTTCAGCCCTGGTGGGTTTGTTATGGCTTGCAGTGGAGAGTAACTTTTCAGGTCTGGCTAGTAGCAAAGGACTTAAAAATTATAAGCCCTGCCACTATTATGTTTAAACCCTTAAGGATCGGTTCACACACACACACACACACACACGTGGCCAGCACTCAAAGGGTTAAGGAGCACTGAGCATTTTTTTTTTTAAATTATTATTATTATTATTACGATTTAGGGCTCCCTGAACGGCGTGCAGCCCCTGAAATCGATGATGTACATGTATGTCATGGGTCCTTTAGGGACATCCACCCATGACATACATGCACGTCCTGTGTCGTTAAGGTGTTAAAGCGGAACTACCACCTAATATAAAGTGCCCCCCAATAATTATGCATATGGTGACTAGCTTCTTAATACTGTTATTATCTACACAATTACCACAATCTGAAGTAATCCATTTTCTTCAGAGACTGAAGGCCAGGCTTCTTGCTGTAGAGCCGTCTGAGAGCCTGTGCCGTCAGTCCCT
This sequence comes from Rhinophrynus dorsalis, assembly GCA_037306005.1. NCBI lineage: Eukaryota > Metazoa > Chordata > Amphibia > Anura > Rhinophrynidae > Rhinophrynus > Rhinophrynus dorsalis. The sequence goes on along the minus strand of CM074727.1, from coordinate 47,525,358 downwards.
TCCGGCGCCTTTCGGACCTATGCAATGCCTCCTAAAGGAGACCAGGACGGACAGCGCACACACGCAGATGTTTCTAAGCCAAGATGTCTGGGTGCAAGCCTGGTCGTTTGTCTCTGAAGAAACAGGATTACTACAGATCATGGTACTTGTAGCAGATAATAACATTATAAAGAAACATGTCGCCATATAATTAATTATTTGGAGGCAACTTTATATTGGGTGGTAGTTCCGCTTTAAAGGGATAGTAATGTTTCATAATAAAAGCAGCTCTAATTAATCATCATAGTATTTGGACTTTGGAGAGTGTTATTTCAATTCTGTCAGAGTTGTAGTTCAAGAGTAATTCAATGACAAAGTATCCCCCTCCTGCCCTTAAATTTTTTAGGTGCAGTATCACAGTGGCCTGAAATTGTACAGTGGCGCTGTTGAACACCATCCTATGGACAGATCTGGTCAGTTGACCATAAATTTTCATAGAATGGTGTAGCAACAGCTCCATTGTACAATTTCAGGCCACTGTGATACTGCACCTAAAAATGTCAAGTCTGAGCTCTAATAACTTTTGAAAAAAGCACCATTCAGCAGTGGGAGTACCCTTGTTTTACTCTGAGGGATAAACCTCACACGATATAATTTTTTTACATTTTAAGTATTACTATCCCTTTAAGGAGGGATTTTTAACTTTTTAATGCTAGATAGACATACCTGGGAACAATCACGTAGAAGCCTCCTGGAGAATTGCGGACAGATGGCATGAGATGAAATTAGTGTCATAATATAAGCAGGACTTAACTGGGGTGGGCAGGATTGGGAGACTGTGAGCAGGGAAGTAGGCAGAATTAGGCAGAAGTGGGCGTAACCAGGCAAGGAGTGGTCAGAACCAGGTGGGGAGTGGGCAGGTTTAACAGGGAATTCCAGAACCTGAAGTATCAGCCTTTGCCCCCAGAGAACCAGGCACACTTTGTAGACTGTTCCAATGAAGTAATTCTTTTTAGATTTTGCTATTTCGGCTCTGCTGCAGAGCCGCTGACTGGTCTCAGGACCAGGATTTCCTGCTGCCAGTAGATCACTGATGTTAGGAGAAGGGGAGTGAGGGGGCGATATAGGACTTTCTTCATATACTTTATTTTCTTAAAATCTACAATATTTAATAGACTTAAATTTCGGGCTTACTAACCCTTTAAGTATTACAATCTCTTGAAATTGCAGGGAATTTTTAATTCACATCTTCTGTGTAGTTTCCTCGCTCCCAGAGCTGGATTTCCCACACAACTACTGCTGGTTTATGGTACCTACTTTATTTACCAGATTGAAGATACCTGTATTGACCATTATTTTAAACCCTTTTGATGCTAAAGAGTTTTCCAATGCTTTGCAAAGCAATGTGTTGGTAACCTCTCTAGCATCCAAGGGGTTAGTAGAGTAGTATCTCTTTAAGTTGGGGGTTATGCAATAAGTGGTAATAAAGAGGTAATAAAGTGGAGATGACATCTCCAGTTTATCACTTGTCCAGTTCCTATGTTATTCTGTTGAGCCAATTTACTAAGATTTCTTCAACTTTGGCGATCTTATGACGCAATGCAAGAAACATTCGCATCCGATAAAGGCATTTTTGTGCGCAGATAGATTCTGCGCATGTTCTTATCCAGGAAGCTAAATACCGAACGCTTCTTGAATTGCGCATAAAAAATTCCATTTTACAAGAACACTACACAGACGTATAAATTCATTCACAATACCACTTCCTGCATTAGGTGCATTCACTATTCCACTCACACAGATTTGTTAATCTTAGACACGCCCACAAAAAAATAAATATACGCAGCCGTTCGCTAATCTTGAATTGTCATGCGCAATTCACCCAAATCGTGCGTAAACCTATTCCCTAGTGGTTTTCACACTGGAAATAGCGATTGCACACGTTTCCTGCATCGCGCCATTAGTACATAGGCTCTATAGAATAACAAAGGATTTGGAGAAGTGATAAACTGGAGAAATCATCTCCACTTTATCATCTGTTTATCACAGCTTAGTGATATCTCCCCCATAATGTTCTATGCAAGGAAGCAGTGGTATCGTCTGTAGGAAGGGTCATCTAAAAATTGTGGTGTGGTTATAGGTAGTGCTAAAGGAGTTTAGGGGGCCTTTGTCTAGGGGCACCTCAAATGTTAATCCAGCCCTGTTAGCCCCAGAATTGCTCCATTTTCTTTTGACTATAGTATCCTATTAATGGAAAACTATATTCAACAGGGCTTTCTGCAGAATAAAACAAGTGTATTACCACTGCTGGCAGGATTTTCACTAAACATTATTATAGCTCAATCTGCAATAGTGTTTTCTGTAATATTTTTTCAAACTTTTAGCAGAACAAACTGTTGTCAGTCCATTTTTTTTATAATGTATTCTGTTTAAGAGCTTGGTCAAAGACTATGGCATCACATAGTAAGTGAAAGGAACAGCACCACCTTGTGGTTACAATGTAAAACTGCAATTTAATTTAAAAAAACACAACACAAATACAAGCAGTAATAACAATTGAATGAAAATGATCCTAGCCTGGGATTTATAGTTTTTTCTGTTGCTAGGATTTTGAATTAAAGTTATTGCAGCTCAGCTGTAATATTCTATTTTGGCCACGAGGTGGTGCTATTCCAACTACTTACTATGGAGAGCTGTAGTCAAAGGGGTAAATGCATGAATCCCTCCAATGACAGTGGCTATACTCCATGGGATGTACTACAAAATATAATCGCTCTAGTGCATTCTTGAGGGTACACGCTACCTTTGTAAAAACCCTTTCAGTGCCAGAGAGGTATTCAACATATTGTAATGCAATGTGTTAGATACCTCCATGGCTCTCAAAGGGTTAAGACTTTTATTTTGCAAGCCCTGTAGATCTGCCAAATAGCAAGTACAACAAAGTGGCTTAAAGTGATGGTAACACTTAATAGGTCAAAACATATATATAGTAATATTTATTTACTGAGTAAACCAAAGGTAATTCCACTGTTGAGAAGTGCTTTAATCAAAAGTTACTGCAGGTCAAACTTTATTTTTAGGTTCAGTATCACAGTGGCCTGAAATGTCCCAGTGGTGCTGTTGCTACATGATCCTATGGATGTTTATGGTCAAATGACAGAGCAGTCCATAGGATGGCATAGCAACAGCACCACCATACAATTTCAGGCCACTGTGACACTGCACCTAAAAAAAACATCAGCAAAGATCAAAGTGGTCCTTATGGGACGGAAACGTCCCAGGACCGCTGGTCGTTAACCCCTTAATGACAATTGACTTACCAGGTACGTCCTGCAAAAACTGTCACTTAGTGACAGAGGACGTACCTGGTAAGTCACGGAAATCCAGGTCTCCGTGCGGCTGCATGCCATTCAGAGACACGGAATCATTTAAAAATAAAAAATGTTCCACGGGCGTTAAGGTGACAGCCGTGTACGAACACGGGGTTAAATATATGTAATTTACTATTTTCCTTGTTTAATATATGATGTTGAACAAGTTATAGATGGAGGGAACGCACCAAAACTCCAATACACTGCTCCACAGGCCTCATGCTGGTGCAAATAGAGTGGAGGCAGATAATATGCAGTGTAAGTAGCTGAGTAAAGAGGAGTTTGGCAGGCTCAGGCCTAGAAAATTGAATCACGCACCTGTTCTCATATTCCTACACCCCCCACCACTACCACCACCACCACCACCACCACCACCACTGAGTTAAGCTCTCACATTGAGTACATTGTCAAAATTAATTTGTAATGTTCGTGCTGGTGAGGACTGTTTGATTTAAAAGTTTGTGGTAAGAATTTTTGAATAAAAAAATCTCCAGCAGTTAGCGTTCCCTCATTAGGAAAAGCATTATGACATATACAGTATATTTAAAATTTATTTTTTCATTATTTCTTTGAGGTAGCAATATGTTGCACATCACATACAGGGTTAAAAATTGCAATGCTTCTTTATAGTTTGGTGGCGTCTGATTCATATCTTTTTTCCAATACCTTCCAAGACGTCTCAACAAGTATATACGTATGATATGAGTATGATTTCAAGGCAAGACAACAACACCTTTTTGAGAACATTTCTGCTAGTCTGTTCATATTAGGGTGTTGACAACTTTAATAAACAGTGGGGTAGTCTTCATCATGAGTACAACTCCTATGGAATGATGACATGTTGTGTGTGTTCTGTTTCGTTCTCGCAGTTGACAGATCTCTCTTGTTTTGATTTACTGGAATTTTCAGGTTCAGATGATGTCATGAACCGTCCCTGTTCCTCCTTGATTCAAACCTCTAGGCGTTAACTACTGTGCTTCACGACTTGGCTACTGGATTAACGAAGCATGTCTGGATAGTTGTTGATTGACATCCAATTATACACATGAGCTCTCTTCATTTGGCAGAGCTTGCAGATTGAAGTGTTGGGTACTTTTAGTCAACTATCATAATCTTTTGCAACATGATATGGTTTCACTATGCTAAAACAATGGACGAGGTGAATCTGATGAGAAAACAAGAAAATAGGGGCAATGTACAGACTTGGAGCTAGTGGTCCTAGAATTAAAAAATGTGTCGATAAAGCTCTGTGCCTCTTAGTTGAAATAAGAATGTATATATTTTTTTTTCTTAAAGGAACAGTGACATATAAGCGTTATTGATTAACAAAACTTTAAATATCATATACTTAAAGATAGCATATATAAAAAGAAATTATTCATGTTACATCTCAAAAATATAATATTAAACTTGTATTTTGATACATGTGTAAACTGTCCTATTCATGTGTTGTGTGATTAGTGTTTACTGTTCTGTTCAGAACGTCTGGTACCTTATTTTGACCCATTTACAGACAATTCTGGAAAATCATGTTAGAGATACCTAACAAGATTGTTATTGTACTAGAAGCAATGGTAAAGGCAAGAATGGCTGCTGTCTCAGAGCATATATAAAGTCTAGATTTTCTGCTAGATTACACAGGCATTTTGAATGAGCTGCAATGCAGCTTGCTTTAAGCTCCCATGTCAGACTTACTTCCATAGTTCCTGCATTTCCCTGATGATTCTGTCATCAGGTGTTACTATGGTACAGTTGATGGCCAGCCCTCAGGGGTACACCATACAAACAAAAGGCGCCAATAGTGAAATATGTTTAAACGAAGTGTTAATAAAAAAATGATAAACTAACACTCACATTTGAATATTGTCAGAACTCCACATTAGTGATCACCTGACTATACAGGCATACGGAGAATCAAACCGTCTCCGTTCGGTCCTTGATCTTCTTATGTTTGAGAGATGATAATTCCACACTTGGATATAACAGGCAGACACTCAAATCGATAATAAAATTTAATATGTTAAAAAACAATAAACAGGCTACAAAAGCTAACGCGTTTCGCGGCTGTAAAGACGCTTTTTCAAAGCAATAAACCAGCCTTAAATCAATAAAAATATATGTATATATGATAGTGGGAGAGCGAGACCTGTGAGGGTGCAGCCATTCACTTTTGAGGAGAACACTGTGTCTGGAGACAGTTTAAACATTCCAGAAGCGTTGTGTTGTCGGAGCTGACATAAGCCATCTCCGAAGCAATCGTTTTGTGAGTGCGCACAGTGGGGTGCGGTGGAGGTCAATTGTTGATACAGTTTGATATACACAGGGGCGCCCCTTGTTTTCTTCTCCCTTCTTCTTTTCTTACAGCCCTCAGGGGTGTCACCCAATTGTTATTGACTGAAACCTATGTGGACCAGTCATTGACTAGATAGATGCAGTGAGCAAAGCAGGACATAGTTAGGAAGCTCTACTCAGGCTGTGCGATGTGTGATAAAATTGTCTTTGTGAACAAAAAAAAACTGCAGCAATTGTGAGAATTTCGGGTTGGGGCATTCAAATCAGCAAAGAAAATGCTGTGTTGATTGAAAACATCCACTTGAACTAGAACTTAGAACTCAGAAAACAGAGATGTTCTGTAGATGGTAGCATGAAGTACAGAGTATTTTAAAGGGATAGTAATGGTTGATCTTAAGTTGATTTAATATTGTAGACATTAAAAAAAGATTAACTTCAATATAAGTCTTATCTTTCAGACCTTTATGGTTTGAGAGATATAACTTGCTAAAGTTACCTTTTCCTGGCTGTTTTATTCAAGTCTGCCATCTAGCTGACAGCTGCAGATTCCATAACGGTTTGAGAGATACAAAAAAGTGCAAGTACTCTCTTTTAATTGTATTTACCATATAGTTGATACTTTTTTCTGACATTTCTATCCCTTTAAGCAGGGGAGGGCTGGCAACATACGGCCCAGGGGGGCAAATACAATTAAGTGGCCCATATCTACTATTGTCCAAGCCCACTGTCCCAGCCCACCCCTGTTTCCTTAATTTTAAAATTGTCCTTAATGCTGTGAATTAAAGCAAGTGATACCACAGAGCTTACTGTTGAAATGGGGCTACATTACTACAGTGCTTACAATTTAACCCTGTGAGTGCCAGAGGGGTACACAACACATTGCTTTTTCAATGCGTTGTGTACCCCTCTGGCATTCAAATGGTTAAGTAAAGATAGAATAGTGATGCCATAGAGCTTGCAAGGGAAATGGATTATGCTACTAGTGCAGCTCTGTTTGGATTGTAGCTCTGCGGTATCATATAGATTAATTTCATAAGTTCTATGGTATCACTAGTGTAGCTCCATTTACAGCAGCAAGTGGGAGACTGAGTGAGGCAGTGGCCCACCAGCCCAGACACATGGCTAGCCCAGCAGCCCAGGGGGCAATTGCCCCCCTGCCCCCCAGGCCAGCCCTCCCCTGCCTTTAAGTGTTTATGTTATAGGTAAAGTGTGGAATCTATTATTGAATGAAATACCCAGCTATTTCATAAAATAAGTGAAATGAACAGTTAAAGTGTAGAATGAGGAGTAATTTTGCACGTTAATCAGTTATTTCATAGAATAACTAAAACACTTTCATTAAAGTGTACAACGAGGGATCATTCCATACTTTAACTACTGCGTTTATTTTAAAGAATAACTGTCACTCCAGTTAAAGTGCAGAAAAAAACATAAACTGTAGGGATTTTCTTACTGAGTAAAACAGGGGTAATCCAAATGTTGGGAGAGACGATATTCTGTTGAATTCTATGGGAGAGTGAGGTCACTGACTACAGTGTCCTTAGAATGTGATAGCAACCGCTGAATCACTGACTACAGTTCTCCATGGAATATGAGAGTAACAGGTGAATCACTGACTACAGTTCTCCTTGGAATATGAGAGTAACAGCTGAATCACTAACTACAGTTTTCGATGGAATGTGAGAGTAACAGCTGAATCACTGACTACAGTTCTCCATGGAATGTGATAGCAACAACTGAATTACTGACTATAGTTCTCCATGGAATGTAATAGTAACTGGCTCATCACTTTATGACAGTTTGTATGGTTATAATTTCTGAATAAATCAAATGCTAATAGTGGATGTACCCATGTTTTACTCAGCTTGAAAAATCCCAGGAATAAGCAAGTTGCTTTTTTTTAATAAAGCTTTACTGATCCTTAAAGGGATAGCAATGTTTCATAATAAAAGCAGCTCTAATTAATCGTCATAGTATTTGGACCACGGAGAGTGTTATTTCAATACTGACAGAGTTGTAGTTCAATAGTAATTGAATGATAAAGTATCCCCTCCCATCCCTTTTACTGATGTAACACTGCTCAGCTTAGAGCAACAGGGAGTGTCCAGGTAGATTGCAGAGAGGGACAATTTTCAATTAAAGGGATAGTAATACGTTAATATTACTACTCCCCATATTGCAGCTATTTGAAAAAGAATTGAATTGCTCCCAGGTTCATCTCTCAAACCTTTATGGTTAGAGAGATAACGGAACTCAAAGTTCCCCCTCCCTCCCCCTTCCCTGAAGTCAGTGTTGTTCTGACTGCAGGGATATCTGGTCTGATTTTCATCAGGTGGCTCTGCATCAGAGCCACAGTCGGGTTAGTGAAAAATAATTATTTCACTGAAATGGTCTTCTACATGTGCTTGGTTTGCAAGCACACGTAGAAGACAGTTACAGTGAAATAATTATTTTTTACTAACGAGATCTCGGCTCTGCTGCAGAGCCGCCTGATGAAAATAAGACAGGATATCCCTGCAGTCAGCACAACACTGACTTCATGGAAGGGGGAGGGAGGGGGAACTTTGCTTTCGGTTATCTCTCTAACCATAAAGGTTTGAGAGATGAACCTGGGAGCAATTCAATTCTTTTTCAAATAGTTACAATATGGGGAATAGTAATATTAAAGTATTACTATCCCTTTTAGATAAGGGAAAAAGCTGAAAAACCTGCCCAGTCTATGGACTGGATTTCACATCTGAGGAGAGCAATGTCACACAAGGTAAAAGGGGCGTGAAGGGGGAAACTTTATCATTTAATTACTCTTGAACTACAACACTCACAGTAATGAAATAACACTCTCTATGGCTCAGATACTATGAAAATTAATTGGAGCTGCTGTTTTTGTGAAACATTACTATCCCTTTAACAAAAGGCAACCTGCAATATAATTATTTTTTACTGTGCAAGTCTTTTATTGCCACTTAATACTTCAACTGTTAAAGCAATAATAACCCTTTATTTTTGCTTCACATATTCTGCAAATACATAACATATACAGTCAAATTGCTGACACTAATTTTTATCTTCAACTACTTTTTATTATAGTTTTATGTCCTTGACAGTGAGCTACCTGAATCTCAGTTTCCAGGTAGTTAAAATAGTAAAATATAATGGTCCCTGCACACTGAGTGTTCTGTGTAATGTAATACAATGTTATACTCTCCCTGCAGCACTGAATGTTCTGTGTGATGTATTACTCTGTTGCACTCTTCCTACAGCTCTGAAAGCCCATTGTGGTGGATTAGTCTGTTACACTCTCCCTTCAGCATAGAGAGTTCAGTATGAATTAATACAATGTTACAGTCTCTCTGCAGCACTGACTTCTCTGTGTGCAGTTTACAGTCTCTTTTCAGTACTAAATGATCTGTGTGATGTAATATAATGTTACAGTCTTCCTACAGCACTGAATGCTCTGTATGATGTAATACAATGTTACACTTTTCCTACAGTACTGACTGCTCTATGTGATGTAATACAATGTTACACTCTCCCTGCAGCACAGAGTGTTCTGTGTGCTTCTATTTTACATTGAATCAACAGATCTCTTTTTCATGCTCCCTGACAGAAAGCTCTCTGTCCATGGAGCTCATTATCAGGTGCATAAAATGTAAAAAAAAAAAAAAAAAATAGGTGAAGAAGATGAGAAAAAATGGGTGAAGATGAAAAAGTAATAAAAAATATAAGCAATTTGACATAGTATGTACTTCGATAATTTAAAAAATAATGGTTACTATTCCTTTAAATTAACCGTATAAGTTATTAACCTGCACTATGAATTATTTTATTTATAGCTGTTTTACACTTTAAATGTTTGTTATAGTTTTCTATGTGTTATTCTATAAAATAAGCAGTTAAAGTGTATAATTTTACAGGTATGCTACACTTTGATTTGTGAAAGGTATTTTATGGAATAACTAGTGATGTTGTGAAACGATTAACCCTTTAAGGACCCATGAAGATCCTGGCACATCCTTGGTTGGATGTGCGATAAGAACCCATGACGTGCCAGGCTGCATGCCATTCGGGGAGCCCTGCCTCCCCTCCCCCAAACAAGCTCCATGGTCTACTCCTTAAAGGGATAGTAATGTTTCATAATAAAAGCAGCTCTAATTAATCATCATAATATTTGGACTTTGGAGAGTGTTACATCAATTCTGTCAGAGTTGTATTTCAAGAATAATTCAATAACAAAGTATCCCCCTCCCGCCCCTTTTACTGATGTAACACTGCTCAGCCAGATCAGAATGGAGGTGCCCAGGTAGACTGCAGAAAGGAACAATCTTCAATTAAGATAAGAGAAAAATCTGAAAAAATTGTCAAGAGGGACAGGGCTTTCATTGTTCTCATAGGAAGAAGATTGTCACCTGCTGTTATCTGTCTGATCTATGGACTGGATTCCACATCTGAGAAGAGATGGCTTACACTAGGTAAAAGGGGCGGGAGGGGAAGCTTTGCTTGTGGATATCTCTCAAACCATAAAGGTTTGAGAGATAAGACTTATATCGTTCTTCGTGTTTTTTTAATGCCTACAAAATAAAATAAAGATAAAACAAAGTATTACTATCCCTTTAAGAGCCGGCTGCAAATGCATGAAGCCGGTCCTTAAGGGGTTAAAGTTTGTAGTGACTTTTCACATTTTTGGTTTTTACACTTTAACTGTTTTGTGATATGTATTTTATGCAATAGCCAGTTATTCAATGAAATAACTGGTTGACTTTGCAACGCAATGCATTGTATACTTCTCTGACACTCAAAGGGCTAAAGTGTGTCATTTTCCTATTATTTCATGCTTTAACTGAAACATTTAATATTGTAGATAATAAAAAAAAAATACATGAAGTGATGTAAGTCTGGTCTCTCTACAATTTATAGTTTGAGAGATATAAGCTTATAATGTTCACCCCTCCCGCCCCTTTCACAGACATCAGCTGTAAAGCTGACAGAAGGAGATTTCAGTTGTGCAACTCAAGGCGGCTCTTCAGCAGAGCCAAAGTAGCGCTATCTAAAAATAAATACTTAATTGGAACATTCTGGTTTGTAAGCACACTTTGTAGACCATTTCAATGAACTATTTCTTTCTAGATAGTGCTATTTTGGCTCTGCTGAAGAGCTGCCAGACGGTCAAATGACCAGAATCTCCTTCTGTCAGCTAGAGCGTTGACTTCTGTGAAAGGGGAGGTAGGAGGGAACTTTAGAAATGTGTATCTCTCAAACTGTACATGTTTGAGAGACCGGACTTACATCAATTAATTAATTTATTTTATTTTTTTTTATATCAACAATATTAAATGTTTTTAAAAGCAGCCATTACTATCCCTTTAAAATAGTACCCGTTGATTTCAGTCATGACTTTGCCTGTGTTACAAGCTGTCCCACAGGCAACTATCTGCTAGACTGGCCGTCCCCTTCCATGGAATAGTCCATCTGCCACCCATCCCACAGTGGAGAACCTGCCTTCGAAAGAAGGGGTAGACTTAAAGCAGAAGACTGACCACTCTTCAGAGGGAGAGCTCTGTCATTTACTTTAAATGTAAGCAAGATGGCAGCTCTCTCCCTCTTGAATATGATAACAGAATCAGGAAAATGTTAAGGTTGGCGGATATATGTTTGTGATAAACGCGGTGGTAAAACATAATTTAATGCAAGATAGAAATAAGATGGTGGGGGAGGAAGAAGACAGGTCCACATGATAAAGAACATAAAGTCTAATATGTCTGGCTCTCTGAAGCCGACAAAAATCTCTCTAAAATGATGTGTGACAAAGGTACACAGGTAGCACTGGATGGAGAAAGGGGTTCTGTATCCTATGGTTTTGGGATCCTGAGAGTCCTATAGTAAACAGTAACTTATAAAAGACACAATATGATAGTATACTATTTAGCAGCGCATCACTTACAAAGTCCTTCTTCTTACCTTTAATGCTCTCCACACTGATACCCCTCCTTAAATCTCTTCCCACATCTCCTCTTATGTTCCTAGCCACCTCCTTCACTCAGCACACAACGCCCTTCTTATTGCACCATCCACACCCTCTGCCCTCTCCCGTCTCAAACCTTTCTCATTTACTGCTTCCTACCTATGGAACTCCATACCCCTCTCATACGTCTTGAACAATCCCCCTCTGTCTACCCTCAAATATTATCTTCTGGAGCACTAGGACCATACACTACCTTTAGGCAAATTTAGCACTTGTAAGCTCAGCACTTAACACCCTCTTACCCTGTTGTCTGTCTCCTAGTACCCATTTAGACTGTAAGCTCCTTGGGGCAGGGACTCTCTCCTATTGTTTCTATAAATGTGACACTTATTTTATCCCCTTTAATTTATTGTAACATATGTCTGTAGGGCACTGTGGGATGCCATATAAAGATATACATACATTTATATATGTATATATATATATATATATATATATATATATATAATTGCCCAGGTGCACATTCCCATTGTAGAATAGCATGTGGCCCATAAAGAGGTGCAACACCCGTACGACTTTTTTAAAATAATTTTATTAGGCAAGTGGTCAAGAACAATGGTTGACACTTCGGTCACAAGACCTTTATCAAAACGTTTTGATACAGATCTTGTGAGCAAAATGTTGATCATTATTCTTGACCATTTGCCTAATAAAATTATTTCTGAAAAGTCCCACAAGTGCTGCCCCTCTTTATGTTTTATATAATATATATATATATATATATATAAACACCCAAGAAGAAGACCAAAGACAAGATGGGTAGATGAAACTGGCAAATTTGTTGGTACACAGTTGCAACAAAAGGCATAGGACCGAAACTGATGGAGGCTTGTTGAGGAGGTCTTCATCCTGCCGTGGATCAACAATGGCTGAAGATGATTATGATGATATATATATATCTATATACAAAACGGATTGGAGGCACTATCACTTAAATGGTCATAGGTGCCTGGGTGCTACGATGAGACTGTAGTCATAAGCATACATGAAGGTATCAAGCACTCACAGGACTTCAAGTGGAGATGAAGAGAATATAATAATTTATTCAGATCAATGTTTCGGCCAGACAGCGCTGGCCTTCCTCAGTCTGGCCGAAACGTTGATCTAGATAAATTTATCATATTCTCTTCATCTCCACTTGAAGTCCTGTGAGTGCTTGATACCTTCATGTATGCATATATATATATATATATATATATATATATATATATATATATATATATATATATATATGTAGTGTGCAAAAGTTTTGGGCAGGTGTGAAAAAATACTGTACAATAAATGCTGTACAGTAAAAATGCTTTCAAAAATAGACATGTTAATCTTTTATATATATCAATTAACAAAATGCATAGTGATGAACAAGAAATATCTAAATAAAACCAATATTTGGTGTAAGCACTGTCTTATACTAAACTAAGTGCTAGTGTAGCACTGTCTTATTCTAATGTAAGTGCTAGTACACTGATAAGCACTGCCTTATACTAACCTAATTGGTATCACAGTGATAGGCAACTTCTGTCTCTTCAGCGGTTGACTGGGGAAGATGGGAGTTTGAGTCTCTATCAGGTGGAGAGCAAAAGGTTGATTACCCCTAGTATGCAAGTGAGGTCTCCCTTGATTTGTATCATATTCTTTGGAAACCTCTCTAGCGCTCAAGGTGTTAAACATATTTAATGGCTGAAATTTACTAAGTGACACAACCGGCATTTTATTTTGTTTATGCTCACCTTACAATTCTATTTATCACTGTGGTTCAGTGTGTCATTTGGACGTTTTGTGTGATTTTATTAGTGTTTCTTCCTGGTACTTAATCCTATCTTTATTAATGGGAGAGTTGTAAAACACATTCCCAATGAATGAAGACTTAGGTGCGAACATTTTTTTGAGTCCATCGTTCAGGGTCTCCCACTGATTTTTTCAAGCAAGTATACACAAACTAGTGTAAAAGCCCATATGCACAGGCCCTGGAGCAGTGAGGTAACGGCAGTACGCAGAGCAGATCCGGGTAATGTTAACCCTTTGAGTGCCAGAGGGGTACGCAACACATTGCAAATCGTACCCCTCTGGCACCCAAAGGGTTAACATTACCCAGCCCTGCTCTGTGTACTGCCGTTACCTCACTGCTCCACACGATTGCGCCACCTGAATCGCATGATGCAATCATGCTCAGTAGAGACTGGCTGAACGCGGCAGTCTTTGCTGCGCATAACTGCATCGTGACAAACTTTCTTGCCTTTTATTATATAGGATAAGTTTCTTCTTCTTAATAAACAGAAAGATATGGCCTCATACACAGATTCAGGAGCAAACCAACTGTACCATAGGGGAAATAAAAATTCCCAAATGCCTGCTGGTTTAAATTTAGCTTTTAACCCCTTAGTGACAGCCGCGTGCGTACGCGGCTGTCACCTTAACGCCCGGCTAACATTTTTTTTTTGACGAAATGTTTCCGGAGTCCCCGAACAGAGTGCAGATGCACGGAGACCCGGACTTCCAGGACTTACCCGGTACGTCCTCTGTCACTAAGTGACAGTTTTTGGGGGATGTACCTGGTAAGTCAATTGTAGGGATGGGGTTAATGGAGCAGTAAACTTTTTTTATGAAAAAATATATATTGTAAGGTGTTTCCTGTTGAGTTAAATAATGGCACTCTTACTGCTGAGGGAAGCATATTTCCAGAATTATTAATGTTTAACTCTGTGTTTTTTTACATTAACAGTGCCCTCTAGTGGTCAAATTCCAATTAGTTATTCTGTTACATTCTAATGAAGAGGAAAGTCAGTGACATACAGTTCTCCATAGAATGTGATAGAAACTGCCTGTGACTTTGATAGAAACTGCCTGTGATAATGTGTCAGAATTATCAGGAAGTAAATGCACAGTAAATTCACTTCCTGATTATTTGAACTGTTATAACATGTTATTAAAACAACTGACAGCAGTGGGAGTGACCTTGTTTTACTCAGCAGGAAAAACTATAACATATACGTTTTCATAAAAAAAGTCTATTGCTCCTTTAACCATTTGAATTTTAGGGAGGTCTCAATGCATTGCGGACAGGGCCGGTGCAAGGATTTTTCTCTACACAGAAGAATGTGTATTTTGATGCCCCCCCCACCCCCGAACCCCCCAAAAAATTAGCAGCTTCGCCTGTTTCAGCACCCCTCCACTGCGGCACCCTAAGGTGGCTGCCTAAACAGCCTTTTGCTAGCAACGGCCCTGATTGCGGAGACCTCCCTAGTATTCAGATGATTAAAAATGCCATTTAATATCATCACAAATGTTTATTTGCACCATAAGTGAAGTTGGTTTGCCCCAGAATTGCCTCAGTCCACTTCTATACATACATACAGCCCATAGTATTTGACAGTAGATAAGAACTGATGGGCCCATCACAGTCTATTCCTTTCCCGATCTAGGGCTGGATACAATCATACCTTTGATGTCTGGTCTCCCTGGAGGGGAGTCCTGTTGTGCTGCTGGGGGGAAGAATGATGCAATTCGTGTCATAAAAGAGGCAGGGTTTAACCATGACTGGGGACGGGGCTTAACTGTCATGAAAAAAGTTGTTAAAATAGGCTGGGGGAGGAGAATTGGGCAGGGAGTAGGAGAAACAGAAAGAATAGAGGTGGGCAGATTTTCAGTAAAAACTTCCCACATCCGGAGACTCAGCCTCTGCCCTGGAGACCCGATAATGAAGTGTCAAAACTGGAGTTGCCAGGGCAGATCCGCAGAATTCCCAGCTATGGGTACAATCATAACCCAAAATATACTCTGCAGGTCTTTTTTTTTAAACTTTGGTAAACATTACAAGCTGGACAAATCTCATACTTGGAAACTCTTCGGATCTGCCCAGGAGACTCCAGTTTTTAGAGCTGATTATCTGGTCTCCAGAAAAACAGGCTGATTCTCTGGCTTTGGTGAGGTTCCTGATTAACTCCGCCAGCTTCTCTTCCATTCTGCCTAATTCCCATCCTGTTCTGCCCACTTTCTGCCCATGCTAATATTAAACCCCACTTTTCCTCCTCTCAATCCCGATTAAGCACCACCCACCTGATTAATCCCCACCCGCTTTCTGACACAATTCACATTATTTAGACAGTCCCATTCCCAGCCCATGAGCCCTCCCCAGGGGCTGCAAATAAGAAAGATCTCAAATATTTAAATTCTGCAAACACTTTCTGACTGATTGTCAGACATTGATTACCAAAATTTGGAGCTTAAGCAGGTGCCTACTCTGCCTATTGGGAAATCTGGTCCTGGGAGTGCCTCGGATTGGCCAACCATGCCCGGACTGGCCATTGGGCATACCGGGCATTTTCCCGGTGGGCCGGTCCGGCGACCCAGGCTCTGTAGTAATACAGAGTGCTGGGAGATGACATCATCTCCCAGCGCTCTGCATTACTGCGACCGCGCGCGGGAGATTCAGCTCTGTGCCAAAGGAGGCACAGAGCACTGTTAAGTCCCTGGTGATCTAGCGGCATACCATGAGGTAGGGGATCAAGGGGCATTGTGGAGACGAACGGGCTTTATCGGGCATGGATCAAGGGGCATTGTGGAGACGAATGGGCAATGTGGAGATGAAGGGGCTTTATGGGGCATTGATGAAGGGGCAATGTGGAGATGAAGGGGAACTGTTGAAGGCGGCATTGTGGAGATGAAGGGGAATTGTTGAAGGGGCATTGTGGAGATGAAGGGGAATTGTTGAAGGGGCATTGTGGAGATGAAGGGGCATTGTTGAAGGGGCATTGTGGACTTGAAGGGGGCATTGTGGACATGAAGGGAGCATCGTGGAAGGGGGCATTTTGGATGTGGAAGGGGCATTGTGGAGATGAAGGGGGCATTGTGGAGATGAAGGGGGCATTGTGGAAGGAGCAATGTGGAGATGAAGGAGGCATTGTGGAAGGGGCAATGTGGTGATGAAGGGGGCAATGTGGAGGTGAACAGTGTGGGCAATATGAGGTGGGGAGGAGGATGGGGTGGGCAGTGTGGAGCTGGGCAGAGTGTGAGGGTGAATATGTGGGCGGGTCAGGGGATTGTGTCTGGGTCGGAGGGGGGTGGGGGCATCAAAATGCACCTTCGCCCTGGTATACATAAATCCTTGTACCAGGCGTTTTAAAAAAATAATAATAATAATAACGAGCGAACGCCCCCCCCCCCCCATGGGCTGCTCAGAAAATAAAAATGGGCTGCTCAGCTTTAAATGCCCGGGCCTATTTTTTTGTCCCAGTCCGGGCCTGTGGCCAACTCTGATTTTCTACATATAAATTAATTAACATCCTCTAGCAGCATTAACCCCTTAACAACCAGCCAAATTGGCACGTGGCTGGTCATTAAGAGCCATGGGGTATTTTTTTTTTTTTTGTGCTCTGATGGATTCTGGAGTTGCCACGTGGCATGGAGCGACCCCTGAATTCCATGACATGCCAGGGCCGTAACTGGTCCTTACATGCCGGACCAGGCATGACAGTCCGGGTACATCATGGGTTGTTAAGGGCTTAAGAGCTAAAGAGAAATTATTAAACAACTTGAACCAGATACAGTAACAAAATGCAGTTTTTATTTTTCTATCATTGGTGAATTCTGTCCCTAAAAAAAATATAAAAACAGCAACACCTGGTGGTGACTTTTCATGGATTGAATTTAGATTAAAAAAAAAAAATCTACGTTTGAGTTGAAATAACATTTGAGCAAAGCATTCCATGAAAGTGTAAGTACTCCCATGTTTTTTTTCAGCTGGAAACACACTACAATAAATGTGTTTTAATAAAACAACTTATTATCACTTTGATTTTTTTTCAGAAACACTTATCTAAGTTGGAGTCCTTCACACAACAGTCAAGCTTATCTTTTTGTATATTGTATGCACAGTTGGATGTATCTACAAATATATCAGTATTTGTCTTACAAAGAGGCTAGAGTATCAATCTCTATATAACTGTAAGCTCTCATGAGTAAGGTGCTGCCCCCCCTAAAAAAAAAAAGAAAAATCCCACCATCCTCTCTGACAGTAAAGCAAAGGTGGGCAATCTACAATCCTCTTTGTTTTGTTGGACTACAAATGTCACCACTCTCAGGTGACCAACTGAGAATAATGGGGATTGTAGCCCCATAAAAACTCTAGAGAGGTGCAGTTTGCACAGCCCTGCACTAGGGGGAGCATGTAGACTGGGTTCTCAATATCAACAGTTTTCCTAGAGGATAGAGATGGAAAGATGGATTGTGCTGGACCTTTATTAAAAGTCCCACACATCCTACACTCACATTGAAAGGCTGAACTTTCTCATCACAACACTAAAACTCAGTTTTATTTGCACGTCTATGGGTTGCAGATTTCCTATTCTTATATTAAAATGGACTTTCACTCTGAAGTCCTTTTGGTGACAAATGCTTGGCTTATTCCATAACTATGCAGGTTAGAGTTGTGGCTATGAATTCTAGTGCACTCACAGGACAGAAATTAATATATTTGTGAAATCACATTTACATTTCTATCACTGGCATGTCCTTTGTAATCTTGACAACGGCTACACCATAAGCCAAAATGTAGATGTTAGTTCACAAATAATAGTGATTCATTTAAGTGGTCTAAGCGACATGTATTTTATACCTGAAGCCATGGATGCATCTGACATGGGATCTCTGTTGGTGTTAGTGCAGTCATTATAGAGCTTTATAGATCAGCACCGAATAGAAGATAGACAGACATGATATATTCAACTTATCATGGAGTGTAGAGGAATGAAGCACTCGTAGGATTTAGAGAAAAATATTGCACCTTTAACGATGGATATAGACATAGTTTTGGAGGGTTTCTGAAATTGTATCCCTGACTTTCAATGTGTTAAACATCCCTCTGGTTTTTAAAGGGTGATAAGAGATAAGTTCCTGTTTGTGTCTGGTAACCAATGTGTATAGTTTAGTGATCCATTCAATACCACTCCCCTTCCTTCCATCTCCTCAGAACTTCTCTCCTTCCCTTCCATTTCATCAGGTACACTCCCCTTCCTTCCATCTCCTCAGGCCCTCTCCACTCCCTTCCATCCCCTTAGGCCATCTCCACTCCCTTCCATTTCCTCAGATCCACTCATCTCCCTTTCATCTCCTAAGGCCACTCGACTCTTCCATCTCCTCAGATCCTCTCTCCTCCCTTCCATCTCCTCAGCCCCTCTCCACTTCCTTCCATCTCCTCAGATCTTCTCCACTGTCTTCCATCTCTCCAGGCCTTGTCCACTCCCTTCCATCTCCTCAGGCCCTCTCCACCCCCTTCCATCTCATCAGATCCTTTCCACTCCCTTCCATCTCTTCAGGCCCTCTCCACTCCCTCCCACCTCCTCAGAACCTCCCTTCCATTGCCTCAAACCTTCTTTCCTCCCTTCCATCTCCTCAGATCCTCTCTCCTCCCTTCCATCTCCTCAGCCCCTCTCCACTTCCTTTAAACTCCTCAGATCTTCTCCACTCCCTTCCATCTCCTCAGGCCCTCTCCATCCCCTTCCATCTCATCAGATCCTTTCCACTCCCTTCCTTCTCTTCAGGCCCTGCCTTCCATCGCCTCAAACCTTCTTCCCTCCCTTCCATCTCCTCAGATCCTCTCTCCTCCCTTACATTGACTCCTGACCATCATGTTTGTGAGTATATTAATTTTATTATTCTCCAAATTAACACATTTTTATAGCGTTGTACTCTAGGATGCCCTCTGTTTTCTGTGTCCTGCATGTCTTTATCATTGAGGAGAGTGAGTTTGGGAGGAGCAGACCTTCAATACGTTTTGAAGACCCACATTGTTTCCGGGGCAGTACATTATCCCACTATGTGCTCAAGCTATCGCCTATACAAGTAGGATTCCAGACATTTTTTATGAGTATTCACTAATGAGATGCATCTGTGGTGGTGATATTCTGCACAGGGGACCCCTTGTTTTCTACATCTCCTTAGGCCCACTCCCCTCCTTTCTATCTCTTCATTCTCCCTTCCATCTCCTCAGGCTTTCTTTCCTTCCTTCCATCTCCTCAGGCCCTCTCTCCTTCCTTCCATCTCCTCAGGCCCTCTCCCTCCCTTCCATCTCCACAGGTCCACTGCCCTACATTCTATCTCCTCAAGACTACTCCCCTCCCTTCGATCTCATCTGGCCACCTCCTCTCCCTTTGATATCATCTGGACCATTCCCTTCCCTTCCATCTCCTAAGGCCAGCTCCCTTCCTGCCACCTCATCTTGCTAGCTCCCCTTCCTTCCACCTTCTCAGGTCTGTTCCCCTGCCTTACATTTCTTCAGGCCCAATCGTTTCCCTTAAATCTCCCCCGACAAGTTCACTTACCTCTCCCTCTCCCCTCCTGACATCTCCTCTGGCTCGTTACCCTCCATTATATCTTCTCCAGTCCACTCCAATACCCCCTCCTCTTTACCCTCCCTTTGTTCTCCACTCATACCTGCTGGCCCTCTCTCTCTCACCTTCCGCCCGTACTGTCTCACACTCATTTTCCCTTACCTCCCCTGTTTCTCCCTTCCTCTGTCTTCCTTTACCTCTGGCCCTATGATTTATTCTGGATTGACTTTGGCAGATTCTAAATTTCTTTCAGATTCGTCAGATTGATGCATGAGTTAATCGCATCTGCTTTGCTCATCCCTAGTGAAAAGGAGTCGTCACTCAGCTGGTTAATAGACTTTGAATGAAGGAACCTTACTTTAATTCCTGTGTCAGCTCCTTGTGACCTTAAAACACCTCTACAAGCAAAAATTAAACCGTTTGATATGACTTTAAATATCACAAACAAGTAAAAAATCTAAAAATTAATTATTCATATGTTAGATCCCTAAAATATAATCCTTAACTTGTTTTTAGAACATGTGTAAATTATTCTGTCCAGATTGTTAGTATTGAAATATAAGAGCTTAAGTTAGTTGATGTATTGTGATTAGTGCCCACTAATCTTATATTCAGAAAGTTTATCTCAGCCCATTCACAGCCAATCCTGAACAATCATTGGGGCCATGAAAAGGATAGGAATGTCTGATTCCCCCAACAATTTGTAATACTTGATTTTAGAGCATGTATAAATGATGCTGTTCATGTTGCTTTTGTTGTTTGAAATAAGAGATAAGCTATTGCTAGTCAATGCATTGTGATTAGTGCCCACTAATCTTATGTTCAGAAAGTGTGTTATCTTATCTCAGTCCATCCTCAGACAATCCTGGACAATGAATCTGAGTCATGGAAAAGGCAGGAATGTCTGCTTCCTCTGAGCATTTGTAAGACAGTGTATTTTAATGTAAATATCCCCGATTCCTTTAAGCTAATCATTTTGTCTCCCTGTTACTGTCACCAAAAATAGAATGAAGCTCAACAGGACAGAGACTCACTGTAATGGAAAACTTTGAGTGCTTCATAAAATTATTAATTTAACAATCTATACAAATAATTATATTATTACATTTTTATATGTGGGCAATTTTTGTCAGTTTTAACGAATAGTCATATTGTTACAAGCACTGTGACACCTTCAATGTATTTTATGTGATAAACTGTGATGTGTACAATTTATACTCAGATCATTTAGATTTCCACCACTGGTCTGTAAGTAGGGATGGAAGAAAAGACCCATTTTTTCCCATGGGAATTTTTGAAGAAAACCAACAATTTGCCACTTTTTCCATGAATATTCCTGCACCTAGAAACATTCTAAATGTCCTTCTTTTTGCTAACTGCGAGAAATTTCTCATAAGAACTTTGCCGGTTCCAGTGTGGGTGCATGTGTGTCTGTGTGTGTGGGGGGGGGGGGGAGAGACCAATGCAGTATATGTGGTTATAGCTATACCAGTGCAGTGGAAGAAGGCTTGGAGATCAATAAGGGTGCTTCTATGGATAGGGTGGAAAAGGATAGGTGGGTTAATATTTGTGGGTCTATAGCTACCAGGGCTGTGGGACAAGGGTGAGACATGGTATCCTTTTAAAATGGTGTAATTCTCATGTCACGCTCATTTGAGGTCCCGCATAACTTAATGCAGTTCCCCATATGTTCGACTGCAATGCACTATATATAATACACATATTTGTCCAACGGTTGCTACAGAGCTACAGGTTAGTGACTAGGAAGCTGTACTCCAACAGTAGCTGTAAGTCAGAATTCAAAATAAACGTACCTTGGTGATATTTTAATACCTTGGTGATATTTTAACGCCCGCATGAATATAAACATACCTCGTTTGTTGTCTGTGTGTTCTCTCACTCTCCTCCCCCTCAGTGTCTGCGGATCATGTTTATGTGTTCATGTGTGCGCTGAAATATCACCAAGGTATCTTTATGCTCAATTCTGATTTACAGCTATTGTTGGAGTACAGTTTCTCATCCACTAACATGTGGCTCTGTAGCAACCATTGGATAAGTATGTGTATTATATACAGTGCATTGCAGTCGAATAGGGGAATCTTTTGATGTGGGCGAGATTATTATGTCGCCCTTTTCATCCCTGTGACATGGTTAATACGCCATTTTGACAGAGACCCTGGGGTCAGTATGTGCGTGGTTCTATGGCTACAATGAGATAAGGATCAGTTGGTTAGTATGTGTGGTTCTATGATTACTGTGGGACAAGGCTGGGGGTCACAGCAGTGGTTGGCAACATAAGGCCCTTCAGCTTCTGTCAGACTACAGTTCCCATAATCCTCTGCCAGACGAATAATGAGAGTTTTATTCTGGTAGCCTCTGGAGGGCCTCACTTTGCCTGTCCAGCCTAACAGACAGTGGGTAAAGGCAGGGTGGTCAGTATGTGTGGTTTTATGGCTACCATGGGAAAATGCAGGGTAGTCAGTATGAGTGGTTCTATGGCTACCATGAAAAAGATTGGGTGGATTAGTATATATGGTTCTACGGCTAGGCTACTATGCAGTGGAACACATCTGGGGGACAGTATTTGTGGTTTTATTACTACTGTAGGACAAATCTGGGGGTCAGTATGTGCGGTTCTACTGCAATGGAGCAATCCGGGAGTTGTCAGTGGTAAAAGTTGGAAAACTGCCCTTTTAGTTATATATTTATGATTTTGATATTCCAAAACATTGCAGTGCATTGTGTTCCCCCTCTGGCATTCAAAGGGTTAACTGCCTTAGATTTTTTTTGTTTTGCATTACAAACATCACAAAGAAAATTAACCAGATTCTTTTTGAATAGGATGGTTTGCACAAACATTAAAGCGGAACTTTCACTTAAATTAAAGTGTGCCCTAAATAATTATTCATATAGTGAAATGCATACCAATACTTGTATGATCCTGAATAAGTCGAGAAATCCATCTTGTTCAGAGACTGACGGACAGGTATCTTGCTGTAGCGGCATCTGTGCGTCTGCGACATCAGTCACTTACTCTACCTTAAGCAGGGGAGGGCTGGCAACTTGTGGCCTGGAGGGCAATTACAATAAAGTGGCCCAGTTTTACGATTGTTCCAGCCCACTGTCCCAGCCTACCCCCTTTTGTTAACTTTAAAATTGCCATTAATGTTGTGAAGTAAGGCAGGCAATACTACAAAGCTTACAATTGAAATGGGGTTACACTCAGGGCCGGATTTGCCATTAGGCAAAGTAGGCACCTGCCTACAGGAGCAAGCCAACGAGGGGCGCCTGCCATTTGGATTTTTTTTTTTTTTTAAATATCCTTTAAAAAAAAAAAAAAAAAAAAAAGCCCGCCCCCCCAGTCTTGTACCTGATGGAGCTCCCTCGTCGCCTCTTTAGGAATGCAGAGCGCTGGGAGATGACATCATCTCCCAGCGCTCTGCATTCCTGAATAGGAGACCGCGCGGGAGCTCCATCAGGTGCAAGACTGTGCCAAAATAGGCACATACAGGTCTCCTACCACAGAGGTAGGAAACGGACAACGGGGGAGGCAATGTGTGGGCAATTTGGAGATAATGGGGGGCAAGTTGGAGCTGATAGAGGGCAATGTGGAGCTAATGGGGGGCAAGTTGGAGCCAATGGGGGGCAAGCTGGAGCTGATGGAGTGCAATGTGGAGATGGTGGGAGAAAGTTAGAGCTGATGGGGTGGGGGCAATGTGAGGGCAATGTGGAGCTGATGGGGGGCATTGTGAGGGCAATATGGAGATGATGGGGGGCAACGTGGAGATTAGGGGCATTGTGGAGGTATCCATTGCAGATGGCCCACGGGGGGGGCGCTTCAAATTTCTGTGCCTACAGGCTCCTGAGATGTAAATCCAGCCCTGGTTACACTGGTGCAACTACAGAGCTTACAATTTAAGTAAAGCTGCACTAGTGATACCATAGACCTTACAAGAGAAATGGGTTATACTAGTAGTGTAGCTCCACTTGGATTGTGGCTCCATTTCAATTGTAAGCTCTATGGTATCACTAGTGTAGCTACATTTTCAGCAACAAGAGGCAATGGCCCACCAGCCCAGACATATGACTGGCCCAGGGGGCAATTGCCCCCCGGACCAGCCCTCCCCTGACCTTAAGGTACAATGAAACTCCACCTCACCAATCATGGAGGAGACCTGGACGGAGGCACACAGCTGCTGAAGAGGCAAGATGTCTGCTCTGATGGAACAATATGGATTTCTCAGTAACACTGAACTTATTCAGGATCATACAAATATTGGTATGCATATCGCTATATGAATAATTATTTGGGGGGCACTTTAATTTGAGTGATAGTTCCTCTTTAACCTTTTCAGGACCAGAGGGGTGCTTTGAAAATGTTGCAAAATAACAATGTCACCTTTATGAAAAGGGAGACATGAGAATCTTGCCCGTCATCAAAAGAATGAGATTCTAATGTCACCGCATTAAACATTGCATATGGCTAGAAACTGTGTTTTTTTCCCCATTAGCAATGCTGACCTGTTATTAAAAATGCTGCTGAGTGCGGTGACGGGCTCTCTCACCTTCTCTGTGTGCTCCGCTCTGCCCAAGGGAAAGACTGAGTAATCAGAATAAAAAAGAGAGAGGCAGGAACAGGAGAGGTGGGTGGTAGTGAAACCAAGATGACATTATAGGTATGAGTGACAAGGTAGTGAGTGACACAGCAAGTGATGTAAAGGAGAGTTTTGGGGTTGACAAGTGATATAAGAGGATGGCACAGTGGGTACAGAAGAAGAGAGGAGACGGTAATCATGTTAGAAGTAGAGAGGCGAATCAAGACTTTACTACAGATTAGTGACAGATCTCTGTATGGGGAAACAATGGGGATGGAGTACAGTTTTAAATGGAAAGGGGAGGAATGCTACCCATTCCTTAAATACTGAAGATACATAGGAACTTTAATGTCATGAGAAATGTTTGATCTTGAGCTGATGTTCAACGACAACTCCCACCAGCTAGCTGTTGAGCTGATGGACAGCAATTCCCATCATACTCAGCCAGCCATTGGCTGGTCCAACAACCACTTATGAGCCAGCTGTAGGTATGGAGTCCTACAGTATGAATTTTTAATCACAGGTCAGCATTGCTAATGGGAAAAACACAAAGTTTCTAGCCATATGTGATGTTTAATGCGGCAACATGAGAATCTCCTGCTTTTGATGCAGACGAGAGTCTCATGCCACCCTTTTCATCAAGGAGACATGGTTATTGTGCGGTTATGTTGCACACTCTTTTGTGTGAGACATTTCCAAAGTGAACCATACGAGGAGAACTAAAAATTCCCCAAAAAATTCCCACTGATTTTAATAGAGATTTTAACCCCTTGAATGCTTTGCAATACATTGGACACCTCTCTAGCATTCAAGGGATTAAAATTCACATTTAAAGCGGAACTAACACCGCTAAGAAACTTTGTTTATAATAATTCCCTCTCTGACAACTAGCGGCTTAGTAGCGCTGGTCGCCAGAGTTATTACCTCTTTATGGAGAAATATGAATTCATCCTCGGAGGACAGGCAGGACGGAGTGAGGACATCTTGCCCTAGTAACGTCCGTGCGCCTGCGCTGTCAATTCCAGAAGGCTGTAGGAGGCGTTACTAGGAGCCATTCGGCTCCGGAAGGGACTGACAGTGCAGGTGCGTTGACGTCACTAGGGCAAGATGTCCGCGCTCCGTCCTGCCTGTCAGTCGAGGATGACTGCATATTTCTCCATAAAGAGGTAATAATTCTGGCGACTAGCGCTACTAAGCAGCTAGTCTCCAGATATGGAATTATTACAAACAAAGTTTCTTAGCGGTGTTAGTTCCGCTTTAAATCAATGGGAACATTTCATTTCCTCCTATAGTACAAATGGTATGCCCCAGAACTCCCCCACTTTTCTTTTGAACATACAGCACTTAGTCTCTTGGCCAAAGTCTTACTTGCAAATACCTCTGTTCATATAACGTCCATGTTTACCAGCACAAATAAATAAATAAGATTTTTTTTTTAAATAAAAAAAAATCCCATGATTTGGCTTTGGAAACATTTTTTTTTCTTAAATAAATAAAAAAATGCATAAAAAAGCCAGAAAAAAAAGTTTTGGACACAGACACAGTTGTTTTTTTTGCATAAATTCATATGTGATGAATGGTTGATTTGAATGCTATTTGGGCATTTGTAAGAACCTAACAAATATACATGGTAATGCTGGTTTATAAACCCAAATAACTGAATATCCCCTTTCTTCTTGAAATAAATGAGAAGTATGTTTGCTTGACTGGAGTCACATTAGAAATATTTAAAATGTTGAGTATCTCATTCAGGCGCCACACAAGATTAAACGAGGAGAAAAAAAAAATTATAAAATGAAAGGTATTTAAACTTTTAATCCTTTTACAATGAACTCTCAGAGCGTGCAGTTAAGTTATTTTTATAAAGAGGGATAATATAGGTCTTCTTCTCAGCTCATATCTCATCAACCCTTTGAGTGCCAGAGAGATAGCCAACGCAGGCTCTCTCGCTGGCACTCAAAGGGTTAAACCATCGAGGGTTTACAAACTGGAGTCATTTTGGGGGCAGACCAATAGCATTGTAGAGGATAAATAAAAAAATCTCTACAATGAGGTTTTAATTCCATGATTGCTATAGAGGCGTCCAGTAGATATCTCTAGCATTCAAGGGTTAAAAGACACTTTTAAATTAATGGGAACGGGGGGGGGGGATTTGACCATTGTGGGAACAAAGCAGAACTGCAATAATTGTGGGATGAACCAAGATTGAAATTCTTACAGAGCACTGGCCAATACATTGCTCTGCAATGCACTTGACACCCCCTGTGCTACTCAGATGCTCAGACTGGCCTTGAATGCTGGCGGTCTGCATTGAAACGTTTGAGGAATTTTTATTTGTCCCCTATGATGTAGTTGGTTTGCTCCAGAACGTCTCTGATTCTTCTTAGTCCATCAGCCTCTCTGGGTCCTTGGGTTACTTCAATTTAGCATTCCACTACTCAGGGGTTAACCCTTAGTCCTTGAGTAGCTTTGACTCAGCATTCAAGCCCCTTTGTTTAACCCTTAGCCTACCAAATGTGTCCTCCGTGTGGACATTTAACAGGATCATGACACACACACATAAAAAAGAGCTCTATATGAGGCCTATATGTTGTTAATAATCACCTATTGCTTTAACCCTTTGAATGCCAAAGCAATGCATTAGATGCATTTCTGGCACTCAAAGGGTTAAATTCTATATACTGTACAATCCAGAATTAACCCCCTGGATGCTAGAGAATTATCCAATCTATTGGTTTCCGTGTTGTAACTATTTAATGCCCCTTTTAAAAAAAACAAAGAAAAAACACTAATTAACCCCTTGGATGCCAGAGAAATGAAAATAAGGAAAGCTCTACAATCTCGATCTGTGCACTGAAGAAGTTGGCGAAGGTTGATAGAGGTGTCCATTAAAAGGCATCACTAACTGCAAAAGTAACTTGAAGCTCCAGGATAAATAGCTGATCACATACTGGAGATTTAAATCCCCACGTGGTGGATTTGTTATTGCAGTCATGACTCATGAGCAGTGTAAGAAAATAGTAAAAAAAATCACCTTGTGAAATATGTACCTAGCACATCGTGCTGTAACCCCTTCCTTGCTGAGTTCTACAAGTCAGTATACTAGATGGAATTATATTATTAAAAAACTTGTTGTTAAAATCATAACCTGTTTAGGGGAGTTTGATCTTTAAAGAGCAGCATTCCTATCTTGTCTATGTTGCCTTAATATGGGAAGATAATAGACTGTTGTCAATGCAATGTTGTACAACACTACGGAATGTGCTGAAACCATTGGCATCTGTCCTCTATCTTCCAACATTATTGGGGGTTGTATTCTTGAGCACAGTTTAACCCCTTGGATGATAGGTCCCCAACACACTGCAAAGCAATACGCTTGAGTCCTATATATTACTGAAGGGAGGGGTTAAGCATTTTTTAAAGAGACAGTACAGAGTTACAACACACCTTTAAATATAACTATATACGTTTAACTGTGTATTGTCCATTTTAACATTTTGAGACACCCCAACGACGTACACGTCACGTTCTATTTAACCCGTTCTGGCCATGAACGTCCTTAAAGTGCTGGCAAAGTTTACTGCCTCCCGAAAGATTAAAAACTCATGGATATATATCCAGCACCTAAGGGGTTAAGTAAAGTTATTTTTTTTTGTTTTGGTTTATCTTTTAAAGGGACAGTAAAGAGCTACAACAAACTCTTGAATATGAATATGTACTTTTAAGTGTTTCTTTTCGTGCTCTTCTTAGCCCTTTGGTGACAATTGCATGTTTAACTATTTGAGCGCCAGAGGGGTGTCCAATGCAATGCATTGGAACCCCTGTGGCGCTCAAATGGTTAACTCTTTACGGAAAGTCTCTCTCTCTATATATATGTATATATAGGAGAATGCTCTGGTTCTTAAATGGTTAAAGCTCTGAAACAAACAGAAGTCTCATCATCACTCACTCCCTCCTCTGATGTCCCCCATTACTATATAAGACTGGGTCTTTTGTTGTAATAGAGGTGTTGTTGACTTTAACACAACGCAATTTAACAATGGGGTGACAACTTTTGAGCGCTCCTCTACTGATGTCATTCATTGCTATTAATCAAACATCAGATAAAGGCCTTTCCCACCCCATGAAGTCAAAGGAGATCACTAGAAGAAACGGCTTCAGTGTATTGACTTTGATGTAAACCCACCTAATGTCAGATCTGAAGTAATTATACTGGGTCTACTCAAGCTGTCTTTTAAAGGGGAACGATAGCATAGGACAGAGGTAATCAACCTTTGGCTCTCCAGCTGTTGGGGACTACAATTACAGTGCCATCATTCTCTGTCCGGGGATGATGGCAGTTTTGCTAGCAAGCAATGGTTACCTACCACTGAACTAAAAATAAGTGATTCTTAACTTAACAGATTGACTTACCTAGGTAGGTGACCTTCACACCTCAGTCAGGTATAGCTTTAAATAGTTTGCATTATAGCGGCAGTTTCCATTGTGTAATGACCTTTATTAAAGTTTACATGTAGGTCACACCCCCTCACAACAAGCAGAGGGAATCACTAATAAGGGTCACTAGTATTTATCAGATTCTAAAATGAAACACGTAATAGAGGACAGAAACAGGTGTCCATATAGGAGCAGTATTTTATATATTCATGCATATGAAGTCTGCCTCTAGATCACAGATCCTACAACAAACGGCTTCAATAGAAAATGACTCGTAAGGGTCACTTGTCTTTATCGGGTTGTAAACTGAAAGTAGCAGTAGACAAAAACAGAGATCAAATGCAAAAGAAAAAACAACATTTAACACCCAGAGGCCCATAGGAGTGTAAAAAAAAACATTTAGGCTGATGTCTTATAAAGAACTGGAGTCATTCTAGAGCGAACCAGCTACACTATAGGGGGAAAATACAAATTATCAAAACCCTCCTTTATTTAAATGGGGCTTTTAACATATTGAATGTCAGAGAAGTCTCCAATGCATTGCGAAGCATTCAAATGGTTAAACGTCACTTTTAAAATTCATGGGGATTCTGCTCTCTCCCTGTGGTGCAGTTGGTTTGTTCTATAATTACTCCAATTCTCTACAGTGTACCAGCCTCATTGAGAACCAATGCATTGCTCACCCCACTGGTCCCCAATGGGTTAAAATCTATAACTTG
The DNA here is from genome assembly GCA_037306005.1 of Rhinophrynus dorsalis. Taxonomy (NCBI): domain Eukaryota; kingdom Metazoa; phylum Chordata; class Amphibia; order Anura; family Rhinophrynidae; genus Rhinophrynus; species Rhinophrynus dorsalis. The sequence goes on along the minus strand of CM074727.1, from coordinate 47,495,619 downwards.
TTTGAATCACTCCTACTAGGATAAGTCCTTTTGCTAAGCAATTTAACCCCTTGAGTGCCAGATAGGTATCCAACGATACCCGTCTGGCACTCAAGGGGTTAAGAGATATTTATTCCTAATACTTCCCCTTTAAGAAAACTGCTGTGGTAGATTGCAATTGTATTACCACGAGCAGGAAACTGGCCAAATTCTTCCGATAAACACTTTAAGAGACATGTAGTCCTGTGGCACTGTTCCTTTTAAGAAAATAATATGGTAAAATACAATTTTTACCTAAAGTAGGAAAAAAAAGAGACCTAGATAAGTCTTTCTCGTAAACAAATTAACCTTTTCAGTGCCATAGTGGTACCCAATGCTTTGCAATATATACTGGGTACCCATCTGGAACTCAAAGGGTTAAGAGGCATATATCCCCAAGACCTACTGTTATGTTGTAATTTTTTTTGTACTAAAAGTACGGAAAAACGTGATAGGATCAAACTAGGATAAGTTAACCCTTTGAGTGACAGAGGGGAACACAATGCATTGCGTACTCCCCTGGCGCTCAGAGGGTTAAACCTTGCGACTGAAGAGGCAGAGTGGTTAAGGTTCAAGTTTCATGAAGTGGCCCAACACAATGTTAGGTGTGAAAGACACGTGTTGTATTCTAAATGAAACGTCAGACAGGACAAAACTTAAGGACATGTGTGTTGTACTAACCCCCCCCCCCATCTCATCACCACCAATTCCTCTTACAGCACAGCAAATACACAAGACTGATTACTATTTAATCCAGGGGGAAAAATGTAGTCACTCACTTGAATTTTATATCAGAGCAACAGAAAACACTGATTTAACCCCTTAGATGCTAGGGAAGTCTCCAAAACGACTTCTCTATAGCATCCAAGACAGTAACAAGCATTTAAAGGGGCGGGGGGTCTAAAGGCAGTTTAACCCCCAAAACATCAACAGAGAAAAAAGAAATATATTCACCAGTTTCATATTTTAGTGGTTTAATTTTATTCTGCAATTTCTTTTTACTACAGGGGAAGATAAAAAATAAGAATAAATAGATACGTTTTCATTTACAAGATTAGTTAATTTTGTCTTTCAAAAAAATGTGTTCTCTGTATGTACAATAACTAGAATTTAATATCTTGCTCTGTTATTATTTTTTTTTCTGAGGTCCAACAAAATTGCAGTTCTCCAAGAATGGAAAATAGCTTCTCTATAGTATAGCACTTAACGCTTTGATTGCCAAAGAGGTATCCAACGCAGTGCTTTGGATGCCTCTCTGGCATTTAAAGGGTTAATATATATATATAAAAAATGCTTCGCGATGCGAAGTGCTCTTTGCATATAAATACAGATAACATTAGTCAAAAAATATTAATAATAAAATAAAACACAACCAGGATAATAGTCTTGGAAATACAGTAGACACTGGTTATTTAAAAGAATAATACTGACCTTTTAATAGTAATTTAGACCGGTACCATATATACACACATATACATTCCTACATATTACAGTGCATACAACATTAACCAGAAAGCTATGTTTTGCAGAAGTTCTTAAGAGTCTCAGCATGAGCATTTGCACTCAGATATGATTGGGTATTGGATGGGTATCCACGAACACCTCTGCAGTGCCCTGCGTTGGCATCTCCACCTTAAGATGGTCAAATGCATTGATTTGGCAGCTTTGCAAACCATGCCCTCTGGGACAGAGCAAGACCTTTTACTGTAGCAGCTGCCCACTTTCACATAACGAGGCCAAAATCTGGTCCCCAAGTCATTCCACGTGTAAAGAACAGGGCAGAAGGTCTGGGACCAAAGCCACATCTGGAGCTTCCTCCTGAGTTTCTTGCTCAGTCTATGTTTCTTGCCCTGAAGACCCTCATAAAACTCCAGTCCCTTAATCTCTGCTGGCATTGCCCCTGAGGGCTTCTGCCTAAGAAGGAGATCTAACTCCCCAAGGTCCTCTACTCCAAGTCTGTCCTCAGGCAGGTTGATGGCCATGAAGTTTGGGTCAAAGTGGCCACCCATAAGAGTCCTCAGCAGTGTCTCATTAAGATCCTTCTCCTTTGGATCAAATATTGGATCCGGGTGTTCAATAAGGTCCACAAGTGGTAGATTTTCACTTGGAGCTGGTCTGATGTGAAGATAATGTTGACAACCCCCCTGGTCTATTCTAAGTCCCAAGAAGACCATAAGGGCATATATAGTCACAAGGCACTGGGAATGATCCATACTGCGATTAGCCACACAAAATAAACGTTGGGTTCTCCTCTTCTTCTGCTAAAGATCATAAATAATGCATCAGAGAGAAAAGGGGGGTTTACGGGTACCCAGGGCTCTTAGGATCCCCCCCTCTCATTGCAGTCAAGTAGAAGTTCAGACCTTGCCTCTCTCCTTGCACAGCCACAGCACACAGTACTGATGGCACCAGTTTGTCTGCCTGCTGGGTCCAGCCTCCCCCCTGTTAAATATTCTTCACTTTCAGCTCGATCACCATGGTAACCAGAGACTCGATTTCTCCAAGAAGAACGGGAGAAGAATAGGAGAGTTGTAAGACAAAATCAGATGAAATAATAATGATTTGGAGGAGAAAGTCCCAATCGGGCTGAGTGCAAGAGCTGCGTGTGTGCTACTCCCAGGACTTGGAGATGCAGCCAGAGAAAGTTGCTGGATTCTTTACATCTGTCCATGCAGATCCCTGCAGGTCTCTCTCTTGTAGGAGTCCATGGGAGACAGGGGATCAGTTCTGGGCTTGTAGTGAGATCTGTTCTCTGCTTGGTGCTTGCTGTGCACAAACTCTTTTTAGTACTGTTCTCTCTCTGCTTTAGATAAATCCTGCAGCCACGACCAATCTGTACCTAGCTCCACTGGCTACTTAGGATTTATTAGCCGGGCTCCATACGGCTGTGATGTAATTCATGTTTAAGTAGTGTGGTGGCCTGTGGCCAGGGTTGGTTCTCTGGCTGACACCTCCCTCTTCTCTTGAGTGGTGGACCTGTGGGGGGCGCGTCCTTCCCTGCAAGGGCCTGCTACCAACGGGACCTGGAGTCTGGCGCCCTCTGCTGGCTTGCATCAGCAGAACTAAACACACTCACATACACCCAGACGCACGTCTAGTTCCCAAAACTTCGTTTTGATTTTAGAACTTATCCCTCTGACCAAGATGGTCGGATACTTAACCCTTTGAGCGCCAGAGTGGTCAACTCTTTGCGGAGCAAATGCATTGGATTCTCATTTAGCTTGAAACGTTTAACACGCCTATGTCTACTTATTTCAATGACGGTGTTATATAAAGGGTTAACACTGCAATATGAGTTGATTTCCAACTGTATAGAGAGAACAGATAAGATAAAAGTAGTGAACCAGCCTGACTGTGTGATTTGTCAATAACCTACCGTCATAATATTTCCCACCTAGGATGCTAGTCATGTTTTTTCCAGAAGCCAAGGAGTTAATGCATAATAAAATATAGCAAACACGCATAAACTTGTACAAGACCGACACACAGCTAGCTAGCTAGACAGACAGACAGACAGACAGATAGATAGATAGATAGATAGATAGATAGATAGCTTGCTTTCCTTAATATGTATCTAATAAAGTATACATTATTTTATTGTAAATTGCTGGATGTTGGTCTGTTTTAGACAGAGGCACATATATATATGCGTTATATATATATATATATATATATATATATATATATATATATAGAGAGAGAGAGAGAGAGAGAGAGAGAGATATGTGTGTGTGTGTATATATATAGAGGGAGAGATAGATAGATAGATAGATAGATAGATAGATAGATAGATAGATAATAGGTTTCCTTAATATTTATCTACTAATAAAGTATACATTATTGTGTTGTAAATTGCTCGACGATGGTGTATTTTACACAGAAGCACACATATATGCACTTTATATTATATATATATATATATAGAGAGAGAGAGAGAGAAAGAGACTTTAGATAGATAGATAGATAGATAGATAGATAGATAGATGATAGACAGATGGTCCAATATTTCGTTGTGTATCTACTTAATTTGCTACATTTAATCAGTTACATTACCAAGCATCTTCATCTAAACTTTAAGAGCCAGAATGGTATCCAATGTTTTGACTACCCCTGTGGCGCGCAAAGGGTTAACATTTGATGTTAAAATACATAGATTATTCCACACACACACACACACACATATATCCAGATTCCACACATATAAATGCTGGGCCATGTCTCTAAACATCAAATACCACCCAAATGCAGGGCTCATTATAACCCTGTGTGACATATTTTCATAAGGTATAGACTTTTGTCTTGGTTCAGGGCATCTCCATTGGTTTGCTGATGATAAAGTGTTTATCTTTCCTTTTATGAGGGCGCCTGTGTGGAAGCCTTGTGGAGACAGAATCCCAGTGTTTGTCTCCTAATTCCTCCTTCGTTGCTCTATATATCATGTTAGCTGGAATCTAAGGCCTCTGTCTCCCAGCAAACTGGCCACAAACTTTCCTCTTTTTTTCTTTGCATTTTAGGAGCAATTCTGGGGCAACGCAACTGTACCACAAGGGGCAAATGCAAACGTCCAGTAATATAAAATGAGGCTTTTAACCCTTTGAGTGCCAGGGGGAAGTCAACGCATTGCTCAATGAATGCAGTGGTTAACTCAATGAATGCAAGAGAGGTCTCTTTTTTACCACCCGCCTTGTGTTCTTAGTGCATCAACCCTGTCCCGTTGGTTTTTAACCCTTTGGGTGCCAAAGAGGTATCCAACGCATTGTGTTGCAATGCTTTGGATACCTATCTGGCATTCAAAGGGTTAATGACACTTTTAACCCCTACATATTTGAACAGGAAAATGAACTACGATTTAACCCCCCCGATGAATTAAATGGCAATTTTAACCCTCTGAGTGATAGAAAGATCGTTTTGCAATGCTTTGGAGTCCTCTCTATTATCCAGGAGGTTAAAGTGCACTAAATTGCACTATAGGGATGTAATGATGTTTTTAAGGGAGATTTTGGGTCTCGTTATGGGGCTTTTAACACGTTCAGTGCCAGAGAGGTCTCCAACGCATCGCACTCAAAGGGTTAAACAACTGAATGATAAAGAAGCAATGTATTGGGGTCGTCTATCACTGCTTTGGTTAACCCTTTGAGCGCCCCTCTGGCACTCAAAGGGTTAAACACCCCATTTATATCAGTCGAAATGTGGTGAACTGTTTTGTGTTCCACATGGTCTGCTCTAAAACCACTCTTCTTTCACTTGGTGCATATGCGTTGCACGCCTCTGGTCTTCAAGGGGTTAAAAGGCTTCATGCAGTTTTCCCAGAGCAAATCCCAAACGTCTTCGACTCTGTTACACTATTTAGAAGCGTATCCACATATTATTAACCCTTTGGATACCAGAGCGGTGTCCAGTGCACTACTTTGCAATGTGTTGGATACCCTTCTGGCAATCTGAGGACCAGAATAGTGCCTACACCCCTCTGGTCCTCAACGGGTTAACTTTGCAGCGGAATGCAAACACACAATAATATTGGGCGCTACCCCAAAAAGGGAAAAACAGAATCATAGATGATTTTAGTTATTGGGGAAAAATCACTGTATTTATATCACTTCCTTCCTCATATTTAACCCCATGGATGCTTTAGAAACAGGCAACGCTAAGCGTTCAAAGCAATCAAAGGCTTAGTAATCCAAGGAGAGTTTTTACTTTTAAAGGGACAGAAGGGTGATTATACTCAGATCGCTTCCCTAACGTCTTTTAGCCGAATCCCTTGGACTCATGAGAGGTCTCCAACGCATGGGCAAGCTTCCAGGGGTTAAGAAAAGGTTTAACCTCTTGAGTGCCAGAGGAGTACCCAACGCATTGCTTTGCAATGCGTTGCATACCCCTCTGGCAGTCAGATGGTTAAGCAGAGAGTTCTTAAAGGGGCAATAGACAGATACAAATTTGCTTCAGGTAAGGTAAATACTTTATTGACTGATCCTTTTAGAAACCACTACTTTCCAAAAACTAGGAGGATAGCACTCTGAACACACACACACACACTCCGACAGACACTGAACACACACATACATACACACACAATTGGCAAACACACACATACACATTGAAACACCCACACCCACACAGACATACACAAGTGGCACACACACAAACACAAACACACTATGAGAGATACTGAATTATTGAAACACACACTGGCATACACAATTGGTAGACACACATGCACACACTGACAAACACACACACACACACACACACACGCACGCACACCCTCATTCACCTACACACTGACAGCCTCACCCTGACAATCACACATTGACACATGCACATTGGCAGAAACACTCTGACACATATATACACTTACATAAACTCTCATTCACAACTGACACACAAATACACACTAACACACTCATTCACATACCGACAGAAACACACTGATATACATCCACAGTGGTGCATTCACACAAACACACATATGTACATACAAACACACTAAGACACTGACACACACTGACACAGACAGATGCAATGATAGACCCTGACTCGGAGTTAATATTCTTCAGCAGAAAAGGAAAATACTAGAATTTCAAGGGGTTGTTGTGATTTGATCGCATTAAGATAGATGTCTGTTGAAATAAACTCAGTCTAGAGGTCTCCTCTCCCAATCTCCCGAGCTAGAATAACAAGAAAGAAGGACTGAACAGAACACATAATGACTCTGAGAACTTATATCCAGTGCAGAAGAAATCCATGTCCTCAGCCTCCCTGTAAATCCCACGCAGGGCATGCGCCCCACTTTAGTGGATAGCCCCCAATTCAAATCAGTGCCTACATTATTTCAACTCATTGTACAGTTTAGTTCTTCTCAAACTTTTGGGCTGGAACCCATTCGTTTCTGAGACAATATCAGTGGACCTCTTATCGTTTCAAGACCTTAACCCTTTGACTTCCATAGACTTAGCTAAAGCATTGGAACACAATGCGTTGGATACTTCTGGCACTCAAATGGTTAAGCCCCTGAATGCTTGTAGACCTCTCTAGCATCCAAGGGGTTAGCGCAGTGTTATAATGGCATGTATTACAATGCTAGTTGTACTGGTTAAGATAACAGGCAATTATCAGGCTCAAATGTATAATTTAACCCTATGAGTGCCAGAGGGGTACGGAATGCTTTCCGTATCCCTCTGGCACTCAAAGGGTTTATAGGTAATATTGACGCTAATGTTTTAAGGTGAATTGGGGGTTATGGACCTTAGTGCAGGGATGTCCAAGTTCTGTCCTCACCAGCGGGCAACAACCCAGGATTTAACGCTCTGACTGCTGGAGAGTTATCCAGTGCATTGCAACTCAATGTGTTGGATAGCTCTCTGGCACAAATTGGCCAATCAAAATGAACCAGCCACTATTTAACCTGTCCAGTGCAGAGAGGTACCAGCGCATTTTGTTGCTATGTTTTGGATACCTCTCTGGCACACAAGGGGTTAATTAACCTATGTATTATCAGTGGAAACCCTTAACTCCTGGCCTGTTGGTGGCCCCTGAGGATTGAACTGTACTAAGGCAGAGTTTCTCAACTCCAGTCTTCTGGATAGACCAATATGTCTGTTTTTTTAGAATATCCTTAACCCCTTAAGGACCAGGGTTCTGAGAAGTATCCTTCTTGTAAGGACCACTTTGATTCTTCTGCCGCGCCAGTACATGTGACTTGTTATGCGTACAGGCGTGACACTTTGGGGTCTGAGAGAGACCACTCCAGTCGTGGAGAAGTTAATTTTAGACCCCGTTTATACTTACAGTGCTCCTGCGTGACATGTTATGACGGTCACCAGTCCTTAACCCTTTAAGGACTGGCACGCACACATGCGGCTGGCACTTAAGGACCACAGAGGGTTTTTTTTTCGCCATCCAATTCAGGGCTCCCCGAACAGCGTGCTGCCACACAGGGAGCCCTGAAATCCATGACGTTCATGTACATCATGAGTCCTTTAGGGACATTCACCCATGAACATCCTTCCTCGTTAAGGGGTTAAGGTAAAAAATGCGTGATGGTCATAGCACGTCACTGGGTCCTGAAGGGGTTAATTAAGCACAGGTAAATCAATCACAATGACAGAGACACTAATTAGCCACCTGTCAGGGTCCAGAAAACTTGACTTGGTGGAGTGTCCTGAAGATTAATGTGGAAATTCACTGCACTAAGGTGTGATAAGGAGGTCGATAGCATTTAAAGCAGTGGTCCTCAGCCCATGCCGTCAGTGACCGCTAACAGTCCAGGACTTAGGACTGTCTCTGCTAGAGCACAGGTGTGTTGATCAGAGGTTCATTCATATTCAACTCATCTGTGCTCTAACAATGAAATCCTCACATCCTGGCCTGTTAGTGGTCACTGAGACACACTGGTCAACAGACTGATAAACTCTCCAATCTCCATGGTACTCTCTGGAGTTTAGGTAATACCATAATGATTGTCAATGTCAGTTCTTAGGACACACCAACTGTTCCATGTTTTCAAGATTCCCTAATAATCTCTGATTGATCACATGTGGTTAACCCTTTGAGTGCTAGAGGGGTACTAAATGCATTGCTGGCGCTCAAAGTTTTAATCGGTGGCTCAGTCATTTTGTTTGACCCGTCTGTGCTTAACCCTTTGAGTGCCAGAGGGGTACGCCATGCGTTGCTCTGCAACGCCTGGCATATTTATCTGGCACTCAAAGGGTTAATAAGGGATATTCTTAAAATATGACATTAGTGACTTCCAGAGAACTAGCGCTGAGGATAGCAGCATTAATATCTCTCCAACCGGATGCATCTTACTTCAGGGGCACTCAATCTTGTCCTCAAGCCCCCCAGCAGTGCATGCTTGCAGGATCTCCTCAATTAAACACAAGTTAATGATATTAAAGGGATAGAAAGGGTTGATTGTAATATTGCTTAATATTGTAGAGTTATATATATATATATATATATATATATATATATATATATATATATATATACATATATATAAAGAAATCAGTTGATGTAAGTCTGGTCTCTCAAATATTTATGGTTTGAGATATATAACCTGCTAAAGTTCCCCCCTCCCGCCCCTTTCATAGATGTCAGCGCTCTAGCTGACTGCAGGAGATTCTGGCCATTTGACTGGCCGGTGGCTCTTCAACAGAGCAGGAATAATGTGATCTAGATAGAAATACTTCATTGGAACGGTCTACAAAGTGTGCCTGGTTTGCAAGCACACTTTGTAGACCGTTCCAATCAGTGCTGGATTTCCCAATAGGCAGACTAGGCACCTGCCTAGAGCTCCAAATTTTGAGGGGAGCCTCAGCTGTGCTGGCCACACCCACATTCTGAATTGTGAGCGGGGCCAGAGCACTCTCTGTATCCATACAGTAGCTTATACAACCCTTTACAGGCTATTATTTAACCCCTTAGATGCTAGCGAGAACTTGTGTTGGAGATCTCTCTAGCAACCAAGGAGTTAAGGCTTTTATGCCCTTGCTTATTGTAAGCCAGATGTATGTTCTGTGCCAGGAAACAGTGGATGAAGCTGGTGGTGAGGTCATGTGAGGAGTGGGGTGTGGCCATGGGCGGAGCTAAGTGACCAGAGTGCCTTGCTTAGGGGAGCGTGGAATGTAAATCCAGCCCTGGTTCCAATGAAGTATTTCTTTCTAGATAGCGCTATTTTGGCTCTCCTGAAGAGCCTCCGGCCGGTCAGATGAGCAGAATCTCCTGCTGTCAGCTAGATCAGTAGGAGAGCGGAACTTTAGCAAGTTATATCTCTCAAATTATAAATGTTAGAGAGACCAGACTTACATCAATTGGTTTCTTTTTTTAATATCTACAATGTTAAACAATGTTACAATCAACCATTACTATCCCTTTAACCACTGTGCCCCAGATGGGTATGCAATGCATTGAAAAGCAATACAGTGTGTACTCCTCTGGCACTCAAAGGGTTAACTCAGGCAGATCATTCAGAAAGAATAATCCTATAATTTATTCACGTGTTTGTGAAAGAAGATCCTGAACCCCTGAACCATTGGGGGGGGGGGTTAATACAGGTTTGATTGCCCCCAGATGCGGATTTCCCACTGCGCAGAGTAGGCAACTGCCTAGAACGATACGGTTTATTGGGCGGTGCCTTCGCTGTGATGGCCACACCAACGTTCTGAATTGTGGATGTGGCCAGAGCAATCTCAATTTCCCAGAATCAGTTTTATACCCCTTTAAAGGCTATTATTTAACCCCTTGGTTACTAGAGAGCTCTCCAACGCTTTGCTTTGCAATGCTCTCTCTAGCAACCAAGGGGATACATTTTTTTCTGTCATTCCTTGTTATAGGCCAAGGGTATGTTCTGTGCCATAAAATAATGGATAGGACTGGGGCTGGGGCCATGAGAGGAATGGGGGTGTGGCCATGGTCAAAGCTAAGGGCACCAATAATGCCTTGCTTAGGGTAGCCTGGGATGTAAATCTGGCCCTGAGTGCCCCAGTCTTAGTCCATAATAGGGTGACCTCGTAGTGCTTTAAATATGGGATGCTTATGAAAACTTCCTTCTGCGGAACTACACAGTGTGGGTTATGTAGGAATGTCACTGATTTAACCCTTTGAGTGCCAGGTAGGCAACACATTGCTTTGCAATGCGCTGTGTACCCCACTGACTCTCAAAGGGTTAACCTGTTGCAATTAGTTGGTTACCTCGCTGGTACTCAAAGGGTTAATGGGGTATGTGGTCACATTAGTGTATAGGCTCCATAGAACATGGGAAAAGGAGATTATATCACATTGGAGAGTTTATTAATGTAAAATTCCAATGCTGCAGTTGGTTGGCTACAGAATTGCTCCTTTGTGCAAGAGGCCCACAGAGGCTTAGGAACCCCCACAAATCTGGGGGGATAGCATTTTTACTGTCCCCCCTGTGTGTCACTTTGTGCCCCCCAAGCCCCATGTGTGTCTCTTTACCCCCACATACAGAAGCTCCTCTACCCACGAATCGCTTTGCTCGGCCACGCTACAAGGAGGTGACCGGCAGGAGGGAGCCCTGTGCAGTGCACTCCCCTCCTGCCGATCACCCAGAGCCTGTGCCCCCAGAGCTGGTGTGCCTAGTGCCTGGGGGGTGATTTTTACATTATCTTTCCCCCGCATGATTTCCTGGGGGGGGATGGATCCCCCCCATTCCCGCCCCGGTTCCTACACCCCTGGGCCCACTACATGTGGAATAAATCTCATTTCCTTACATCTGCTATAAGGGTGATGTTAAGAGCTTGTTCACATAGATGTCCTCTGGAAAAGCTGTGTGCTTAACCCCTTAACGACCCTTGACTGTCATGGTAAGTCATGGGTAAAAAGTGACTGAATGACCCATGACGTACTATGACCGTCATGGATTTCAGGGCTCCCCGCGCAGCTGCACGCCATTCAGGGAGCCCTGAATCGGATCGTTTAAAAAAAAAAAAAAAAAAAAAAAAAAAAAGCTCCATGGTCCTTTAGTGACCGCCGCGTGCCTGCGCGGCCGGTCGTTAAGGGGTTAAAAGTACTAACGTATCTGTACATATGCACATGTATAGGTGCTCGCTTAGCTAAATGATGTCCCTTTAAGCAGTAGAAAGTATATCCCTTTATGTGCCATTGCATTCGTTGGATACCTCTATGAAACTTCAAGCATTAAATAAGAGCAGTTCATGCAATCTGACCTGTTTTCATACATTCCCATCTGTAAATCCCTAATATTTTTCTTTTACATTGTAGAATACATGGCCATCTTTTGGGATATTGTGGTTAACCCTTTAAGGACCAGTGAGGAGTGCAAAACATTGCTTTGGTTAATGTTCTCACTAACGTAAACAATGGTGAGCAACACGGCATTGAAAGAGTAAAACAGATTTTTATGTAGGGTTGTGTCAGAATAACATATGCACCAAGTACTATCTAATACCTCTGTATGTCTGTTCCCAATTGTACAGCGCTGAGGAAGTAGTTGGCACTATATAAATAAAGAATAACAGTAAGTAGCTCTGCACAGTTTTAACCCCTCAAGGACCATTGCCTTGCCAGGACCGTCACGGCAGTCCGGCACTTAAGGACCAATGACGGTCCGGGCACGGTCCTGAACCGGAAGAGCCAATAAAAAAAATGCCCCGTGGTCCGCAAGTGCCGGCCGCGCGTGCGCGTGCCGGTCCTTAAGGGGTTAATGACTATTTGAATTATTTTAGCACTGGATTTCTCACCTTAGAAGGAACTCTGTTAGTTACTAAATGAGAGCACCTGCAACCCCTTGTACTGATGTTTCCATATAAATGCAGTTAGTCCTGTGGTAGTCACATACTCTGCCTATCACCCCAGTCTTGTTCCGCAGTCCACTGGTAGTCACAGATCAACACATATGCTGTTTGCTTCCCCGACCTTGTTCCACTGGTAGTCACATAACAACACATACACAGTCTGTTTCCTCAACCTTGTTCCACTGGTAGTCACAGAACAACACATAGACTGTCTTCTTCACTAGCCTTGTTCTACTCATAGCCAAAGAACAACACATACACTGTTTTAACCCCTTAGTGTCACATGACAAGCCAGGTCCATCACACCGGTCCTGACGCTAAGGACCAGTGATGGTCCTGGCATGTCATGGAATTCTGGGATGGCCACGCACTGTCATCCCAGAATTCATTGCAAAAGAAAAAAAAAAAAAAGAGCCCTTAACGACCACAGCGGGCAATGGGTAATTTTCTTATTTTTCACATTTGGGTACTGAGTGGAGGGCAGCCACACGGGGATCCTGGAATTCCATAATGTTCCATGACCATCACCGGTCCTTAAGTGCCGAACTGGCGTGACGGTTCTGGCATGTCATGAGTTGTTAAGGGTTTAATGGCCGCCCAACCACAGATTAGGTGGTCATTTAAACTTTAGCTTTGTTTCACTCTTTCCTGGTAGTCACAGAACCACACATACACTGTCTACCTTCCTAGCCTTGTTCTGCTGATAGTCACGGAACAACATATATGCTGTCTTACATTTAAAGGGATAGTAATACTTTGTTTTATCTTTATTTTTTTGTAGGCATTAAAAAAACATGAAGAACAATATAAGTCTTAACTCTCAAACCTTTATGGTTTGAGAGATAGTCACAAGCAAAGTTTCCCCTCCCTGCCCCTTTTACCTAGTGTAAGCCATCTCTTCTCAGATGTGGAATCCAGTCCATAGACCAGACAGATAACAGCAGGGGACAATTTTCTTCCTATGAGAACAATGAAAGCCCTGCCCCCCTTGACAAGTTTTTCAGGTTTTTCCCTTTTCTTAATTGAAGATTGTCCCTCTCTGCAATCTAACTGGGCACCTCCCTCCTGATCTGGCTGAACAGTGTTACATCAGTAAAAGGGGCGGTAGGGGGATACTTTGTCATTGAATTACTCTTGAACTACAACTCTGGCAGAATTGAAATAACACTCTCCAAAGTCCAAATATAATGATGATTAATTGGAGCTGCTTTCATTATGAAACATTACTATCCCTTTAAGCCTTGTTACACTCTCTTCTGGTAGTCATAAACCCACACATACACTGACACCCCAGCCTTGTTCTGCTGTCCACTGGCAGTCACAGAAAAACATATACGCTGTCTGCTTCCCCAGCATTTTCCACTGATAGTCACTGAACAACACGTACACTGTCTTACAATTTAGCCTTGTTTCACTCTCTCTTGGCAGTAACAAAACCACAAACAAACTGACACCCCTGCTTTGTTCCATTGTTCACAGAACCACACATACACTGTCTGTCATCCCAGTCTTGTCCCACTGTCCTTACTGTTACTTCTCTACCGCAGATCCTTTTGTACTACTTTAGAAAACTCCGGGGTTCCATGGAGCCCGGTTTCAGAACCAAAGGTATAATCCAAGACTAACAAATTGCTGGTTTAGCCCTTTGAGTGCCCGAGGGGTATGCAACACATTGAAAAGCAATGCATTGCATACCCCTCTGGCACTAAAAAGGGTTAATGAAAATGGCACACAGGTATTAGTTCATCCCACTCTCAAATATCAGTTTCCATGGTACAGGGGGGGTGATGAAGTGATGTTTATTCACCATATAACAATGATGAGATTCCAACACTGTAGTTTAACAGGACCTCAAAATAACTTTATTGGTAGTATCACAGAAATGATCATATGAGCAAACATTTGTGGAGTAATTCTGGTGTAAAGCTTCTGCACCATAGAGGACAGACACACATTTCTATTGATTTGCATGATCAAATCAATAGATTTGATCAATAGATCAATGCATTGGACACTCAAAAGATTAAAGTGGGTGTAAAGGTATGTTATTATAAAAATACATATTGTTATGCTCTTGCAGGGTAAAGCAAAGTGGGATCCCTAACTGATAAATGTAACCCTTTGAGAGGCATAGAGGTACCCAACACATTGTTTTGCAATGCATCAGATACATCTCTGGCACTCAAAGGGTTAAAGGCTAACACAGCTTAGATTGAGTTCTTAATTTTTTAATTAAACTGCAATTTTCTGTTGCTACCAGGTAACAATGGCCCTATTACTTCAGCAGTCTAAGACACTTTATTAGAGTGCATTAAAAATAAATTGGTTTGTGCACACTAGTTGGCGCTGTTGCCAAGCGTTTAATAAAACATGTACAGCTATAACTTTTAAATTAAACATCTCCCAGAAATGGGAGTAGCTTTGTTTTAATCAACAGGAAATTCCTTATAACATATACAGTATTTAATTTTAGTGTGAATAAAGCTTACTGCTTCTTTAATGAAGGAATGTCTGCTATCCATTCTCCTAGATAGGGTGCAATCTCCATGCAAGTCTCCAACTCAGGACAAGCCTTTTTAGCATACAAAAGGTTAAAAGAAGGTATTTTACTAATGCATTTGGCATATTTGTTTTGCTTTGAATTTTGTTTCCATATAAAATTAGCATATCCAATAGCTTATTATCACATTTGGTTTGGTTGTTAAAGAAACACTAACACCTAAAATGTAGACTGACCAGACCTCACCTTTAACCAGGTATACATAGGAAAAATGCATACTGCAGGACTGCACTGATTTCAGTGAAGTACTGAAAAATGGCTATTTCCTATGTGTCCCCAGTTAAAGGTGAGATCTGGTCAGCCTACTAAAATGATCTAGGGTTACATACACACACTCTAGCCTCTGTAAAATTATTTGTTTGTTTTCTGAGCCCTAAAATCTAGCAGTGGGCAATGTGTGGCCCTACAGCTGCTTCCAGACTACAACTCCTATTATTCCTACTCTCTGAAAGCCATTGGCTGACAGCAAATTATGTGAGTTGCAGCTGGAGAGACACCCATTGCTCACCCCAATCTACTCTTACATAATCTTTCTCTGGACAATCATTTCTGCCTTTTCCAGGTAACCCATTGCAAACACAGCCTTGATAGGTGTCTCAGAAGCGATAATGTTTTATTGTCTGTTAATGGGCCTGAGATAAGATATCAGTGTTTCTGAAAAAGAAAATAAACAGTGGGTACTAACTGCAATAATTAAACCATTAACCCCCTGAGTGCCGGAGGGGTATGGAAAACATTGCTTTTCAATGTGCTGCTCCCTTCTCTGATCCTTAACCCCTGAAAGCGGAACTGCCACCCCACCAAAAGTCCCCCCCCCCCCGAATTACCCATCTGGCAACTAGCTGCTCAGTAGTACTAGTCGCCAGAATTATTACCTACTTATAGAGAAATTCTGCTGTTCCCAGGAAACAGCACAGACATCTTTGCATAGTGATGTCTGCGCGTCTGTGCTGCATTCCTCCCAACATTTCAAATTGCCAAGGAGGGACAGTTGTGTTTTAGGGGGTGTTGCTGGGGGTGTGGCTGGTGGGAGGGGCATTAATGAGAATTTTTAGGTTGTTTCATGACCTATTGACAACTCCTTGTGTTACCTAATAAATTACTTATAACAAGACCAAAGTATTTTATTTAATCACGCTAATTTATAAACACATATACTGACATTTAAAGAAACAATAATGTGAGTTTTATTGCTGTGGAGCAATGTGATATATTTATATACACACCATACAATCTGATTTCCTAAAAAGAGGGACATTCGGGTGGGAAAGAGGGACAGTGAGATTTGGGTCTAAAAGAGGGACACTTGGGAGGTATGTTGCTGTCTGTCCCTGCCGGTACCTTCCGGTACCTAGCAACACCTCCTAAAGCAGACTGGGACTGACAGTGCAGATGGACAGACGTCACTATGCAAAGATGTCTGTGCTGTTTCCTGGCTGTCAGTCCCGGGAACAGCAGAATTTCTCTATAAGGAGGTAATAATTCTGGCAACTAGTACTATTTAGCAGCTAGTCGTCACATGGGTAATTCTTGGAGGGAAACTTTTGGTGGGGTGGTAGTTCAGCTTTAAGGACCAACCATGTGCGCATGCAGTCGGCACTTAAGGACAACAGACTTTTTTTTTTCTTTTTTTCGAATGCGGTTCAGGTCTCCTCAAATGGTGTGCAGCCGCACAGGGAGCCCTGAAATTAATGACGGTCCTGGTACATCATGGGTCCTTATAGCTCACCAACCCATGATGTTCCAGGGTTGTCATGGGTCCTTAAGGGGTTAAAGGTTTAGCAGCATGAGTTGTGCACAAACAATTAGCCATATTGATGTAAGATAGTCTACATGTGCAATAAAATGCATGTTGTGGATTCAAGTTTAGGGAGTTAACCTTTTTAGTGCCAGAGGGGTACACAACGCATTGCTTTGCAATGCGTTGATTAATCCTCTGGCACTCAAAGGGTTAATACAATAACTACATTTTACAGATGCTAGTTGGAAGTCCATAATTTTTAAAAGTATGTAACCCAATTTAATTTTATGGTGTTGGATTCACTGGCTACCCCTCTGGCACTCAAAGGGTTAAGCAAATTTGTGTTCTGAATATAAAAAGCCAACAGGATCAAATAAACTTTGATCTGTTACATCAGTATGGAAAAAGCTTTAAAGTGTAATAAGAGGGACCTCGCCTTTAATTGGGGAAGTGTATGAAATACACATACAGCAGGCCTGCTTTGATTTCAATGCATATATTGTCTCCAGTTAAAGGTGAGGTCTGGTGAGTGTAGGTGCGATTCTGGAGTAATCTAACTGCGCTGTAGAGGGGTGGAAAGAAAATTCCCATTGATTTACACTGTCCTTGAAACCCCTTGAAAGCTAGAGAGAGGGCACTGATACATTGCTTCTCGAGGGGTTAAAAGCAAGCACCATTTAAGTCAATGGGAATCTGTGGAATTTGAGTTCTCCCCTATACGGCCCTATTGGCCACACACCTCAAAGAAAAGAGCTAACGATCTGCACCATAAGGGTTAACTAAACATTTCCATTTCTTTAACCTTTTCAGTGCCATAGGGGTACACAACTCATTGCGTAGAAATGGTTGCATACCCTCTGGCACTCAAAGGGGTTAAACAGAGACAACAGAGGAAAGGGATTTGGGAGTAATTATTTCTAATGACTTAAAGGTAAGCAGGCAATGTAATAAAGCGATGGGGAATGCAAGCAGGGCACTGGGTTGTATACCTAGGGGCATTAGTAGCAGAAAAAGGGAAGTAGTCATGCCACTGTACAGATCTCTAGTTAGACCTCACCTAGAATATTGTGTACAGTACTGGAGACCCCATCTCCAGAAGGATATTGATACTCTAGAGAAAATTCAAAGAAGGGCTACTAAAATGGTGACTGGTTTACAGGAAAAGAAATATCAGGATAGACTAAAGGATCTGAATATGTATAGCTTGGAGGAGAGAAGAGAGAGAGGGGATATGATAGAAACATTCAAATACATGAAGGGATTCAACAAAGTACAGGATGGAAATATATTTCAAAAGAGTAAAAACGTTAGGACAAGAGGCCATAGTCTAAAACTAGAGGGACACAGGTTTAGATGTAATGTAAGAAAGTTTTACTTCACTGAGAGGGTAGTAGACAAGTGGAACAGCCTACCAGCAGAAGTGATAGATGTCAATACAGTGACAGAATTTAAGCATGCATGGGATAGGCATAAGGCAGTCCTTAACATAAGAAAAGACCAAGGACCAAAAAAGGTTTGAGGTTGTGTGTGTGTTTTTTTTTTTTACACAGTAGGAAATTGGGCAGACTAGATGGGCCGAATGGTTCTTATCTGCCGTCAAATTCTATGTTTCTATGAATGTGTCACAATGCATTGGAAACCTCTCTGGTATTCAAGGGGTTAAAGCTAATGCATTGGAGACCTCTCTAGCATTTAAGGGGTTAAAAAGTCTGATTTAAATTAATGGTCATGTTGCAGATGTTGTTTTACCCCCCCCACACACACACACTCCCCACTCTGCAGTGGGTTCACCCCAGAATTATTCCATTTGGCATACTCCTGTATGTTTTTAAAGGGGAACTATCACTCCTATACAAGTTTGCCTCAATGTGATCTTTATATATCAATAACCTGCAATCGTTGTTTTTTTGTTTTTGTTTTAGAATGCATGCTATGGCGAAATTTACATTTTTAAAAACTAAGACGGGGCCTTACTCCCTTACAGACTGCGGTTATAGTAGGCTGACCAGACCTCACCTTTAACCGGGGACACATAGGAAATAGTCATATTTCAGGACTGAACTGAAATCAAAGCAGTCCTGCAGGATGCATTTTTCCTATGTGTGCCCAGTTAAAGGCGAGGTCTGGTGAGCCTAGGTTACAGCTCTGAACTGCAGCCTGTCAATCTTCATTTGTTCCCTCCCCAAATATTATCACGTTCCAACCTCCTCGGATGAAGGAGAATTTCTCCATGTAAACTGGTTGGAAAGCGATAATTGAGGAGTGAATAGACAAAGATTGACAGGCTGCGATTCAGAGCTGTAATCGCAGTCTGTCTAGAAGTAAGGCCCCGGCTCATTTTTAAAAAATGTAAATTTTGCCATAGCATGCTTTCTATAACAAAAAACAAAAAAACTGTTACATATTATTGATATACTAGTGTAAAAAACCTGTGTACAGGGACCAAGGTCCGGGTAATGTTAACCCTTTGAGTGCTTTACAATGCGTTGCATACCCCTCTGGCACTGGAAGGGTTAAGATGTTGGTTCTGCTCTGCATACTGCCGTTACCTCATTGTCCTACTTGATGCAGGAATGCACCGCCTCACTCACGAGATGCAATCACGCGCAGTAGAGACTGCCCGAACGTGGACAGTGCCTACTGCACATGACGGCTTCTGACAAACATCCTAGAATTTTATTATATAGGATTTTATTATATAGGATGACGATCACACTAAGGCAAACTTGTATTGGGGTGATAGTTGATAGTTCCCCTTTAAAAACATATGGCAGTATGCCAAGTGGAATAAATGGGCGAACCCACTGCACACCCTTCTGGTCCTTAACCCCTTAATGACCCTTGACTGTCCTGGCACATCATAGGTAGATTTGCGTTAAGGATCCATGACGTGCTAGGACCATCATGGAATTCAGGTCTCCCCACATGGCTGCACGCCGTTCAGGCAGCCCTGAATCGAATGCAGTAAAAAAAAAAATGGTCCTTAAGTGACGGCCGCATTGGAAATCAGCCATCCTTAAGGGGTTAATAGGTTAAACTGCCAGCACAGTGTTTTGTAGACTTGATACAGTTGCAAGTAATTAACATATAAATTTACTTGTAGAGTGAAACTGATTGTAAGCGCAGGTGACTCAGTCTGTATCACCAGCAGATGAAAGGGTAGGATTATGTATTGGGTATAATCAGCCACAACCTGTGCCACACACATGGATGGATGGCAGGAAGGATTTAAAAATAAATGAATGACAAATTGGTATCTAATGAGAAGCCTTATGTACAAAAATACCAATGTAATTGGCTCAGATTCAGTCACCTATAAAGCAACAATTGGATTCATTTGTTTCCAGTTTAAAAAAGAATGCACTCTCACTTTCTCTGGCCTGGGGAATTCAAACATTAGAGGTAATTATGCTTATACGACTGACTGTTGATTGGTTCATTATTACTTTGTAAACACAGATAGCAGTTTACCAGAGATGTTTGAGATAGCAAAGTCAGCACAAAATACATTCTGTTAACCCTTTGCGGGCCAGAGGGGTACGCAACGCATTGCCAAAGGATTAAAGGGAACCAATTACCTGAAAATAACTGATATTTTTGAAAGAACTTTCAGAATATCCTATTTTATTATCCATTTTTCATTTCGAAAACTAGTTTTTGAGTTACTTAAATATATATTATCCTATCTCAGCTGTACATTACCTCCCCAGCTTAGAGACACTGCTCAGCAATGCATTGCTCACCTGTCATAACGCTGAAAAGGTTAACCCCTTAAAGACCAGAGGTCCAGGGAAGTTACCTTCCCTTAAAGGGGAACTATCACCCCAAATAAAGTCTCCCACAAATAATTAGCCATTTAGCGATAAGCGTACCAATGGTACTATTAGCCAGCATAAATGTCGCGTTAACTGGAAATCCTACTTCTGCCGAGAAGACCAGGCAATAGCACAGACATCTTTGCTTACAGACATCTGCGTGTCAGCGCTGTCAGTCCCGGTCTTCTCTAGGAGGTGTTGCATGGTACCTTTAGGTACCAGAAGAGACTGATGGTGCAGGCACTCAGATGCTTCTAAAGAGCTTTTTCCTGGCTGTCAGTCATGGCAGAAGTAGGACTTCCAAATAAAGCTATAATTATGCTGGTTAATACTACCATTGGAATCCTTATATCTAGATGGCTAATTATTGGGGGGGGGGGGGTATTTGAGGTGATAGTTCCCCTTTAAGCAACACTTTGATCCTTTGCCAACGCGATGGTACACATGAACTGTTGAGTGTACTAGGGTGCCGAGTTGAGGTCTGAGAGAGAGACCGCTTCAGTCTTTGAGCGGTCAATTTCAGACCTCGTTTTTACTAGGCTGACCAGACCTCACCTTTAACTGGGGATGCATAGGAGAAATGCATACTGCAGGACTGCATTGATTTCAGTGAAGTACTGCAAAATGGCTATTTCCTATGTGTCCCCAGTTAAAGGTGAGATCTGGTCAGCCTAGTTTTTACTTACAGAGCTCCCGCAGATCGTTGTATGTAAAAAGTACGTGACATGCTATGACCATCACCAGTCCTTAAGGGTATAAACTGCATGAAGGTCATAGCATGTCATGTGGTCATTAAAGGGTTAAGGACCAGGGGGACCAGGTGTTTTGTGCCTCGGTGGACCAAGGCCATTTTAATTGCAGAGCCGGCACATGTGAGGGGTCACATGATCTGGCTTGCTGTGGGAGAGGTTGAAACTGACTTCTCCGCTCTTGGAGCCATCAGTTGTAGACTCCTGGTGTAATCACACAGTGTCCACAGGCATGCTTTGATAATAAAATTCATGATGTGCCACGACCATCACTGGTCCTTAACCCCTTAAGGACCAACTGCGCGAGCACATGGCCAGCACTTCCCTGAAGTTAGAGTTGTGCTGACTGCAGGGATATCAGGTCTGTCTTTCATCATGTGGCTCTGCAGCAGGGCCGCAATTGCGTTAGTGACAAAGAATTATTTCACTGAAATAGTCTTCTACATGTGCTTGCAAACCAAGCACATGTAGAAGACCGTTTCAGTGAAATAATTCTTTGTCACTAATGGGATCTCGGCTCAGCTGCAGAGCCGCAAGCTTGTCGTACGACAGACTTCCCCTGCAGTCAGTACAACGCTGACTTCAGGGAAGGGGGAGGGAGGGGGAACTTTGCCTTCGGTTATCTCTCAAACCAGAAATTGACTTATTTTGCAAATACCTACAATATGAGGGATAGTAATAATAAAGTATTACTATCCCTTTAATATGTTGTGTATGACACAACTCCAGAATTGCCAACCAAAGGGACAGGGAAAGGGCGTGGCTAAACTATTCTCCAGCGTCACATAGTGGAAAAGAATAAAAACGTCTTGAAAAAGACAACATTTGTACATTAAGAAAATGTAGAGGAAATGTGAAGTTCTGAATATCAGAATTTTTTTGGGTAGGTCATTTTTTTGTATTAACATACAACAGTTTGAGTCAGGACAAACAACATATTTCTGATCACAATCAACACTCTCTGAAAATATTAATGATCCCAATGACACTGTACTTTGAAAAGTCGTTACAAACGACAAAAGCTATTTCGCTACTTCTTTGAACATATGGCCCTATGTGTCTATTTTATTTTATTATTATTTTTTTTTTTTTTTACATGTAATCATTGTATAGATATTTGGAGAGAAACTTTTGAACACTGGTTGAATAATTCCAGTTATACATTTAGCACCGTGGTTTGTGAGTATCATATTGCATTTAACGATTCCTTGCAGATCTTGTATTTTAATGTCGAAGCTTGTTTGATCATTTTTCCTTTACACATTTATCACTGCAGTTTGTGAATACAATATCTTTTATACATTTGTGAGCAAACAATTTTCCAACCTACATGTTATATTTGTTTACAACAATATATTGTGTTTTAGCGTTCATTTGTATCTCTCTATATATATTCCCAGATTGCTAGTCCTTAAGAGGTTAATGCTCTAAGTCTTGTTGCCAGCTAGGGGCATGAAATGGTGCATCGAACTCAGTAATCATAATAGTGCAATTGTTTTACATGCTGCACTAGAATTAAACGATAAAGAGGGTCCAAACTCCATGTGTTTAAAGAGAGAGTAGTGTTTCACAAAAACAGCAGCTCCAATTAATTCTCATAGTATTTGAGCCATAGAGAGTGTTATTTCAATACTGTCAGAGTTGTGGTTCAAGAGTAATTGAATGATAAAGTATCCCCCTCCCGTCCCTTTTACTGATGTAACACTGATCACCTCAGAGCAGCAAGACTGTTCAGGGGCCAGGGTTTTCCTTACGCTCACAGTAAGAAGATTGTCCCTTGCTGTGAGCTGTCTGGTCCCAGGACCACATTCCACATTTGAGGGGAGGCAGCTTACACTAGGTAAAAGGGACAGGAGGGGGATTGTAACGGGTAGGGACCCGTTACTGGAACTATGGCATAGAAGAGTGGAATTCACGGGGGTGAACTTTGGAGGCTGAACATCGAGCCTGAGAAGAATTTCCCATTGACTCAGAATGGGAACGTAGCTCACTCCCTGATTGGCCAGTCTGAGTTAAAGGGACTCCATTGACTTTGCATGGGAAAAGTAGGCGCCCTCTGGATTGGTCTGTTGTTTGCCCGCCTACCAGTTCTGATTGGCTGAGATGGCCATGATGATCATGGCCAGGATTGGCCATCAGATTCCAGACTCCTGATTGGCCAGGGGTTGAAGCGGAATATTCAAAGATGCTTCAACCCCCTGGCCATTGTGTAAAGATGTGTATTCCCTCCAATCAAGTCTTTGTCCTTATCTAGAAGTAATCAGATCTGTTTGTACTACCCCTAGCAGTATTGTGTTGTGAGGTCACTTGCCATTGGCCCTTTTCCCTTAACTGCTATTGGTCCTTTTGTCACCCTCTGCCATTGGCCCTTTGTCTCCAGTTACCATTTGTCTTTTGTTCCCTGTGTCATATACCCATTGTGTCTGATTGGTCCCTGGGCCAAGCCTGTATTAGAATACCTGGCCCTTCCCCTCCCTATTGTGGTACTGTATTTGACTGTATAAAAAAGGTGGTTTTGTTCAATAAAGGGTGTGCAGTTTGAACTTCAACTGGCTCCTGTCTCTCTGTCGCTGGATGGTATCAAGGGACTTCTGTTGTCCCCATCCTAGGAAGAAATGCTGCTGGAGTAACCGGTGGAGCTGCCTGCTTGTAGCTTACATCTGGAGGGAGAAACCTGGAACGACGGCCTGAGTCCAACCCAAGGACTTTGGTATCCGTTACAGGGATACTTTATCATTCAATTACTCTTGAACTACAACTCTGACAGTATTGAAATTGAACTCTCTATGGCTCAAATACTATGAAGATTATTTGGAGCTGCTGTTTTTATAAAACACTACTATCCCTTTAAACACATAGAGCTTGGACCCTCCTAATCGTTTAATTCTAGTATTGAAATAACACTCTCCATGCAGGGCCGGATTTACATCTCAGGAGCCTGTAGGCACAGAAATCTGAAGCGCCCCCCCCAAAAAAAAACAAAAACAATACAGCAATGTTACACTGGCAAATGAGATGACATTGCCATATAAAATCCCTAGGTAACAGTGTCCTAATATTTTTTTTGAATGATAGTAAAGTCTCCATTGTAGGAGCTGTCTGTAGCATCCAAGGCCAAAGGGTATGACAGCTATATCGTGCAACTGCTTCTCTGTGATAGCTAAAGTGTTATACTCACAGAACTCCATCTCCCATTTCACTCTCTGCATACCAGAGGAGTTGTGCACATATCCGTCATTCACCCTGCTGAACGGCTCACCAGACATGAGACATGATGCACATAAGGCTGGCTGATTATATTAGAAACGATCCCAATGACAGGCGCCCCTCTGTGGGATGCGCCTGTAGGCAGATGCCTACTCTGCGTTATTATAAGTCTGGCCCTGTCTCCATGGCCCAAATACTATGAAGAATAATTGGAACTGCTTTTTTTGTGAAACATTACTATCATTTTAACCTCTTAACGACCCTTGACGGTCATAGAACGTCATGGGTAGATATGAGTTAACGACCCATGAGGTACTATGACAGTCATGGAATTCCGGGCTCCCCCACACGGATGCACACCGTTCGGGGAGTCCGGAATCCGAATTAAAAATAAATACATAAATAAATGCTCCGCGGTCCTTTAGTAACCGCAACGCGCCATGTGGCCAGTCGTTAAGGGGTTAAGGAACCTTGCACCTCCCCTGAGTGTGACCTAAGAATCTGTTTGGAACTATAAGAGTATATATTCACATTGGGTAGCTGGTTTGCAGCAGTAAAACCCTATGAAAAAATAGATTATTTTGACACCTTCATGACATTTTTAGATTTTTTCTCCCAGCATCCCTTGTTTTCTTTGTAAACACATGGAAAATGCATCTCTCTGTGTTATTAGATCAATTTCATTGCGCTCCCTCGGAAACCAATAACAGGAATCAGAAGAAGCTAGAATGCATTTGGATAATAATTCCAGCAAGCTACACTGACATGCAGCATTCTTTGATAAAGCTGCCTCATAAGATACTATGGGGTGATGTATAAAAACATTCTTCATGGATTATTTAAGAATTACTCATGGACAAGATAACTAATATTAAATCTATGGAGAGAAGTCATGCCATCTCTACCTTGACTTTGCACATTTTTGACGGAGAATGGGCTGCTTTGCCTTAACCACCTCATAGCCTACCCTTCTTAAAGGTTAGAAACTTTGGATACTCCTCATGCCTTACCCACCGAAGTTGTTCCTCTTCTGGCGTTGATCATTGATCAAACATCATCCTTTAGCTGGATGACGGTCCTTCGGGGAGTCGCTCACGCTCACCCTTTTCCTTTCTCTGATACTCTTAGCCCTTTCTCTTCTTCCCCCCCTATCCTTATCTCTCTAACCTCCCCCCCTCTCAACTGTACATGATAATCCTCTTCCTCTTATGCTGACTTCCATAATCATTACAGTACGTAGTACAGGATAGGACATAACCCAATCACCACTTTCCCTAACTATTATAATGGAGATATTATTTGTAACATTATCCTTGTTAATTTTATCAAGCTGAATCTCAATTACTTGCTTACTCATCACGGATGCTCATTTCTTCTGTATGTCCAGCATATCCTTTATTAACATTGTTTATTGTAATGGAACCTCATATGCAAGTATCTATTGTTAATGTTCCTTTAACATTGTACTGTTCTTTATATTCTACAATTTGCATGATTGTAAATGTCAAAACTCAATAAAACTTTAAATAACAAAAAAAAAAAAAAAAGAATGACTTATGGCATTAGCAATGGTTGAAACCAGTTTTATAAATATGTTATCTAAGAAAATGTGTTACTTTTCTATACAATTGTTTATATACTCTGTCACTTAAAGGGATAGTAATGGTTAATTTTAAGTTGATTAAATATTGTAGACATAAAAAAAGGTTAACATTGATGTAAGTCTTATCTCTCAAACCTTTATGGTTTGAGATATATAACTTGCTAAAGTTACCTTTTCCTGGCTGTTTTACTCAAGTCTGCCATCTAGCTGACAGCTGCAGATTCCTGTCATTTGACCAGACAGAGGCTCTTCAGCAGAGCTGAAATCACACTATTTAGAAATAGACACTTCATTGGAACGGTCTACAAAGTGTGCTTGCAAACCAGGCACACTCTGTAGACCGTTCTAAATGAAGTATTTGTCTTTAGATATTGTTATGTCAGCGCTGCGGAAGAGCCTCGTCTGGTCAAGCGACCCGAATCTGCTTCTGACAGCTTTACAGCTCATCAAGCAGAAAGGGGAAGGAGTAGAGAACTTTATTTTCCTATATCTCTCAAACCATAATGGTTTGAGAGATCCAAGTAAGTGAAAGTACTCTCTTTTTATTGTATCTACCATATAGTTAATACTTTTTATTCTGACATTACTATCCCTTTAACATTATGGGAGTGATGCACAAAGATGTCATAAAGAGGTGATAAAATCAAGTGGAGATAAATTTTCTTCTCCAGTTCCTATGTTATTCTATGGAGCCTATGCATTAAGATCTCCAAAGTGGGAGAAATGTTAGTGCATTTGCTCCATAGAATAAAATAGGACCTTCAGAAGTGATATCACTGGATAAGTCATCTCCACTTTATCACCTCTTTATCACTTCTTAGTGATGTGCCCCCTCGGGGGGGTTATGCACTAAAGAGTGATAAAGAGGTGATGAAGTGGAGATAATTTCTCCAGTCATACCACTTCTGCAGTTCCTGTGTTATTCTATGGAGCCTCTGCACTAAGATTTCTCCCACTTTGGAAATCTTTTAGTGTCATTGCTTACAATGTTTTAGGGAATTTCCTGTTCTTCTCTCCTTCAGAGCCAGGGCCGGTTTTACATCTCAGGAGCCTGTAGGCACAGAAATCTAAAGTGCCCCCCCCCCATTGGCCATCTCCACTGGCACCTCCACAATGCTCCTAATGTCCACATTGCCCCCATCATCTCTTTATTGCCCTCACATTGCCCCATCAGCTCCAACTTGCCCCCATCAGCTCCACATTTCCCCCACCATCTCCATATTGTCCTCACATTGCCCCCATCAGCTCCAACTTGCCTCCCATCAGCTCCATGCTACCCTCACATTGCCCTCCATTAGCTACACATTGCCCCCACCATCTCCAAATTGCCCCCCCATCAGCTCCAAATTGCCCCCACCATCTCCATGTTGCCTCCCCATCAGCTCCAACTTGCCCCCCTTTGGGTTCAACTTGCCCCCACCATCTCCATGTTGCCCTCACATTGCCTGCCTCCCTCCCATTGTCCGTTTTCTACCTCCCTGGCAGGAAATCTGTTGTCTGTGCCTCCTTTGGTACAGTCAGTCCTGTGGTTGCTGAAGCTACTGCGCAGTCTCCTATTCAGGAATGCAGAGCGCTGGGAGATGATGTCATCTCCCAGCGCTCTACATTCCTACAGAGCCGACGAGGGAGCTTCAGCAACCACAGGGCTGACTGTACCAAAGGAGGCAGAGACAACAGATCTCCTGCCAGGGAGGTAGGAAAAGGACAGACCTCCTGCCAGGGAGGTTCAATGCTAGGGAGTGGGCGCCGGTGCAGCCAGCTCGGTGGCCTTTTTTTTTTTTTTTAATCTTTTCAAAGAATAAAAAAAAAAAAAGTATCCCATCGGCAGGTGCCCCTCAGTTCAGAGCACAGTAGTAGCTGGACCGGATTTCCCAATAGGCAGAGTAGGCAGCTGCCTAGAGAGTCAAATTTTAGGGGTGCTGCAGCTGTGCTGGCCACACCCAAGTTCTAAATTGTGAGTGTGTCCAAAGCAATCTTAATATCCCTGCACCAGTTTTATACATATATTTTTTAACCCGTTGGATGCTAGAGATGCAGCACATTGAGAAGCAATGCATTGGGCATCTCTCTAGCAAGCAAGGGATTAAAGCTTGTTTTTCTATCCTAGTTTGTTATAGGCTAAGGGTATTTTCTGTTCCAGGAAATAGTAGGAGGAATGGGGGTATGGTCATGGGTGGGGCTAAAGGCTCCTAGAGTGCCTTACATAGGGGCACCTGATGTAAATTCAGACTTGTGTTTCTTGTTCCAAACAATGCATTTTTACAACTTGTCTTTTCTTATGCATTAAGAAGGATTGGGTCTAACAAACCACAACTTTGGAGACCTTAGTGAATAGGCTCTATAGAATAACATAGGAACTGGAGAAGTAATATCACTGGAGAAGTCATCTCCACTTTATCACCTCTTCTTCACAAATTAGTGCATAAACCCCAGGGCCGGATTTAGAATTAGGCAGAGTAGGCATCTGCCTACAGGCGCACCCAACAGGCGCAACCAACTGGTATCATGTGTGTGGTGTTTTTTTTTTATTATTATTATTATTAAATTCGACTGAGTCACCTCCTCCTTCGGCACAGACCTGAGTTGCTGCTCTTTCTCGGTGGGTTTTTAGTAATACAGAGCGCTGGGAGATGACATCATCTCCCAGCGCTCTGCATTACTGAAGACCACGCGGGAGCTCCAGCAGCTACAGCTCTTTGCAGAAGGAGGAGGCACAGACCTCTCTTGCCGCTGGACCACCAGGGAAGAGGTAGGAAATGGACACTGGGGCAATGTGAGGGTAATATGGAGATGATGGGGGCAATATGAGGGCAATATGGAGCTGATGGGGGGCAATGTGAGGGCAAAATGGAGATGATGGGGGCAATGTGGGGTTGATGGGGGCATTGTGAGGGCAATGTGGAGCTGATGGGCAGCAATGTGGAGCTGATGGGGGCAATGTGAAGGCAATATGGTATATGGAGATGATGGGAGCAATATGGAGCTGATGGGGGCAATGTGAGGGCATTATGGTATATGGGGATGCTGGGGGCAATGTGAGGGCAATATGGAGATGATGGTGGCAAGTTGGAGCTATTGCAGGGCAATGTGGCGATGATGGGGGCAATGTGAGGGCAATATGGAGATGATGGGGGGGGCAATGTGGAGATTAGGAGCATTATGGAGGTGTCCAATGCAGATGGCCCACGGGGGGGGCGCTTCAGATTTCTGTGCCTACTGGCTCCTGAGATGTAAATCCGGCCCTGATAAACCCCTATGTTTGGCTGCAGGAATAAGCAGCAGCCACATCTCAGGTCTGAAGGTTAGAGAAGCTGTTTCTTGTTCCTGCAGCTAACAATGCATTTTTTATACCTGGTCCTTCACAATGTGTTTCACAACCTTCTGATGCCAGAGGGCTATGCAAAGCATTGCAAAACATGTTGCATATCCCTCTGTCACTCAAAGGGTTAACGGCTTAAAACATAATCAGAATGAAATGGGTAAATTTGGATGTGAACTACTGGATGCTATAAATGTCTTACATTGGTGATTGGTGATAACACAAGACGTCTTGTGCGATGGAAAGCAGATTTTAACCCTTTAAGTGCCAGTGAGCTGAGAGATGCACTGCTATGCAATGCGTTGTACAGGTGGTTGACTACTTTGCTAATGGGAAACCCAGACCTGTTTGTACTTAGGCAGTTGTAGCATTTTAGGAATCAAGTTACTAGCAGATCGTTCAGTTTTATGTGAGAACACACAGCAGTTGGGCAATATCTCCCTTATAACACAGATCTAAATAGTTTTACTTATTGCAAAGGTCAAGCTTTTTGACCTTTTGTTCAATACAAAAATGATAATGTATTGCAAAGCAGAAAGCAAAGATATTAATAAATTGATAATTCTGTGCATGGGTGTAACTACAGGGGGGAGGAGAGGGTGCAGTTGTACCAAATCCCAGCATCCTAGGGGGCATCAACAATAGGCTATAGTTAAGCATCTGTGAAAATATTTTTGTTTTAAAGGGGAACATTCGTCTCTTAAAAAGTTTTCACCATATGTTTAGTTATTAAAGTAGTATTAGGAAGTGTGTTGTTTCTTGTTTTTTTTTTTTTATTATTATTTATGTACTTTTAAAGGTATTTGAGCTTCAAGCTGCACACTTCCGCATAATGCGGCACGTGAATCTTTGGCACAGCTCTGCAGGACTTCCCAGTGCTATTTAATTCTCCACCCACCTTGCAGCCTCAGTATAACGATAACTGGAGCTTGCTGTAATGATAGAAGCGAATCACACCACACTGAAGGGAAGTGTGAACGCGCTCTCTGGGGCAGCTGGGAGGAAGGTGGGAGGAGAATTAAGTAACACTGGGAAGTCATGAAGAGCTGTGCCGAAGATTCAGCATGCCGCATAATGCGGAAGTGCACAGCTTGAAGATGAAATATCTTTAAAAGTAAGTAAATAAAAAAAAAAAAAATGTTTCCTAATATTACTTTAATAACTAAACATATGGTAGAAACTTTTTAGGAGGTGAATGTTCCCCTTTAACTCTTTGCGTACCCCCTGGCACTCAAAGAGTTATGAGCCCCCCAAAATTGTTTGCACTGGTGCCTTCAAATGACCAGGTTAGCCGCTGATTCTGGGGCAAACCAATTGATTATGGAGGGGGGGCTTCCACTGATTTAAATGTGTCTTTTAAAATATTGACTGCATTATGAAACAATACGTTGTAGACATCTCTAGACTTCACTGGGTTAAAAGCCCAATGTAACTCTTTAACACCTTAACGACCCTTGATGGTCCTGGGGAAGTGGCTTACACTAGGTAAAAGGGGCAGGGGTGGGAGAATACTTTATCATTGAATTACTCTTGAACTACAACTCTGACAGTATTGAAATAACACTCTCAAAGGTCCAAATACTATGAAGATTAATTGGAGCTGGTTTTATTTTGAAACATTACTATCCCTTTAAGTGACGGCTGCATGCACGATCGGCCCTCCTTAAGGGGTTAAGGACTGGAGAGGTGTGATATGCATTCACAATGTGCTTCACACTCCCTGGTTCTTAAAGGGTTAAATAAGTGGGACTTCAGAGAGTTTTTATTGGTCCCTTAAGGTGTTGTTGGCTTGCTTCAGATTTGTTCATCTTTTTCTTTCTGCATAAGGACTGTTAACCCCTTGGTGAAAAGGTTTTTTTTTTTTTTTTACACTAGAAGACAAGCAATTTTGGCCTTTTTTTTGTATTTTCTTTTCGTATAGCAAATGCTTTGCAATGCGTTGCATGCCCCTCTGGCACTCAAAGAATTAAGCATAGAGAGCTTTTGTTCGATGCCATATTTATAGGTTTAACCCATCGTTTAGTTCAATAATAAAATAAAAAGTGAAAACATTTGAAAATAGCTTTCCTGTGATGATTTGTGTTCAATTAGTGTCTTTTCTTTCTTTTTTTTTTAGTGTTAGTAAGGCCTCATTAAAATACTGTATCTGGGTCTTTTGTATAATAATAGTAACACAATGCGCCATGTCAAACATCTTTGCCGCCTGGTTTGAAGGCACACGTTTTAGCCCATTCCAATGAAGGGATTCCTTGTCAAGAACGCAATTGTGACTCTGCTGCAGAGCCTCTGTGTCAACCGACACGGATCGCCTGCTGACAGCTTTACAGCTGACAATAGGAGACTTTGAACTTTAAATGCCTGTATCTCTCAAACCATAGCAGTTTGAGAGATACATTTTTTTGCATTTAGCTCAACTTTTTAAGCTATTCTAAATGCAAAAAAAAACATTTGTTTTTTCATTACTAACCCTTTAAGCAATGCAATGTGTTGCACACCCCTCAGACACTCAAAAATATTAAAGGGGAATTATCCCCTTGTACTAAAAGTAGGGGTCGTCAATTGGGGCTTCAACTCCAATTATCCTCAACCCACCACTGCACCTACCAACTGGAGGTCTTATTGACTAAACTTGACTTAAAGGGTTACTTGCCAGTATGAAGGGGGAGGTAACATGGTCATAAGACAGGAAGTTCCTGCATGGCATGCCATAATTAGCATAATCTATAAATCTGAATAACACAAAAGTTTTCTGAATATTTAATTGGCTGATATATAAGTGATTTTAAAAGCTCTTTCAAAACAACTTCCCTTTACGTGTCGGAGAGGTGCGTTGGGTACCTCTCTGGCACTCAAATGGTTAACTGAAAGGAAATGTTTCCTCTCAAAGATGTAGTTTGCTTGCACTAGATTTCCTCCACTTTTGTTTTGTGCATATGGTCCATATAGTTAAAACATAAGGAGCATTACATCAGACCTGCCAAAAGAATGTTGCCCAGCAGCACTGGCAGTGGAGACACCCTGGCAGTATGAACATAAAACACATTTTCGGTTTCTTATCAGCAGAATTTTTTACCCCTGTCTCCTAGAGTCTGCTCATGCTTGTGGCCGTCCTCTCCTCTTCTACTATAATGAAGCATGACTGTAGTAAAACAAGCCTTTTGATCATTACTTTCAATACAAACAATGTATCACTCACCCCCAACTGCTGTTATTTTTCTTATAGCTAAAGTTACCTCCTGGGTTTGTTTGCACTTAAATTCAGCAATTCCCCTGTTTTAGGTTTGTAAACTGGGGGGTCCTGGGTGCAAGCCTCTGGTGGTCCAACACTCACAGATCAGTATAATACATATATGAAAAAAAAGACACTCTTGAGTCTTATGATGCCGTGAAAGGTTATGCTGTTTATTAAAAAACTAGTGTAAAAGTCCGTGTACACGGGTGTACTACCGCAGAACTACACCGCCCAGCATTCTGTGCATTTGGGCAGTGTCTTCTGCTCATAACTGCATCGGACAAGCATACATCTGGCCTGCATTCGGGCAGTCTCTACTGAGCATGGCTGCATCATACAAACATCCATCTGGCCTGCGTTCGACCAGTCTCTACTACGCCTGTAGGGTAGGGATAGAAAAGAGGTTGTGTGTGGTAATTGTATATCTATTAAGAAGCAAATTTGGTTTATAATAGAGCCATTCGGAACGCGGGACTGAAATGTAAGTCTCGCGTTTGGACTACAACTTAGTCTATAGTGATTTAAGGATGCAATGACATCTATTTACGTTTTGGAATACTAAAGATTGCTATTGTGTCCTACAAAATATACAAACTAAGCTCTTGTTTGACTATTAGAACTAAGAATCAAGGTAAAATTATACTTAATATTTTACAAGAATTAGCTCTATATATTTTTCTTAGCACAATTAGAGAAAATTGTATTCTCACACTAGATAGGAATAATTTGAGAATTACTCTTGGTCCTACTGAACTATTACAAAAAAAAGGTCACTGAGACAGCTTTTTCTTTTAATTCGCTGATTTTATAAGGGTATTAATAAAAGTTATTTTTTAATGTTGTTTTTTATTCTTTTCCCCGATGACGTTACTTTGAATTGAACCCACTGTGTCTGATATATAGGAGTGGGTTTGGTGCTGTAACGAGATTTTTCTATTATTTCTATTTCTTTTTTCTCTACTACGCCTGTGTTCAGGCAGTCTCTACTGCGCATGACTGCATCAGACAAACATACATTTGACCTTTTATATGATAAGGATAATGTAACACAAAACCATGATTGGTTTTTCAATATATATATATATATATATATATATATATATATATATATATATATGTTATTATGATCAAGTCTAAGAATACCAGAGGAGCAAATCTGCATACACTGTACATTTATTCAAAATATGTCACTGATGTGCAGGTACATTTAGAGCAAGCTATTTAACCCCTTAACGACCCTTGACGGTCATAGTACGTCAAGGGTCGATCTGACTGAACGACCCATGATGTACTATGACGTCATGGAGTTCAGGGCTCCCCCCATGGCTGCACGCTGTTCGGGGAGTCCAGAACCAGAAAAAAAAAAAAAAAGCTCCGTGGTTGTTCAGTCGCGTTGCCACGACGATCGGCCGGTGGTTAAGGGGTTAAAGCCTTTGAAAATAAAAACATTAATGCTATCAAAATAACAATCGATAAATAAATCCTTCTGTGCGTAAGCAATTTAATATTTAATTTATTAGTGGGGAGGTTATGTTTATTTTAGTTCCTCACATTTGTGTAGCATCATTTAAAGGGATAGTGATGCTTGAAGTAAAGTTCAGCTCCTAGTCTTCTTTATACTTTTTCTAAAGTATAGACTATATTTTAACACTCACAGTTTTGTAGTTCAATAACATTTCAAGCAGAAAGGATCCCCCCTCCCGCCCCTTCTGGTCACCTCCCATTAGATCTGGAATCCGGTCGTGCGTCTGGATGGATGCAGCGAGGGACAATC
The DNA here is from genome assembly GCA_037306005.1 of Rhinophrynus dorsalis. NCBI lineage: Eukaryota > Metazoa > Chordata > Amphibia > Anura > Rhinophrynidae > Rhinophrynus > Rhinophrynus dorsalis. The sequence goes on along the minus strand of CM074727.1, from coordinate 47,461,329 downwards.
TTCACACAGTAAGTATCAGGAATCCTGCCCCCTTAATGAAGGAGTACAGGATTTTCCTTTTGCTAACTGAAGATTGTCCCTTGCCACTCTCCATCCAGACCACTCTTACAGGCAGCATGATGCAGGGGAAAGGGGCATGAGGGGGATCCTTTCTGCTTGAATTGCTATTGAACTACAAACCTGTAAGTGTTAAAATATAGAGCTATGCTTTAGAAAAAGTATAAAAAAGACTCAGACCTGAACTTTACTTCAAGCATTACTATCTCTTTAAGACCTAGGATGCTATAAATGTCCCCAAACACATCACCTGATTTAGAAGAACTATGCATATGTATTAAAATCCTGAAATAAATGGCAGTTCTTTTCATGAAACATCAGAATTGTAGCTGCAGTAGTTAATGTTTGTGTGACATCTGGCATAAGTGAGACATTATTGTATTCGGTTGTATCAGCCATTGTGCCATGCATGGTAACCTTAAACTTCTGATCTGATCTCTTGGTCCTTGCTAAAAGTTCTGATTGGCTGATGCTGGTGTCCCCCAGTTAATGTTAGGCTTTACACATTTTCATGGAAAAAAAAACACTATCCGTCATGTCTCTGACATATAATTGGGTCCAATGCCAAAATTTACCTCCTATTGCTTGTAAAATACTGTCCAGGTGGCAACCCTAGCTGGAGCTGTGGAAACCTCTTTTCCAGCAAGGGTGGGTCAGTCTTAGTTATAGAGCCTCTAATTAACTTATTTATAAGCGAATCCCCTGTTTTCCAACAGAGATGCTACATAAGTGACTTAACAACTACTAAACTATGAGTAGGAGGGTATATTATGTTTTATTTTTGGTGTTTACATTTCTGAGATTTATTATTATTCTTTATTTATATAGCACCAACTAATTCCGCAGCACTGTACAACTGAGAATAGACATATAGAGATATTAAATAGTACAATCAGATGTGGAGAACAGAAGGATCAGCGGGCCCTGCTCGTGAGAGCGTACAGTCTAGAGGAAGGTAGGTATGACACAGAAGGAGTAAGTGCTATTGCGTTTAAGTGCCTCCTGCCACATGAACTGCCAGTCAGCGGGTGGGAGTAAGAAGTGCTGTTGAGTGCAGTAGTCCGTGCAAGGGGTGAATCTTGGTGATCATGTTTATGGAGGTAGTTGATAGGCTTCCCTGAAGAGGTGAGTCTTCAGGGAGCGTCTAAAGATTTGAAGGCTGGGGGAGAGTCTGATGGGGCGGGGAGGGAATTCCAGAGCCGAGGTGCAGCACGGGAGAAGTCCTGTAGGCGGGAGTGGGAGGATGTGATCAGAGCTGTGGCGAACAGAAGGTCCTGTGAAGACCGAAGATGGCAGGCGGGAATATATTTGGAAATGAGAGATGAAATATAGGGGGGTGCGGTGTTAGTGAGGGCTCTATAAGTTAGCACCAGAATTTTGAATTTGACTGTGTATGATAATGGGAGCCAGTGTAGGGATTGACAGAGGGGTGTGGTGGTAGAGAAGCGAAGAGTGAGGTAGATTAGTCTTGCAGCAGAGTTTGTTATGGACTGTAGTTGGGTTAGTCGGGTAAGAGGAAGGCCCATTAGTTATGAGTTACAGTAGTCAAGACGGGACATGATGAGTGTTTGGATTAGAAATTTGGTAGTGTCTTCTGTGAGAAAGGGTCGGATTCTAGAGATGTTGCGGAGGTGGAGGCGGCATGAGTTGGAGATTTATGTTTTTATGGTACTCACTGTAGCTTACTTTGAAAGTTTCTGAGTATACAAAAGAAATTAATTTGTAGTAGCCTACTAGCCATTTTAGTCAAGTTTTAGTAATACAAAGATATGAGTACTTTGGTTCTTGGTGATACCTTTATATTTGGCTAACATTTTACATTTTAAGACAAGTTTTAGAGAGATTAACTTGCTTCCTCAGGTCGGACAATACTTGACAAGTATTGCTTGAACTGAGGAAGAGAGCTGATCTTCCAACAACTTGTCTTAAAATATAAACCAAATAGTAAAATTTTCATATCTGAGTATACACATCATTCTAACTCCTTATTTATTAATTGTAAAATTCTGCTTTACTCAGAAAACATGTGTGTTCATACATAGGAATGCTACAGAGACTGCTGTTATCAGAGTTAAAGGGTAGTAATACTTCGTTTTAACTTTATTTTATTTTGTAGGCATTAAAAAAACATGAAGAATGATATATGTCTTATCTCTCAAACCTTTATGGTTACGAGATATTCACAAGCAAAGTTCCCCTCCCGCCCCTTTTACCTAGTGTAAGCCATCTCTTCTCAGATGTGGAATCCAGTCCATAGACCAGACAGATAACAGCAGGGGACAATTTTCTTTGTATGAAAACAATGAAAGCCTTTCCCCCCTTGACAAGTTTTTCAGCTTTTTCCCTTATCTCAATTGAAGATTGTCCCTCTCTGCAGTCTACCTGGGCACCTCTCTTCTGATCTGGTTGAACAGGGGGGGGGGATACTTTGTTTGTGAATTTCTCTTAAACCATAAAGGTTTCAGAGATAAGACATATAATTCTTCATGTTTTTTTAATGCCTACAAAATAAAATAAAGTTAAAACGAAGTATTACTATCCCTTTAAATACCGGGTGTTTGGTGGACAGATATTAATTCTTGGTGAGATCCATGGTAACCCTGTCTACTTAGTACTTACCAACTGTTATGTTTTATTTTGGGGCAAGAACTGCCTTACCCTCCCAACTCCAACAACCCTGAGTAAACTACACCCACATTTTAATGCATCTCACATAATTTAGACACTCCCACCCCCAGTCCTTCTTGGTAATCTGGAGGCAAGAAAGTTTCTCATTATTATGTATAGTATTGATCTATGATACACCTTTACAAACTTGTGAGGGGGATCATGAAACCTCTCAATCTCGGCAACTACAGGTGAAAATGAACTAGGGTGACCACATTTCCATTCTTCCATTCAGGGACACTGTGGAGAGGAGAGCAGCAGAGTACCTGTCCTCAGCTCTAGCACACCTATGCAAGAGGGGTCACTGTACATCACTGGACATTAGGGCACAACCTACTCTTTCTCCATCACACCACACTGGAGGGAGAACTGCCCATTGACTGCTGTCAAAGAAAAGTGATGCCTTGGGCTGCAAGAAAATGTACATCAAACTAGCATTACACTAACAAAATTGCACTGAAGCTTCTGCTTGATGCCAGGATCAAGGCTCAGGTCTGTCTCTAGTGTTTAAAATTCTATCTGGAATTCATTGTCTTGTAGCCCAGCAGAGGCATCACTTCCTGTCACAGTAGACAATGAGCAGTTCTCCTAGTGTTTAGACCTCTGTGCTCCGGAGTTTTCATTCAGGGACTTTGTATTGTCCCAGAAGGGGGCTGCCCGGGACAAGGGACACACACTGTCCTGGGCAGTCAGGGACACTTGGTCACCCTAAAATGAACCCTGTGCTGATAGGTGTGCATCAATGACAGTTTTCTGCTTTGGCCCCTGCTCTCTCCAAGCCATGGATCACACTGGACATGTGTGTATGGTGCACAATTAGCTCACAGTTGGGTTCCAGGGGTTTTCAAGTCATACCTGTATTTTATTTATAACAGCAGAATAGAAAACTATTTCTTCTGCCCACGCTGAGACCTCTGTGGAGACACTTCCTCCTTCCAGGGACTCTGCTACTTCCTGTCTGTTGAGGTTTCTTATTGAGGCTGATTTACTTTGGAAAATGTTTGCAATTCTAGAGCAGCCCAAATTCAGCATAGTAAATAAAAAATTCAAAAATCCCCATTGGCTTACACAGGGGTTTTAACCACCTGAATGCTAGATAGGTGTCCAACCCATTTTACAGTGCATTGGATACTTCTTTAGTATTCAGTGGGTTAAAAGCCCCATTTTAATCATTGGGATTTTTTTTACCCCAGTTGGCTTTTCCTAGGATTATACTAGTTTTGCTTAGTACAACAGCCTCACTGTAACCCTACCCATAAGGGCACATCTTCATGTGATGATTAGACAATCCTACAAGACCCCTGGAGGTGATCCCAGTCATTCACATCATTCCGCACCTTGTTTCAGGCCAAGACCTACAGATTCTAAACACTCTAGGGGACCCAGTGATGCTCCCACCAGGAGGACATCCACAAGCTCCTTTTCTTTCAGTAACCAAGACAGGGGAGGGCTGGCCTGGGGGGCGGAGGGGAGGGGGCAATTGGCACCTGGGCTGGTCATATGTCTGGGCCAGTGGGCCTCTGCATCACTCAATTTCCCGCTTGCTGCTGCAAATGGAGCTACACTAGTGATACCAGAGAGCTTACAGTGGAACTGGAGCTATACAAAATTATTACACAGAGCTGCAATCCAGATTGAGCTACACTAGTAGCATAACTCATTTCCACTGTAAGCTCAATGGTATCACTAGTGTAGCTTAATTTAAATTGTAAGCTCTGTAATATCACTAGGGTAGCCCCATTCAGTTGTTAACTATGTGTTATCATTTCCCCTACTTCACAACATTATATGCAATTTTAAAATTAACAAAAGGAGGTGGGCCGGGACAGTGGGATCAAACAATACTAGAAATGGGCCACTTGATTGTATTTACCACCTGAGCCAGAATAATTTGGGACAACATTCTATAATCCCCTGTTCTAGCTCCACCTCTCCTCATGACATAGCCACTTACATACTACAACCAGCAAAGGGGCAGTCACTTTAAACTCTAAAGTCTACAGAGTTAAATATACATTATACATCTGGGATTCCCAGGAAATTACAGATTTGCTAGATCCCCCAGCCCTTGTTTTAATCAGTGTAAACTGTCGCAGAAGGTGCGCTAACAAGTCTTGTTCATTTGCCAGAACGGGTGGGTACAATGCCCAACTGAACCCAAAGCCTGAGAATCTGCCTTTGTCCGTGGAGACCTGGTAATTTATTCTGAAAACCGGAGTCTCTGGGGCAGATCCGGAGAATGTATATATGTTTCAGGCTGCTCTAAATAAATAAATATATTTGTATCTATTTTAACTCTAAAGACTCAATGTTAATATCCATTTGATGCCAATAAATCAGCATCCCATACCACTCTGTGCCATAGCCTTTAAACCCTTTTAGGACCAGAGGAATGTGTAAAACATTGCAAAGCGATGCCCTGGAAACCCGGTACTTTCCTATTATCCGGAACCATTTTTAAAACTAACAACTAATCTGTTGTTTCCTAAAGATTTTGTTTCAAAAGGTTTGAAAAATATTATAATGAAGATTTTGTTTAAAAATTTTGAAAAATATTTTGAAAATGGTTCCGGATAAGAGGAATGTACTGGAAACCCTTCTGGTCTTTAAGGGGTTAGTTCTTACTATGTGCCATTGTGTATTTATTACATAGCCTCTCTGTGTCAGTTCCACTTATCTACATGCCCACTTAGTATCAATGTCTTTATTTATAGCAAAGAATAATCATTATATAGATTTTGAGTGCCAAAGCATTCCACTATATACAAATGCCTTTTTATTACATAATGAGCTTGAGGCAATACCAGTTCCCTACATGCCCATTTTGCACTGAAGACTCATTTTCATGCCAGGTTTATGCCAAAGAATCATCATCACATACACACTTTATGCCAAAGCCTTCCATTAGGTGCAGATGGTCGTTTAGTGCATACTCACTGTAACACTGTAGGCTGTTACTAAGGACATTTAGGGAGATCCAATCCCAACCCCTTTTGCTAGCCAAGCTGCATGTCTCAGACCAGCCATCAGCTTGGGAACTGGAAGGGGGGGGGGGTAATGTAATGGGGTGTAGGCCATTACTAAGGGAACTTACCGATGCCATGGACTATCCTTACAGAAAGACTGAACTTTCAGAAGAATGGCCCAGCTTTGGCTAGCTGGGCAGCCAGGGAGATTTCCGCCGGTGTTTTGAAAAGTAGATTGGCTTGGCTGGCTGGTGAGGAACATTGTGTTGTAAACATACTGTATTGTATAATGTGTAGGAAGTAGGTGCTCTGTACATTGATCGCCCCTTGTCGAACTATGCCACAGTAAGCATGACATTGCTTTGACAAGTAGGCAACTCATGACTGGTTGCCATTGGTCGCCCTCTCGTTGCTCTGGTTCCCACTGGCTGATGGACCAGCGCGATGAGATGGAATTAAGTGTCAGGCCCGAGTGATTAGATCACAGTGTGAAGACAAAAGCCCCGGGCCTGGATTGGTCACCTGTCCCTTGTTGCTCCGATCCCCATTGGTTGGAGATCAGAACGGCAAGACTGAATTGTATTGTGGTGTCCCTTTTGTGTTTTAACTGTATAAAATGTCCCTGATGTCCCCAAATAAAGTGTTAGTTGTTTTGAACTACAAGGGAGTACTGTGTCTTCATTTATGAATGGTTCAAAGGGTCCCCTTTGAACCCCATTCTCAGATGCTTCGTTCCAGAGCCACCAGCCCGGCTATACTTCTGTAGCCACTTTCAGGAGGGAGAAACCCGGTACGACGGGCTAGGACATCTCGGAGTCTTGGGTTTACATTACACTCACTTTGTGCCAATTCCACTTTAAAACATACCCAGTTTGTAGCAAAGATTCTTCATTCCATATCCATTTTGTGCCAAAGCCCTTTTCTGTAAAATTCAAGTGAGATCAGTTTATCGCCTGTTTCCAACCACCTGTATGAAGTACAATGAGGGAGAGGTATAAAACTGGAGTTGTGCAAAAAATAAAGGCAACTTTAGTGATTACAGTTTAACACCAGGTGTAAGTTGCTCTTAATGGAAGTACATAGTGACAGCTATGTGTGCGAAAAAATATTCACATGTATGAATTTTCTCAGAACTCTCTCAGACAGACATATTTAAAAACGTGACTTTACTTCTTTTGTAAATATGACCATTTGACAATTCTTAACCCCTTAGGGTCCGACGATCCCGCGGTGTCTGGTCCTTTAAGGACCAGATAGATGCGTTCGACTTGCCATCCCACGTGACTGATCACGTGGGGTGGCACATCAAAAGGAGGTCTGGAAGAGATCGCTCCGGTCTTGGAGCGATCAATTTCAGTCCACGGTATTACTCACCGCGCTCCTGCAGGACAGCTGTGAGTAAAAGTACGTGACGTACCAGGACCGTCACTGGTCCTTAAGTGCCGGACCAGCTTGACGGTCCGTGTACGTCACAGGATGCGAAGGGGTTAAACATACTCTAAGACTGCTTTTAAAGGGATAGTAATGTTTCATAATAAAAGCAACTCTAATTAATCATCATAGTATTTGGACTTTGGAGAGTGTTATTTCAATACTGTCAGAGTTATAGTTCAGGAGTAATTCAATGACAAAGTGTCCCCCTCCCGCCCCTTTTACTGATGTAACACTCCTCAGCCAAAGCAGAAGGGAGGTGCCCAGGTGCACAGAGGGACAATCTTCAGTTAAGATAAGGGAAAAACCTGAAAAGCTTGTCAAGGGGGGCAGGGCTTTCATTGTTCTAATAGGAAGAAGAGCGTCCCCTGCTGTTATCTGTCCAGTCTATGGACTGCATGCCACATCTAAGAGATGGCTTACATTAGGCAAAAGGGGCAGGAGGGGAAATTTTGCTTGTGAATATCTCCTAAACCATAAAGGTTTGAGAGATAAGACTTATATCGTTCTTCATGTTTTTTTTTTAATACCTACAAAATAAAATAAAGTTAAAATGAAGTATTACTATCCCTTTAATACATCTCTCAAAATGTATCCCGTATTTGAAATGGTGCAGAGTGGGTTTACAGTACCATCAGTCAGACTCAGCCAGGGTATCTCATATTCTTCTGGTCAGATTAAGGTATAACATGGAGACGGAGAAAAGTAGAAAACCCAACAAACTATGGATTAATTATGGGTGGATGTATGTGTTTATATATCATCACTGAGTTAAGCAAAGTTTCAAACACATTTTCACATTACCAATAACAAACTTAATGAATGCAAATGGAAATAACAAATAATGAAAAAGACAGCTTTCTAGTAGAGCATATAATGTTATTATATATCTGGGCAAAGCCTAAAAAAATAACAGTATAAAGGAGTATACTGCTAAGTTAACATGGGTTGTCTTGAACAGTACATTCCCCCTTGTGATCCCAACAATAGGGGCATGGTGGAATCATGACTATTGGCTGATTGCCCATTTGGAACAAGACTGGCTGACATTAATGTGGACTGTCATTGATTGTGATGAGTAATGCAAGGATCCAATCATTTTGCAAACAACCACAATGGTGGCCCCCATCGGCCTCAGTGCAAATCTACTCTGCTGCAAGATTTCTGCATTATGAGATGAACACAAACATTTCTCCAAGCTTTGTTTGAACTTTGTGAAGAATGGTCTAATCAGTTGTGTGAACAATGCAATAAGCAAAATGCTTATGTAAATGTAATGTAATTTGAGGTGTTTAGTGCAGTGTACAAAATGCAGAAGTAAAATCTCCTCAGTATGTTCTGTACAGGATCCAATTAATTATCCATAAAGATTATTATGAAGTTGGACCAATGGGGGGCAGAATTGGGGAATGAAAAGAGATCAGCAGTGCTCCCTTACTGGTCCTGCTAGTAAAAGGCTGAGCTGCAAAATCATGACTGGATTTACATCTTAAGTGCCTCAAGGTACAGCACCCTCTGATGCCCTTAGCCCTGCCTTGGTCTCACTACTAACCACACCCCCTCTTCTAACCACACCCTCTTGCCAAACCCATTATTATTATTCACAGTAATGTGAAATTTTCCAGAAGTAGATGAAAATGCTCTGTTTTGTGTTCCATTTTGGAGAAATCTTAATGCATTGGCTCCATAGAATAAGACTGGACTTAGAGATCTTTTCTTTTCTCTATGTACCCAATGCATTAAGTCCTATGTTTTCCATGGATCCAATGTATTAAGATTTCTCAAAAATAGAGTGGGAAAATGGAGCAACAAAGGTGCAAAATATAGCAAAAATTGAGCAAGAAAACAGTTACAAAAATGGAGTAATACAATATTGCAAAAAAACTCAAGATTTCTCCATCATTAGAGGTTTTAAATGCTGGTCTGTTAGGTGTCCATGTTCAGTCCTCCAGGCTATGCTCTAGGGAGAAATCTGTGGGCATTGGTTCAATAGAACAACATGAACTTGAAGCTCCATTTTTTGCTGGTTTTTTTTTTTCTTGCTCCACTTTCTTATTGCTCCGCTTCTTGCTCTGTTTTCTTCTTGCTCTGTTTTGGAGAAATCTTTATACATTGGCTTCATAGAATGAGACAGAGGTCTTTTCTTTACTCTATTGAGCCAATGCACTAAGTCCTATGTTATGCATTGGAGATCTCTCTAGTATTGAAGAGGTTAGATAACAGACTGTAAAGAGGTATGTAACTGGTTCAGAGATAGTAAGATTGCTCAGACCACACCCACTTTTTGCTGTTTTTTTTCTTGGTCCTCTTTTCGCTCCGTCTTCTTCTTGCTCCATTTTTATCTCAGTCTTCTTCTTGCTCCATTTTTTTGCTCCATTTTTCTTCTTGCTCCATTTTTTGCTCCATTTTTCTTCTTGCTCCGTTTTTTTGCTCCATTTTTGTTCTTGCTCCGTTTTTCTTCTTGTTCCGTTTTTTTTGCTCCGTTTTTCTTCTTGCTCTGTTTTTTTGCTCCGTTTTTCTTCTTGTTCCATTTTTTTTCTTGCTCCATTTTTGCTCCATTTTTCTTCTTGCTCCGTTTTTCTTCTTGCTCCATTTTTTTGCTCCATTTTTCTTCTTGCTCTCCGTTTTTCTTCTTGCTCCGTTTTTCTTCTTGCTCTCCGTTTTTCTCTGTTTGTTTGCTCCATTTTTCTTCTTGATCAACTTTTTGCGGTTTTTCTTCTTGCTCCATTTTTTTTTTTTTAACTTTTTATTGTATTATTGGAAGAAGTAGATTCAAATAGAAATGTAACAGATCAGAAAGCAGAAATCAAGATATAAGGCATAGCAGGAAGTAAAGTACAAATGTATAAACTGAGAGTCACTGAAATATTTTCCCAGAAATACATTAACATTGCCATCTATAAGCTGTTCAAGGACAATACAACCTAGAGAGTTCAATATGGAGGCTCTCAAGCTCATAGGAAAGAAGAAAGAAGCCGAAAGCAAAGAAGAGAGAGGACAGGAGAGTCCTGGTAAAGTAGGCAGAGCTAGCAGATGAGATAGAGAAATAAAGAAAAGCTGTAAGGGAAGCAAAGAGAAGCAAATAGGGGGAAGGGGGGGGGGGGAAATCAGCAAGCCCAGTCTCCGGAAACAAATACAGCGCTGCACTGCGTCTCTGAACCGTGCACGACACGTGAGACAGCCACATCAAAAGGATCTAAGAAGCATAGCCAGAGGCATTCCAAGCGGACCAAACCTCCCTGTAAGCGAGATAGGTGCCAGGCATGGAATATCTCCATGGTGTTCACTCTGTCCATCCATGCTTCCAGAGGAGGGGCACCCTGTTTCTTCCAATGAGAGGAGATGGTCAACCTAGCGGCTGTAAGCAGAAAGTGTAGAAGAGGAAGTTTCTTGGGAGTGAGAAGAGAATGAACGAACACAAAAGATGATCGACAGGAACTGAAATACCGCATATCTCCCCTATCTTCCCCAAAATCTGTCCCCAGTAAGTGCTGATACTAGTGCAAGTCCACCAGATATGGGACATGGTGCCACCAGTCTCCCCGCATCTCCAGCAGATGTCTGGTATCACCGGTGACATTCTAGACAGCATATGAGGCGTAAGGTACCAGCAAGTGATCAATTTGTAAAATCCCTCTTGAGAGGGAGTATCTTTCGGTAAATGTCGGGCTGATCTAAATAACGCAGGACAGGTCTGCGGTTCCACCAGTGAGGGAGCCTGAAGATCCTCAGCCCACACGTGATAAAATTTGGAGTCGTCCGAGAGTCGCAGTCCAATTGAAACCGATACAACTTAGATATCGTGCATCGACTATTTTCAGGCGAGGTAAGGAAGCATTCCATCAGTGTCAAAGGGTGAGAAGGGGAACCCTGTTTGGTGATCATTGCAAGATAGTGACGAATCTGCAGGAACCTCCACATTTCCGTTCTCGGGAGGTCAAAGGTTTGAAAGTGTTAAAGTCCCTGTGAGCCACAACTTCAATATGGAAGTCAAATCCAAAGCTTCCCATCTCCGAAAAAAACCCCTTTCCACACCTGGAGGGAACTGTGGGTTACCACAAATGTTCAGGAAAGGTGACAGGTATGGGGCCCAAGCTTCTGACCCATTGAGAGAATGCCAAGTCTGAAGAACTGCCCCCAAAATGGAAGACCTTAGCTGTACTATCGGCAAGGAGGTCCTGGGTACCAAGAGCAGTTGTAACGGAGAAAGACCCTGATGGTCCAACATTTCTACCCATAGCCAGTCAGCTGAGAGCTGAACCGCAGCACAGTCAATGAGCTTAGTGAGAAGTGATGCTAGATGATAAGACTTCTTGCTCCATTTTCTTCTTACTCCATTTTTTTGCTCCGTTTTTCTTCTTGATCCATTTTCTTATTGCTCCACTTTTTTCTCTGTTTTCTTCTTGCTCCATTTCGGAGAAATCTTAATACATTGGCTCCATATAATAACAGAGAGATCTTTTATTTAGTCTGTGGATCCAATGCCCTAAGTCCTATGTTATTCATTGGAGATCTCTCTAGCATCCAAGAGGATAAATAAGACTGTAAAACTGGTTCAGAGACAGTAAGATTGCTCAGACCACACCCACAATTCAGAATGTGGGTGTGGCCAGCACAGCAGAGGCACCCCTCAAAATTTGGAGCTCTAGGCAGGTGTTTACTCTGCCTATAGGGAAATCTGGTCCTGTGAAAAATGGAGTCCTATAGGCTCTAGTGAAGTGCTTCCAAGCCCAACACTTGAAATCTATGTGGGCTGCACACAGCCAGCAAAGTTTGTAGCTATAAGGCACACACATCCAAATTGCTTTCCAGCCTGATACTAGCTGATGTGAGTGTTCTGGCCCACAGCACAGCTGGTAGGTGGTATTTTGAGGATTCACTGTCCAACACTTTTTACTCCCGTAGGTATAAAATATGATTAACTGCACTTTAAAGGGATAGTAATGTTTCAAAATAAAAGCAGCTACAATTAATCTTCATAGTATTTAGGCCATGGCGAGTGTTATTTCATTACTGTCAGAGTTGTATTTCAAGAGTAATTGAATGATAAAGTATCCCCCTTCCGTCCCTTTTACCTTTTGTAAGCCGCCTCAGACCAGACAGCTCACAGCAAGAAGGACAGCCACACTCCAGTGCTAACAAAACACCACTGCTTGAATATAAAACATCCACTTTATTTTTATCATAAACAACATAATTACATTTTTTTTATACAAATAAAGTCGATGTTTTATATTCAATCAATGGAGTTTTGTTAGCACTGGAGTTTGGCTGTTCTCTTTACAGATATAGACAACTTGGATACCGGAAGAGTAAACTGGTGCTTCAGTCTTGCACCCAGGCGGAGGCAGTGAGTCCAGTGAATATTGCTTTAGATTGTATGGCGTATTGTGGACAGTATAAGCACTCACTATCTTTGTTGTACAGCTCACAGCAAGGGACAATCTTCTTACTGTGAGAAAAATGAAAACCCTGTCCCCCTTGACAGGTTTTTCAGGTTTTTCCTTATACTCACTGAAGAATGTCCCTTTCTGCGATCCATCCAGACAGTCTTGCTGCTCTGAGGTGAGCAGTGTTACATCAGGAAAAGGGGTGGGAGGGGGATACTTTACCATTCTATTACTCTTGAACTACAACTCTGGCAGTATTGAAATACCACTCTCCTTGGCCCAAATACTATGAAGATTAATTGAAGCTGGTTTTATTTTGAAACATTACTATCCCTTTAACTACTTGATTGCAAAAGAAGTCTCCAATGCAATATCCAATGCAATCGCCAATTGCTTCACAGATTAAGTAAATATAGAGTTATGCTTATTGTTCATATACGTGTATAAAACAATGGCCTTGATTCCATTCCAGTTGATAACTTTCTCAAGGGTTTTGACTACAAATTTCTCGATAGACTTCTATAGGAATCTGTTACATTAATCATATTTATAACACTTATCAACTGCAATGGAATCTATATTGTAAAATGGTCACGTTTAGTATGCTTTGTAATTTATGAGCATGGGCCAAATTCCCAGGCTGAGACAGTCTAGTGTTACATACTACATTATCTCATTAATTAATTGCTACTTTAGATTGTAAATAGGTTCAACTTGTACCAGAAAGGCAGAAGAAAACATCCTGCTGGTCTTGTGTGTGTGTTATAGCAGAGATGTCTCTAAATTGTGGCACGTTAAAGGGATTGTAATGTATCAATATGCGGAATGCTGCAATGCTTCCTTATGGTGCATACAACAGATCCAGAGCCGGATTTCCCAATAGGCAGACTAGGCACCTGCCTAGAGCTCCAGATTTTGTCAAGGGGGGCAGAGTTTTCCATATACTGAATGGAGGCAGTTTGTGCCTCGTAGCTCTCTGTCTGGGCAATCGACCAGACTTCAGATTCACGGGGAGGTGGCCTGGATTCCTGAAGAGGGCTGTGAGAGGGATAATTCTTAATATTATTTAATGCGATATAAACCATATGTAGCATTACTAAAATAACAGATCTGCTGTATGCACCATAAGGAAGCATTGCAGCATTTTACATATTGCTACATTAACCCCTTAAGGACCATTGCTGTGCCAGGACCGTCACGGCGGTCCGGCACTTAAGGACCAATGACGGTCCTGGCACGGCATGGTGTTCAGGGCTCCCGTTGTGGCTGCACGCCGCTCCGGAAGTCCTGAACCGGAAGCGCCAATAAAAAAAAATGCCCCGTGGTCCGCAAGTGCCGGCCACGTGTGCGTGCACCGGTCCTTAAGGGGTTAATATGCTTTTAAAGGTTTTTGAGAACTGATTGGAGTGCTCTAGGTTACAGAAAGCATGGACATATAGATTAAAGCGGAACTAACACCATATATAAAGTCGCCCCCCAATTCTTAGGCATATGGCGACTAGCTTCTTAATAGTGCCATTATCTCACACAAGTAGCCGGTTCTGAAGTAATACTTATTTTTTGGAGATTGATGGTCAGGGTTCTTGCTGTAGAGCCGTCTGAGCTCCTGCACCGTCAGTTCCTTCCTGTGCCTTAAGGTACCATGCAATGCCTCCTAGAGAAGACCAGGACGGACAACGCAGGCGCGCAGTCATCTCTAAGACAAGATGTCTTTGTGCAAGCCTGGCTTACGATCTCCGAAGAATAAGGATTAATTCACAACCGGGTACTTGTGTGAGATAATAGCACTATTGAGAAGATAGTCACCATATGCCTAATTATTGGGGAGCGACTTTATATAGGGTGGTAGTTCCATTTTAAAGGGATAGTAATGTTTCATAATAAAAGCAGCTATAATTAATCATCATAGTATTTGAACTTTGGAGAGTGTTATTTCAATTCTGTCAGAGTTGTAGTTCAAGAGTAATTCAATGATAAAGTATTCCCCTCCCGCCCCTTTTGCTGATGTAACACTGCTCAGCCAGAGCAGAAGGGAGGTGCCCAGGTAGACTGCAGAGAGGGACAATCTTCAATTAAGATAAGGGAAAAACCTGAAAAACTTGTCAAGGGGGGCAGGGTTTTCATTGTTTTCATAGGAAGAAGATTGTCCCCTGCTGTTATCTGTCTGGTCATACAACCAGATTCCACATCTGAGAAGAGATGGCTTACACTAGGTAAAAGGGGAGGGAGGGGAAACTTTGCTTGTGAATATCTCTCAAACCATAAAGGTTTGAGAGATAAGACTTATATCGTTCTTCATGTTATTTTAATGCCTACAAAATAAAATAAAGAAAAAAGTATTGCTATCCCTTTAACACCTCTTATGTGGAACTTTAAGGGTTAGTATTTAAAAGATCACAGAATCAGTTCATTTTGCAATTTCCCAGGTAGGTTTATGAGAAATGTCTCTGCTACACCTCTCTTTTAAATTTTAAACAATGCATTGCAGACCACCACTGGCAGTTAAGGGGTTAGACAAGAGGATTCTTGCAAATTACGGCAATATTATTCTTCCAAATTATCCCGGAGCCAGAGTTCTAGATGTGAACTAGTTTTCTATCTGCTTTACAAGCGAGGGGGCAGAGTGTATTTAACCTTTCTGACAGCGGAGAAGGGTTAGATAAATACAATAATGTGATACAACATAGGCAGAGTGTAATTCAACAGTTATCACAGCTGCCTTACAAAAATCTGTAGGGAAAAAATGAAGAGACAGCCAGGCACCTCTACTAACCATTACAATCTTATCAGAGGAGATGCAGTTCTTCCAGAGCAATGGGGATGCTAAACAATGCTGTAATGTGCAGTACATATAATCACAGCCCCAAGCGTATATATTTAGAAAATCTAATCCCCCCAGACTCAGTTTAACCCTAAATAAAGAGACTCCCTGGTAGACTTGTGTGTGTGCAAGGTCATTCAACTGCACTCAATGACATTAACAGTCAATCTGCATCATGCCGGAGCTGTGAAGTGGTTGCCCCATTCCTGACACTGATAAGATTAGGAAAGGGGAGGGATGGACTTCACAAACTACTAAATGAAGAACAGAGCATTTTTCTCATTGATTAGCATCAGTAAGTGTCAACTAGAATTCACATTCATTGATTGACAGTCAGAGATATACTTTCACACTACAATGACTGGCACAGACTAAGGCTAAGGTCACTACTGATATACAGTGATGCTCAAGAGGTATTTTTTAGTTTCCTGCACTATTGCCACCAACTATCCCATTACAAGTCCAGCCTGGGGAAGTGTCACGGTTTTAATGAACACTCAGACAATTGGGTAGGATAAAATAGAAAAGCTTTATTAGGCAAAATAAAGCGCACAAGGCCCCTCACGGGTCCAAATTCTACAGACAGCAGTAATAAAGTTTGACACAGGACAGGGCATACAAAATAGCAATACAATAGTGAGGCTCAGCCGGCCTTACTGAATACCGGGTGAGGCAGCCTAAATTACTAATGCAACAAGGAACTGAGGAGGCTCTACCGGCCGTAACGAATACCGGGTAAGGCAGCCTAATTACTAATGCAACAAGGAACTGAGGAGGCTCTACCGGCCTTACCGAATACTGGGTAAGGCAGCCTGAAATCTGGTGCAACAAGGAACTGAGGAGGCTCTACCAGCCTTACCGAATACCGGGTGAGGCAGCCTGATATCTGGTGCAACAAGGAACTGAGGAGGCTCTACCAGCCTTACCGAATACCGGGTAAGGCAGCCTGATATCTGGTGCAACAAGGAACTGAGGAGGCTCTACCGGCCTTACCGAATACCGGGTAAGGCAGCCTGATATCTGGTGCAACAAGGAACTGAGGAGGCTCTACCAGCCTTACCGAATACCGGGTAAGGCAGCCTGATATCTGGTGCAACAAGGAACTGAGGACGCTCTACCAGCCTTACCGAATACCGGGTAAGGCAGCCTGATATCTGGTGCAACAAGGAACTGAGGAGGCTCTACCGGCCTTACCGAATACCGGGTGAGGCAGCCTAATTACTAATGCAACAAGGAACTGAGGAGGCTCTACCGGCCTTACCGAATACCGGGTAAGGCAGCCTGATATCTGGTGCAACAAGGAACTGAGGAGGCTCTACCGGCCTTACCGAATACCGGGTAAGGCAGCCTGAAATCTGGTGCAACAAGGAACTGAGGAGGCTCTACCGGCCTTACCGAATACCGGGTAAGGCAGCCTGATATCTGGTGCAACAAGGAACTGAGGAGGCTCTACCGGCCTTACCGAATACCGGGTAAGGCAGCCTGATATCTGGTGCAACAAGGAACTGAGGAGGCTCTACCGGCCTTACCGAATACCGGGTAAGGCAGCCTGATATCTGGTGCAACAAGGAACTGAGGAGGCTCTACCGGCCTTACTGAATACCGGGTAAGGCAGCCTAATTACTAATGCAACAAGGAACTGAGGAGGCTCTACCGGCCTTACCGAATACCGGGTAAGGCAGCCTGATATCTGGTGCAACAAGGAACTGAGGAGGCTCTACCAGCCTTACCGAATACCGGGTAAGGCAGCCTGTATCTGGTGCAACAAGGAACTGAGGAGGCTCTA
Source organism: Rhinophrynus dorsalis (assembly GCA_037306005.1). Classification (NCBI taxonomy): domain Eukaryota; kingdom Metazoa; phylum Chordata; class Amphibia; order Anura; family Rhinophrynidae; genus Rhinophrynus; species Rhinophrynus dorsalis. Next base: position 47,444,211 of record CM074727.1, on the reverse strand, counting down.
CCGGCCTTACCGAATACCGGGTAAGGCAGCCTGATATCTGGTGCAACAAGGAACTGAGGAGGCTCTACCAGGTCACAGGCTAGCGTATAGTGGAAAGGCAACAGTAACCACTTAGTGACCGGATCGCACTGACTGGTTGTGCTTAACGGAGGCCACAGATAGTCACAGGCTGAGCGTATAATGGGAAGGCAACAGTAACCGCTTAGTGACCGAATAGCACTGACTGTATGCTTAACAGGCTGAGAGTAGCGCAACCGGAGGCAACAAGACAGAGAACTGACAATAATAATAGCCAAAGCCTAGATCGGTACACAGAGAGCGGTAGTCAGCCAAAGCCTGGATCAGTACACAGGAGCAAGGTCAGACAGAAACTGGATCAATACGGAACAGGAGCACTGAATAACGTAAGGTCAGGAACACCACGAAAGGGCACCGGCCTAGTGACAGGAGGGCGTATATAAAGGCTAGCCCTGGGAGGGGCTAGCCAGCTAGCACCAATAAAAGACAGCAAGACACAAACCCGGAAGTCGGAATGTCGCCCAAGAATCACGGGCACTGTGATAGGAAGGCATGAATAATGATCAGCCCATGTGAGTGTCAGACAAACAGGATTGTAATATAGGTAAAAGTTGGTACTGTGTTAGCTGTAGAAAAAGCAGAAGACTGGTAGAATCACATGACTGACTCCCATGTGGTTGGTTGCAGTGTGTAGCACAACAATGTTCCAGTTTTTTGTGTGAATGATCTGCATCATAGCTCTCATAGATTTTCGCGCAGAGCCACAGAGCTGAAACTTTCCTTATACCACAGAAGAATGATAGGAAACTGTGCTTGGGCTGCATGAAGTGTGACAAAATCAACCATGTGACCAGTCCAGTACACAGAAATGCTTTTTATATATGTGTATCAGTATAAGAAATACTGCTCTGTCACCACCAGTGCCAATGTAGCCTAAAGGATGAATTATCTTTTATCAGCAATACTGTAATTTTTTCCCCCGATTTTTACAATTCGCGTTTTTATCAATGAATCGTTGAGCATAGTTTTGGATGTTTTTTCTTTTAATAATCTTGGCTAGAGATGAAGAAACCAATTCTTTACTTTCAATATCCATCCAACCTTTACTGTTTTGGAAAGGCCTAGAAATGTTTCCCAATCTGGATAGGTTCATCACAATTTTCTTTGTTTGGTCTATATAGTATTTTTTCTTTCTCGAACATACATGTTCACCCCTCTAACTGGTTTCCCAAATTTCCAGATTTTCAAGGAACCTGATAAAATCGGTGATCTTCACACCTGGGAATATTCTTGTCCCAAGCCTTTGAAAGTCCACTAAATTCTAGGGGTGGAAGTGTGTCAAAATGGGTGGAGCTTGATTGGAGAGGGTAGAAATGGAATGAGGAGAGGTGGAGTTTGCCCTTAAAATGGGTGGAGAATGGTTAGGAGAGGGTAGAGAGTGAACACAACTAGCAAGAAGTGGGTGGAGTTTTGAACCGATTCTTGAGAACCAGCATCTTCATAGTATTGGGCCGAGGAGGGTGTCATTTCAATACTGTCAGAGTTGTAGTTCAAGAGTAATTGAATGATAAAATATCCCCCTCTCGCCCCTTTTAGTGATGCAACACTGTTCACCTCAGAGCAGCAAGACTGTCAGGATGGATCGTAGAGATGAACAATCTTCAATGAGCATAAGGGAAAACCTGAAAAACCTGTCAAGGGGCCAGGGTTTTCTTTATGCTCACAGTAAGAAGATTGTCCATTGCTGTGAGTTGTCTGGTCACAGGACCAGATTCCACGTTTGGGAGGAGGTGGCTTACACTAGGTAAAAGGGGCGGGAGGGGATACTTTATCATCCAATTACTCTTAGTTTGACAGTATTGCAATGACACTCTCCATGACCCAAATACTATGAAGATTAATAAGAGCTGCTTTTATTGTGAATCATTACTATCCCTTAAGTATTAAAACCAGAGTCTCTAGGTGACATCTGGAGAGATTCCAGCTATGGATCTTGTCTCAGAGTGTATTCCACTGATTTCAAGTGCTGTATTATAGAGCTTGCATGAATGGGTAAATTGCGCCAGAAAGGTAACTTTTAAAGGGATAGTAATACTTACATTTCACTATTCCCCCATCTTGTAGCCCTTAAAAAACTGAATTAAACAAGCCAAGCGGCATCTCTCAAACCTTTATGGTTTGAGAGATATCCGCTTTCAAAGTTTTGCTTTTTTTCCCTCTCCCCTGATGTCAGCGTTCTGACCACTTCCCCCACACCTTTTAAGGACAATCCCCCATCTCCCCATCCAATTCCGCTCACCCTGGTTAAGCCCCACCCACACTGTGATGCAAATTGCCTCATTAGGACACTCCCACCTCTGCTTGTTACTCCGAGGCTGTGGACAACAAAGATCGTGTAGCAAGGTGCTTTTTCCAACATCTCACTGATATTAATTTTCAATTATTGCCGGGTATTTTAATTTTTTTTCCCCAAATAGATGATAAAGAGAAAGGGAGGGTTAGGAGAATGTAAAAGTTTGCCATCACAGCTCATTTGGCATTAATTTAAAACTCATGCACATACACTGCCAGGTATGTGTTATAGAAGTGGTCCTCAAACCATGGCCTCAGAGCCCAAGAACAGTCCAAGACTTGAAGATTTCCCTGCTTGAGCACAGGTGAGTTAATTACAGGATCACCCATTCCAAATCACTAACCTGCGTCGAAACAGAGAAATCCTAATCTTCAGCCCCAGATAGTTAATGGGCCCTGACGGCATGGATTGACAAACACGGTACGACAGTATAGTAGTGCAAACTTATAAAACATGGGATCCCCAGGGCACATACTTGCAGCCTTTTACAGGAGAAACAAACATTTTAAATACACCATAGCCCAGCATCTTCCCCCACTCTCATATCTTAACCCAGGATATAATTCTGGTACAATCTAAGAGTACTATACGGAATAAATAACACAATCCACAGATTTACTTTAAATTCTAGACAGCTACCTGATTTTTTTTTTTTTCAGAAATCATTCTATGTGGGAGTGTGAAAATGGACAGAGTGCAACAATATAAGAAAGATACAGTGTAAAAAAGACAGTGAAACAATGTAGAAAAGCCACATACACAGCATACAGATTGATCAGTGCTGCAGGAAGACTGGCAACATTGTATAAATATTCTTAAAAAGATGGAAAACTCTCTGGATTCAGAAAATCAATTACCACATTGTTAAACATTTAATTAGTACATCAGCTTTCATCCTCCCCATAACAAACTGTGCCTTATTCATTAACCCTTTGAATGCCAGAGGGGTATGCAACACATTGCAGAGCAATGTGTTGCGTAACCCTCTGGCACCCAAAGGCTTAAGCACTAGACAAGCAATTTTGGAGCAAACCAACTGCACAATAGAGGGAGATTGAACAGTCAGCAAATTCCCTTTGATTTATAAAGAGGTATCAAAGTCATTATGAAATATTGGGTATAAAAGCACCATTTAAATCAATGGGAGTTTTATATTATCATTTATTCCCTATGGTGCAGTTGGTTTGTTCCAATTTTTCATAGTTCATTATTTGGTGCTTATGTGTTCTTATTTTCTTTAGTCTTTATATAATGTGAGTCAAAAGGTGGTGTTGGGGGGAATATGAACCTGTGTGTGGCAGGTAAGATCTGTTGGTTCATGAAGGCAGGGGAAGGGAGGAGAGAGAGACCTGGTTCAGGCACACAGAGACCTTGAGAGGTAGAGAAAGAAACTTTATGTGTGTGGAAGGGAAAGAGACTTGTGGAGGGATGAAGAAGTAACAGAGACATGGGTGAATGGGCAAGGAGAGAACTAGGATTTGAAAATGTTGGAGAGAGATCTGGTTATGTTGGAGATGGGGAGAGTGGGCGATTATCTGGGCATGAGAAAATGACTGGAGAGCTTTGATGTGCATATCATAGTCATACCTCAGAATCTTTTCTTCTGGCCTCCCCAGAGTGGGAGGCTTGTGGTGCCATTGAGGGAGACAAATAACAAGATTTGCATCAAAAGGGGGCAGGGCTTAATTGTGGCAAACTTGGGAGAGTTCCCAGCTATGATCATAGTAGAGCAATTCTACATATCAGCATGCCTACTGATCTGGATTACTCTTGGAGAAGTTTCTGGGGAGTAGGATCATGAACTCCATGGATACAAGTTCACAGTAATGACATCTTTAATACCCAAGTGGAGACGGGAATAATCTCTCCATCTGCTGTTTCAATCAGAATTACCTCTGACCACCATATTTGTGAGTACCCTCATATTTACTATATTTGTATCTGTAACATCTGTGGATTTACACTATTGGGTGCCCTTTATGTTTATGTCTTTGTATTACATGATCATTTTGGCAGACCGAGTTTTTATTGGAGCAGCACTATAAGAGTGTATCGAGATTATTGCTGCTGGGATAGACATGTGTCCGAAGCTCGTTTGCTGTACACTACATATGTAGATTTACAGTGTATATTTTTGTGAGTATACACCTCACGGATATTCTGGTGAAGGACAATGTACAAGATTATTGCACTAGGAGGTGCCTCTGTTTTCTCTCTCTTTGTATTCTATAGGTCAGTGGTTCTCAACTCCTGTCCTCAGGACCCACTAACAGGCCAGGACTTAGGGATTTCTCTGCTGGAGCACAGGTGTGGTGATCAGAGGCTCATTCACATTGATTAACTCACCTGTGCTCTAACAAGGAGATCATCAAATCCTGGTCTGTTAGTGGGTCCTGAGGACAGAAGTTGAGAACCACTGCTATAGGTGATTATCCTGAAGGTGTGTGTTAGAGACTTGTGGGTGGAGGAAGGACAGGTTAGGCTGACATCTTTATCACCTGCTTGTGAAAAGGGCAAGCCTGGCTGCATGGGAGAGTCTGAGTTTGAGAGATGGGAAGCCAGTGAAACAAAACAGGTGTCAGGTGTGTGGTTCTGTTACATTATATATACAAACACATATACACACACACACAGACACACAGTTGAAGGGCAATGTTGAGTGATTTTGACATACCTGCTTTAGTGCATACAAGCACACATACTCCACCATTAAGTCTTAAAGGGTTAGTAATGTTTCCTAATAACAGAAGCTCAGATCATTATTTAACATTTTTTATATTAAGAGCTGTATTACAAGTCTGTATGCTTTGTAGTTCAACACTAATTGAATGATAAAGTGTCCCCCTCCCGCCCCTTTTATCTTTTGTAAGCCACCTCCCCTCAGTTGTAGAATCAGGTGATTGGACAGCTCACAGCCAGGGACAATGTTCTCGCTGGGAGTATAAAGAAAACCCTGCCCCCCTCCCACTGACAAAGGAGGGCAGGTTTATCCTTATGGTTGGCAAAAATTGTCCCTCGATGCTCTCCATCTGGATTGGCTTGGGGACCTTAGTGATGCCGGTAAAAGGGGCAGGAGAGGGATACTTTATCATTCAGTTACTGTTGAACTACTTGTAATACAGATCTTCATACTACTAAAACATTAAAGGGATAGTAATACTTCGTTTTATCTTTATTTTATTTTGTAGACATTAAAAAAATCATGAAGGACGATATAAGTCTTATCTCTCAAACCTTTATGGTTTAAGATATATTCACAAGCAAAGTTTCCCCCTCCTGCCCCTTTTTCCTAGTGTAAGCCATCTCTTCACAGATGTGGAATGCAGTCCATAGACCAGACAGATAACAGCAGGGGACAATCTTCTTTGTATGAAAACAATGAAATCCCTGCCCCCCTTGACAAGTTTTTCAGGTTTTTCCCTTATCTTAATTGAAGATTGTCCCTCTCTGCAGTCTACCTGGGCACCTCCCTTCTGATCTGGCTGAACGGGGGGGGGGGGGATACTTTGTTTGTGAATATCTCTTAAACCATAAAGGATTGAGAGATAAGACTTATATCGTTCTTCATGTTTTTTTAATGCCTACAAAATAAAATAAAGATAAAAGAAGTATTGCTATCCCTTTAAAGAATGATCCGAGCTTCAGTTATTAGGAAATATGACTATTGCTTTTTTACTATTGAGATTATACAGTCTGGTGCATACCCTGAACTGACCATGCTGACATTGGAGGCTGGTGGATTTATACATATACTAGTTTAAAAGCCCATGTACACGGGCCACAGTGCCACCCAGCAGCCTCGGCTGGTGCCCGGAGCCTCTCTGCTCACCAAGCAGTCCCAGGAAGGTGCACAGAGAGTACTCTGGCCCCAATTCGGAGCACCCTGCGTTCAGGCAGTCTGTACTGTGCATGATGGCTTCTGACAAACATTGTAGCATTTTATTATATAGAATTCCCTTAATTCAGTGAAAAATGGTGATGGAGAGAAAGAGAGAGAGGGGGCTATTGATTGATAAAAAGTAGATACTGGGTAAGATATATTACAAGAACTGGAAGGAGATTCACTAAGCAGTGATAAAGATGTGATAAAGAGGTCATAAAGTGGAGATGACTTCTCCAGTTTATCATGATTCCAATTCCTGTTACTCTATGGAGTCTATGCACTAAGATTTCTTCAGATTTGGAGATCTTAGTGTATAGGTTCTACAAAATAACATAGGAACTGGAGAAGTGATATCACTTGAGAAGTCATCTCCATGTTATCATCTCTTTATCACTGCTTAGTGAATCTGCCAAATGAAGTATTGCTAGAACAAATTGCACCAGAGGTGTAAAATAAAATTCTGTGTATTCCCATTGATGTAAATGGGGGTCTTAAACACTTGGATGCTCGAGAGGTATACAACTCATTGGAGGATGCAAACAATATTGCATTCTCTAAAATCTCCCCCATGAACAATCTGCATAGTAATCCACAGACCTCTGTCCAGATCAGAATTCTGAAACCTGGGTGTGCAAACTATGAGAGCATCCAAGATGCAGAATGATGTTCTGTGGTGCATTCTGGGAAGAGGATATCATGTGCCTGAGCAGCACCATTTGGGACAAGCTGTTTCAGTAGTGTGAATTTAGGGCAGTGTTGCTAAAGCTTTTCTACAACTGCCATATGAACATAGCCTTTAACCCCTTAATGACCAGCAGTCCTGGGACGTTTCCGTCCCATAAGGACCGCTTTGATCTTTGCCGACGTGCCGGTACATGTGACCTGTTACGTGTATCGGCACGCCGCTTTGGGGCCTAAAACAGATCGCTCCAGTCTTGGAGCGGTCAATTTTAGGCCCAGTTTTTACTTACAGCGCTCCCGGTGGAGTGCTGTAAGTAAAAAGTATGTGACGTACTATGACTGTCATCGGTCCTTAAGTATTTAAGGAGCGTGATGGTCATAGTACATCATGTAGTCCTTAAGGGGTTAAAGCGGAACAATCATCCCCAAAACATCATCCTATATAATAATTCGCTAAAATGTGCATAACGCCGCAGTCATGCGCATTAGAGACTGTTGCGTGTGCTGCAGTCATGCGCTGTAGAGACTGCCACTGCCGCGGCAGTCTCTACTGCACAGGACTGCCCCGCGACCGGCTGCCAGTGGCACTGTGGTCCGTGTAACGGGCTCTTCAGCTAATATATAATAATTTGCTAGGATGTTTGTCAGAAGCCATCATGTGGAGTAGAAACCTACTGAACACACAGAATGCTGGGAGGTGTAGGAATGCTGGGAGCATAGAAAGCGGGAGCACGGAATGCTGGGAATTCTGTACTGGGAGCTTTCTGTGCTGTTGGGCAGTCTCTACAGTGCATGACTGCATTGATGGCAGGATGCAGAGCAGGACTGGCCTCTTAACTCTGAGTGCCAGAGGGGTACACAACGCATAGCATTGCTTACCCCTCTGGCACTCAAAGGGTTAACATCACCCAGACCTTGGCCCGTGTACACTGGCTTTTACACTAGTTACAAATATAGCAACAGGCAAAGGCATACTTGTATTATGTTTGATAAGTCAGTGTTAATGAAGTAATCCACCTTATGCAGGCATCCAGCAGACAACAGCGCAGACATCTTACAGGAAAGTTGCTTCTGAGTCTGCTCTGTCTGTCCCGTGCACTGCCCGGATTGGTGGTGACGTCCGTTGGTTACCTTAAGGTACCGGAAGTTGCTGCCTGCTTAGGCACACAGAGCTTCTCTCGCAAGCTCTGTGCCCTGGATGCTTCAATAATGTGGACTTATTAAACATAATACAAGTATGCCTTTGCTTATCGCTATATTACTAATGCATTGGGGGACAATATTATGAAGATGATACTTCCGCTTTAAAACCCTTTGAGTGCCAGAGGGGTATCCAATGCATTGCTCTGGTACTCAAAGTGTTAAATGCCTGAATGCTAGAAAGGTCTCAAATGCAATGAGGATTTTAATGTGACCTCTATATTGCAGGTGGTTTGCCCCAGAATGTATCCTGTTTTGTATTGTACATCAGCCACTCTGTGCCTTTCACTTATTCATAAATACACATGGAGTGTAAACAATATCATTTATATCAAAGTATACCAGCCGTTTAACCCTTGGAGTGCCTGGTACTCAAAGGGTTAAGTAAGAATTCTAAGGTACTGTCATTTTCTACTCACCAATATCACTTCTCAGTACACAAACACATTCTGCAGAGCATCAGAATCATATTAACATTCAAAGTTGAATGGTTCCCAGAGCTTATAGTCTATTTTTTGACCATCAAGGGTTAACATACACAATACAGGCATATGCAGCTATCAGAGTACAAGGACTGTGGCTCAGGCTTGTGTACTAAGAGATGGTGCAATTCTAGAGCAAAACGACTGCACCACAGGGAATTAATGAAAATTCCATTTGATTGAAATGGGGCTTTTAACCCTTGGGATGCTTCGCAATCCACTGGAAATCTCACCAGCATTCAGGGTGTTAAAAGTTTCTTTAAATCAATGGGTCATTTTTAAAGTTGACCTCCTTACATCGGCACTGGAAATGCAATGCAATTAACATTGCTGTTGAACTTACCACCATGGAATGAAATATTGGACGTATCTGGTACCTCTGGCACTCAAAGGGTTAACTCACTGGATGTGTGTAAGCCAGAGAGACTAGATAGGTGGAGATGGATGAATAGATGGATTAGTTAGAGATTCACAACACACATCTGAAACGGAGTCCAATGACCATGTCTTTAAATGTACCCCTATCATACTAGAGGGGGGTCTCATCACAATGGGTTGGTGACCTCCTTAGCATCTAATGGCTTCATACACGCACAAATTCTTTTCAGAGCATATACCAGCAAAATATTCTTAACCCTTTGAGTGCCAGAGGGGTACGCAACGCATTGCTCTGCAATGCGTTGCATACACCTCTGGCACTCAAAGGGTTAATGTTCCCCAATAAAAATGAACCAAACACAGCACACATTTCAACTACCGAAGTGACATGAGGATGTGAGCTGTAGGGACCCGTTATTTAAATACCCTGTTCCCTTTACACCAGTCCTGCTCTTTCCCTGGGATGATTTCACAACTAACCTCGATCTCACGGTCCGCCCGCTCCCGTCTGCTAGTAAATAATACTCAGAGGCGCAAACCAAGCGCAGCATAGGGGAGGACAAACGTATTTCCTCAAATCCCCATTGAGTAAAACAAGACTTTTAACCCCTTGAGTGCTGTGCATCCGAGAACTGTCTAGCCTCCAACAGGTTGAACCCCTCATTTTAGTCAATGGGGACTTTTATTTGCCCTCTATGGTGCAGTTAGTTTGACCCTGGTAGTACGCCGCTCAGTACATCGGCCTCGCTGTTTTACCAGTTACCATCAAGCGAAGACCCTCTGAAAGCCAGATAACATCTATGACACTCAGATTAACCCTTTGGTTAGGCATAAGGACCAAAAGGGGGGGTACGCAACGCATCGCTTTCCCCCTTTCTGGCCATGAAAGAGTTAACATGCAAATCAACGAATTAAAAGAAAAACGAGCACCTTTTAATTCTGGAGAAAACCAGCGACATTATAGTAGCTACTGTAAAAGGAAAAAAAGGGGGCCATTGATTTAGCCTTTTGAGGGCCAAAGGGTTGCACACAACGTATTGCAAATCAATTCTTTGTACATCCCTCTGGCCTCAAAGGGAGATTTTTAATACCCTGGCTGTTATTTGTCCGATCCGCTGGGACCTATTAGTCCTTTGAGTGTCAGATCTTTGGCATTTAAGGGGTTAAACACCCCATTTAAATATATGTTATTTTTGAGGATGATTATTCTTTCCCAGTGATGGAATTGGTAGCATCCATTATTTACACCACGTTATTTTAGTATTGGGGTAGGACACCTTTGTCTCTCCAGATGTTGAGGACTACAACTTATCCTCTCCAAGCAGCCAATGGCGAGATGGGAGTTCTAGTCCTGTACAGCTAGGGAGCCGCCGGTTGCCTGGTTTAGTCCAGGAGCCTCCCTGTTTACCAGCAAGTGAAGCTGTGAGGTAAAAAGCCTGTGAGCTATTTGTAATTAAGAGTTTTCACTTCTTCGTTCAGTGGGATCCCCCAGTCCCTGCCCATTCTCTGAAGCTGGCGCCAGGATCTTAGTGCCTGCTCTGTGTATATGTCATTGAGACTAGGACAATATTTCAGTGTGGAGCCAAACCGCAGGGATCCACTCTATAAAACCTCACTAAAAATACCAGTCCCCCAACCCCCACACACACCTCTCCGAGTCTTCAGCACCCTGGCTCATTGGCGGGCAAGCAAGCATGAAAAATGAGCTGAATACTCCAACCTAGGTTTAACTTAAAGCAGTTAATTAACAGACAACCCCCCACTTTTCTTGGTTAACCCCATGAGTGCTGGAGGGATGGTCCGTTTTGCACTCAAAGGGCTATGCACGTTAGTATTGGGATTAATATTTAGTTAGGGCTTGTTGATCCAGGGAGAAATCTGATTGCCATTTTGAGTCAGATGCCTTCTTTTGGGTCAGCGATGGTAAACAGGAATAGGAAAAGGGTTGAACTGGATGGACGCAAGTCTTTTTTCAACCTAAATTACTATGTAACTATGTAACTGACGGGGGGGCGCTTTGCTGTTAAATCAGTGGGCCAAATTCACCAAAGCAAAAGTGAAACTTTTTTTAAATTTGGGGGTGAGGAGTTAACCACGTACCCCATAGGGGCCATATAAAAATGTCCCTTGATTTAACCCTGTGAGTGCCAGAGAAGTATCCAACACGTAATGCATTGGATACCTCTCTGGCACACAAAGGGTTAAAATACTTATTGGTCCCCTATAGGGCATTTGGTTTGTATCAGAATGTCACTTTTTTTTTTACCCTATTGGATTTCACTTTTAACTCTCACTATGCCAAAGCGGTGTCCAGCACAATGTGATGAACATGTTTACAGCACTCAAAGGGTTAGCTACAAAATAGCTCACAGGATTTTATTATTTTTAAACACATCTCTGTTTCACCTGGTGCTAGACAGGGAGTCTGATGTACTAAGACAACTTGGCGCAATTGTGGGGCAAACCAACTGCTTTATAGGGAGCACCACCTATCCCTTTAACCCTCTGAGTGCCAGGGCACTCAAAGGTTTAAGTATCAAGGCTGACAGGAATCAGTACAACCCTGCAGTGTGTGTTTTTTAATAAACGTCTCTGATTTAATGGGATATGTTGTCACCTTAGAGCAAATAACCATTTCTATTGAGGTAAAATGGGGCTTTTAACCCCTTAAGGACCGTCCTCGCACTCACATGGCCATCACTTAAGGACCACGGAGCTTAAGGACCAGGGTGCAGCTGCGCGGGGAGCCCGGAATTCCATGACGGTCCTGGCACCCATCCACCCATGACGTGCCAGGACTTTCAAGGGTCCTTAAGGGGTTAACCTGTGCATGCTAGAGAGGTCTCCAACACAATTTCTATTTAGAATTCTAGGGGGGTTAAAAGTCCCACTTAGATCAATGCGAATTTGTATCTGACCCCTATGGTGCAGTTGGTTTGCCCCAAAATGTTGGTCATATAGCTGTTAGTCACAGCTGCAGAACAAAAAAAGAAGCTGATTTATTCAGAGGAACTGGGTCAAACCAACTGCTCCATACTTAGTGGGACAATTTTTTTTAAACATTCCAATTTTAAATGTTCCCATTGTTCCCATTGATGTGAATGGGCTTTTAACACTTTGAATGCTAGAGAGATCTCCAACACATTGCTTTGCAATGTTTTCAGACTGAATTACCAGGTCTTCAGGGACAGAGGAGGTTCTCCAGCTGGGTGAGTTCAGCTATAAGCCCGCCCATTTTTCAGTCTGTTCAGTCCACTCCAATCCAATCTACGCCCACTTCCCCACCCACCCAATCAAAAATCAAACCCCACCCACAATATCACATGAAACACATAATTTGGTCACTCCCATCCATAGGTATGGCAATTGATTTGCCACAGAATCCATCCACTTTTCTTTCGAACGGTATCCTTTTGAATGGTCGCACGTGAAAGAGCGTGCGACCATTCAACTCTTTCAGCAGGTCGCATGGCTAAAAAGAGCGACGTGACAATCTCGTACTGCTTGATAACGTGAGATTGTCACATCACATACCCAGTGGGCGCATTCTGCAGATAAGTGTATTGTTTTATTTTTTTGCCCCTCTTCACATCTCTGAATTGTTTGTGTCCTTCCCCTGGTTCTCAACCCGTTTGTTAAAGGGATAGTAATACTTAAAATGTAAAAAAAAAAATATGTTGTAGAGTTTATCCCCCTGAGTAAAACAAGGGCACTCCCACTGCTGAGAGGTGTTTCATTCAAAAGTTATTAATTTTCAAAGTTCAATTTTTTAGGTGCAATATCACAGTGGCCTGAAATTGTACAGTGGCGCTGTTGCTACACCATCCTATGGAGAGTTATGGTCAACTGACCAGAGCTGTCCATAGGATTGTGTAGCAACAGCGCCACTGTACAATTTCAGGCCACTGTGATATTGCACCTAAAAATTCAACTTTGAAAATTAATAACTTTTGAATGAAACACCTCTCAGCAGTGGGAGTGTCCTTGTTTTACTCAGGGGGATAAACCCTACAACATATTTTTTTTTACATTTTAAGTATTACTATCCCTTTAAGCACATGGAGGCAGCTGGAATGCCTCCGTGTGCTGCAGATAATACTCCGTCCTCTTCCTGCCACCTGTGCCTTCCGCTGGACGGAGTATTATCTGCAGCACACGGAGGCGCTCCAGCTGCCTCCGTGTGCTTAACAAACAGGTTGAGAACCAGGGGAAGGACGCAAACAATTCAGAGATGTGAAGATGGCCAAAAAATAAAATACACTTATCTGCAACATGCGCCCATTGGCTATGCAACGTGAGAATCTTGCGTTGTCATGCAGTGCGAGATTGCCACAATGCACTATTTAGCCATGTGACCTGCTATAAGAGTTGAATGGTTGCATGCTCTTCTGCGTGCGACCATTAAAAAGCAAACCCTTTTGAACATAGGGCACTATTATAATCAGGCCCGGATTTGCCATAAGGCAGAGTAGGCACCTGCCTACAGGCGCACCCCACAGAGGGGCGCCTGTCATTGAAATATTTATTTATTTATATATATATATATATATATATATATATATATATATATATATATTTACAGTGCTTCCGCACTGCACACAGTAACCCGCCGCCCAGTCCGCCCCTCGCTTGCTAAGGTCTGTGCCAAAGGCTGTAACTGCTGTTGCTCCCCCTTGTCGGCTCTAATGCAGAGCGCTGGGAGATGACATCATCTCCCATCGCTCTGCATTCCTAAAGAGAAGACCGCAAGGGGTGCAACAGAAGCTGCAGGTCTGTGCAGAAGGCGGCACAGACATCTCCTGCTGCTGGACCACCAGGGAGGTAGGAAACGGATACGGGGGGGGGGGGGGCAATGTGGAGCGGAGGGTAAGATGGAGCTGATGGGGGCAATGTGGAGCTTGGAGCTGATGGGGGCAAGACAGTTGGAGCTGATGGGGGCAAGTTGGAGCTAATGGGGGCAAGACAGTTGGAGCTGATGGGGCAAGTTGGAGCTTGGAGCTGATGGGGGCAAGTTGGAGCTGATGAGGGCAATATGGATATGGGGGGTAATGTGGAGATTTGGAGCATTGTGGAAATGGCCAATTAGGGGGTGGGAGGTGCTTCAGATTTCTGTGCCTATAGGCTCCTGAGATGTAAATCCGGCCCTGATTCTAATGAACCACTGTATGGGCCGTATGTTCAAAGAAGTAATGAAATAGCTTTTGTCGTATTTAACAACATTTTATTGTACGTTGTCATAGTCTTCATATATCCCTTTGAACATATGGCCCTATATACGGTGTCTGGTTAACCCTCTGAGTGCCACTCAAAGGGTTAAAGCAACTCTGGGACAAACCCCACTGCATCATAGGAAGCAAGTAAAAAATCCCATTGATTTAATTGGAGCTTTGTACTGGAGATTTCTATAGCATTCAAGGAGTTAAAAGCTCCATTTAACGCTTAGAGTGCCAGATGGGTATCCAGTGCATTGCTTTGCAATGTGCTACGCACCTAGTGGCACTCAAGCATTAACCCTTTGATTGCCAGAGAGGAATCCAGTTCATTGCAACACGGCGGGGGTTATGCACTAAGGGCTGTTAAAGCAAAGATAACATCTCCAGTGATATCACATCTCCACGTCCTATGTTATTCTATGGGGGCTATGCACTTAGATTTTTTATGTGGGAGAGATCTTAACCCTTTGAGTGCCAGAGAGGTACGGAATGCATTGCTTTGAGTGCCCCTCTGGCACTCAAAGGGTTGCATAGGCTCCCTAGAATAACATAGGAACTGGAGAAGTGATATCACCATACTTCCCAACATTTCAAATGGCCAATGAGGGACACTTGTGTTTTAGGTGATATTGCTGGTGGTGTGGCTGGAGGTTGGGACATTACCAATCATTTTTAGGTTATTTCATGACCTACTGACACCCCGAACCCGACTCCCCGAATGGCATGCAGCCGCACGGGGAGCCTGGAATTCCATGACGTACATGTACGTCCTTGGTCCTTTACGGACCGCAACCTCATGATGTACATGTACATCATGCGTCGTTAAGGGGTTACACAAATATTAATGGGAGTTTTATTGCTGTGGAGCAAAGTGATACACTTATATACACACACACCACACAGTGTGATCCCCTAAAAAGAGGGACAGCAAAATGGAAATCGGGTCTGATAGAGGGACTGTCCCTCTAAAGTTGGGACACTTGGGAGATATGTATCAATTTGGAAGGGTTATCCCCTCTTGTTATCAACTCCTTATCACACCTTAGTCATAACGTCTAATTTGTTGGATACATCTCTAGCACTGGGTGAATTTTAGGGATTTTTTTGTGGCCTGTGATGCAGTTGGATTGCCTTTTAATTACTCCACTATTTTTGGGTGTATGCCCCCAAACCAACAGGCATATATGGAAACTCTCAGGGTCTGACCTTAAGAGTCAATATTTTGACTCAGATCTCAGGGTGAAGGGCTACATTTACAGGGTAAGAGAATCCAATTCTATCTACTACATAATCAAGAGAGGGACGATAAACCAAAGACTAGGGTGTTTGTTTGGAAAGAATTCACCTATGCTGACCAGAGAATATCTAGAGACATGATAGGTTGAAAGAACCACGGGGGACAAGTAAAGGTACCGATGTGGCTAGGAAAAGCCTTCGAGTCTCTTTAGTGTCCTAAGGCGTTTCTTCAAAGACAAGTGGTGACAAATGTACCGGTTTTAAAAAGACATTTTTGAATTTAATGATATGCCGTTTTAAAACATAACCTGTGTAAGTGTATTTCTTTCTGCAGGGTTGGCTAAGAATTAATAAACACTGCTTTTAGATTTCTCTCCCGCTTTGCGGCCTATTTTGCAGACTATATAATCAATGCCTGTTATCTGCTTTTTAGGTCCTTATTAACAAAATGAAGAGCAATTCTGGAGCAAATTAATTGGACAATAGGGACAATTAAAACTTCTCTTTGATTTAAATGGGGCATTTAACCACTTCAATATCAGAGAGGTCTCCAATGCAATTCAAAGCCTCATTTAAATCAAGAGGAGTTTGGGCACAAAGCCTCATTTTTTTGGTCACTTTTATTCATCCCTTTCAGTAAGTCTGATGTAGCGATACAATTCTAAAGCAACCCACTGATACCCAGACCTGACCTAGAGACTTAAGTTTTTATACTTAAATCTATCACCTCTATACATGTTTGTCTAAAACGTTAGTGTATATAACGATTAGATTGAATGCTGTTTTCATTTTTTGTTTTTTTTAATCTTTATTTTGCCCAAATTAAACGTCTAAAGATTACCCTGCGGCTTACTTCCGGACAGACTGCCAGTACCAGCTCTGTACCACAGTCTGCCACTCTTCTTCTGCTCCCCTCCCTCGATCCAGCCTCCACCAATGAAGAAGGCTTTCTGCATGTAAACTGGAGCGCTCTCATTGGCCAGAGATCGCTCCAGCTTCTGGCAGAAATCCTCCGTCATTGGAGGAGGCTGGATAGAGGGAGGGGAGCAGAGGCAGAGTGACAGACAGTGGGGCAGAGGTGGTAACCTCAGTCTGTCCTGAAGGAAGCTGCAGGGTAATCTTTAGATGTTTAATTTGGGGAAAAATAAAGATTAAAAATAAAAAAATTAAAACAGTTTTCAATCTAATTGCTATATACACAAACATTTTAGACAAACATGTATAGGGCTGATAGATCCCCTTTAATTACTCAGTTTCTGGGGACAGAGGCTGATTCTCAGGGCTCAGTTTGTCCCCTTGTAACTCCACCCACTTCACTGCCAAATCCAGTCACTCTTCTCCCTGTTGTTCCCACTCTCTGCCCATTTTACGGGCAAACCCCACCCCCTCATCCCAATCCTGCCCACCGCAATCAGATCCGGAGAGTTCCAAGCTATGGTCTGGAGGACTGGAACAAGAAGGTATGCTTATCACTTAGGAAATACACACAAAATTCCCTTTGATTTAAATGTTTCTTTTAAAGGGATAGTAATGTATTTTTAAAACAAAACAAAATATTGTAGCTATTAAAAAAATAAACTAATTGACCCAGTCCCACCTCTCAAACCTTTAAGGCCTTGAATGTAAGAGAAGTGCATTGAAGAGATTAAAATCCCTATTTAAATTAATTGAGATTTTATATTTGTTCCCTATTGTGTAGTTAATCTGTTCCAGAATCTTGCAATCTTTTTTAGTACAGAAGCCTTATTGAGGTTGATCTACCACAACAGTTTCTCCATTTTTGCATAGATCTGCAGCCTCTTTATGCTATTTCTTTTTCCTGGATTCCATTAATCAACTTTCCATATCCCAAGTACACCTTCTATCAGTAGTAGATAAGAGCTGACTCTACTATTTTAATCCAGACTCGCTGCCCTTCATCCGCAAGATAAACACACAAACTTTCAGATAAAAAAGCAATTGCTTTCATTCCCCTGCAGATTTTTCTTTCCTATTGACAATCCCATCTAGGTCAACTATCATATCTCCAAAAAATATGATTACAATAGCGATAGAGATTTTTAAAATTGGTTCAAACATGGATATGTCGCTATTTTCACATAAAAATTTGCTGCACAAATGTATAAAGGTGTTTTCACATAAAAAAAAATCTTTCTGTGCACTATGTGCACCAAAACAAGTTTATGGCATAATTTGTGGGTGTGCTAAAGTAAGAATTTTGTTGCTGTCAGTGTATAAAAATTGTCTAATTTTGCAACATATTTAAGATTGCTTTTTAACGCTTTTCTGTCACCATCTCTTTGGTGTAATCCCAGAATTTTTAGTCTATGCAGAATCTGCCACAATGCTTGACAAAAGTAAAAATGTTGCAGATAAGTTTCAGTAGAGATTTATTTTTGCGTCAAGTTTTTTCAGACGTGGTCTACATAATTAGAAAGCCTTAAAGAGATTGTAATGTTATGATATAATGTTATGATATAATGTTATCGATTATGCATTATACTTTTTATACCATTGTAAATGTCCATGTCATTGTAGTCTTCTAAAAAGATTCCCCTCCCGCCCCTTTTTCCTACATCACTCCTGTTCCCTCAGATCTGAAATCTGGTCGCATGAACGGACTATTGCTATAAGGGACAATATTGTGTCAGCATAAGGAAATCATCAAGGGGGAAGAGTTTTCATATATATATATATATATATATATATATATATATATATATATATATATATATATATATATATATACACACACACACACAGAAAATATTGTCCCTCGTGGCGATCTATCCAGTCATGAGACTGGTTTTCAGATCTGAGGGAACAGGAGTATGTAGGGAAAAGGGTCGGTAGGGGTAAACTTTAAAATAGAATTAGAAAAAGACTACAACAATATGGACTTTTACAAAGGTACTGTGCATTATACAAAAGTACAAGGAATAAGCTATAATAATTTTATATAATAACATTACTTTCTCTTAAAACTTTCTAATCATGTAGGCCACGTCTGAAAAAACTTGGACGCAATAAGAATTCTCCACTGAGACTTATCTGTAAAATGTTTCCAACTTTTTTCAAGCATTGTGGCAGATTCTGCATAGGCTTAAAGTTCTGTGATTACACCAAAAAGATGGTGACAGAAAAATTAGCGGCAAAAAGCAATCTTAAACATGTTGCAAAATTAGATGATTTTTATACACCGAAAGCAACAAAATTCTTACTTTAGCCATGCCCACAAATTATGGCATAAACATAAAGACTATAAAGGTATGGACATTTACAAATGTACTATGCATTCTAAAAAGTAAAATTAATACTGTAAAATCTCAGGTATACTAGGCACCTGTGTATAATACGCAGGTCCAAATTATACCCAAGATTTTACAAAAAAATTCAGTTCCTATAACACGCACTCCAAAAACATGAGCCCCATTGTCCTTTGCCATCCGCTTACTCTACTGCTGCTCACCCCAAAAATTAATATATGAGCCCCCATTGTCCTTCTCTACCCACCTCCATGTTTGAAACCCTGAGGCAGCCTGTGGATCCCCTGTGAGCGCCGGTCCTTAAGGGATTAAATACTCGGGGCTGTATTTAGAAAACTAAAGAAGAACAGTTTTGCATAAAAACCTCTGAACCATAGGAAACAGACACTAATTCCCCAATATTATCATTTATTTAAATGGTGCTTTTTAAAGACTTAAATGTGAGGGAGGTCGCAAATGTATTGCAAAGCAATGATTTGGAAACCTCTTTAGCATACATGGGGTTAACTCTTTGGATGCCAGAGGGGTACGCAATGCATTGCCTTCCAATGCACTGCGTAGCCCTCTGGCACTCAAAAGGTTTAGCCCCATTTCAAGAAATTGAAATGTTCATATTAACACTATTGTGCATCTGATTTGTTAAATAATTGTTTCAAGTATAGTAATGAAGGCACTACAAGCTGTTTGTGTGAGGAATCATGTTAGGATACAGAACTGCATCCAGGTCAGAGGTAAGAACAGGAAACAGGAAGTACAAGGCAATGCAGTATCACCATAAACAATAAACAAAGTGTCACAATATTTGCATAATAACTTCATAACAATAATTGTTCCTTTTTTTCTTCTGCATATGGCCCTTGCAGTGGAGGCTTACCTAAATGGCAGTTGAGTGAGGTGGTTTGTAGCATGAATATGCAGCTGCTGGTTTATCTGGGGATCTCGGCAAATAAAGGAACACTGCATGGGCATCCGGAGGGGGAGGCATATACATGGGAACTGTCCGGATTTGCCCTGGAGACTCCGGTTTTGACACTGTTTTAACGGGTCTCCGGGGCAGAGGCTGATTCATCCAGATGTGGGAAGTTCCTATTGAAACTCTACCCACTCCTGCTGTTTCCCCCCATTGAAGCTCCTTCCCCAGCCTTCTTTTGAGCTCTGTCTCACACTTATAAGCCGCCCCCCGCTCGCATCAAGCCCCACCACTTTTTGACGCGATTCGCATCATTATTCTCACCCCCTGCTGCACCAGAGGACTCCCCACTGGGTGGACATCAATGGAAAGTTCCCAGGTATGGGGAGGCAAGAGGAGGCACTTGCCCACTTATACACTTACCCCCTCCATATAAACATAGGAGGTTGGCCTGGGAGTCATATTATGGCATTGCCCCTCTCCCACCCCGGTAACATTTCTTTGGACACCTCTGGAACACTGAGAAGTACGCCATAGAATGGTGAATCCCAACTAACACATTGGTCTACTGTGGACACAGTCTTTGCTTGGAACATGCTATATTATGCTGCTGTGTGCTCTGTGCTTTATGTCCTAGCACACCTCCTAAGTGTCCCTCTTTAGGGTACAGTCCTAATTTGACATCCAAACCCAGGGCTGGATTTACATCCCAGCCGCCATTAGGCAAGACATTCTAGGTGCCCTTAGCTCCACCCATGACCACACCCCATTTCTCACATGGCCCCACCCCAGTTCCATCCACTCTTTCATGGCACAGAAAATACCATTGGCCTATAACAATCAAAGCAATGAGTGAAGATCTCTCTAGCATCCAAGAGGTTAAAAAATCAGAATATGGGTGTGGCCAGCACAGCTAAGGCACCACCCCTCAAAATGTGGAGCTCTAGGCAGTTGCCTACTCTACCTGTTAGGAAATCTGGCCCTTTCCATACCCCTCTGCCCATCTTTCCTACTCTGTTGTCACTCTGTATAGGGGATCAGACCGTGTGGTGTGTATATAAGTGTATCACATTGCTCCATGTCACTAAAACTCACGTTAATGTCTGTTGGAACTGCAGTAGCTATGTTTATAAATCAGACTGGGTGAATAAAATACTTTGATCTTGTTCTAAATCATTTATTCAGTTACACAAAGAGGTGCCAGCAGGTCATGATATAACCTAAAAATCTTTGGCAGTGCACCACCCACCAGCCATGCATTCAACAACACCCCTTAGAACAAAAGTGTTTGGCCACCTGAAATGTTGGGAAGTATGGAGCACACATAACACAAACACGCATTTTGGGAAGTAAGGGATCATTTGACAATAGTAAGGCGTGGCTCCAAGTAGGGTTGCCACCCAGCCGGTATTTTACTGGCAGGCCGGTAAAAAATTGGCTTCTGTCCAAAGTTATGTCTATGGAGAGAATGCCAAGGCCGTTATTTTTTTTAAGAAAAGATGGCAACCCTAGCTCCAAGCCACATCCATCTCCTGCTTGTGTAAAACACATTAACCATACCAAAGTATGTACTGAATTGTGTCTTGTAACAAACAGTGGGCTTAATGTAGAAATGAAAGCTGGTGCAAACCAACTGTACAACAAAGGACACATAAAAATTCATCAAGATCCCACTGATGTAAATGGAGGGAAATATAAAACAACTCTGTTTAGTATAAGTGTTTTAAAGGGATAGTAATGTTTCATAATAAAAGCAGTTCTAATCAATCATCATAGTATTTGGACTTTGGAGAGTGTTATTTCAATTCTGTCAGAGTTGTAGTTCAAGAGTAATTCCTGCCCCTTTTACTGATGTAACACTGCTCAGCCAGAGCAGAAGGGAGGTGCCCAGGTAGATTGCAGAGAGGGACAATCTTCAATTAAGATAAGGGAAAAACCTGAAGAACTTGTCAAGGGGGGCAGGGCTTTCATTGTTCTCATAGGAAGAAGATTGTCCCCTGCTGTTATCTGTCTGGTCTATGGACTGCATTCCACATCTGAGAAGAGATGGCTTACACTAGATAAAAGGGGCGGGAGGGGAACTTTGCTTGTGAATATCTCTCAAACCATAAAGGTTTGAGAGATAAAACATATCGTTCTTCATGTTTTTTTAATGCCTACAAAGTAAAATAAAGATAAAACGAAGTATTACTATCCCTTTAACACAAGATTAAACAGCACAGAACACAAGGGGGGAGGTGCACTAAGATGTGATAAAGTGGAGATAACTTTGCCAGTGATATAATTTCTCTAGTTCTTATCTTATTATATGACCCCTATGCACTAAGACTTCTCCAACTTTGGAGATCTTAGTGCATAGTCTAGAATAGAATAACATAGAAATTGGAGATGTGATATCACTGGAGAAGTCACCTCTGATTTATCTCCTCTTTATCGCACCTTAGTGCATAAGCCCCCAGAAGAAATAGCAGGACAAAGTTCTTACGCATTTCACAGTGCCATAGTGCTAACTCATAGAACACTGGTTTATAAGTGAGCACTAGGGCAGTCTGAAATGCACAAGACACCTGTCTTGGTATTTCATCTAGTTTCCTTTGCATTTTGTATTTTTTTTTTCAACCACGTATACTTTACAGAGCTATTTTATATTTCCCATTGTGATCAGAAACTTCTGTGCCCTTGTTGGTGTGGGTTGAACTTTTAAGAACAGTAATGGATTGTGGCCAAACGTCTGGGACATAAACTTTGCCAGGCAAGACTGAAGTGACCTAGTACCTTTCTTTTTAGAAAATCAACCATGGTTCAATTTATGGAAGAATAAGAATCTCAGTGTGCACCTTTGGAACCATGTGCTACTGTCCAAGTGACAGCATTTACATACCTGAAATATTTACAAGAAAAACAGAAACTGAAGAAAGTAGCCTGGTTATACTTCGATGAGATTATGTTCCTTTCCACTGATTTATCCTATGAGTTTGTCTGGTTACAGACAGACACTTTTATTAATCTGTCCTCCCAGCTGGAGTAAGGACTGAAGAATAGGGATGGTGTCTGCCTTCTTAAACATGAATACAAGGTAGTGTTTAATAAGTTCACTTTGTAGAGAGGAATGGCAGACAGAGACTGTAGACAGTATTTCAAGGGTTCCCTGTTGATCATCTCCTGTTAAGAGGATTAAGCATAATGGTTTTACAGAGCTAGAAAGCATAGCCTGATGAAGGTGAATGATATACTTCAATCAGTGAAGCGGAATACTTTTCCTTCTTCAAAAAAACTGAAAAGAAGTTATAAGGAGATAACAGCCTGTTTCTCATCCCTCTTCGTATTGTGTCATTTAAATGCATGGGTGTACCCAGAATTCGCTGGGGGTATCCAGCTTCAGTGCCCAACATTCTCAGTTTTACAGCATAGAACCTATTTAATTCTGTGGTCATGGCCCTCTGCGAGTTGGCAAGAGGGGCCTCTTGCCCCTCCTACACTAGAACCCCAGATAAGGATAGAGGCTGGGTGGGCTTGTTTGGGGGGCATATTATGCCTTTGCCTCCCCTGGAAACATTTCTGAAGATGTCCATGCCTGTCGTCAGATGATCATGTGGGGGTGAGGCTGATCTGGGTGCAAAATTAAATGTCTGATTTTCCAACAAATAAAATAGTAAGAAAAGGAATATTTCAACAAATCTTAAGAGAATTCTACATTTTTATTTATGTTTTGGGGCCTCTGTTAACAATTCCACAAGGAGTTATTAAACATTCCTTGCTTCATACCATATGAAAGGAGCAGACTATCTAAATCTCCTTTGCCTGCCCTTTGTTTATCTGTTGGTCTACCTGCCATAGACTACTTCAATCCCTAGTGCAAGACTGAGAACAACTCTTTATACATCATGGTATGAACTAAAACTAAGATTTGCTTAAGAAAACTGTCAATCTCCAGCTGTTGGGGATGACATGTTGTAGTCTCAATAGCTGAGAGCCAAAGGTGGCCTAACACTGCTTTAAAGGGATAGTAATACTTCGTTTTAACTTTATTTTATTTTGTAGGCATTAAAAAAACATGAAGAATGATATAAGTCTTATCTCTGAAACCTTTATGGTTTAAGAGATATTCACAAACAAAGTATCCCTTCCCTGTTCAACCAGATCAGAAGGGAGATGCCCAGGTAGACTGCAGAGAGGGACAATCTTCAATTAAGATAATGGAAAAAGCTGAAAAACTTGTCAAGGGGGGAAGGGCTTTCATTGTTTTCATACAAAGAAAATTGTCCCCTTCTGTTATCTGTCCTGTCATACAACCAGATTCACATCTGAGAAGAGATGGCTTACACTAGGAAAAAGGGGCGGGGAGGGGAACTTTGCTTGTGAATATCTCATAAACCATAAAGGTTTGAGAGATAAGACTTATATCATTCTTCATGTTTTTTTAATGCCTACAAAATAAAATGAAGTTAAAACGAAGTATTACTATCCCTTTAAAACTACATGCAGTTGGTTTGGTATCCAATGTACCTCTTGTTTGCTTGAAAAGTCTCCAGCTCATTGTGTTAGAGGCCTGTTTAGCAAGAACCAGAAGTACTCCAAGATATCTTCAAACTTCCCCAACTATACAGATTTTTAGGATATCTTCATGTGCAACAGCACATGTGGACAGTTTAGAATGACTGTACCACTTATTGACATACTCTCAACTGTCCCTCTTTAGGAGGGACAGTCTCTGTTTGAGACCCAAATTCCTCTGTATCTTTTTCCCACCCTGGTGTCCCTGTGTTTGGGAGATCAGACTAATATATATATATATATATATATATATATATATATGTGTATCACATTGCTCCACAGCAATAAAACTCACATAACCGTTTGTTTAAACTTCAGTATATGCATTTATAAATGAGTTTGGGTAAATTAAATAATGGTCTTGCTTGCCATTTGAAATGTTAGGAGGTATGGACTGCTACACTTGCGCTTATGCAAGGTGATCGTGAAAATCTGCACAGCTGTGGAGTGATGGAAACCTCTGTAGCATTTATCTTCCCCCCTCACACAAGGCCAAGTTAAAGGTGCTGACCACAAGGTCAGTTCAATGCCAACTGGAGGAGCCAGCCTGCACCCCAAATAACTGCTTAGGGGATATCTACCACCTACTGGGTCCAAGTGAGGGTGACAGAAAAGATACAGGTGATACTTGCAGTACCAGTTGTATATTGCTGTACAGGAGCAGGAAACTCAGAAGGACTGGACTCACCTACTCCAGATTTAAAAGTACGACTATTAGTCGAAGAAGTGGAAGTTTAACTAGAGGGGTTGGAATCCAACAGGGAGTCTAACTGCAGTACAGAAATAGGAACGACAGAAAGTCGAACTGGTCTTACTCTCACTGCTCCGATGAACAGTGAAGGCAGATGAGTTGAATGAGTCGAACAGCTGGTTGTATAAGTTGCTTTGTCGAGTAGTGAGACTAGCAGGGTCGGTAACAGGTGAGCAACGTAGTACATAAGCAGTAAGAAAGAGAACAGTCTAGCAGGAGAGCCAGGGTCAGAAATGGAGAATCAATCAAATCAAGGTACAGTACAAAGTTGAAGACCAAGAGAGTAGTGAGGAAACAAGGCCACGGTCGAGTCATGGGATACACCCACTGGAGGAAGGGCAAGGGAACAGAACTAGGAATCACAAATATCGCACTAGAGTGCTTTGATCTCGTGCCAGCACTGAGGATATGGCACTTGATAAAGGCTCAAGACCGAGCACAAAACCAGGGCAGAAAACAAGGATCTGGCAAACAGAAAGAACCAAGACAAAAAAACAGGCAAGGTTGTGGAGGGCCAGTTCGTATACGCTACTATTTACACCTGCCTAGAGAAAGGTTGAGGAAATGCCGTGCACTGTCCTCACACCCGGTTTTGTGAAGGTTGAGAAGGGCCCATACGTATACGCTACAAGTTTACACCTGCCTAGTGAAAGGTTGAGGAAGTGTTGCGCACTGTCCTCACACCTGGACTCATGAAGGTGGTGGAGGTATAGTCGCTACTTGGTGGTGCTCCAGCGTTCTGGAGTTTCTCGCTCCTGTTGCCAGCTCCAGCGTTCTGGAGTTCTCGCTCCTGTTGCCTTTGGATTTACCCTAGCATTAGGGCACAGACGTGGTACCATCTCACACCCACCTAGTGAAGGGTGAAGGAAGTGTCGTGCACTGTCCTTACCTGGCCTTGTGAAAGTGGAGAGGTACATTGTTGCTACTATTATATTTTCAATAAAATCTATTTTATTTTATCTGTACTTGTCAGTGTCTTTAGTTCTCAAGTCACTCCGTGATAATACTGTCACATTGCTGTGTAGTGCAGTGTGTGATAAGGTGTATATACTGTGATATTACTGTCTAGTACAGTGTGTGACAAGGTATGTATTCTGTGACATTTCAGTGTAGTACAGTCTGCGATAAACTGTATTATATACGGTGACATTACTGTCTAGTAGAGTATGTGACAAGGTATATATACTGTAACATTTTACTGTGTAGAACAGTCTGTGACAAGGTTATATACTGGGACATTACTGTGTAGTACATTCTGTGATAAGGTGTATATACTGTGACATTACTGTGTAGTGCAGTGTGTGATAAGGTGTATACACTGTGACATTACTGTGTAGTGCAGTGTGTGATAAGGTGTATACACTGTGACATTACTGTGTAGTACATTCTGTGATAAGGTGTATATACTGTGACATTACCGTGTAGTGCAGTGTGTGATAAGGTGTATACACTGTGACATTACTGTGTAGTGCAGTGTGTGATAAGGTGTATACACTGTGACATTACTGTGTAGTGCAGTGTGTGATAAGGTGTATACACTGTGACATTACTGTGTAGTACATTCTGTGATAAGATGTATATACTGTGATATTACTGTATAGCACAGTCTGTGACAAAGTGTATATACTTTGACATTGCTGTGTAGTACAGTCTGTGATAAAGTGTGTTATATACTGTGACATTACTGTCTAGTACAGTCTGTGACAAGGTGTATATATACTGTAACATTACTGTATAGTACAGTCTGTGACAAGGTGTATATACTGTGACATTACTGTGTAGTGCAGTCTGTGACAAGGTGTGTATTCCTTTATAGTGTCATACAGTCCAATACACTAAGGCCGATGTACTAAGTAGAACTGGCGTGACCCGGAATTGTACCAGTTGTTCTTTGTACATAAGCTTCAGTGTCTGTATCTTTTTAGTGTTTAGACCTTGGTGGTAATCTAGATAAAGTGCAGTTTGTGCACTAAAGTCCAATGATGTCAGAGAGGAGCCACAGGGCCATACCCATACAGCTTTACTGGAACCGAAAAGTACTCTGCCACTCTTATCTAAGCAGTGTCCATGACTATCAGAGAGGAAATGTGGTCATTATACTAGTAAATCCTGAAAGAGAAGCTATGAAGCGGGCGACTTGAGGTCACGGGATAAAGGAGGGGCGGAGGGGAAGGGGGGTAGTGTAATGCTACATACCTTACAATTGAATTGTAACTAGATGATACCACAGCTTACTATTTAAATGGGGCTACCTAAGTGATACAACGGAGCTCATAACTGAAATGGAGATACACCAGTATTGTTGGTCCAGTTCATCTGTAAGCTGTGCCATATCACTTGGGTTGCTCTATTTCAATTGTAAGCTTTGTGGTATCAGTAGTTTTTCTATTTATATTACAAGCTCTGTGGTACCACTAGTTTAGGCCCATTTCAGTCATAGCTCTATGGTATCACTTGAGTCGCCCCATTTTAATTGTAAGTTCTGTGGTATCTCTTGGATTACTCCATTTCAATTGTAAGCTCTATGGTATAACTTGGGTTGCTCCATTTCAGATGTGAACTCTGACGTATCACTTGGGTTTCCCTATTTCATTTGTAAGGCCTGCATAATCGCTAGTGTCTCTATTTCACTTTTAAACTCTGTGGTACCACTAGTGTAGCCTCATTTCAATTGTAAGCTCTGTAGTATCACTACTCCAGCTACATTTCAGTTGTAAGATCTGTGGTATTTCAATTGAACTGGAGTGACACAAGTGATAATACAGAGCTTACAGTTGAAATGGAGCTACACTGGAATTGTAGCTCAATTTCAATTGTAATCTCAGTGGTATCAGCTCCATTTCAGTTCTAAGCTCTGTGATATCATTTTACTTCACAACATTAATGCCAGTTATAACATTAGCAAAATAACCATAGAAATCTATATGTACATATAAATAAAGTCACAGTACATTGGATTTATTATGACAGTTAACGAGCATGTTGAAACTTTAAACTAATTATCAATATTACTATTACATTTTTAAGAAGCACCAACAGATTTCTCAGTGCTGTAAAACAGATTGTCAAGACAATAAAATGCTGTTCAAGTGGGATACAATGGATACATATATATTTGCAATCAAGATTAAAATACATTAGAGACAGAAATATATAAGCGCCCAGTTGGCTAGTTTACAGTTTACAAGGAAATGGCGCTGTTGTATGTGCTTTGGAGTCAGGAAGTTGGGTTCAGTTCTCCCTCTACTGTTTAGAACTCTGAGGTCATACATCACTCAGTTTATGTGATGTCATACATTGTGACACATGAGGCGAGAGGATTTTAATCACCGTGTTAAAATTAAGAATGGATTAGGGGATTAACCAGAGGTTTTTTTTGTGAATTACGGTTATCCATTAAGTTATATCTGCCTACTTACTGAGTACTTTCGAAAAGCTTATGAAGCACATTTGAAGAGCCAGGTAAACCTTTTCTTAAGCTCTTCTTAGCAATTAGCAGGTTTTTAGCGAGGTTCTTATGTGATTAGGGGGAGCTTAGCGTTCAAGTTAGCTATTATTTATTTAATTCCTTCTAACAACAGGCCCATCAGTCAGTTAAGGAGATAAAAACCATTGGCCAGATGCACAATGTTAAGAGACACAGTTGTGGAACAAACCACCTCTAACATATGGGGCAAATGCAGAAAGTTCTGAAGTTCCCATTGGCTTTGATACTCTTTGAATATCAAAGAGGCATGCAATGACTTTCTTTCTAGAGAAGACACGGACAAAGCAAACAGGCTCTGAGTGTTGTAGCAAGTCAATATTCTTGGATTATAGTGTCCAACCCTCTCCCATAGACAATATTCACATTTGGTTAAAGGAATAGTAATGTTTCATAATAAAAGCAGCTATAATTAATCATCATAGTATTTGGACCTTGGAGAGTGTAATTTTAATTCTATCAGAGTTGTAGTTCAAGAATAATTCAATGATAAAGTATCCCCCTCCCACCCCTTTTACTGATGTAACACTGCTCAGCCAGAGCAGAAGGGAGGTGCCCAGGTAGATTGCAGAGAGGGACAATCTTCAATTAAGATAAGGGAAAAACCTGAAAAACTTGTCAAGGGGGGCAGGGCTTTCATTGTTCTTATAGGAAGAAGATTTTCCCCTTCTGTTATCTGTCTGGTCTATGGACTGGATTCCACATCTGAGAAGAGATGGCTTACACTAGGTATAAGGGGTGGGAGGGGAAACTTTGCTTGTGAATATCTCTCATAAAGTTTTGAGAAATAAGACTTATATTGTTCTTCATGTTTTTTTTAATGCCTACAAAATAAAATAAAGATAAAACGAAGTATTACTATCCCTTTAAGGCTGTCCTAGCCTCTAGAAATATTAGCATACACTGGAAAAACATCCTAGGCTGGTTGTCTTTATCCCATTCTTTAAAGGGATAGTAATGTTTCACAATAAAAGCAGTTCCAATTAACCTTCATAGTATTTGGGCCATGGAGAGTGTTATTTCAATACTGTCAGAGTTGTAATTCAAGAGTAATTGAATGATAAAGTATCCTCTCCTGCCCTTTTTACTGATGTAACACTGCTCACCTGTCCGGATGGATCGTAGAGAGGGGCAATCTTCAGTAAGCATATGGAAAAACCCGAAAAACCTGTCAAGGGGGTGGGGTTTTCATTGTTTTCACAGTAAGAAAATTGTCATTTGCTGTGAGCTGTTCAGTCAAGAGACCAGATTCCTCATCTGAGGGGAGGCGGCTTACACTAGGTAAAAGGGGCGGGAGGGGGATACTTTATCATTCAATTACTCTTGAACTACAACTCTGACAGTAATTAAATAAAACTCTCCATGACCCAAATACAGTGAAGATTAATTGGAGCTGCTGTTTTTTGTGATAGTAATACTTAAAATGTAAAAAAAAAATATGTTGTAGGGTTTATCCCCCTACGTAAAACAAGAGTACTCCCACTGCCGAAAGGTGTTTCAGTCAAAAGTTATTAATTTTCAAAGTTGAATTATTTAGGTGCAGTATCACACTGGCCTGAAATTGTACAGTGGCACTGTTGCTACACGATCCTATGGAGATTTATGGTCCCGGGACCAGAGCTGTCCATAGGATCGTGTAGCAACAGCGCCACTGTACAATTTCAGGCAACTGTGATATTGCACCTAAAAAATTCAACTTTGAAAATTATAACTTTTGAATGAAACACCTTTCAGCAGTAGGAGTACTCTTGTTTTACTCAGGGGAATAAACCCTGCAACATATTTTTATTTACATTTTAAGTATTACTATCCCTTTAAGGCTTTCCGCCTCTAGAAATCTTAGCATACACTGGAAATATCACCCTTGGTTGTTGGCCTTTCTCCTATTCTTTAAGTTCTTATTCCTTGAACCAATGACTCCAAACCCACTTCTTCAGAAGTAGCATATATTGTAATTTTCTACCTCCGTTTGTCGTCAGCTAGCTGGTGCATATAGGGAGGGGGGTGGGAGAGGTTTTGAACTAAGTAGTAAATCAGGGAAAGAAAAAATATGAATAAGGGGTGGCAAAACGGGCTGCATTCTATGACTATAAAGCCCAGAGAGCCGTCTGGGTATAGATAAAGATTCCCAAGGAGACTATCTTTTTGTTTTAATAGAAAAGTGGTAAAAATGATCAGTCCAAGGGTCAGCATAAAAAATGGATGAATACATTTAATAACAAAATACTTAAATAATAAAAAATATTATAAAAAATAAAAAGGGCAATACACTGATAAAAAAGTAAGTCTAAAAAAAATAAAAATAAAATAAAATCAACAAGTATTATCCACTCAATAGATATACATGCAGCACACTCAGTGTGTTTCGTGGCTTAATTTCAAGCACTTCATCTGGACTAAAAGGATGAAGTGGAATAAAATAAAATGAATCCACAGAACTATGTGACACAATCTCTGCAACACTGTAGAGACAGGCTTTTCTACATAGTTTCACTATCTTTTTTACATTGCATCACTAATCTCATTTCCTGCTTTCACAGTCCCTGTCAAAGAACTCACTGGAAACACATATTCAAGGAGCTCAATGTCAGTAAAGTTCAGAAATAGGTGAAGATTAATACCTTAGATGCTGGAGGTGTCTCCATGGATAACATGGGAGTATACAGGCATCTGAGAGCAGGTACCCCTTGGCAGTTAAAGGGTTAACTTTGGACCCTAGCATACATTATGTACAAACTGGATGCAGTTAATTTTCCTTATATCTGCTAAAGGGATTGCAATAAAGGAACTAATCCATTGGAATAAGTGGCTCTTAAGTTGTTTAATTTAAGTACGTACCCAGGCAGGTGTCCTTTATACAGTAGTCTGTTATCTCCTTTACATGTTATTATTTTGCATGTAAACTCTGCTGTGGTCTTTAACTGACTGGTTACTGCTGTGGTCTTTAACTGACTGGTTACAGTTTATTATCTTAAGAATGTAAGAAACGTCCTTTAGAATCATGGGCGGGGCACTCTCTAGGGAACTATCCAATCGGTCCATGATTTTAACCCCTTCACGTCTGATGACATACCCGGATCGTCACGCTGGTCCGGCACTTAAGGACCAGTGACGGTCTTGGTACGTTATGGAGTTCATGGCTCCCGGTGCGGCTGCACGCCACTCCGGACACCCTGAACCGGAAGGAATAATAAAAAAAAAGCCCCGTGGTCACCAACTGCCGGCCGTGCATGCACAAGCCAGTCGTGAAGGGGTTAAAGGGCAGGGCTCTCTCCATATACGATTCTAAAAGGTAGATCTTGTTCTATGGCTCTAGCCAGCCCTGCTATTGATCCTAAAGGGTGGCTCTCGCTCTATGGCTCTGTAGTAACCGGGGGGGAGGGGGATTGAGGGGGATACATCCCCCCCCAGGAAATCATGCGAGGGACAGATAATGTAGAAATCCCAGGCGCTAGGCACACCGGCCTGGGGGGCGCAGGCTCTGGGTGACTGGCAAGAGGGGAGCGCACTGCACAGCGCTCCCTGCTGCTGGTCACCTCCTTGTGGCCAAGCAGAGCGGACCGCGGGTAGAGGAGCTTCTGTATCCTCTACCCCGGTCTGACATGAAGCTGCTCGCTGAGCGCAACAAGAAACTTCTTGTCAGACCGGGTAGAGGATCAGAAGCTCCTCTACCACGGTCCGCTTGGCCACGCTACAAAGAAGGTACAGAGGGGCTGGGGGGACAAAGTGATACACAGGCGGCTGGGGGGGCAGTAAAAATTATATCCCCTCAAGATTTGTGGGGGTTCCTATGCCTCTCCTTCCTCTATGACTCTAGCTTGCCCTGCACATGATTCTAATGGGCATATTTATCTCTTTGGCTCTAGCCGATCTCATCTACGATTCTACAGGGCAGAGCTTCCTCTATGGCTCTAACTTGCCCTGATCATGATTTTAAAGGGCAGGGCTCTCTCTATACCTCTAGACAGCCCTACCTATGATTCTACAGGGCCTTCTATACATTTTCAAGGTAGAAAATGTCCCAGTTCAATTATAGACTACATTGAGTTTACATGCAAAAAGACAGATGAAATATTTGTATACTCCTCTGGTCCTTAAAGGGATAGTAATACTTCGTTTTAACTTTATTTTATTTTGTAGGCATTAAAAAATCATGAAGAATGATATGTCTTATCTCTCAAACCTTTATGGTTTATGAGATATTCACAAGCAAAGTTCCCCTCCCCGCCCCTTTTACCTAGTGTAAGCCATCTCTTCTTAGATGTGAATCTGGTTGTATGACAGGACAGATAACAGAAGGGGACAATTTTCTTTGTATGAAAACAATGAAAGCCCTTCCCCCCCTTGACAAGCTTTTCAGCTTTTTCCATTATCTTAATTGGAGATTGTCCCTCTCTGCAGTCTACCTGGGCACCTCCCTTCTGATCTGGTTGAACAGGGGGGGATACTTTGTTTGTGAATATCTCTTAAACCATAAAGGTTTGAGAGATAAGACTTATATAATTCTTCATGTTTTTTTAATGCCTACAAAATAAAATAAAGTTAAAACGAAGTATTACTATCCCTTTAAAGTGATAGTAATACTTAAAATGTAAAATAAAATATGTTGTAGGGTTTATCCCTCTGAGTAAAACAAGGGAACTCCCACTGCTGAAAGATGTTTTATTCAAAAGTTATTACAGCTCAAATTTGAATTTTTTAGGTGCAATATCACGGTGGCCTGAAATTGGTACAGTGGAGGTGTTGCTACACCATCCTATGGACAGATCTGGTCCCAGGACCATAAATCTCCATAGGATGGTGTAGCAACATCAGGCCACTGTGATATTGCACCTAAAAAATTCAACTTTGAGCTGTAATAACTTTTGAATAAAACACCTTTCAGCAGTGGGAGTACCCTGGTTTTACGGAGGGGGATAAACCCTACAACATTTTTTTTTACATTTTAAGTATTACCATCCCTTTAAAGGGATAAACAAATTCAGAGCCACTTATTCCAAGGATAAAATACCCATTTAGGACATTGTTTTCATACAGTTGTGTACCAAAATGTAGTACTACATCTGTTCATAAGCACAGATGCTTAATTAGGGAAAGTGAACATAAACTATTCGTACCACCATGTTGTATCTTCCTTAAAATGTTTTAGCCATATCTCAGGGTGAAAGGTCAAATTCACAGGGTACAGAATCCATGGTCACCTGCGATAAACACTGACCTAACTGGCTTCTGCTGAATCCTCTGATTTGCTGCTATTTGAGCCAGAGAGGAAAGTCCATCTTCTCTCCTTTGTAACAGTCAGGGATATCATTAATCCTTTGAATGCCAGAGGGGTACGCAAAGCATTGCTTTGCAGTGCATTGCATACACCTCTGTTGCTCAAATGGTTAATTCTCCGAGTATCAGAGAGGCATCCAGTTCATTGAGTTGCAATGTCTTGGATACCTCTCTAACTCTCAGAGAGTTAAGTGATGGGGTCATATGCACAAAGTACAAGTGGAGTCATTCTTTGGCAATCCATCTTCACTATAAGAAACAAGTAAAATTCCCCAAATTCCTACTCATTTAGGTGTGCGACGCAATGTGATGGAGACAACACTAGCATTCAAAGGTTAAAAAAAAAAATGTAACCCTTTGAGTGCCAGAGGCATATGGAATACATTGCAAAGCAATGAGTTGCATACCCCTCTGGGACACAAAGGGTTAAAGCTATTGGAATTTTTTGGGTGTTTTATTGGTTCCCTGTGCGGTAGTTGGTTCACCCCAGAATTATTAAATTTGTGCCTTGTGCACAGTGTCAGATTTACAGCTGAAGCAATCTTAGGCAAGGCACTCTTAGCCCCGCCCTCACAGTCACTTGACTCTTCCTCTAGCCCCATTCACTGATTGATAACGCAACAAATACAGTTAGCCTGTTGCATACAAGCACACAAAAACTGGTATCTCTTGACTGCTAGAGAGGTCTAATGCATAGCAAAACTTTGTATATTATGCAGCCAATAATGGCTAGTGAAAGAGAATGGTACATAAACTGGATTTCATAAACCAAGAACAGGTGAATGGGACAGAGATATTGGGGTTGCTGTGACAACACCCCATATTGACAATATAGGAGTGACCAAGACAGATGAGGTTACCTACTTTGCGTAATGGGAAATCTGAACTATTTGTTGTACATATGACCCTTTGGATGGTAAGGGTTACTTGGGAACTGGTTGATGCGCTACTGTGACGAAATGAGGAGTGAAACATACTGCCAAAAATCTACATACAGAATTATAAATAATGGATTAAAGCACACATAATTATATCATGGGAACTACAAAACCAGGGGGGAGATTCATTTATCGGTGATAAAGAGGTGATAGAGTGGAGATAACTTCTCCAGTGATATCACTTCTCCAATTCCTATGTTATTCTATGGATCCTATGCACTAAGATTTCTTCAACGTTGGAGATCTTAGTATATAGGATCCATAGAATAACATAGGAACTGGAGAAGTAATATCACTGGAGAAGTCATCTCCACTTTATCTCCACTTTATCACCTCTCAGTGACTCTCTCCCCATGTGTATCACACATGGGGTGCCAATAACTCCACAAGGTATTACATATAAAGAACAAGAGCATATATAGCGGATCTAATACTTGACACTCTATTGTCTCCAAAAAGTTCACTGACAATGAAGCAGAAAAAATATTATACATTTATTGTAAACAATATCAATAAATAACATCCGCTGGCAATCCAAATCAGACCCCATGCCAAAAATCTACAGACTCAGGGCTGGTGCCCTTACCTCCACCCATGGCCACACCTCCATTCCTCATATGGTCCCACCCCATTCCTCACATGGCCTCACCTTCAGCCCATCCACTGTTTACTAGCACAGAAAACTCCCTTGGCCTAAAATAAGCAAGAATGATAAAGCTTTAACCCCCCTGGTTACTAAACTGATTTCTAGCCACCGTGGAGTTAAATAATAGCCTGTAAATGGATATCAAACTGGTTCAGGGACACTGAGATTGCCCTGGCCACACCCACAGTTTAGTAGGTAGTTCCATACTATGCCTATTGGATAAACCAGCTCTGTATATTCTGGTGAATTTTAACTGTTAATATTTCAAGTCAGCTTATTTTTTAAAGTTTTTCGTGTATGTCCATGACCTCACTACCCCAGGAAACAGTTCCCTTTTGCAGCTCCCAACCTTCAAATGTATTGTACTTCTCCCTGTGACCTTGGCGTCCCTTCTAGGCTGATCCTGTGACAACGAGAGCCGGGCGCCAGTTGGATTTAATATCTAGTTGACATGAAGGAGAAAAAAAAAAGCAAGCAGATAAGGAAAGCTTAACAGGGTATGTGAGTAAAGCTACACCTCATTGGGACTGATGAGGGGCAGTCCACCTTGCAGCCCAGCCGAAAACTCTCAGTTCAACAAAAGACAAATAGGATTGTGAAATCTGACATCAGATAACAACTACTTGGCCAACTCTGTCCACCCCTTTCGGTATTATTAAAGGAGCAGTAAATGTTAATTGTCATGAAAAAAACATCATAGGACATTTTTCCTGCTGAGTAGAAAAAAGGTACCCCAAGATTTTTCATTGAAAACATATTGGAACTCAAACGTGTTATTTTTTTAATCAATTAGTGATTGTGCCAAACGGTGTCCAAAATGCAAACTTTTTTTTTATAATGCATTTTATTGGAGTCATAGACTACAACAATAGGCTGACCAGACCTCACCTTTAACTGGAGACACATAGGAAATAGGCATATTTCAGGAGTGCACCAAAGTCAAAGCAGCCCTGCAGTATGCATTTTTCATATGAGTCCCCAGTTAAAGGTGAGGTCTGGTCACCCTATACAACAAGTGATTGGAACATCAACATGTAGTGTCCACAAGAGAAAATTGCAGTTTAATGCAAAAGACAAGTTTAAGCTGAAATACCTTTTGAATGGAAAGCCTCCTAACAATGGTAGTGTCCTTCTTTTAACCCCTTAGTGACAAATGACTTACCAGGTAAGTCATGAAAAAATTTCAGTTAGTGACAGACGACTTACCTGGTAAGTCCAGGAAGTCATTCACTATAATGGAAAAAAAAAAAACCATTGTCATTAAGTGCCGGCCACGTGCGCATGCGGCCGGTCACTAAGGGGTTAAAAAGCAGGAAAAGCCCTATACCAGTGGTTCTCAACCCGTGCCCTCAGTGGCTACTAACAGGCCAGGATTTTAGAACTTCCTTTTAAGAGCACAGCTGAGTTAATCAATATGACTGAGCCTCTGATCAGCGCACTTGTGTTCTAACAGGGAAATTCCTATGTCCTGGCCTGTTAGTGGCCGCTGAGGGCATGAGTTGAGAACCTATGCCATATATACTTGTAATAAAAAAAGGTTTACTGCTTCTTTAAATTGGACCCCTCATCTTAAGAAAAATTTAGTTATTTTTTACAAAAAGACAAAAACTATATTTTATATTAGCCCTTTATTTGTTATACAAAGCTTTTTTGTGAAATTAACCCTTTGAGTGACAGAGGGGGTGCGCGGAGCATTGTGAAGGAATGCTTTGTGCATCCCTCTGGCATTCAAAGGGTTAACCTACATGTATATTTTCTGGTGGCATGCACTGTGCTACTAATAAATCTAGACAGAGTCCCCACAGTGGGAGCATTTCTAATATCAGAGTGAGCAGGGGAGGGCTGGCCTGGCGGGCAGGGGGGCAATTGCCCCCTGGGCTGGTCATATGTCTGGGCTGGTAGGCCACTGCACCTTACTAAATCTCCCACTTGCTGCTGTAAATGGAGCTACACTAGTGATACCACAGAGCTTACAATTGAAATGGAGCTACACTAGTGATACCACAGAGCTTACAATTGAAATGGAGTTACACTAGTGATACCACAGAGCTTACAATTGAAATGGAGCTACACTAGTGATACCACAGAGCTTACAATTGAAATGGAGCTACATAAATAATAGCACAGAGGTACAATCCAAATGGAATTAAACTAGTAGTATAAACCATTTCCCTTGTAAGCTCTATAGTATCACTAGGTAAGCTTTTCTTAAATTGTAAGCTTTGTAGTAGCGCACGAGTGTAGCCCCATTTCAACTGTAAGCTATGTGGTATCACTTGCCTTACTTCACAACATTAATGCCAATCTTGAAATCAACAAAAGGGGTTTGGCTGGAACAGTGGGGTCAAACGATAATAGAAATGGGCCACTTGAATGTATTTGCCCCCTGGGCCACAAGTTCCCAGCCCTCCCCTGAGAGAGAGTAATAAGTTTGGCCTTAAAGGGATAGTAATACTTCGTTTTATCTTTATTTTGTTTTGTAGGCATTAAAAAAACATGAAGAACGATATAAGTCTTATCTCTCAAACCTTTATGGTTTAAGAGATATTCACAAGCAAAATATCCCCCCCGTTCAGCCACATCAGAAGGGAGGTGCCCAGGTAGACTGCAGAGAGGGACAATCTTCAATTAAGATAAGGGAGAACCTGAAAAATTTGTCAAGGGGGGCAGGGCTTTCATTGTTCTCATAGGAAGAAGATTGTCCCCTGCTGTTATCTGTCTGGTCTATGGACTGCATTCCACATCTGAGAAGAGATGGCTTACACTAGGTAAAAGGGGCGGGAGGGGAAACTGTGCTTGTGAATATCTCTCAAACCATAAAGGTTTGAGAGATAAGACATATCATTCTTCATGTTTTTTTAATGCCTACAAAATAAAATAAAGTTAAAACGAAGTATTACTATCCCTTTAAACATAGATAATTAGCATATTGTACATGGAATTTGCATAAAGTGACATACTGTGCCACCAAAATATAAAGGTTAATTTCTCAGAATCTATTTATTTTACACAAATTAGGCTATTATAACAGATTGTAATTCTCTATAATGCAAACTAAACTTACAGTGACACATCCACTTTGATCCTTTAAAGTGATAGTAATGTCTCTATTAAATTGCAGCTCTGAGTCTTCTATATGGTTTTAATAACATATAGTGCTATGTTTAATTACTTACAGTTCAAAAGATATTCAGGCTAAAAGGATCCCCCACCCACCTCCACTGGCTGCCTCCCCGTAGAGCTGTAATCTGGTCGTGGGACTGGACGGATGCAGTGAGGGACAATCTTCGCACAGTATGTATAAGGAAAACGCTGCCCCCTTGATGAGGGAGGGCAGGATTTTCCTTTGCTTACTGAAGATTGTCCCCTTGCCATTTTCTATTTGGTCTAAGCTTAGGCTGACCATACCTCACCTTTAACCCCTTCCCGACAATGGACTTACCTGGTATGTCCCGCAAAAACTGTCACTTAGTGACAATGAATGTACCAGATATGTCCCGGAACTCCGGGTCCCAGCGCGGCTGCACGCCGTTTGGGGACTCCGGAATCATTTGGCAAAAAAAAAAAAAGATAGCCGGGCGTTAAGTGACGGCCGCGTGCGCACGTGGCCTGTCACTAAGGGGTTAAAGGGATAGTAATACTTGTTAATTACTAATCCCCATATTGTAGCTTTGTTAAAAAGAAACTTATTGTACCCAGTGTCATCTCTCAAACCCTTATGCATTGAGAGTTGATAGCGCTCAAAGTTCTCCCCTCCTTCCCCCTTCCCTGACTGAACGCTGATTGCAAGGGAAGATGTCGTACGACAGTCTTATGTGCATCAGGCGGCTCTGCAGCTGAGCCGAGATCGCGTTTATAAAAAATAATTCTTTCACTGAAACAGTCTTCTACGTGTGTTTGGTTTGCAAGCACACGTAGAAGACCGTTTTAGTGAAAGATTTCTTTTTTATAAATGAGATCTCTGCAATGCTGCAGAGCCGCCTGATGCAAGTAATACCGGATATCCCTGCAGTCAGCATTCAGTCAGGGAAGGGGGAGGGAGGGGGGGGGGACTTTGAGCGCTATCATCTCTCAAACCATAAGGGTTTGAGAGATGACACTGGGGGCAATAATAGACTGACCAGATCTCACCTTTAACCGGGGACACATAGGAAATAGCCATTTTGCAGTACTTCACTGAAATCAAAGCAGTCCTGCAGTATGCATTTTTCCTATGCGTACCCGGTTAAAGGTGAGGTCTGGTCAGCCTAGGCAATAAGTTTCTTTTTAACAAAGCTACAATATGGGGATAAGTAATTTGCAAGTATTACTATCCCTTTAAAAAGGGATACGCATGAAAAATGCATTCTACAGGGTTGCTTTGATTTTGGTGCACTCCTGAAATATGCCTATTTCCTATGTGTCCCTTTTTAAAGTTGAGGTATGGTCAGCCTAACTAAGCTTAGAAGAAGCGTGACTCAGGGAAAGGGATTGGAGAGGGATCCATTCAGCTTGAATGTATTTTGAACTAAAGAACTGTAAGTAATAAAACATATATAAAAAGCTTAAGGAAGAGCTGCAATTTAATAGAGACATTACCATCCCTTTAAGTGCAAGAAGGGTGAGCAGTGTATTGCTTCTCAATGCATTGCATGTCTCTCTGACACTCAAAAGGATTAATCCAGTGTTTCCCAACCCTATCCTCTTGGTCATCTAACAGGCCATGTCTGTGATTTCCTTGTTTGAGTACAGGTGAGTTAAGTGACTGGGCCTCTGATTAACTCACCTGTACTCCAGAAATCCTAAAGACAAGGCTTTTTAGGATCCCCAAATGATAGGGCTGGGAACCCCTGGATTAAACTAACTGCTCTATTCAATGCTGTTGTTTTTGCATATTTAACCCCTTAAGGACCACTGACATCGCAGGACCGTCACGCCGGTCCGGCACTTAAGGACCAGTGACGGTCCTGGTACATAGCATACTTTTACTCACCGCGCTCCTGCAGGATCGCGGTGAGTAATAGCAGGAACTGAAATTGATTGCTCCAAGACCGGAGCGATCTCTTTCTGTCCATCGTTCGGCATGCCGGCACACGTGATCATTCACGTGGGATGGCACATCAAACCTTCCTATCTGGTCCTTAAAGGACCACACACCCTGGGACCGCTGGTCCTTAAGGGGTTAAGCCACTTTCTTATTGGCATTAGCAATGCTGCAAAGCTGCATTGGATCTTTCACTGTTCCTATTGTGCTTTTCACACAGGTGATTATAACTTTGCATGAACTAACCAAAGTTCAGCATGTTGCAGCTTACCTGTGTTTCCTTAGGAATGCAGTAAAGATTCAGTGAGGAAGGGCTGTGCAGTGACCTATAGGTAGGCTGACCAGACTTCACCTTTAACCGGGGAAGCATAGGAAACGGGAATATTTCAGGAATGCACTAAAATCAAAGCAGCCCTGCAGAATGCATTTTTCATATGTGTCCCCGGTTAAAGGTGAGGTCTGGTCACCCTACCGATGGAGCCACTTTAATACTGGTAGCACTGGTCAGTGAATGGCTGACTTGCATGGGTGCCAGTCAGTAATATTGAGTGGCTTTTGCTTAGGATGGCCATAACTCACACTTCTCCTGCAGTAATAAGTGAGTTTAACCCTTGAAGTGCCAGAGGGCACTCTGGCACTCAAAGGGTTAACAAAAGGAGCTACAGATCCATTATACAATCAGAGGCATAACTAGAAGCCACCTGGCCCTGGTGCAAGAATTAACATGCCCCCCCCAACGGCACTGCCCGCCCTCAATCACATTGGCCACCCACTGGCCATCTCCACTGGCCACCTCCACATTGTCCCCAATCTCCACATTGACTCTACATTGCCCCCATCTCCACATTGCCACCACATTGCCCCCATCTCCACATTGCCCATTGCCTACCTCCCTGATGGTCCACTGGTGTGGCAGGAGAGGTCTGTGCCTCCTTCTGTACAGACCTCTATGCAGATGGAGCTCCTGTGTGGTCCTCTCATAATGCAGAGCCCTGGGAGACTATGCAATCTCTCAGCGCTCTGCATTACTACAGTGCAGAAGGAGATCAGCTAGCAGAATGTTGTGGGCGCCAGGCGGTGGGGTCTTGGGGGGAGACCGGGCCCCCGGCGTGACAGGCCCGGTTGCAGGTGCGACCCCCTACTGTTACGCCACTGTATAACATGCTGTAATAGCATCCCCTCCCCAATATATAACTATTAAAAACAAAGTATCTATAAGGGAGATTCACTAAAAGGTAATAAAGTGGAGATGACTTCTCCAGTGATACCACTTCTCCAGTTCCTATGTTATTCTATGAAGCCTATTCACTAAGATCTCCAAAGTTGAAGAAATCTTAGTGCATAGGCTCCATAGAATAACATAGGAACTGGAGAAGTGATAAACCGGAGAAGACATCTCCGCTTTTATCACCTCTTTATCACCGCTTAGTGAATCTCCCCCCATGTATTCTATCTATTAAAGGCCAGATACACACACTCAGGAAAGGTGTGTACAGTGGTGGCCATAGATATTATAATGAGATTTTCTTTACATAATATTTTTCTGTCTTGTAAATAAAATCTCATTACAGGGCATATCTGTGATCAGTCCTGTGCCTGAGTTTCTTTCTGTTACCTGTACTATAAAACTGGTAGCACTCCCCTTACCTTCAGTGCCAAGACAAAGGTACACAATTCTCTTACTGTTTATAAGGTACAAAAGCTCCAAAAATGTGCTGTAGCTGCTATAAAAGGGGCTTTTGGTGTGTATGCAACAGTTCAGTGCCGATGTGAAAGAAGCCTTAAAGGGATAGTAATACTTTATTATTACTATCCCCCATAGTGTAGATATTAGCAAAATAATTTAATATCCCCCAGGTTCATCTCTCAAACCTTTATGGTTTGAGAGATAACCGAAGGCAAAGTTTCCCCCTTCCCTGAAGTCAGAGTTGTACAGACTGCAGGGATATCTGGTCTGATTTTCATCAGGCGGCTCTGCAGCAGAGCCGCAATCGCGTTAGTTAAAAATAATTATTTCAATGAAACAGTCTTCTATCTGTGCTTGGTTTGCAAGCACATGTAGAAGACCGTTTCAGTGAAATTTTTTTTTTTTTTTTACTAACTCGATCTCAGCTCAGCTGCAGAGCCGGCTGATGAAAAATAAAACCGGATAGGGGGAGGGAGGGGAGAACTTTGCGTT
This sequence comes from Rhinophrynus dorsalis, assembly GCA_037306005.1. Lineage (NCBI taxonomy): Eukaryota > Metazoa > Chordata > Amphibia > Anura > Rhinophrynidae > Rhinophrynus > Rhinophrynus dorsalis. The sequence goes on along the minus strand of CM074727.1, from coordinate 47,401,739 downwards.
CGGTTATCTCTCAAACCATAAAGGTTTGAGAGATGAACCTGGGAGCAATTGAATTATCTTTTAAAGAGCTACACGATGGGGATTAGTAATATTAAAGTATTACTATCCCTTTAAGGTAAACGTCTGTCTATCAATTTCTCCTGGACAAAAACAAATACAAATACTATGTTCCTAAGGAGGCATCAAACTCCCATGGTCAGCAAACTTTCTCATATATCAAGATGAAATCTTTTTTTACTTTTGAAACTTTATTCCCTATATGTACCTGCCCCTGTTGACTTTGCTGTTGGAATGAATAGCCACTGGCTTTTCAGTACACATATTTGATATTCAAGTAATACAATTAGTCTGATTAATTGCACTTTAGAAGATAAGATAACTTTCTCTGCAAACAATGCCTCTATTATACTAAAGAGAGAACCAACACTGGAATAATCCTCAACCATAAAGCACTGCTATCCTTACTTGTAAGGAATTACATTTTTTTAAAATTGACATATGCCAACTTTTCTGTTACCCCAGGCTACAAGTTATTTGATAGCCAGACTTACTGGGAAGAGGGAATTTAGAATTCTAGCAAAAGACTGAGCTAATCTATGATGTATAGGTATGCCCTGATACTGAATACAAGAAAATCAAACATAAATTATACTTGATAGTATCTCTTTCTCCCTCTCTCTCTTCCCTCTCTCTCTCTCTCTCTCTCTCTCTCTCTTGCTTTCTCTTTCTCCCTCTCTCTCTCTTCCCTCTCTCTCTCTCTCTCTCTAATTGGGCCTAGTTCAAACAAGAGTTTTTAACACAGGATTTCATGCACTGAGTTAAAGAAGTAGTAATGTTTCACGAAAAAAAACAGCTCTGATTAATCTTTATAGTATTTGGGCAATGGAGAGTGTTATTTCAATGCTGTCAGAGTTGTAGTTCAAGAGTAATTGAATGATAAAGTATCTCATTCCTGCTTCTTTTACCTAGTGTAAGCTACCTCCCCTCAAATGTGGAATCTGTTCTCTTGACCATACAGATCGCATCAAGGGACAGTCTTCTTACTGTGATCATAAGGATAACCCTGCCCCCTTTGACAGGTTTTCAAGTTTTTCCTTATGCTCACTGCAGATTGTCCCTCTCTGTGATCCATCCGGACAGTCCTGCTGCTCTGAGGTGAGCATTGTTACATCAGTAAAAGGGGTTGGAGAGGATATTTTACCATTCAATTACTCTTGAACTACAACTCTGACAGTATTGAACTAACACTCTCCATGGCCCAAATACTATGAAGATTAATCGGAGCTGCTTTTTTGTGAAGCATTACTATTTCTTTAAGTGCATCAAGTTTCCCATTCCAGCAGACTGATCTGTTCATACAGGCAATTTTATCATGCATCACATAGCCCAAACACAGCTTGCTGGATCGTTCTTGTGTACAGCTCAGAATGCATGGCAATTTTAGCAGCAGTTTTGCTCATGGAACTGTTGTGCATCATTCACATGGATAAATAGATTGATACATTTCTTACAGCAACTGTCCAATAATTTGACAGTCCACATGTGTGTGTGTCAGTTCATAACATTGGGCTGACACCATTATGAGCCAGCCACTGGTTTCACCTTTGTATCCCTCTTCTGGCACTCATAAGGTTAAAATTGAACTTGATTCCACTGAGCACAAGCTTAATCCTTTGAGTGGCACAGTGCATTGTTGGTTATTAGAGATTTAACCCTTTGAGTGTCAGAGAGGTATCTAGTGCATTGCAGAACAATCCTTTGGATGCCTTTCCTGAACTCAAACTGTTTAAAGTAAAACAAGGGTTCACCCATGGCTGGTGTCCAGACAATTCACCTTCTGTACAGACAGTTTTTGTAGTGGATTTTAAGGTCCCAGGTCACTGCTAGGAACTGTCTGGGTGCACTAATGCCCAGGGGCTCATGGTTAAAGCCTCTGGCCTTGTGGAGAGCTTGGGGCAGGTAAAGGTGCAAATCTCCCTACAAATAATGGTGTAATTGGGCTGCACATTGTAGAAATAATTAATTAGCCTCATCCGGGTCTTTTAGGAACCTGGTGATTCTCATAGCTGGGAACTCTTCGGATTTGCCCTGCTGCTACTTACCGGGTCCCCAAGGCAGAGGCTGATTCTCCAGATGTGGGCAGTTTTTAATAACACTCTGCCTACTTCTATATCTTCCAACTCTGTTCCTCCCACTCCCCACCCACTTCTCCTCCTTCCCCAGCTTATTCTTCCATTTTTTTTGTATGTTTATGAAGCCACGCCCACTCGTGATTAAGCCCACCACTTTTGAAGCAAATTGCGGCATTTTTTTTCCCTTCAGCGGCACCACAGGACTCCCCTCTGGGGAATCTACAAGGCAAAGTTCCCAGGTATGGTGATTCTCTTTGGTGAGTCACTGGCTTCAGTTCTCCATAAAATGTGATAGTAACAGCCCCACTACATCTTAACACTTTGTACTATAATATATTTTGAATTAATCAGCTTCCAGAAGTGGGGAATACCTTTGTTGTACTTAGCAAGAAAAGCCATAAAATATACTTTTTTCCATAATAAAACTCTATATCCCTTTATGAGCTACCCAATCTTTTCTTGTTTGGCCATATTGTCTGGGAAAGGTCTTTGCATTTTTTTACACTGTCTTAAAGACGGAAATGACATGATTTTGCGTTTCCTCTAAGTATTCTATAAACCTAGTTAATGGGCACTAAAAGTAATAAAAAAAACCTTTTGCGTCTTATAGGGGATAACATACCCTGGGGCTGAAATCAATGTCATCCTTGGATTCTAGTGGGTATTGGACTTCAGATAAAAAATAAATAAATGGGGAGTTTTGTTTAACCCTCTGAATGCCAGAGAGGTATCCTATGCATTGCAACACAATGGGGGGGGGGGGGGGGGATACACTACGGTGTGATAAAGAAGATATAACTTTTCCAGGGATAGTTCTTCTCCAATTCCTATGTTATGCTATGGAACCAATGCAGTAAGATTTCTCCAACTTTGGAGATCTTAGTGCATAGGTGCCTGGCGAAGTCATGTCCAGTTTATCATGTCTTGATCACAGCTTAGTGCATAACCTCCCAAAGTGTCTGGCATTCATCGGGTTAACCCTTTGGCTGTTAGGGAGGTCGCCAGGGCCGGATTTATAATAAGGCAGAGTAGGCATCTGCCTACAGGCGCACCCCACAGAGGGGCGCCTGTCATTGGGGTTTTTTTGTTTTAAATTAGTCTTATATGATGCATCAGCATGTCTAAAGCTGCTGGAGTGCCGAGTGCAGGCAGGGGTAGGTTGTGTGTGTCTGTGTATTATGACTGAATGCGCGGCGCAACCACGTATCAAGTTACTGCACGGGGGTGGGGGAGCGGTGATGAACTCCTCGTTCTCTCTCCCCCCTTTCCTGTAGGAGGAGAAGTGAGTGTCCGGTTCTGTGCCACGAGCAGAGGCCGCCTGAAGTGCCGCAGAAGCGCACACACATATCAATATCATCATCATGCTGCCTTATGTTTATATGTTTACTGCATATTTCCCCTTTAATTTTAAACTAAATTTAGTGGCTAAAGAGTATACCGGAGCTAATCATGCTTGTCTGTAATGATTTGCCGGAGCTGATCTGGCTAGTCTACTAGACTCACAATTAAACAAGTTACCGGCTTGCTTCTAATAACTGGTATATGCCATGGGCTGATCCGGCTTGTCTTTAAATACTCTTATATGCAGGGACTGGTCCGGCTTGCCTCTAGCTGCTGAAAATCAGTTTGAGATCCAATAGATTGCTGAGATTGTTCTGACTTGCCTCTAATTATTTCTATTATACTAAAGGCTACAGAGTATGTTGGAACTGATCCTGCCTGCCTATAACAGTTATGATATAATACCTAAAAACGGGGCTGATCCGGCTTGCCTCTGATTCTGTTAAAGTATACCAGGGCTTATCAGGCTTGCCATTTAATATTTTTTGCCCTGTACCTCAATGTCTCAAACAAATAGTTAGCCTGAATATGTGTGAAACAAACTAGCAACAGAGGTGTGTTAGCAACACTAGCTGACTCACATTTCATCAGCACTTCTTCTGGGCAATTTTTTGCACTTTTTTGGGGGGGGCAGGGGAGCTTCAGATTTCTGTGCCTACAGGCTCCTGAGATGTAAATCCGGCTCTGGAGGTCGCCAGTGCCTTGCATTGCAAAACTTTGTAGACACGTCCAGTATTAATGAGTAGTGGTGGGCGAAACCTCCCGCCTCAAACTGGAATCGGTGAAAAATTTCCCACAAAAAGTGCAGATTTTCTGCTTTTTTCCACTTTTCTCTCCCTTTGAAATCAATGGGAACATAGAAGTTACACACAACACATTACAAATATTTTATTTCCCAAAGGCATTGTATAAAAGGGGCATGAGGGTGCCTGTGTTGGTGGGGTGTGGGGAAATAATCAGTTGAATAGGGGATGATTTTGGGGGGTTGTTTACTGGGATTGGGGGCACTTAATAAAAAAGAAATCCTAAATAAAATAAAAACCATAAGACATGGTATAAAGGGGTCTGACGAGGACACCTGTGTTGGTGAATGAATCATTTGAACAGGGAATTTGTTTTGGGGGGTTTCTTGACTGCTATTGGGGGGGCAGTTAATAAAAAATAAATCAATAAAATAAAATAAGACATTTTTTGTGCCAGAGACAGGGACCCCTTTACATAAGCTGCCACTGGGGTGGACTGATACTTGACAGAGTATTTTGTAGAGGATGATTTGTTTAATTTGTTGTTAGAGACCTTTGTAGGACTTATTAGAGTCCCAAGCCCTGAAGACATTGATTTGTAGGACTTAAACTTGTTTGGCACAAGCCCTAAGGAAACATTGGTTTGTAGGACTTAAGCTAGTTTGGCACAAGCCCTAAGGAAACATTGATTTGTAGGACTTAGGCTTGTTAGAAACAAACCCCCCAAAAATTGTTTATCTTTTTGTCGGACTATTTTTTTTTCTTGTATTTATTTATTTTTTTCAAAACACAAGCCCTGAGAAAAAAATAAAAATGCCCTACTGGCCTAATGACAGTAGGTCATGTTGGCCAGTGGCCACTGTCAAATGTCCTCCTGAGTCCTGAGTTGCAACTGTTGTTCGTATGGCTGCTGCTGAGTTGTTTAAGTAGCAGGATGATTAGGCAGCTGAAAGGGAATGGGATCAACAATAGCAGTAACATGGAAGATGGATGATGAAGCTTCCACTTGCCACTACTGATTTCAGTGATGTGCTTGAGGCAGTAGCAGCAGTATAAGTAGCCCCCAGTCTATGTGGAGAAAAGAAGAAGCTGGCCATTAAATCTTCTCCAAAATATGAATATAGCGCTCAAACTTTTAAAAGTTTAAAAAGTCCATATAAACAGTTCCATAAAGATCATATATCATAATCCCGATGCTCAATCCTGAAAGCAAGCTGTGTCAACTTGCATGTAGTAAAACAGAGGTACTGCAGAAATATACCAAGATTGGAAGCCGGGACCAGTGTAGGAGTGCAAAGTCGGCACCAGACTGAGGCAGTGAACGCAAGGCTGTGGGAATCTGCCAGATTGACGTCATCAGGTGAAGATCGTTTGCCAGTGAGGCGTGCAGGACACCAAGAGAGGTGCGAGAAGACTGGGCTCTTTACAACTTTGGATCCAGACTTACTATTTGTTCTGTGGGTGTTAAAGATAGAATTTCTAGTGAGTAGACACCATGAGGGTATATATATATGTTTTTAAGGTTGCTTGTTGGTTTCAATAAAATACTATGCTTAGAGGATTCCCTTCTTTGCTCTCCTGTTCTTTTATATTAATTCTCCACCTGCCCCTCCTCCAAAATCATGGCTGTGTTGTTATTAGAATATATTTTTTCCCTTTAGAGCAGGAACTGTGGCTCTCATCAGCAACTGCAATGTGCACAGTATGTGTGTGGTAAATAACATCTGGGGGCACATCTGCATCCAAACATCATGACACCCGAAACCAAGTACTGCCTCTGTCACTGTACCCTTTTCCAGACCCGCTAAGGACACATGACAACTTGCTGACAGTTTAATATTAATTATGAACCCTCCCTGCCACCTTCTTACCATATTCTGCAGGATGGAATCTCCTCAGATGCCACCACACTGGCATGTGTGGTCAGTGCACCACACAGTGTGCAATGGGTAGAGAGGAACTGCCACATTCTAACATCAACAGAGTGGCTATCATTTGGCAGGGGAGGTAATGAATGAGGAGGATCGGCAGAAGATGTAGTTACCCTAGAAGGTGATGGTGAGCTAGTTGTTTCACTCATCTTGGAACTTCCAATCTTTGCCTGGGTTGCTCTATTTCTCCTCCTCTTTGATCTCCGCCTCGCCTCTTGTTGCCTTTCCGGTGAGTCAGGGACAGCAAAAGCAGTGCTTGATTTCTGTGGTGGGTGTTTGGCTTTAACATGTTTGGAGTAAATGTCACGGTGTCTGTGTTTCATGTGTGATATGAGGGAGCTTATGCCAAGGTGTGTTCCTTCCTTTCCTCTTTTCACTGACTTGTTACAAATTGTGCACAGTGTCGTTGCTGATGACTGCACTGTGCCTGCCCCAACAGAAAAATAGTCCCACACCCAAGATGACTTCAGAGGGAAGGGGAAAGATGGAGAAGAATGGCCTCTTTCTTCTTGTCCTCCACATTCCCCTTCATTGTCTGTGGCAGCAGATAATGTTGCTGCTATCTAACTATGATTACTTAATTGGAATGGTCTACAACGTGTGCTTGCAAGCCAGGCACACGTTGTAGACCATGTCGATAAAGTAATTATAGTTAGATATCCCGATGTCAGCCCTCCTGAAGAGCCGCCTAAAGTCGATCGATCGCATTCTACCTCTGACAGCTTTACAACTCGTCAGGCAGAAAAGGGAGGGAGCGAAGGTCTTTATTTTCTTACATCTCTCAAACCATAACGGTTTGAGAGATAGGAATGAGGGCATTACATGTTTTTATTATTCCTATCAATTCGCGAACAGTTTTTTTGGGGTTTACTAACCCTATAATGTCTGTTTCCATGGGCATGAAATCTAGGAGAAACTGTAGATGTTATCTATTGAACAAAAGATCAAGTGGAAAAAAAAAATATTTAACCTCTGGAGTGCAAGAGAGGTAGGTAACACATTGTAAAGCAATGCATTGCGTCCCCCTCTGGCACTCAAAGGGTTAACATTTTTGAAGGTTTTTTTTATTTATTTATTTATTTTACATATAGGACCAAAGTTTAATATTGTAGATATTAAAAAAATAAATTAATTGATCTGTCTGGTCTTTCAAACGTGTATAGTTTGAGAGCTATACGCTTCTAAAGTTCCCCTTTCACAGACATCAGCCTCTAGCTAACAGCATGAGATTCTGGTCCTGGGACCATCCAGCGGCTCTTCAGCAGAGCTGAAATAGCTCTATCTAGAAAGAAACACTTCATTGGAAAGGTCTACAAAGTGTGCTTGCAAACCAGGTACACTTTGTAGACCGTGCTAATGAAGTATTTCTTTCTAGATATCGCTATTTCTCCTCTGCTGAAGAGCCGCCGGACGGTCCCAGGAACAGGATCTCATGCTGTCAGCTTAAAGGGATAGTAATACTTCGTTTTATCTTTATTTTATTTTGTAGGCATTAAAAAAACATGAAGAACGATATAAGTCTTATCTCTCAGACCTTTATGGTTTAAGAGATATTCACAAGCAAAGTATCCCCCCCCCCGTTCAGCCAGATCAGAAGGGAGGTGCCCAGGTAGACTGCAGAGAGGGACAATCTTCAATTAAGATAAGGGGAAAAAGCTGAAAAACTTGTCAAGGGGGGCAGGGCTTTCATTGTTTTCATAGAAAGAAGAGTGTCCCCTGCTGTTATCTGTCTGGTCTTACAACCAGATTCACATCTGAGAAGAGATGGCTTACACTAGGTAAAAGTGGCGGGAAGGGGAAACTTTGCTTGTGAATATCTCTCAAACCATAAAGGTTTGAGAGATAAGACTTATATCGTTCTTCATGTTTTTTTAATGCCTACAAAATAAAATAAAGATAAAATGAAGTATTACTATCCCTTTAAGCACTGATGTCTGTGAAAGGGGCGGGAGGGGGGAACTTTAGAAGTGTCTATCTCTCCAACTATACAAGCATGAGAGACCGGACTTACATCAATTAATTATTTTTTTTTAATATCTACAATATTAAACTTTGGTAAAAGCAGCAATTACTATCCGATTCTAAAGTCATCAAGTGGTTAAATTTTTCCTTCCAAGGAGACTACCAGCAGATAAGGAGAAAAATCAAAGCCGAGAAAGTGATAGGGGTTTAGCCGCTAAGTCCAAAAGCATAGAGAATCAATTTTGGAAGATAGAAAAATATTTTTCCTTTTACATCATTTTTCTATCTTAAAATCTCAAAGGGACCTTTGTTGAAGATTATTGAGTTTTGACTGTTTAACTCTATCAGATCCTAGAACTCCAGTCAAACCAACATTTTTTGGGGCACTAATCCATTGTTAACCCTTTCAGTGACAGAGGGGTACACAATGCATTGCTCTGCAATACGTTGCATTTCTCTCTGGCACTGAAAAGGTTAAATGACAGTGTCATTCAGCAGTAAAATAAATATTAATGTTTTAACCCCTTGGAGGCTACAAAGACATCTCCAACGCATTACCAAAGCAATGTGTTGGTGACGTCTCTAGCATCTGCAGGGTTAAAAAGGCTTATGTTCATTAAATTAAATGTTATGCTACAATTCAAGTAGATCATAAATAAAAGACCATATGGTGAGATTTATAGTTATATATGTAAACCTTTCCATAACCTTCTAAAATTTAGCTCTTTAAAGGGATAGTAATGTTTTTAAAAAAAGCAGCTCCAATTAAGCTTCATAGTATTTGGGCCATGGAGAATGTTATTTCAATACTGTCAGTTGTAGTTCAACAGTAATTGAATGATAAAGTAACCTCCTCCTGCCCCTTTTACCTAGTGTAAGCCACCTCCCTTCAGATGTGGAATCTGGTCTCTTGACAAGACAGCTCACAGCAAGGGACAATTTTCTTACTGTGAGCATAAGGAAAACCCTGCCCCCTTGACAGGTTTGTCAGGTTTTTTCCTTATACTCACTGAAGATTGTCCCTTTTTGCGATCCATCCAGACAGTCTTGCTGAGCAGTGTGACATCAGGAAAAGGGGCAGGAGGGAGATATTTTATCATTCAATTAATCTTGAACTAAAACTCTTACAGTATTGAAATAACATTATCCATGGGCCAAACACTATGAAGATTAATCAGATCTGCTTTTATTTTGAAACATTACTATCCCTTTAAGAACCAGAGCGCTCTGCAAAGTATTGCTTTGCAATTCGTTATTTTGCCTTCAGTTACTTAAAGGGTTAGGTCCCTTTCAAATGTTTTTCATAAATGCAGTGATTCTGCTTTGGACCTGCTGCCTGTGTCCCTGAAGGCGGACATGACAGTTGCTGGCAATTTCTTTAACCCGTTGAGTTCCAGAGGGGTATGCAACACAATGCAGAGCAATGTATTGCATACTTCTTGGGCACTCAAAGGGTTCAACTGAAGAAGGCACGGTGCATGGGCCTACTTAACTCTATAAGGACCAGAGGGGTGTGCAACGCATTGTGGAGCAATGCATTGTGCAACTCTCTGCTCCTTAAACAGATAGTAATGTTTCACACAAAAAAGTAGCTTCAATTAATCTTCATAGTATTTGGACCATGGATAGTGTTATTTCAATACTGTCAGAGTTGTAGTTCAAGATTAATTGAATGATAAAGTATCCCCCTCCCGCCCCTTTTACCTAGTGTAAGCTGACCTATCCTCAGATGTGGAATCTGGTCTCTTGATCGGACAGCTCACAGCAAGGGACAGTCTTCTTACTGTGACCATAAGGAAAACCCTGGCCCCCTTGACAGGTTTTTCAGGTTTTTTTTCCTTATGCTCATTGAAGTTTGTCCTTCTCTGTGATCAATCTAGACAGTCTTGCTGCTCTGAGGTGAGCAGTGTTACATCAGTAAAAGGGGCAGGAGGGGGATACTTTATCATTCAATTACTCTTGTACTACAACTCCGACAGCATTGAAATAACACTCTCCATGGCCCAAATATTATGAAGATTAATCAGAGCTGCTTTCTTCTGAAATAACCCTTTAAAGGGTTAAGATTACCATGGACATGAAATCCAGGACTGACTGAAGAAGTAATCTGTTGAACAAAGTTATAAGAGCAACATTTGTAAAGGTCATTTTGCTTTTCTGGCCAGTGTAAGGTTAGTAAGGGTTACTATCAGAAGATGATATGTCTCCTTTAATCCTTTGAGCGCCAGTGAAGAATGCAACACATTGCATTGCAATTCATTGGATATTCTGTCTGGCACACAAACAGTTAAAAAGCATGGCTCATGCCATGAACTGCTCTTATTGACTTGTTCCAAATAAGAATGGAGAGGAAGGCCAGGTTTGATGCCTCATGACATTGATGCTAATAGGACCTGTACTTCAGATGTCTATATAGTGGTCACATCCCCCTCCTCTCTCACACATAGATTAGCATTAGCTTAACTGTAGCAGACAGTTACAGTCAAAACATCACTACAGATTCAATAAGGTACTTAAAGGTGATACAAAAGGTCTCTACAAGCTTGTCTCTGTGACTTACTGCACAGGCACTACAAGGAACGAGGCTGGGGAATTAAGGTTTCTGTCATTGTATGGGATTTCATATCTGGGAACATTAAGAAGGAGCTGACCCTGAGATCTTTTAACTATTAACATTTAAAGTTCCCATAATATATATTTTTGGTGATATGCATAGCTGGGAACTCTCCGGATTTGCCCCAGAGATTTTTTTATAGTGAATTATCAGGTCTCCGGGGATAGAGACTTATTCTCTGGTGGTAGGGAGTCACTTACGAAACTCTGCCCACTTCTGCTCCTTCCCAGCCTGTTCCTCCCACTTTCCTCCCTCTTCTCTTTCTTCCAACTTATGCCGGCACTTAAGAAATGTTATTATGCTGTTTCCATTATTAACACGCTAATAATAATTAATTGGTCTTAAAGTATGTAAACATGATAGATCCACTTTAAATACATATCATACAATCTGATCTCCTAAAAAAAGGACACCAGGGTGGGAAAGAGGTACAGAGGGATTTGGGTCTTCAAGAGGGACTTTTCCTCCATAAGAGGGACACTTGGGAGGTATGTAATATTCATTGTAGACATAGGTAAGTTAAACAAACATCAATACTGAAAAAATAACATACTCTTATATGTAACATTCACAGACATATATGTAAAACTTTCTATACCTTGAAAGAATTTGGGGAATACTTCATGTGCTGTTTTTCAACATGGTGAGAGAAGAAAATGTTTACATTTTATTTATCAAATATTTGCAATGAAGAATACTTAAAACTAATTTTTACAGACAGTGTGAAAGTTGCGACTATCAAATCCCAGTGGCTGGGGTTGGGGGAGAGGTCATGTGAAGACTGGGGGTGTGGCCATAGGTGAAGCTAAGGGCACCTTAAGTACCTTGCCTGGTACGGCCCTTGGCAAAGCCTATAGAAGGTTATTGTCAACTAACCAGAACTATCCATAGACTGCTACTCTAAATCTTCAGGCAATGGAAGTACTGCACCCAAAAATACAAGTTTGATGTGCAATGACTTAAATAAAACTTCTCAACAATTAGTTACACTTTAACCCTTTGGAGAGCAAGGAGTGTGCAACACATAGCTTCCCAGACCCTATGTGTATCACCGCCAAAGTAGCTTCGTCAAAGCCTTCATATTATTTGGTGCTAGGTGGTCCCTTGCTTACATGTTTTAATTGTTTTTAACATTTATGAGCTATAATTTATTTTTGATTAAGTTTATCTTTTAGGATAGCTCATCATTTCTGTGGAAGGGTTAATTGATCCCCCTATGTGCTCTAGTAAGAGACAGATAGGGATCAGTGTATGGATGGTTATGTGGATATTAGTGGTTCAAGAATGGGATGTCAGACAGTGTATCATCACTTCCAACATTCGCATATTACAGTGATTCTCAACCAGGGTGCCGTGGCACTTTGATGCGCAAAGGACTTCATATTAGGGTGCCCCACAGTTTCTATGAAGACTAACAAAAATGGACTTTTAAATAAAGATTTATAGAATTTTTTCTGCACAATATGTTTAGTTTTGTTACTATGATTGTAAGACCTAATAGTAACTATATATTTATATTTTGTACCATTCATTATGCCCTTGATAAAGTACATTGAATATGTTAGGGGTGCCCCAAATGTTCTAGATTATGTGTTAGGGGTGCCCCAAACAATAAAAGATTGAGAACCACTGGCATATTACCTTAACATCTTGTGTGTAATACACAGAATTGTTCTCCTCTTCACCTTGTGAAGTGTGTGTGTGTGTGGGGGGTGTATTATACACAAGGACATTTTTTCATTAAACATATTTCTGCTGCTACTGCACACCCCTTTCACCTTACTCTCAACCTGCTTATCCGCTCCGGAGGCTTCGCTGACAGATTCACAGGACCTTTTCACGTAAGTCAATTGTAATGCCCTGTGAGGACCATAAGGTCCTCGCCTGGCAATACCGTAGCTCCAATGCGTATCTATGTGCACTGAATCTATGGTATTGCCCTGAAAGGACCGCCTGATAATTGCCTTACATGAAAATATCCTGACAGGGCATTGCTGGAAGCGGGCAGCAAATGAAAGCATGCTGCCTGTTGTGAATCTGTCAGAGAAGATTCTAGATTGGGTCAGGGGCATGAGTGTAAGCTGAAAGGGGCTTGCAGTGGGTGAAGTGAGTGAATCAGAGCACCCAAAGTACAAATACACAGGCACAGTGGAATAACTATAGGGGTCGCAGGGGTCGCATCTGTAACTGGGCCCATGAACTCCAGGGGCCCGGCCGCCACCTGCGACCCCTCCGTCTGGCGCCCGTAATCTGCTTCCGGCGCTCTAGTAATGAAGAGTGCTGGGAGGTGACATCATCTCCCAGTGCTGTGCATTAATAAGAGGACCGCGCGGGAGCTCCAGGTAGGAGATGGGGGGATTGTGGAAGGGGGCCAATGAGGTGGTGTGGGGGCCCGTGGCACTTTTTGCACCAGGGCCCGGAGGCTTCTAGTTATGCCTCTACACAGGCACTTTTGATTCACCAAAAATCTTGGGTATAATTTGCATCTGTGTATTATACACAGGTGCGCATTATACCTGAGATTTAACGGTATATAGGTGTGTTGATATATATAAACACACATAACACATATGTGGACCTGGAAGCCAATGTTGTGGCCTTCCTTGGCAGGAAATGTTCAGTAGGTGGCCCTTGGATGAATCTGAGCTTGATATGCCTGCTACAGTGCATACCATGACCTGCAGCCACCGACATTCTACTCTAATGCCAATGTGGCTGCACTTGTAAAACTGTACATTCATCTCAATGTCACTTTAACTTTAACGCGGCTATAATTTTATTTTCTGCTTCTGTGGTCTATTTCTGCCAATTATTTGGCGTACCTCTAATTTTTTGTTCCCAAAATATTGTACAATATTTGTATGAGTATAGACAATTTGGATTTACATATTATGCACTTACAGAATATTTAAAGGGATAGTAATGTTTCATAATAAAAGCAGCTCTAATTAATCATCATAGTATTTGGACCTTGGAGAGTGTTATTTCAATTCAATTCAGAGTTGTAGTTCAAGAGTAATTCAATGACAAAGTATCCCCCTCCCGCCCCTTTTACTGATGTAACACTGTTCAGCCAGATCAGAAGGGAGGTGCCCAGGTAGACTGCAGAGAGGGACAATCTTCAATTAAGATAAGGGAAAAACCTGAAAAACTTGTCAAGGGGGGCAGGGCTTTCATTGTTCTCATAGGAAGAAGATTGTCCCCTTCTGTTATCTGTCAGGTCTATGGACTGCATTCCACATCTGAGAAGAGATGGCTTACACTAGGTAAAAGGGGCGGGAGGGGAAACTTTGCTTGTGAATATCTCTCAAACCATAAAGGTTTGAGAAATAAGACTTAAATCGTTCTTCATGTTTTTTAATGTCTACAAAATAAAATAAAGATAAAACGAAGTATTACTATACTTTTAAAGTCAAAATAAAGAGTTACTGTAACTTTTACTTACATGTAAGACACTATTCACATGAGAGAGAGAGAAACATTACTTACACAGCATTTTTAACGTTACACTAACTATCACAAATTTAATATGACTGAATCATCATTTAATCCAGAAAAAAGCAGATTTGTACTGGCGCCTGTGGAAGTCCTGCAGAGTGAAATTTTAACCATTTAAGTGCCAGAGGGGTACGCTACAAGTTACTTATCCCTCTGGCACTCAACGGGTTAATAAACAGCCCACATTAAAATGGAAGTCAGCTCACATCCTACTGAATCATACACCACTAACACTAAAAAATGATATAGGATATTATCAGGGCCGGATTGATAATAAGGCAGATTAGGCATCTGCCTACAGGCGCACCCCACAGAGGGGCACCTGTCATTGGGATAACATTTTTTTAACTCCTTAAGGACCGGCGCGTGCATGCACTTGCGCGGTCGGCACTTGAGGACCACGGGGCTTTTTTTTTTAAGTTCCGGTTCAGGGCTTCCAGAGCAGTGTGCAGCCGTGCCGGGAGCTCTGAACTCCATGCCGTGCCATGACCATCACTGGTCCTTAAGTGCCGGACTGCCTTGACGGTCCTGGCACGTCAATGGTCCTTAAGGGGTTAAATTAATCTTATATGATGCATCAGCATGTCTAAAGGTGCTGGAGTGCCAAGTACAGGTGAGGGCAGGTTGTGTGTGATGACTGAATGCGCGGCACAGCCGCGTATCAAGCTACTGCACGGGGGGGGGGGGGAGCTTATCCAGCTTGCCATTTAATATTTTCTACCTTGTACCTCAATGTCTCAAACAAATAGTTAAACCATGAATATGTGTGAAACAAACTAGCGACAGAGGTGTGTTAACAACACTAGCCGATGCGCGTTTCATCAGCATTTCTTCTGGGCAACTTTTTGCACTTTTTTGGGGGGGGAGGGGGCGCTTCAGATTTCTGTGCCTACAGGCTCCTGAGATGTAAATCCGGCTCTGGATATTATAACTGTAAATATGATGTACTTACAGCTATAATATGTTAACATTAGTTATTCATATGTTACAGCACTAAAATCCAATCCTAAATTTGTTTTTTTAACACATGTAAATTGTCCTGTTCAGAGAGCATATTTTTAATCATGTTTGTGCTACTTGTAGTTAGACCGAGAGCCATGCCTATTCCTCTTATTTTCAGAAAGGCTATTATCTTATCACAACCCATTCACAGCTAATCCCAATCAATAGGATACCCTGAAGGCCTGGAAAAGGCAGGAATGGCTGTTCCCTCAGATCATATGTAAGACTAGATTTTAGACCTCAGAAAGCAAACAGTGAAGTCTTACAGATGCTAACATGAAGTGCGGGTACTTATGTGTATATACCCCCAGTTCATTTGTGGATGTTAGGGTTCCTTTAAGAAAAAAAAAGTAATATAATTAAAAAGATGGAAACCCATACTCACCTAGGTGTTGTTGGTTCAGCAGTGTTAGTGATCCCTGGTCCCCCACATCATTCATCTAATGCAGGGGTTAAACATTCCAAAAATGTGCCAGAACATAAAACCCATCCGTTCAGGGCCGGATTTACATCTCAGGAGCCTGTAGGCACAGAAATCTGAAGCGCCCCCTCCCCCCTACTTTGAGACCCAAATCCCTCTTTATTGTGACCGCTGCACCAGGCTGCCAGGTAGGTGCCAGCCAGGCCCGCTGCAATTTCTGCAAAAAGAGAGCACTGCAGAACAACACTAGCAGCCATCTACCTGGGCAGTGGGAGCATGCAGCACATAGAGAAAGAACCTTTTCCTTCCTCTAATTCAATCTTCACTCACCTGGGCTGGCTGCTGGTGCACACACTCGCCACTATCTTTCCCAGGAATCCCCAAGCGCTACTGATGTCTGACGTTTTCCTGTCTATCACGCACTACATGAACGACGCAGTCATGCAGGTAGACTGGAGTGAGGGGGGAAGATGCAAAATCTGTGCTAGCCATGCATCATAAGGCTGGCTAATTAAAAAAAAAAAAAAAAAAGATCCCAATGACAGGCACCCTTCTGTGGGGTCCGCCTGTAGGCAGATGCCTACTCTGCCTTATTGTAAATCCGGCCCTGCATCCATTGCTGGATTTGCTTTTATATCTGCCCCTCTTTTGCAATTACAGTTATACCAGTGCAGCTACATTCAAATGGACCAGGTATTGGCCTTGTTTGGATCCAATACTTGTCCTGTTCCTTTTTTAAAGGGCAATTTTAACTTAGTATAAAGTTCAAACATTACTGTTCAGCACAAAATGGTTTCTGCCTGACTTTTGGAGCACCCCCAATTGGCTCCTGTCAGAACACTGACCCCCCCTTTCCCAGCTGGCAGAGGGCTACAGCACAACCTGGATGTACATGGCTCACACAGAGGGCCTATAGAGACTGCATTTTCTGGTTAACAAGAATGAACTGCAAGACTTAAAGGGATAGTAATACTTCATTTTAACTTTATTTTATTTTGTAGGCATTAAAAAAACATGAAGAATGATATAAGTCTTATCTCTGAAACCTTTATGGTTTAAGAGATATTCACAAACAAAGTATCCCCCCCCTGTTCAACCAGATCAGAAGGGAGATGCCCAGGTAGACTGCAGAGAGGGACAATCTTCAATTAAGATAATGGAAAAAGCTGAAAAACTTGTCAAGGGGGGAAGGGCTTTCATTGTTTTCAAACAAAGAAAATTGTCCCCTTCTGTTATCTGTACTGTCATACAACCAGACTCACATCTGAGAAGAGATGGCTTACACTAGGTAAAAGGGGCGGGGAGGGGAACTTTGCTTGTGAATATCTCATAAACCATAAAGGTTTGAGAGATAAGACTTATATCATTCTTCATGTTTTTTTAATGCCTACAAAATAAAATAAAGTTAAAACGAAGTATTACTATCCCTTTAAGTCTTGTCATTCAGTCTCTTCCTGTTAAACCAACACACCAACAAGGTCTTTCTTCAGCGACACACACACACACAGAAAGAGTATGGGTTTTGTTATCATCAATGGTTATAAAAAGAGGCATTGGCATCTTAAATTATTTGTATTATTTCCCATATTACACCTCCACATTGACATTTTGTGAATGAAGTCCTTTAGCGAAAACTGGAGTAATTCTGGGCCAATCCAACTGCACCATTTCCATTGATTGAAACATTTTTTTTAAACCCTTCACTGATAAAGCAATGCCTTGGAGACCTTTCTATCATCCAAGGGGTTAACTGAGGCCCTAGCTATTTTATCGCTCTTCGTATACCAGCAGAAAGATATTCTGATTGGCAGCTTCATAGTATGTGCAGACATTTTATAGCATTTTACTCTGAAAAGAAAAACACAGACGTAAAAAAAGACAAATCAAGGCAAAATGTAAGATTTTAATGCAAGCCGTTAATCTTTCAAATGCCACCTTGGCTTGTACCAAGAATTCATAGTATGATATTAGTTGCAAAGCAGCAATGTGTGAAGAGAAGGAGCTTGAAAAATATGTCTTGCGGACTTATTTACGATGTCACTAAAATTTTCCTGCAGCCAACGCAGGCTTGTAAATATGAAATGCTATACAGTGATCCAATGTCTGATGTCTGAGACCTGAATGAAGGATTCCTGTGAACAGTTCTGTTTAGCCTGATTTCAGATCTCAAGGACGCAGTGTTTGTAATTCAGTGTGGTAAAAGGCAAGAAAACTCAGTAGTCATAATACAGTTATATATGCGGAGGTTTGAATAAAAAGTTATTTGGCTTAACCCTTCGTGTGCCAGAGGGGTATGCAATGCATGGCACTGCAGACCCCTCTGGCACTCAAAGGGTTAAACTGTCTAAATTATGAACAAGCAAACTGGCAAATACCTATTAGAAAGATGTACTAAGAAATTTGGTCAAAAATCAATTTCTCCATAGGAGACAAATATATAATAAATTAATTGATTTAAATGTGGCTTTTAAACGGATAGTAATGTTTGCTTTTAACAAAGTTGAACACTGTAGATATTAAAAATCTTAATGCAATGACGTAGGTCCCGTCTCTCAAACATGTATAGTTTGAGAGATATAAGCTTATAAAGTTCCCCCCTCCCGTCCCTTTCACAGACATCAGCGCTCTAGCTGACAGAAGGAGACTCTAGTCATTTGACCAGCCAGTGACTCTTCAGCAGAGCCGAAATAGTGTTATCTAGATACTTCATTTGAACGGTCTACAAAGTGTGCTTGGTTTGCAAGCATGCTTTGTAGATTTCTCTAATGAAGCATTTCTTTCTAGATAATGCTATTTGCAAGCAAGCTTTGCAGATCGTTCCAATGAAGTATTTCTTTCTAGATGATGCTATTTCGGCTCTGGTGAAGAGCTGCCGGCATGTCAAATTACCAGAATCTCATGCTGTCAGCTAGAGCGCTAACATCTATGAAAGAGGAGGGAGGGGGGAACTTTATAAGCTTATATCGTTCAAACTATACACGTTTGAGACATGGGACCTACGTCATGCATTAATATTTTTAATATCTACAATATTCAACTTTATTAAAAGCAACTATTATTACACTTTTAATGCCCTGAATGCTAGAAAAGTCTCCACTGAGTTACTTCACAATGCGTTGAAGACCTTTCTGGCATTCAAGAGGTTAAAAAACCCTATTAAATTTGAATCTGACAACTTAAAGGGATAGTAATACTTCGTTTTATCTTTATGTTACTTTGTAGGCATTAAAAAACATGAAGAACAATATAAGTCCT
Source organism: Rhinophrynus dorsalis (assembly GCA_037306005.1). Classification (NCBI taxonomy): domain Eukaryota; kingdom Metazoa; phylum Chordata; class Amphibia; order Anura; family Rhinophrynidae; genus Rhinophrynus; species Rhinophrynus dorsalis. The sequence goes on along the minus strand of CM074727.1, from coordinate 47,382,840 downwards.
ATCTCTCAAACCTTTATGGTTTAAGAGATATTCACAAGCAAAGTTTCCCCCTCCAGCCCCTTTTTCCTAATGTAAGCCATCTCTTCTCAGATGTGAATGTGGTTGTAAGACCAGACAGATAACAGAAGGGGACAATCTTCTTTGTATGAAAACAATGAAAGCCCTTCCCCCTTGACAAGTTTTTCAGGTTTTTTCCTTATCTTAATTAAAGATTGTCCCTCTCTGCAGTCTACCTGGGCACCTCCCTTCTGATCTGGCTGAACAGGGGGGGATACTTTGCTTGTGAATATCCCTTAAACCATAAAGGTTTGAGAGATAAGACTTATATCGTTCTTCATGTTTTTTTAATGCCTACAAAATAAAATAAAGATAAAATGAAGTATTACTATCCCTTTAAGATGAGTTAAGTTCATTTACAAGATAATTAAAATCTGCCATTCTCTTGTGGAAGCCTTTTGTTTGTCATATAAATCGAAAGTAAACTTTGTCAATGGTTCAATGTGGCACATTATAATTCTTAGTATCTGTACTGGGTCAATATTACCACACATGGTGCTATGAATGAATCTAGATGGAGTCCACACACTGGAGGTTCATTCATAAAAGAAACATGACTGAGGCAATGCAAACTTCCAGGATTACCAACTTTACCCCCCAAAAGAACCACACCACAAGCGTGACTTAGGTAAAATAGGCCACAGCTTATTTATTACTTATTTATGACCTGAGGTATCTCACAACTCTGTAAAGGGGAGTTTAACATTAATTTAGGTTTGCATATTTGAAAACTGCCTATGTGTCATGTTATCCAAAAAAAAAACAATTGTACAGTTAAGGAGATGTATATATTTGTTACAATATGCTAATGCATGCTAATTGCGGTACCAGTGAGGTCTTAATGACACTCATATGCAAATCAAACTCATCAGTGACATGTCATATGCTAATGAGGCCTTTTCAGTGATGTGTCTTATTCTAATGAAGGTTTCAGTGACATTTTGTATGCTAATGAAGCTGTGTGCAGTACCAGGAAGGTTTTGGTTTCACTTTGCCCATAAATAAAAGTGTGAATATCTCTGAAACGAGACATCTGCTGGACATTTGGATAACATGACATATTGGCAGTTTTTAATGCAGTTATCAAATATGCAAACTTGCATTAAAGTAAAAGTTCCACTTTAATAAAATACATATTGATTTAAATGATCATTTTTACCACTTGAATGCTAGAAAGTCTCCAACACATTACTTCACAATGCATTAGAGTCCTCTCTGTCATTCAAGGGGTTCAACACTCCATTTAACTCAATGGGTATTTTTCTTTGTCCCCTATGACAGAACTGTTTAAGGTGGCTTTACTCCCTGTCACGGGAACCGGCCAGATTTCCCTTGTTAAGCCATCTCTGGACCGATGCCCGGATGGGCCACCCACTTCCTAATCCACCCTTCTACCGAGGATCTTTGTCTGGACAGAAAACTCCTAAGTTATCCCCAAAACAGAGCTGAACATTCCCTAAGAAAATGATCACCGGGGTTTTAAACGTCAGCCGCCTCCTGATTGGCCGCCGACCCAGGGACAAGTTTAAAGGGATAGTATTACGTCAAAATTACTATCCCTTATATTGTAGCCCTTAATAAACTGAGTTAAATGACACCAGCGGCATCTCTCAAACCTTTATGGTTTAAGAGATAGCCACTTTCAAAGTTTCCTCTCCCCTGCTATCAGCGTTCTGCTGCCAGCAGGAGAATCCGGTCTCTGAATCAAGCGGAGGCTCTTCAGCAGAGCCAATATCTCGTTATGGAAGGAAAAATGATTAATTGAAACAGTCTTCTACGTGTGTTTGGTAACCAAGCACACGTAGGAGACTGTTTCAATTAATCATTTTTCCTTCCATAACGAGATATCGGCTCTGTTTAAGAGCCTCCGCCTGTCCCGGGACCGGATTCCCCTGCTGGCAGCAGAACGCTGACAGCAGGGGAGAGGAAACTTTGAAAGCGGCTATCTCTTAAACCATAAAGGTATGAGAGATGCCGCTGGTGTCATTTAACTCAGTTTATTAAGGGCTACAATATGAAAGATAGTAATTTTGAAGTAATACTATCCTTTTAAAGGGATTCCATTGACTTAACATGGGAAAAGTAGGCGTCCCAGGGATTGGTCGGTCAGCCACCCGCCCCTAGTGTCTGATAGGCTAAAGGCAGGTGTGACACCAGAGGCCAGGATTGGCCACAGTATACTCAGCCCTGGATTGGCTGGGGTTTGAAGGCGGCTGAATCAAATTATGTAAAAGATGCTTTACCACAAAGGACACTGTTGTGAATGTGTATTCTGGCCCATTGTATCCAGCCCCAGCCTTTTGTTCTAATGTTTACCCACCACCCCTCACTATTGTCAGTTAATGTACTCATGTCTGTCCCCATTGTTCCCTGACCCCACTGTTCTGTATATAAGTCTGCTGGTTTGTGCAATAAACAGTTCTGGTTACCTGACACTAGTTCTGCCTGGTGATTTGGGGTAAATTGCGGTATGCTGCGGGAGTCTTTTCTGGCTGATTTTGGGAAGAAGTAATCCTTGACGGTGACATCAACGCTGGGTGTCTTCTGGTACCGTCACACTCCCCTTTTATTTTGGTGCAGTTGGTTCGCTCCAGAATTGCTCAAACTCTCTTAGGCAGAAGCAAACCAGCTATACTGTAGGAGTCAAATAAAGATTACCCAAACCGCCATTGTTTTTAAATAAAGCTTTTAACCACTTGAGTGCTAGAGGGGTCAAAGCGTTGGATACCTCTCTACTACTCAAGGGGTTAAAAACCTAATCGAAATCAATATAATTTTATTTTTTCGTTCTCCATAGTGCTGTCAATTTGCTCCAATATTTTACCAGTTAATTGGGGCAGCTAAAGGGTTAAATGACAAGAGCAGTCACAAGCAACATTTCCTAAAGTGCCACCCCACCCATTGCTTGGTTGGAAATACAGACATCAACATGAGATTGATGGTGCAAAAATCAACAAGACTGTATACAAATCAGTGAGAGTTCACCATGGCTTTTATTAGACTCAAATAAAATATACATAGACATGGCTGTAAATCTGCTCTCTAGACCGTATAAATCTTGGTGTTGTAGAACGGCATAAAAAATGCTGCTTCAAAAGAAAGATCTTTCAATTGCCATGTATAACATCTGTAGATAATTTGTATTTTTTTGTGCAATATAACTATCAGTGTCTGGAAATGCACCAAGTCAAAATTCGCAATTATAGCGCTTCTAAGATATATATATATATATATATATATATATATATATATATATATATATATATAATTCGCTAGATGTTTGTCAGAAGCCATCATGAGCAGTGGAGACTGTCCAAAAGCACAGAATGCGGGGAGCACGGAATGCTGGGAGCACGGAATGCTGGGAGTTCTGTGCTGGAAGAATTTTGTGCTTTCGGTTAGTCTCTATAGTGCATGACTGCGTTGGTGGCAGGACGCAGAGCAGGACCGGCCTCTTAACCCTTTGAGTGCCAGAGTGGTACGAAACGCATTGCAAAGCAATGCATTGCGTACCCGTCTTGCACTCAAAGGGTTAACATCACCGGACCTTGGCCCGTGCACACGGGCTTTTACACTAGTGTATATATATATATATATATATATATATATATATATATATTTTTTTTTTTTTATAGATAGATAGATAGATAGATACTTCTATACTAGCAATACTGGCATGGTGTTGCCAGTGCAGTTAATGAATTCATGACTGCTTTAATGCATGTCATGTTGAATTTTCTGTAATTAGCCCTCTCAGGTCCAAAAAAAGGTGTGCAACGTATTGCAAAGCACTGTGCTACATAACTGTCCATAAGAGAAGGTGTGTGTGCATATGTGTGTGTGCGTGTATGTGAACGTGTGTATGAGCATGTGCACGAACATGTTTGAGCAACAGCGTGTGAAAGCACATTTGAACAACAGCGTGAGAGTGAGTGAATGTGTGAGCGAGAGCGTGTGTGAGCTTATGTGTTTTGTGTGTATTGCACCTAGGGGCAGGAGGGGTGTTTGGAAACTGGTTACCTCTCTGACACTCAAAGGGTTAATACCAAATATTTTCCTGTGCTTTACATCTAGTTAGTTTACAAAAGTTTGGCAAACTTAAGCCAAGCACAGACAGAGAAGTTCAAAATGTGAATGACCAGATAGACCGTACAGAGGAATTAGATCTACCTTGGTTGGTGCTGGGCATCAACCTACTGAATTTCTGATACTGTTGCCTTTTTTTTTTTGGGGAGGGAGTCAGCAAAGAATTTGGCAACTTACGTTAAGAGGCAACAATTGCTTCACAATGCACTGGATACCCATATGGCACACAAAGGGTTAAGGACAAACTGTTTAAAATGTCAAACTTTTTTTTTCCAGTTTTTATTTTTTAGCCCATTTAGTGCCAGATGGTTGGATAATGTTTTTCACAGCAATAATGACTCAACCATCTGGAAAATGAAGAGTTATTTGAAAAATATCCTGTTGCCCCATACTCCACGCTATAAGGGATAAGAATATTTCCTAGGGAACTCAAGAACATTATGAAAAGAGTTGGAAAGCGTACAGAAAAATCCTTTTTTAATGATTTATTCCTCCTCATTCTCTACTGAGTATGGAGTAGTGATAAGGGGATCCTTATATCCCCCTTGGGAATTTCAAACCCAGTGGGACCCACAGAATCAGAAGACCATTCCCCCATATTCATAATTCTCAGTGACAAGTAGAAGGTGCCGGTTGAGAGGTCTTGCAACCCAATAATTTCAGCATTTTAGCCATCCCTACCGGAAAGCTGAACAGAAGGGGAAGTGTTGCATGAGTCTCTCTTCCGTTGGGTCTCTATCTTGAATCTGCAGGTGAGATCGGGCTCCTGAGATATTGTGACACAATTTTTAAATGTATTTATTTGAAATATTTTAACCCCTCACAATGCCTTGCACACCACTCTGATGGAAGAGGGGGTTACAACTCCCTGACAATTAAAACTGATGGTTACATCTGAAACCAAACCATTGCCGGTTTTCCCATTAGGCAAAGCCAGAGCAATCTTAATGCCCCTACACCTGATCTTGGTTTATAATAGATATTTAATTTGCCATTATCTTTTACATGCCTCCACTTAACTCCTTGGCTTCTAGAAAGGTTGCCAGTGCATTGCTTAATAAAACATAAAGAGGTCTTGTGTGAGTGCATTTTGCAGGCTAAGTGTATTTTCTATGGTGTACCGCAGTGAAAGGGGCTAGTGGTAGAGTCAGGTGAACAGTGGGGGGTTGTCCATGGGTGTGGCTATAGGCACCTTGAGTGTCTTGCCTAGGGACATTTCAGATGTAAATCCAGCCCTGTGTGGAACCACAAAGAATTCTGGAGTGCCATAGAACCCAGTTTGAGAACTTCCATTTTTCTATTACATAAAACGTAAGGTAATGAAATAGTGTATCATAATCGTTGTAGCAGAAAATAGATGATTTTACAAATTCCTTCCCATGAAAACTGTCTCTTATCCCCAGGGGAGCCAGGGTGTGTATTGAAGTGTTCTTCTAACTTCCCCCTTGGCTGACATATTATCATTGTAGATTTAGGTATGTGCAGTGAGGGGTATCATCTCAGGGATTTAAACCTCTCACCACTTACAAACAGTCCATTTAGGGGGATAATGGAGCAGTGAGGCATGCAGGCAGCACAAGCCGGAGACTCATTCAGTGTTCTGGGTATTAACAACAAAGTGTTTTTTAATGATCCGGCAATTGTATGCCTTGTAGAAACAGTTCCTGTAAAAACACTGAAACGTAAACTCTAAATAATGTCCCATGTTGGTGAGGTGATGTTGATCTCTAAATCACCTTCATGTTCAAGAGATGTCTTCTGGCTCTTTATACAGAAGATCTCCTTATACATAAGAGATCCTTATTAACTCATCTGCTGTTGGAGATTTCCAGTGCATTGAGAAGGAATGTGTTAGAGCTGACTCTACTAGCATCCAAACAGTTAAAATTTTGAGAGCCAGAAGGGTATGTAACGCATTGCAAAGCAATACATTGCATACCCCTCTGGTACTCAAAGGGTTAAAGGCAGGCCATTCTGTAAACTGTGTTTAAACCTTTAAAGCCCAGGAGTATATGCAGTACATTGCTGTGCAATGTGTTTCCCACCCCTCTGACCATTAAAGGGTTAAAAAAAGTCAATAAAAACAAATTTTAAAGTAACAACCAACATTTGTTAAGGGTTTTTTTCTGCTGCGCTTTTTTTTGTTTCTTTTTTTTTTTTATTAAATTGCAATTTTCTATTTTGTTCAGCATTTGCTTCTATTCTTCTGTCTATGGATTGTGCAGTCTGTGACTCAGGCTCTCCATTAAAGTGCATTATAAACAAAATAGCTGTCTGGACACAAATTGCTGCTGTTGCTAACAGTTTCATTAAAAAGTATGACATGTAATAACTCAATAGAGCTTTTCCTATTGGGATGACAAAGGGGTTTGTAAAGTATACTGCTCCTTTAAGACAATACAGGCAGCAGTTATAGTCAAGTTAATACCTTTATTGGCTGACTAAGCAGATTTAGGATGCACGCTTTCAAGACTTCTTAGGTCTCTTCCTCAGACATTAAAACCTCTTAGGAGGAAACTGGAGCAAAAAATTGAGCAAGGAAATTGAGTAAAAAATGGATCAATAAAAAGGTGCAAGAAAACGGAACAAGAAAATGAAGCAAGAAAATGCTGCAAGAAAATGAAGCAAGAAAATGGAACAAGAAAACGGTGCAAGAAAACAGAGCATGAAAAAGGAGCAAAAAATGGAGCAAGAAAATAGAGCAAGAAAATGGAAAAAAAAATTGAGCAAGAAAATGGAGCAAATAATGGAGCAAGAATGTAGTGCAAAAAATGTTATTCTGTGGAACCAATGCCCCCACATTTCTCCAACATTTGAGGTCTTAGTGCATTGGCTTCCTAGAACATGGGTGTTTAGGTTCAGTCCTCCATGCTAACAGGCCAGGATTTAAGACCTATAAGGTTGGAGAAATCTGGGGCTTTTTTTTCATCTATGCATTTTTTGTTCTATTTTGGAGAAATCTTAATACATTGGATCCATGGAAAACATAGGACTTCAAACAGTAAAGAAAAGATCTCCAAGTCCAGTGTTATTTTATGGAGCCAATGCATTAAGATCCAAAATGGAGCAGGAAAACAGAGCTAGACAAAAGGTGCAAAAAATGGATTAAGAAAACAGAGCAAAGAATGGAGCCGTAAAATGGTTAAAAAAAAAAAGAAAAAAAAAAAAAGGCGGTTCTGTTAAGTCCTATGTTATTCTGTGGAGCCAATGCCTACAGCTTTAGAGGTGTCTAAGTAAAGAGACCTTTGTGCAAGAAAACTGAGCAACAAAAATAAAGTAAAAAAAAAGTCCAATATTATTCCATGGAGCCAATGTTTTAAGATGACTCCAAAATGAAGCAAAAAAACAGCATTTTCATCCTCTTCTGGAAAATTTCACATTATTGTGAAGAATAGATGTAGAAATGGGTTTGGCCACAAAGGAGGGTGTGGTTAGATGAGGGTGTATGGTTAGGAGTGGGACCAAGGAAGGGCTAAGGGCACCAGAGGGGGCTGTGTCTAGGAGTGTGAGATGTAAATCCGGCCATGAGTAAACCCCCAAACTACTTACAACCCCTTTAAAGCTGTGCCACTGAAAGAGAGCACATCAACCTTTTCCATCTTTCTCTGGAGAAGAGCTATACATTGTATCAACTGATAAAATGTGTTTGTGTGTGTGTGTGTGTGTGTGTGTGTATATATATATATATATATATATATATATATATATATAATAATTCGCTAAGTGTGTGTTTGTCAGAAGCCGTCATGAACAGTAGAGATGGCTGCACGTGCTGCAGTCATGCACAGTACAGACTGCCCGCACCGTGGCTGATAACGGAGCGGGGCTCCCAATTCACACAGTAGTCTTCAGCGCGCAGAGATGACTACAGTCTGAATTCGGGCGGCCCGCTCCGTATAAGCTGCAGCATGTGCAGTCTCTACTAGGCATGACTGCACCGTGGCCGTTGCTGGGTGGCACTGGGGCCCGCACTGGTCCGTGTACACGGGTTCTTCAACTAGTGTCTATATATATATATATATATATATATATAAATATATGGAAGAGTATTTGTAAACAGTGGAGTTTAGTGTCATATATTTTGGCCAAAAGATTTCCATATGACACTAAACTACACTGTTTTATTTGTAGCAAGTCATAGGTTGCTTGTTTGTAAAATCAGGGTTTGATGCGCGGAGAACCTCTTTTTGTTCACATACTATAGTATCAAATATATTGTCCTTGCTGCTCTCCTGACTAAACACATATGCAACTAACTGAACACTACTAATAAAGGCTATTTAAGCTCACCAGGAACCTGTATGTTTCCTGTTTTTCTGTATATTTTGGGAGGTTTTTGCTCCTCCTTTCTTGGTTGGTAGCTCCTAAACAGGGTGACAGCTGAATTAGGGATGGTATAAATGCCCCCCTCTTTCCCTCACAACGGTTTTGTTCCCAGTAGAGGTAAGATGGAATCACTATTTTTAACTGCATTATGCAAAATACATGTTCGCGTATTAGAGGCAGATAGGGACTTACCTTAAACTGGGGTGCCTTTACGGGGCAGGCAAGTTTTTCATATCTTTGGCCAAAATATATGACACTAAAACCCACTGTTTTATTTGTAGCAATTCATAGTTTGCTTGTTTGTAAAAATCAGAGTTTGATGTGCAGACAACCTCTTTTTGTTGACTAAGTCTAGGTAGCAGCCTAGATCTACAAATGGTGACGTCTCACCTTTTGTGGCCACACCCACCATTTGAATTGTGGGTGTGGCCAGATCAATCTCAATGTCCCTGCCCTAGTTTTAACCTCCTTTACAGGCTCTTACTTTAACCCTTGGATACTACAGAGATCTGAAATCTGTTGTGTTGCAGATCCCTCAAGCAACCAAGGGGTTTATGCTTTTTCTTGTTCTTACTTGAAATAGATCAAGGATAATTTCTGTCCCAGAAAACAGCGGATTGGGCTGGGGGAAGGGTTATGTCAGGAGTGGGGGTGTGGCCATGGATAGAGCAGAGAACGCCTAAAATGCCTTGCCTAGGAGCGCCTGGGAGTAAATCTTGCCTGGGGAGATGAGCAGGACAGAAGCTGAAAGATGAGCAGGGCAGTGGGAATGGAAGAAGAGAAGGATATTGAAGATTCTGGGGAAGACATTATCATACCAGGGAACTTTTTCTTCTGGCCTCACCAGAAGGGGAGGCCTGTGATGCCCTTTAGGGAGACAAATGATGAAATTTGTGTCAAAAGGCGGGAGGCTTTATTGAAACTGGAGGACGGGCTTCAGAAAGGTGTAAAGCTATAGGCAATAGGCTGAGGAAGGAGGACAAATCGGTGGGGAGTGGGTGGAACTGATAGGGAAGGAGCACCAATGGGAAGAGTTTCTTAGGAAACTGTCCACACCCAGGAGAACCAGCCTCTACCCCAGAGACCCAGTAATGCAGAGTCAAGCCTGGAGTCTCCGGGGCAAACCCAGAGAGTTCCCAGCTATGGACATTATGAATATTCCAGTTAATACATCATGCAATAATTTACACATCAATATGACGGATTCTCAGATATTATCCAGCTGATTTGCTAGAATAAGCTCCTGGCTGTGAAGAGAGGCTGCAATGAAAGGTTCACTGAAGCCCAGTCTTTCACTTTATAGCATACTTTCACTCTCCTTTCCAGCAAAATGTTGTGAGAGACGCTTACACAAGAAACTCTCTCTTTTTCTTGGCACTAAGGCAATTTTTTTTTCTATTTTTTTTTTTTTTAACCGTTCATGCCCAGTACTTCTCAGTCACCCAAAATAAATGGAGAAGTTGTAACCAGATGTTGTTGTTGTGTTCTTGTGGAGCTCATGTTGACTGCATCTTAGCTCCTCAGTGATCTCTAGAAAATTCCTAACAAAAAATAGCTTGAATTGCAAGCAAACACTATGGCCATTTAAATGTTGCTGAAAGACTCCTGTTGATAAAGTGTGTTAAGTCAGCTTAGTATTTTGACAATCAGTCAACTGCTTACAAACAGGAGTCCCCAGGTCTGCATAGCATGTAAAAAAATGGGTGTTCTGGTCATAAGGCCTTCCCACACACACAGTTTTCAGGGAAGCCAAGAACTAATGATAACACACTGGGTTTTGGCAGCACATGCTTATGAAAGAAACAACAATTACATCCAAGTTTCTATAGAACTTACATTTATAAAACCAGATAAACAAAGTGAGATAAGAAAAAATTCATATAGGATTTGGCAGTACTCAGAAGACAGGGCAACTAAGGAGAATTGCAGGATTGCAACTTTCACGCAGACATACAGGATTGCCAACGGCTGGAAATATTTTTAGTGACAGTGACGACAGCAATTTTTTACTGACATTTTCATGACCCACCATCTTGTTTCACCCACGCATCTTAGTACATGATTCAATTATTTCCAAAGGGATTAACCATTTTACCCGTTCAGTGGCAGAGCGGGATGACATGCATAAGAGAGCAATTGTTGAGGTTCCAAGGTTCTGAATAATGTCCCCTCACTTACCTTTCTATGACCAGAAAATCTCAATGGCCCCTATGAATTGTGCCCTTGGGCTTTTGTTAAAAAGATAACATTTTCAGCCAGCCATGGATGTCATGTGCATGGAGGTGGACATGACAGTTACTGGATTTTTTTTTATCAAACTGAAGTAGGAGGAGTGCATATGCCAACTTAACCCTTTAAAGGGATAGTAATACTTAAAATGTAAAAAAATATATGTTGTAGGGTTTATCCCTCTGAGTAAAACAAGGGTACTCCCACCTGCAAGAGATATTTTATTAAAAAATTATAACAGCTCAAACTTGAATTTTATAGGTGCAACATCACAATGGCCTGAAAATTTACAGTGGTGCTGTTGCTGCACCATCCTATGGACTGCTCTGATCCGTAGACCATAAATCTCCATAGGATGGTGTATCAACAGCGCCACTGTAAAATTTCAGGCCACTGTGATATTGAACCTACAAAATTCAAGTTTGAGCTGTTATAATGTTTTAATAAAATATCTCTCAGCACTGGGAGTACCCTTGTTTTATTGGGGGACAAAAACCCCACAACATATATTTTTTTACATCTTAAGTATTACTATCCCTTTAAAGACTGAGCAGTGTGCAACACATTGCAAAGTAATATGTTACACACACCTCTGGACCCTAAAGTGTTAAGAATACCATGTAAAGTGAATAGAATTTAAGGTCCTGTGGTCCTTCTAGCCCCTGTCATACCACCCTCTGTGGGCATGACATCCACTACTGATTGCAGTTGTTGTCACTTAATTCAAGGAGAAAGGAAAAAATTCATAGTGGCCATTGGATCTGGGGTATGCATTACATTGTTTCGCATTGCAAAGCATTAAGTTGGAGACTTCGCTAGCATTTAAAGGGTTAAATGCCCTATTAAAATATATAGGACTCTGGAGAATTGTTGTTCTCTATGGTGAAGGTGGCTCGCAAAAAAATTGCACCACTTCTAAGATATTCATCATTACTGTTGTTTAGAAAAACTCATTAGGCATTAGTGGGCACAATATGCGTATTATTGTCTTAAAGCAGTCATTTATAATACTAAACTGTAATTTAACATTTCCATTGACTAGATGAGAAACCATAAAACATATGCATATGAGCGTGAGAAATGGTGGCCTGAGCCTCCTTTCTCCCTTATTGACTTTGTAGCCAGGCTTGTGTAAAGGGAGAGGGATTGAGAGAGAGGGGTATATAGCAGTTTAGTGGGCTAAGCTATTAAGGGGTGTGAAAGGGATAGTAATACTTGTATTAAACTTGAGGTCCCAGTCTTCTTTATGGTTTTTTAAAACAAAACTCTGTATTTGAATACTTCAGTTTTAGCAGTTCAAGCACTATTCTATCAGAAAGGAACCCCCTCCTGCCCCTTCTGGCCGCCTCCCACCAGATCTGTAATCCGGTCATGGGACTGGACGGATGCAAAGAGGGACAATCTTCAGTCAGTAAGTATAAGGAAAACCTTATGCTTACTGAAGATTGTCCCTCACCGCGCTCCATCTGGACCAGAATGAGAGGCAGCGTGATGCAGGGAAAAGGGCGGGAGGGGATCCTTTCGTATTAAATAGCTTTTGAACTACAAAACTGTAAGTATTCAAATATAGCGCTATGTGTTAAGAAAAAACATAAAGAAGACTTGGACCTCAAGTTTAATTGAAGCTTCGTCTTAAGCTCTGACTGATGCTCAGACTAGGGTTGCCACCTTTTCTTCAAAACAATACCGGCCATGGCATTCCCTCCATAGACTTAACATTGGACAGAAGCCAATTTTTTACCGACCTGCTGGTAAAATACTGGCTGGGTGGTAACCCTAGCTCAGACTAATTCATCAGCACATATTTAAACCAGTTGTTTCAATCATAAAGATGCTGATGGTGATACAGAGATGTCAAGTAAAATATTTTATTTACAGTTTGAAGGAGCAATAAACTTTTTTAATTAAAAAATATTTATTGTACGGCATTTCCTGTTGAATAAAATAGGTGTACTCCCACTGCAGAAGGATGCATTTTTTCAGAATTATTACAGTTTAAACCCATGTTTTTTTTTACATTAACAGTGCCCTCTAGTGGTCACATTTCAATTAGTTATTCTCTTACATTGTTATGGACAGGAAAGTCAATGACATACAGTTCTCCATGCAATGTGATAGTTCTCACAGGAAGTGACTCCACAGTTTCTATCAGGAAGTAAACTCACAGTAAATTCACTTCCTAATTATTTGAACTGTTATAAATTCTGAATAAAACAACTGACAGCGATGGCAGTCCCCTTGTTTTTCTCAGAAGGGAAACCTCTATAATATATATATATATATATATATATATATGTTTTCAAAAAAAAGTTTAAAATTTGGATTCATTTTCATATATAAATATTAAAATGCATATCTTATTTCTCTTCACATTTTCTTACATCGCTCACACCTCCAGCACTCAAAAGAATTATATATATATATATATATATATATATATATATATATATCAATAAAACCAATGTTTAAAAATATCTGATGTCAGCAGAGGTGTTAAATAGCTGAATGATTTCACTTTATTCAAGTTTATTTTTTTTTTTTTTACTCATCTGATCAGAAAAAAGTTGCTTTTTATGGTTCAAGACAATCCTACAAAACTTCTAACAAGGATTTCAAATCCAATATTGAATCAACAAGTGAAGTCGGGCCATTGTGTGCACTTCAGACCTACCTGGATGAAGATTCGCGGAGACTGTTTTCTTTTCTGGTGCGAATTCTTTGAAGATTAAACGAAGAGGAAATCCTTTGTGGAAAATGTCAAATGTGGCTCCTCTCCTGTGAGTTGTATTGAAAACCTTCTCACTCATTTTTGAGAGATTACAACAGTGTAAATACCAGGCCTCAACATCTCTTATTTACAGGAATTTAGCCCAACAAAATACCTAAGACTCTACTTTTTTTACTTTGGTTTATGATATTTTATTCTATACTAGTAACCCTTTAATAGCTCTATGCTGCCATGTGATTTTCATTTAAAGTATAAAAAATATATTAAAACATTAAAATATGATGTGAATCTATCTATCTATCTATCTATCTATCTATCTATCTATCTATCTATCTATCTATCTATCTATCTATATACACTACCGTTCAACAGTTTAGGGTCACTTAGAAATGTTCTTGTTTCTGTTATGGGAGCAGCTTGACCATATGGTATGTAAGAAGTGCCCATCAAGCCAATCCAAATTGTGGGAGGAGCTTCAGGAAGCATGGGGGTGAACTCTCTTCAAATTACCTCAACAAACTGACAACTAGAATTCAAGGCTGTAATTCCTGCAAATGGAAGATTGTTCGACGAAAGCAACGTTTGAAGGACACAATAATTATTTAAATTAAAAATCCTTATTTCTAACCTTGTCAACATCCTGACTGTATTTCCTATTCAATTTGCAAATTATTTGATAGAAAACAGGGACATTTTTAAGTGACCCCAAACTTTTGAATTGTAATATATATATATATATATATATATATATATATATATATATATATAATGATCTCCTTCATTAGATTCCTGATTCTGGATATGGTGACTGATTTACATAAGGCTGTGGTGCCCAGTTTGTATACAGTTTTCGTCAGTTTACAGGCCAGTATTTATATCCTTGTAAGGCCTGTCTGTTTATTTGTAAAATAATATGTCATTTGAAATAATACTTTAGCTGTTTCTATGCATAACTGATTTGTTTGTTTGAAGGATAACTAAGACATTATAATAGTGACCCCCTATTCACTTACTTCCTTGTGGTTCCTATGGATTTTGCCTTGCACGCCCTCCAACTGCACCTTTTACCAGACACAACACTTTTTTGTGTATTTGTACACAATTTGTTTTTTGTACTTTTTCAGCACAGAATGAAAAGTGAGCTCTACTGGTTTCATTATGCATGTAACAGAGGAAAACTCAGGAACATGGGCAATAACAGCCATAGACTGTAATGAGAATTAACTTACAGGACAGAAAAAATACATACCTCTCAACATTTCAAATGGCCAAAGAGGGGTAATTTTGTTTTAGGTGGTGTTGCTGTGGGTGTGGCTGGTGGGCGGGGCATTTCCGAGAATTTTTAGGTTATTTCATGACCTACTGACACCTCTTTATGTAACTGAATTATTTAGAACAAGACCAAAGTATTTTATTTGCACAAACTAATTTATAAACACATATACTGGAGTTTATACACACATTGATGTGCGTTTTATTGCTGTGGAGCAATGTGATACACTGATATACACACCACATAGTCTGATCTCCTAAAAATAGGGACACCAAGGTGGGAAAGAGGAGCATAGGGATACAAGTCTCAAAGAGGGAATGTCCCTCCAAAAGCGGGACACTTGGGAGATCTGAAAATATCATATAATATATAGAAAGTCTCGTTATTAAGTCTATGACCATTCCATGCATGCTGCTGCTGTGTCTTGCACCCGGCCTTTAAGATTGCCATGCTCAGTGGGAGGGGTTTGTAGCCTGGGGTCCATCTACCAACTGTCATGTCTGCCTTCATGGACATGGGATTTTCTTACCATAGTAAAGTTATTATTAGGAGATGTTACTTCTCCATATTGATTGATTAGGATAGTATTGCTAATTTATTTTACTTCCCATTTGTCACATAGAAAGGTGTTTGTTCTTGAACATGATAGGCCTTTAATGTTACCATGTTACAGTCAACCCTGTGTTTTTACTCACATTCTCATGCTTTTTCCCAGTAGTCTTTTTACTGGAGGGGTGTGGCTGATGTCTGATATGATTGGCTGCTGCCCATATGGGTAATTCATATATCAAAGAATTAGATTGAAGGTAGGACTAGGGTGTTTGAAAGATTACTCTGTCCAGTGGATGAGGGGTGGGGGAGTAGGAGGGTCATTTGTATGAGTGTGTGTGTGTGTATGGGGGCTAGGGTTATATGGGGAATGTGGTCTTATTTCATATAATAGTTGGTGGGTGAACGCTTTGGGACCGTAAGTGAAGTATCTGCATACTGTAGACTTCAGAGATTGAGGGATTCCTGAGAGGCTATTATTACTACTACTGGAGCTAGATGTTACTGCAATTGTACCACTACTAGGTATCAAAATGGCTGCATTTCCAAGGTCAACAGAAGTAGTGTTGAGCGAGCATGCTCGGCCGATGCTCGGATCGGCTCGAGCATCGCTCTGCTCGGCACATGGCGGTACTCGTACGAGTACCGCATGTGCTCGCCCGCCATGTTCGGGTCTCCTCCCCGCACGTTTTGCGGCTGCTGCGCAGCCAATAAACGTGCAGGGAGGCTCTGACATCGGTGTAATGCCAGCAGTCATGTTGGCTGCTGGCATTACACTGATTGGCTGGCCAGAACCCGTGGTCGGGTGCTGTATAGCACCTGACCATCGAGTTCGGCTCAGTCTTAGCCAGGGAGAGCTGAGGATAGGAAGGGAAAGGCAGTGTAGGGAGGAAAAAAACCAAAATTGTGAAAAAAAAGAACCAAAAGTCCTTTTTAGGACTACTGTGTGTGGGGGCAGCAGGTTATTTTGTGTGGGGGGAAAAAAACAAAAAAAAAAAAAAAAAAATATTCTGTTTAGTGTGCAAAGTTGCAGATTAGAGCACATTCTGTTTAGTGTGCACAGTTGCAGATTAGAGCACATTCTGTTTAGTGTGCAAAGTTGCAGATTAGAGCACATTCTGTTTAGTGTGCACAGTTGCAGATTAGAGCACATTCTGTTTAGTGTGCAAAGTTGCAGATTAGAGCACATTCTGTTTAGTGTGCAAAGTTGCAGATTAGAGCACATTCTGTTTAGTGTGCAAAGTTGCAGATTAGAGCACATTCTGTTTAGTGTGCATCTGTTAAGTCTTCAAACTAAAATATCAAAGTCACATATTCCATTCAGTGTGCGTCGCCGCAGTTTAGCAGCACATTCTGTGTACTGTGCAGAGTTGCAGAATAGGAAGAAATACTGTTAAGTCTTCAAACTCAAATATCAAAGTCACATATTCCATTCAGTGTGCTTCGCCGCAGTTTAGCAGCCTATTCTGTGTACTCTGCACAGTTGCAGAATAGGAAGAAATACTGTTAAGTCTTCAAAGTAAAATATCAAAGTCACATATTCCATTCAGTGTGCGTCACCGCAGTTTAGCAGCACATTCTGTGTACTGTGCAGAGTTGCAGAATAGGAAGAAATACTGTTAAGTCTTCAAACTAAAATATCAAAGTCACATATTCCATTCAGTGTGCTTCGCCGCAGTTTAGCAGCACATTCTGTGTAGTGTGCAGAGTTGCAGAATAGGAAGAAATACTGTTAAGTCTTCAAACTCAAATATTAAAGTCACATATTCCATTCAGTGTGTGTCACCGCCGTTTAGCAGCCTATTCTGTGTACTCTGCACAGTTGCAGACTAGGAAGAAATACTGTTAAGTTTTCAAACTCAAATATTAAAGTCACATATTCCATTCAGTGTGTGTCACCGCCGTTTAGCAGCCTATTCTGTGTACTCTGCACAGTTGCAGACTAGGAAGAAATACTGTTAAGTTTTCAAACTCAAATATTAAAGTCACATTTTCCATTCAGTGTGTGTCACCGCAGTTTAGCAGCCTATTCTGTGTACTCTGCACAGTTGCAGACTAGGAAGAAATACTGTTAAGTTTTCAAACTCAAATATTAAAGTCACATATTCCATTCAGTGTGTGTCACCGCCGTTTAGCAGCCTATTCTGTGTACTCTGCACAGTTGTAGACTAGGAAGAAATACTGTTAAGTTTTCAAACTCAAATATTAAAGTCACATTTTCCATTCAGTGTGTGTCACCGCAGTTTAGCAGCCTATTCTGTGTACTCTGCACAGTTGCAGACTAGGAAGAAATACTGTTAAGTTTTCAAACTCAAATATTAAAGTCACATATTCCATTCAGTGTGTGTCACCGCCGTTTAGCAGCCTATTCTGTGTACTCTGCACAGTTGCAGACTAGGAAGAAATACTGTTAAGTTTTCAAACTCAAATATTAAAGTCACATTTTCCATTCAGTGTGTGTCACCGCCGTTTAGCAGCCTATTCTGTGTACTCTGCACAGTTGCAGACTAGGAAGAAATACTGTTAAGTTTTCAAACTCAAATATTAAAGTCACATTTTCCATTCAGTGTGTGTCACCGCTGTTTAGCAGCCTATTCTGTGTACTCTGCACAGTTGCAGACTAGGAAGAAATACTGTTAAGTTTTCAAACTCAAATATTAAAGTCACATTTTCCATTCAGTGTGTGTCACCGCAGTTTAGCAGCCTATTCTGTGTACTCTGCACAGTTGCAGACTAGGAAGAAATACTGTTAAGTTTTCAAACTCAAATATTAAAGTCACATATTCCATTCAGTGTGTGTCACCGCCGTTTAGCAGCCTATTCTGTGTACTCTGCACAGTTGCAGACTAGGAAGAAATACTGTTAAGTTTTCAAACTCAAATATTAAAGTCACATTTTCCATTCAGTGTGTGTCACCGCAGTTTAGCAGCCTATTCTGTGTACTCTGCACAGTTGCAGACTAGGAAGAAATACTGTTAAGTTTTCAAACTCAAATATTAAAGTCACATTTTCCATTCAGTGTGTGTCACCGCAGTTTAGCAGCCTATTCTGTGTACTCTGCACAGTTGCAGACTAGGAAGAAATACTGTTAAGTTTTCAAACTCAAATATTAAAGTCACATATTCCGTGTAAGATGAAGAAGGCGGGTAAAAAGGGACGGGGAAGTGGACGTGATCCTGATAGTTCAGGGCGCGGGTCAGGACGCGTAGAAACTGTGCCTGGTGCCAGAGCACAAGAAAGAAAGACATCCACCATACCTAGCTTCATGTCTAATTTTACAGGGCGTCGCAGGACATCACTCTCGAGGTCCGACCACTGCGAACAGGTGGTCGGTTGGATGACAGCTGATACTGCTTCCAGTCGGTTAAGCACCACCCTGTCTTCCACCAAGTCCACTCTCAGTAGCCAAGAGTCTGGTCAACATAATCCTCACTCTGATCATCCTTCCTCCCACCAATCACGGTCTGGTCAAAGAAGTGATCCCACACTGGGATATAGTGAGGAGCTTGTCTCATCACCAATCCTTCATTTGACCCTCTCTCCAAGCACGCTTGCAGAGGAACATGACATCTTGTGCCCTGATTCACAACCTCTAGAGGCTACCCAATCACAAGAAGATGACAGATGTGAACGGCATTTAAGGTCAAAGGAAGTAGTGGATGATGATGATGATGATGAGACACAGTTGCCATTAAATCAACCACTATTTCCGTCTCAAGACCTTGTTGAGGAGAATGTTATACAGTTGTCAATGACTGAGTATGTGGTGGGATCAAGACATGAGGAGGATGATCAGAGTGAGGAAGTGGAGGAGGACTTGGTGGACGATGAGGTGACTGACCCCACCTGGGAAGGTGTAGAGCCGAGCGATGACAGCAGTCCTGAGGGTGAGCCATCTGCAGCACCGCAACAGGCTGGAAGAGGCAGTGGTGTGGCTACAGAAAGAAGGCGGACCGCACCAAACCGGCCCGCAAATGTTCCACGGAGCACCCCCTTGCGTAAATCTACCTTGCCAAAGGGTAGGTGTTCCGCGGTATGGCGTTTTTTTAAGGAAAGTGCGGACGACAAAAGAATTGTAGTTTGCAACCTGTGCCACACCAGAATGAGCCGAGGCATGAACACTAGAAACCTCACCACCACCAGCATGATCCGACACATGGCATCCAAGCACCGTAGTAAGTGGGAGGAACGCCTGGATCGCCCATCTGTGTCTGCAGGCCACACCACTGCCTCCTCTTCCCCTGTTTTCGGTGCCGGCCAATCGCCTGTCGAAGGCGCAGGCCCGCATACCTCCCGCCCTGCACCTGTAGCATCTGAAGCACCATCAGCGACCACATCCACTTCCCTGTCCCAGCACAGCGTCCAAATGTCGTTACCCCAGGCATTTGAGCGCAAGAGAAAGTACCCAGCCACCCACCCACAGGCCATAGCACTAACCTCACACCTTTCCAAATTACTGGCCATCAAAATGCTGCCATTTAGGCTTGTGGACACTGAGTCCTTCCGCAGCCTGATGGCAGCAGCTGTCCCTCGGTACGCGGTCCCCAGCCGCCACTACTTTTCCCGGTGTGCCATCCCCGCATTACACCACCATGTGTCCCGTAACATCACCCGTGCCCTGACCAACGCAGTTACTGGGAAGGTCCACTTAACGACTGACACATGGACAAGTGCTTGTGGCCAGGGACGCTACATTTCCCTGACGGCACACTGGGTGAATGTCGTGGAGGCTGGGAGCGACTCGGACCCTGGGATGGCACGGGTGCTACCCACGCCGAGGATTGCGGGCCCTACCTCCATCAGGGTTTCCGCCAGCACCTACGTTATTGGCTCCTCCTCCTCCGTTTCCACCTCCAAATTCTCTACACGCAGCACCACTCCCCCATCAGCCAGTAGCTGGAAGCAGTGTAGCACTGCAGTGGGGAAGCGTCAACAGGCCGTGCTGAAGCTGATCTGCCTTGGGGACAAACAGCACACGGCCTCAGAGCTGTTGCAGGGGATTAGTCACCAGACCGAGCAGTGGCTCTCGCCACTCAACCTGCAACCAGGCATGGTTGTGTGTGATAATGGGTGTAACTTGGTGGCGGCTTTGGAGCTCGGCAAGCTCACACACGTACCATGCCTAGCGCATGTATTTAATTTAGTGGTGCAGCGATTTCTAAAAACCTACCCCAATGTGCATGATCTCTTGACCAAGGTGCGCCGCGTGTGTGCACATTTCCGTAAGTCATCTACAGCTTCGGCCGGCCTGTTGAAGCTGCAGCAGCGCTTACAATTGCCAGCTCACCGGCTGCTGTGTGACGTGAGCACGCGCTGGAACTCCACCTTCCACATGTTGGCCCGGCTTTGTGAGCAGCAGAGGGCAGTAGTGGAGTACCAGCTGTTACACGGTCGTCGCCTCTCCGTTCAACTTCCTGTAATCAGAAGTGAGGAGTGGGAATGGATGTCAGACCTCTGCGTGGTTTTACGCAATTTTGAGGAATCGACACAGATGGTGAGCGGCGATAACGCTATTATCAGTGTCACCATCCCACTTCTGTGTCTACTGAAACGCTCGCTGCTCACAATTAAAACCGACGCTTTGCATGTGGAAGAGGTGGAAATGGGGGAGGAAGAGCTTACACAAGGTGATAGCCAGAGCACCCTCACTTCGTCTTCTCAGCGACAATTGGAGGAGGCGGAGGAGGAGGAGGAGGAGGAGGAGGAAGACACGGTTGCCTCCGCTACAGAGGGTAGCCATGGAACTTTAGTTCCATCTCTTCAGCGTGGGTGGGCAGAAGAGGAGGAAGAGGATGAGGAGATTGAGAGTCATCCTCCTGGTGAGGACAGCGAAATCTTGACTGTTGGTACTCTGGCACACATGGCTGACTTTATGTTAGGCTGCCTTTCCCGTGACCCACGCGTTATACGCATTTTAAACAACACGGATTACTGGGTGTTCACCCTTCTGGACCCCCGCTACAAAGAGAATTTCTCATCTCTCATTCCTCCGGTGGAGAGGACAAGCAAAATGGTGCAATACCAGAAGGTTCTTGTTGAAAAATTGCTCCAAAATTTTCCATCTGACAACGCTGGCGGCAGAGTACGTGCTACCTTGGCCAACAGAGAAGGGGAGAAAAGGGGAGCACACAGCAGTTCCGAGAAAGGCAGGGCAACACTCTCCAAGGCGTGGGACACCTTCATGACACCCCGCCAGCACCCTCACCCTGATGCGCAGCCTAGTGTCACAAGGAGGGAAAAGTTTTGGAAGATGGTGAAGGAGTACGTAGCAGACCGTGTCAGCGTCCTCAATGATCCCTCTGTGCCTTACAACTACTGGGTGTCCAAGCTGGACACGTGGTATGAACTGGCACTCTATGCCTTGGAGGTGCTGGCCTGCCCTGCCGCCAGCATTCTGTCTGAGCGGGTATTTAGTGCTGCTGGTGGCATCATAACAGATAAGCGTATCCGCCTTTCCACCGACAATGCTGATAGGTTGACACTTATAAAAATGAACAAGGCCTGGATTTCCCCTGACTTCTCCACTCCACTGGAGGAAAGCCCCGGGGGAACATAAACTCACTTTATATATGTTATTTACAATGATGTGAATACTCTGTATTCCCATTCACCCCTTCCACCCAAAAAACGGGTATATGGTTGACTCTTAATCTTCTCATCCTCCTCCTCCTCTTCCATATGCCCTGTGCTATAATTTTTATATAGGGCCAGCTCACCAGCGGGCCCTGTGATATAATTTTTATATAGGGCCAGCTCACCAGCGGGCCCTGTTTGACAATTTTTATATAGGTCAGCTCACCAGCGGGCCTTCTCATATAATGTTTTATTGGGTCAGCTCTCTAGCGGGCCCTCTCATATAATGTTTTATAGCGTCAGCTCACTAGCGGGCCTTCGCATATAATGTTTAGGATGGTCAGCTCTGCAGCAGACCCTCACCCATAATGTTTTAGATGGTCAGCTCAGCGCACGTTTCCCTCTTAATCATGGCCTCAGTTCTGAAAATCAAGGAAATTTTTGGGAGAATTTGCCTCTGCGCACGTTTCCCTCTTAATCATGGCCTCAGTTCTGAAAATCAAGGAAATTTTGGGGAGAATTTGCCTCTGCGCACGTTTCCCTCTTAATCATGGCCTCAGTTCTGAAAATCAAGGAAATTTTTGGGAGAATTTGCCTCTGCGCACGTTTCCCTCTTAATCATGGCCTCAGTTCTGAAAATCAAGGAAATTTTTGGGAGAATTTGCCTCTGCGCACGTTTCCCTCTTAATCATGGCCTCACTTCAGAAAATCAAGGAAATTTTTGGGATAATTTGCCGATGATATACAAGTAAATATACAGCAAATATTGTTTGGTAACAATTTTTCGCCTAAAGTCGTTTTTATTTTCCTTTTTGTGTGTTTTATGGTCAGTCTGTAAAAATGGCGTACTACGGGCGAAAGATCGTTCCCAGCAGCGATGTTGGAGTCCAAGATGCATCCAGACATCCTCCCTATGCTGTCCCTGAACCATTTCTGTGGTGTTTCCATCCTTTTCTGCCCTTTTCCTATGGACCAGGCACCCTCCCCTCATCAGAGCAGGGGGTGCCTGGTGTAATGCTCGAGTCCTCCCATTGACTTCAATGGGGCTCGGGTGCTCGGCCGAGCACTCGAGCCTCAGGGGGTGCTCGGTCAGAGCACCCGAACACCCGAGCATTGGGGTGCTCGCTCATCACTAAACAGAAGCACTCATAATAGCTAGGGTTGTGGATGTGGATGACCTGTGTTGCAGATTACTTAACAGTAGTGTGTGATTGGGTGAAGGTTGGACTTGATAGCAGTGAAAATGCTAATGATGACTGACAGGATGATGGTGTATTTTTAGACATCTTTAATTGTCCAGATTCAAATTTTGCAGTTGCTTTATCAAACAGGCAAGGTGCTCTTATCTAGCATTGGAAGACTGAGCCTTTTCCTAACTTTCTGTCCATCACCTCTCTAACTCTCAACGTCATCTGTAACAAACGAAGAGGAGGATGTTGGAGGGAGATATTCTAGATCAAAATCATCATCATCAATAATTAGTTCATCCTCAGCATTGTCCGCCCCTTCTTCCCCACTACTTTTATATTCCTCTAGGCTTTTTTGAAGTCTCAAACTATTTATTTTTACTTTTCACCCTTGCAAGAATTTTCACAATGCTGCCTGTTACTTTCAGGACAGGTGTTGTACTTGTTACTCTTACTGTCAGATGCAGCAGTTGGCTAAACTGCTACACCTTCCTCCTCTATGCCATCAGCAGTAGAAAGTGACCCGTTGTCTTCAGTGTTCTTACATGGTTTACTAGTACTGCTGTTGGTGGAGGTACTTTTTATGTCACTTTCACAAATAACCACCTTAGGAAGAGAAGGGTCATCATTGTTTATTGCACAAATGCAACAACCGTAGCTGCTGTCAGTTTTTTGTAATACCACTTTACTAAAATGTCCCTGCACTGCTCCTACTCTTTCCCCATTCACTGCCACTAGTATGTTTGCTGGACATTATTGATGTTGTGTAGATATTAACAGTAAATAGTAAAGTACACAATAGAACTGTATGCATGTGATGTCTTGTACAAATAAAGGAAGGGAGGGGAAACAAAACACGGGCGCCCCTGTGCGGGATCAGACTGGTAAAATATGGCTCCACCACCAACACCACTAGGTGTGTACTCACAAATAGAGTGACCAGGTAATGGTATACACCAAACTCGGCTAAAATATAGCTGGGAATATATGTATTTGAACTGCTCCCAGAAACAGTTTCCTCAAGGGTTCTTGTAAATAGGCAGCTCTCAAAATCCACGCTCCCCCAGAACGGTATATGACTTGAAGTAACAGGACATAAAACACAAAAAACAAAAGAGAGCGCCCAATAGTGTAATATGTTTAACTGTATGCAAACAAATATAAAGGTAAAAATAATGAAATCACATGTAATCGTGGTCAGAGAGCTGATATCAAGCAGTCTGACAGAATCGCATATGGAGAAATTGTATCCGTCTCCACTCGGAGTGCAGCTGACAATGACAGGACAAAGGACTGGCTCCACACAAACGGCTAAATCCGAGATGCCAGATTTATTCAATAAAAACCTTAAATAGTACAGTACAATATAAAAGAAATACACTATAACGCCAACGCGTTTCACAGCAAGAACTCTGCTTTCTCAAATCTAAAATAAATGACGGCTACCAAGGACTTGGTTAAACATATTACACTATTGGGAGCTCTCTTTTGTTTTTTTGTGTTTTATGTCCTGTTACTTCATGTGATGTCTTGCTCTTCACAAAATACTATATGATATAAGTCTCTTGGGGTCATGAAGTACGGTGCGATAAAGAGGTGATAAAGCGGAGATGATTTTCTCAGTGACATCACTTCTCCAGTTCCTATGTTATTCTATACAGCCTATGCCCAAAGATCTCTAAAGCTGAAGAAATCTTAGTGCATTGGCTCCAGAGAATAACATAGGAACTGGAAATGTGATATCACTGCAGATATGATCTCTGCTTTATCACCTTTTTAGCACACCTTAGAGCATCTTCCTGAAAGTGTAACTGCTTCTCACAGGTGAGAAACCATTGGCAAAGTAATTTAGATCCTCCTGTTCTTAATTTGGGATATCCTGAAAACCCTTATCTGTTGGTGCTGATCGAGGACTAGATCTGAGAATCCAGACGTGACATAAAATAAAAAACAAAAGAAGAGAGCGCCCTATAGTGTAATAAGCTTATTAAAACCCTATATAATTATCATAAAATATATTGCACTCACATTAAACTATGGTCAGAAGGCTGATATCAGCTATTCTGACATTAACACTTGTGGAGAGTAAATCTCCGTCTCCACTCGGAGGACCACGATCAGCTGGACTTGTATATCCACACAAACGGACGACAAAGAAATACAACAGCTGTCTCCAAAAATATAAAATTTATTCCAAAAATAGGATAAAACAATGAAAATGGCTAAACCGCTAACGCGTTTCGCAGCGACAAGGCTGCTTTATCAAAGCACAAAAAAGCCAAAAGAGCCAGAATACTGAGAATACTTATCTAGATTTTCATCTGGGTTGTAGAAGGTTCTGGACCAAAATCTCAACCTGACTAGTTTTATTTTTGTATATGTATCAGCAATCTCATTAAAGCAATTTGTGCTTTAGAATATGTGATTGTTTCTTATCTGCTAACCGTCATACAATGTGATTTTTTATAGCAAAATTTCAAAGTGGAATGTACTCATTAACAATATGTGAAGCAGCACAGATATTTCATTTTACAAACAAATTAATTAACTATCATTTTGCAAATAATTATTTGTGCTATTTGAAGATTTGTACAACTAGCACGTAACCATGTCTGCAACTGAATTGAACCTGTCTAAATAAAGATATTTTCCAGAATTCATTTTGTTTGTTACATTTAACAAATTCTTACATGTCATCCTGATCATTATTCAAGAAGGAAGTTTTTTGTGTTGAGGGGAGAGCTGTTGACTGACGGAAGACAAAGAGCGGAGGATGTACAGTAAATGTTAGAAATGCGGTTCTCCCTAGTTTTGTCTTAAAGGGATAGTAATACTTTACTTTTATTAATCCCCATTTTATACAACTTAAAAAAAGATTGTTAATGCCCCAAATCGATCAATTAGAAGTCTCCCCCTCCCTCCCCTTTCCCCGATATCAGAGTCTTGCTGACTGACCGGGAATCCGTAGAAAACCGTTGAAGTGAAATATTTTTTCTTCATTAACAGTTGATTTTCTCTCAAACCATAAAGGTTTGAGAGATGCGATTTGAGGCATTAACAATCTTTTTTTAAGGTGTATAAAATGGGGATTAGTAAAAGTAAAGTATTACTATCCCTTTAACTCTCTGAGTACCAGAGAGACATGTAACACATTGTTGGGCACCTTTCTGGCTCTCAAAGGGTTAACCATTTAAGGTCCAGAGGTGGTGAGCAATGTATTACTTCACAGTGCATTGTTCATGCCTCTGAGGCTCGAAGGGTTAAACAAGCATTGCTTCTTTTACTAATCTAATGCCCACCCCCAACTCTCCCCACACACATTAGATCGAATCCTAAATGCACCTACTAATTTTCTACAGAAACTTTAACCTACTGTAAAAGGATTGAAGCTGAATAGAGTTTAGACCTCTGCTGATATTTAATCAACTAGTCATACAGCTGATTAAATATCAGCAAAGTTCCGATCTCTCCTTTTTGCATGGGCAACATTGTCACAACAACAGATAATTGTGAAAAAAGTTGAGAATCATTGGGGTTTATGTACTAAGGCATGATAATGGAGATAAGTTCTCAGTGATATACGGCGCCATGCAAGAAACGTTCGCATTGGATAAAGGTATTTTTGTGCGCAGATAGATTTTGCACATGTTCTAATCCAGGATGCTAAATACCGAATGCTTCTTGAATTGCGCATGAAATAATCCATTTTACGACAACAATACACAGACGTAAAAATTCATTCACAATAGCAGTTCTTGCATTAGGCACATTCGCTATTCCACTCACACAGATTCTGTAATCTTAGCCACGCCCACAAAACAAATAAATATACGCAGCCGTTCGCTAATCTTGAATTTTCATGCGAAATTCAACAAAATCATGCGCAAACCTATTCCCTAGTGGTTTTCACACGGGAAATAGCGATTGTGCACGTTTCCTGCATCGCGCCAATAGTTTCTCCAGTCCCTAAGTTATTCTATGGAGCCAATGCATTAAGACTTCTCCAACTTTGGAGATGTTAGTGCATAGGCTCCAAATAATAACATAGAAACTGAAGAAGTGATATCACTGGAGAAGTTATTACTGCAATATCCCCTGTTTATTATCACGCCTTAGTGCATAACCCCTTTTGTGTCCTATATGGCATTTCACACAGGCAACATGTGCTGTGATTGTCACAGACACAGTTTGCTGTATCTTTCCTCCGACACTGCAATAACGCAGCTAAAATTTTTTGTATTGATTTCAATGGAATTGCATTGAAATTGCAGAACTGTTGCAGGGAGCTGTGATTTCCCTGAGACTTTATCACTTGTGTTTCTGCTGAGAGAATGGAATGTAGGAAGAACATTGCTATATTGTAGGACAAAAATGCAACATTGGTTTCAGTTGGTACCAAAAAAGTTGTGCTACAAAAAGTTGTGAAACAAAACAGTTATGTTACAAAGTCACCTGGGTGAAAAAGCCCTTATAGGACTAAAAATTTTGATCACATGGGCAACATTAGTTCAGCAGTTTCAGTGCTGTTCTAATTCCATATTGGGACAAAACTTAGGTAGGTTTTATAATGTGGCAGTCACTTTAAAAAAATTGCAGCCATATTTCCTTGCTTCTATTGATGGAATAAATGATTAGGAGAGGATATCTACTGGCATGATAGATACACTTTAATGCATTGAATCCACAGAATAACATAGGAATTGGAGAGTTTATCAAACTGGAGAAGCTATCTCCTCTTTATCACACCATAGTACGTCTCTCTTGTTCTTAGTTTACCAGTCTCACTGTCTCCTAGAGGGACATTTGAGCCTACCTGAAGTGCAGAGGCCTACTTCACAATATTGTTTGTACTAGTGTAAATGCATTACCTACAATGGCATCTTATCTGATTGCCTCTTGAGTGAGTAAGTCCTTTTAGAAGGACATTCAACTTTCTGGTCCCAAATGTGCCATTTAAGGCATAATCCACTACACTTGAAGTGAAAGGACATTGACCAAGTAGTGGTCACTGAGCAAAGAACAACTGGCTGTTCAGTCTCCTTCAGTCAAACTGTCTTTAGAACTCTTGTAGTTCTAAGTGTTTGATCACTTTATCTACGGCCACTTTAGAGCCAAGGGAACAAGATAATTATAGACTGACATCTTTTAAACTGTTACTTAGGATCTTTGTGTTTACTGTGATATGAAGATCAATGATCTGCTTAGAAGGGTAGTAGAGATTAGAATTGTACCTGGATATCAGGTTATTTCAGCGATTTGAGTGTCAAAAAGTTGCCCAATGAAACAATCTTGTGTCAATCAAAGGTTTAAAAATAGGGATGCGGGGAATATCCAATTTATTTCTCACAATAATTTTCATCAGAAAGGGCATATCTTCCTCCATTCGCTGGCAGAAACTGATCTCTGGATAGAATCCTCACACCATCTTCCATGTTCCAGGGTTCTGACGTTGTGTTCAATGTTGCTGGGATGAGGTTATGACAAACTCATATGTCCACATCATGATCATGCATACACGAACTCATGAGCACTTTCATACTCTTCCATATCATTCTACAGTGATGAAGAAGTTGGCAGAAGGAGCTTTCCCAAGGGAGTCCTGTGTTCCTCTGATTTCTTCCTGATGTGGAAAATTCAACAGATCCTTATCCTATATAATAACTCTCTAGGATGTTTGTCAGAAGCCGTCATGAGCAGTAGAGACTGCATGTGTTCTGCAGTCTCTACTGAGCATGATTGCATTACGTGAGTGAGGAGCGTGAGTGAGGTGACGCAAGACTGCATCGTGTGGAGCAGTGAGGTAGTGGCCGCTTAACCCTTTGAGTTCCAGAGGGGTACGCAATGCATTGCTTTGCAACTGTTTCCCTAGAGTCGCTTGAAATATTTTATTTACTTAATTTATTTTCATTAAAAGGGAGGTCACATTACTCTGCCACAGGAGTGTCCAAGTTCAGTCTTCAAGGGCCACCAACAGGCCAGGAATTAAGGATTTCCCTGATTAGGCAAAAGTGGAATGATCAAATTTTTTTTATTTATTTATTTAGAAAATGTTTTACCAGGAATAATATATTGAGATTTCTCTCATTTTCAAGTATATCCTGGAGCGTTTACAGCAAAGAGTTGCATATTTGCACAATATACAGATACCTAATATATTTACACACATACTAAAAATGTTATATACAGTTGCAAATTGTTTTTAGATATAAAGAAACAGTTATTTTAAGGATTTTAGGGTGGGAAAAGATCTGATTTTTTCAGGTAAGTTATTCCTGACTTTCGAAGCTCTGAAGGAACTATGGTGCAAGAATTGCTATGCCCCCCCCGACACATTGGCCCCCCCTCAACTACATTGGCCATCTCCATATTGCCACTTTCACAATGCCCCCATCTCCACATTGCCCCTTCCACAATGCCCCTCATTCTCCACAATGCCCCTCATTCTCCATATTGCCCCTTCCGCATTGCCCCTTCAACAGTGCCTCCATCACAATGCCCCTCTTTCTCCAAAATGTCCCCATCACTATGCCCCTCATTCTCCACAATGCCCCTTCCACATTGCCCCTTCCACAATGCCCCCATCACAATGCCCCTCATTCTCTACAATGCCCCTTCCACAATGCCCCCATCAAAATGCCCCTCTTTCTCCACATTGCCCCTTCCACAATGCCCCCATCTCCACATTGCCCCTCAATCTCCATAATGCCCCTTCCACAATGCCCCTCATTATCCACAATGCCCCCATCACAATGCCCCTCATTCTCCACAATGCCTCTTCCACAGTGCCCCTCATTATCCACATTGCCCCTCATTCTCCACATCGCCCCTTCCACAATGCCCCTACTGACTGCCCCCCTCCTCCTACCTCGAGTCCCTGGTGGTCTAGCGGTGTGAGATGACAGATCTGTGCCTCATTCGGCACAGACCTCTGTATGAAACGCAAGCTCCCGCCCGGTTCTTAGTAATGCAGAGCGATGGGAGATTATGTCATCTCCCAGCGCTCTGCATTACTAGAGCGCTGGTTGCCGGGAGATCAGCTCTGCTGCTGGCGCGTGGTGAGGGTGTCGCAGGGTGCGGCCGGGCTCCTAAGAGTGACGGGCCCGGTCGCAGGTGCGACCACTGCGACCCCTATTGTTACGCCACTGGTATGGAGAGCTGGAGTGAGCATACTGCTCAGGTAGTCTGATAGTTTTCTAGAAAAATGGTTATGAACCATACAAGAGAGATGAAGGGAATATCTAGATTCGAGTGTTAGCCAATTTAGTTCTTCATACATATCACAATGATGGGCTGTATAATTACATTGGAGGATAAAGTGACATAATGAGTTATACAGAGTGTCAATTTTAGAAAGATGGATTTGTGGCGCGGGGGAATATACTACGTCCCCATAGTCTATGACTGGCATTATCACATTTTCTAAATAAAATAAATAAATAAATCACCTGTTGTACAATACGTCTTCTTACCAGGGGATTTAAACAGGATTTGTTTGCAAACAGAGCCCCTACTTTGGGTTAAAGTTTGGATGTTAATTTATCAATTTGAAGACCAAAAGTGAGGCTGGGGTCAAGCCACATACCAAGGTATTTGTAGGAGTCCACTGTGGCCAATTTATGATTAGACCCTGTTACAATGTATAGATTGGTATTGCAGAGATTATGCAGTTTGTGCTTTGTACCAAATAACATTGTGACCGTTTTGTCAGTGTTTAGGAATAGTTTGTTCTTTGCTATCCATCTTTCAACTTCAGAGAAATCATGCTGTAATACGGCCTCCAATTGTGATACGTTTGAATTTTTAACATATATTATAGTGTTATCTGCATACATGTGTACAGAAGATGCTTTGCAAACCATGGGTAGATCATTTATAAATAGAGAAAATAGACGAGGGCCAAGGATGGAGCCTTGGGGAACCCCACTTGTAACTTTGAGTGGAAGGGAGGTATTATCAGCAATAGACACATATTGCATTCTGTCTGATAAATAGGATTGGAACCAGTTTAGAGAATGATTACTAGTGTTGAGCGAGCACCACGATGCTCGGGTGCTCGGGTGCTCTGACCGAGCACCCCCTGAGGCTCGAGTGCTCGGCCGAGCACCCGAGCCCCATTGGAATGAATGGGGCAACACCAGGCACCCCCTGCTCTGATGAGGGGAGGGTGCCTGGTCAATGCCCCCTTCATCTCCGCTATGCCCCCTTCATCTCCGAATGCCCCCTTCAGCTCCGCAATGTCCCCCTTCAGCTCCGCTATGCCCCTCTTCCACAATGTGCCCCTTCATCTCCGCTATGCCCCTCTTCCACAATGTGCCCCTTCATCTCCGCTATGCCCCTCTTCCACAATGTCCCCCTTCATCTCCTCTATGCCATAGAGGAGATGAAGGGGGACATTGTGGAAGAGGGGCATAGCGGAGATGAAGGGGCACATTGTGGAAGAGGGGCATAGCGGAGATGAAGGGGCACATTGTGGAAGACGGGCATAGCGGAGATGAAGGGGGACATTGTGGAAGAGGGGCATAGAGTCTATGCCCCTCTTCCACAATGTCCCCCTTCATCTCCGCAATGCCCCCTTCATCTCCGCAATGCCCCCGTACCTCCAGTCCCTGGTGGTCCAGCGGAGCTTCTTCGGATCTGTGCCTCTTCCGGCACAGATCCCCGCCACCCGAACATGTCGGGCGAGCACATGGCGGTACTCGACGAGTACCGCCATGTGCCGAGCAGAGCGATGCTCGAGCCGATCCGAGCATCGGCCGAGCACGCTCGCTCATCACTAATGATTACCCAATCCTGGAGGAATTTGGAACTTCCTTATCAGAATACTTTGGTCTACTGTATCAAAGGCCTTTGCAAAACTAGGAAAATAGCTCCATTGAGTTCACCCTGTTCTATACCAGTCTGGATATCATTGGTTACTTTTAGGGGGCAGTGATTGTAGAGTGATTTAAATGAAAGCCTGATTGAAGGGGGGTGAAAAAACTGGTCAGCCGGTAATACTAATATTGTTAATGATAAACACATTTCTCTAGGATTTTAGCCAATGCAGGAAGTAGGGATATTGGTCTGTAACTTGATACTACATTGTTATCCCCATTTTTGTGGATAGGCACAACTCTAGCTACTT
The DNA here is from genome assembly GCA_037306005.1 of Rhinophrynus dorsalis. Taxonomy (NCBI): domain Eukaryota; kingdom Metazoa; phylum Chordata; class Amphibia; order Anura; family Rhinophrynidae; genus Rhinophrynus; species Rhinophrynus dorsalis. The sequence continues at coordinate 47,350,708 of CM074727.1, read as the reverse complement.
TTCATGCTCAGGGCATATACTCAGATGACAGGGAGGCAAAATGAATGAGCCATGGATTAACTCCCCTGGGCTCAATCAGAAAAACCCTTAAATCCTGGCTTGTGGGTGGCCTGTGAGGACTGAACTTTGGACAGCCCTGCTCTGACCCAGGGGTAGATTGTAGAACACTAGTCCACTAGCTGGTATGCCAGTATAGGTGTGTTTGTGCGTGTGTGTGTGTGTCTGTAAGCCCTTTTCCTCACTCTTTCCCTCAGCTCCTCTTCAGGGCCGAATTTACCATAAGGCAGAGTAGGCATTTGCCTACAGGCGCACCCCACAGAGGGGCGCCTGTCATTGGGACCCTTTTAAAAGAAAAAAAAAAAAGTAGCCTCACCGTCCGCACTAATCCTCCACCGCCCGGTGAGGTCTGTGCCTCCTTCGGCACAGACCTGTAGCTGCTGCTCTCCCTCATTGTCTCTTTAGAAGAGAAGACCGTGCAGGAGCTTCAGCAGCTACAGGTCTGTGCCGAAGGAGGCACAGACGACAGACCTCTCCTGCCGCTGGACCACCAGGGAAGACGTAGGAAACGGACACTGGGGGGGGCAATGTGGAAATGATGGGGCAATATGGATCTGATGGGGGGCAATATGGAGATGATGGGGGGCCAATGTGGAGATTAGGAGCATTGTGGAGATGGCCAATGGTGGGGGGGCACTTCAGATTTTTGTGCCTACAGGTTCCTGAGATGTAAATCTGGCCCTGTTCCTCTTTCTTTCAACCTACAGCCCCCTTTACTGCCTCCTCTTCCCCTTTCTCCCCAAGTCAATTTCATTTTAAGTTTTTCCCTATCTACCTCTCCTCTCCCTCCCCATGCTTTCCCCCCTCTTTTCCCAAACAGCCCCTCAGATCCCTGCTTCTCTACCAGAACCCTCGCTTCCTATAATCTTTTCCTTGGTGGTCTAGTATTTGGAGTGAGAGATCTGAGCACAGACCTCCATATGAAAACTCCCTTCCAGTCTCCATGGGGCATGCATGTGCAGGTGCCAGGATATTATGTCATATGTCAGTGCTCTACATTTGCAGACAGTAAGATGACGGAGGGATATGGAGGTCTGTGCCAGAGGCAGCACTGACCACTCATTCAAAAAACAGTGGACAGGTCAGGTTAGATCCTCTTATCGCCACAACTGGCCCATCACCTCACAGCACACCCGGGGATCCCTGATCCTCTGATAGGACAATCCACTCCTAATCTGACCAGATCACTATTCTAATGAAGGACACTTGATTAACTTGCATGCTGCAGGACTGCACAGGAGCCAGTACAGTCCTGCAATGTGTGTTTTTTATTAGCCTCCCACATCAAAATGGTGATCTGGTCATAAAATCCTAATACCATCGGGCACATTCCCCTCTTTATTTCTTCTCTTTATGGAAAATGTAACTTGTGGGGCTGCTTTGGAAAAAAACATGCCCAAAGCAACCCTGCAATAAGGATTTTCCATATGTTCTTTTTTAACTTTTTCTGTGCTGGAGAGCAAATCTTAGAGCAGGCTTCTCAAATTGCATTTGAGAAAGGGCTGAGAAATCGACTGCTTTAAGAATATATCTGTGCACAGGTGTCTTGTCATCATCATCAAGAAGAGTAAGTCAGTGATTGCACCAGCTGTGTAGGATCAAGGGTATTAAAAAAATGAACTTGGTTTGGTTTGACCATTGAGGATTGGGGAGAGCACTACCTTAGAGGGAGCAATGTTGGTTTGACACAGATGGTGACAGTGGGCAGAACAACTAGGTAAGAACTTACAGAGTTTGTTTCATTTCTTGCAGTGGTTCTCTGATTGCTTATATTAGAACCCCAGAGTTTACAGAGAAATATCAAGGAGTCTCACAGAACAAATACACAAAATGGTGGACAGTGGACGAATACTGGGGTATAGATAATGAAGAAGGTGTTTAAACATATATATGTTGCTATTTCCACATATTTACTGACTGCACTTATGTAAAGAATTGTTTTGCATTCAATTGTTTCTCTGTACCAAGTGTTCAAAAAAAAGTAAGACAGTTTGTGGTCATGGCTAAAGTGCAAATGTTATCACAGTCAATTTCTAAAAAGTGTTGCATTACATGATGTGGTTAAGACCACTTTTGGACCCTGATATCTGCCACCATCCCTTTGTAGTAATTATAATACTGTCAGCCTACGTAAAAGATATGTAGAAAATGTCACAATGATGGGGGCGAAAAGTCATAAAAATGCCACAGAAAATGTGCAATTGAATTGCATTCAGCTGAGTAGTCATGTGTAAATACTCATCAACTAGCGCAAACAGCACACAAGAACTCACTCCTCCTTTGGTCTTAACCCTTTGAGTGCCAGAGGGGTACGTGACACATTGCTTTGCAGTGCGTTGCATGCCCCTCTGGCACTCAAAAGGTTAACTATTCAATGGATACCTTTCTGGCACTCAAAGGGTTATACCCTTTTTTTTTAATACAGCTCCCCCAGTGAGACTAACCCTTACAATGATAGAGGGCTACCCAATGCATTTCATACCTCTCTGGCAGGCAAAGACTTAACCCTTTGAGTGCTAGAGAGGTATCCAATGCATTGGATATCTTTTCTGGCACTCAAAGGGTTAAGAACTAGAGAAACGGTGTGGCTAACCAGCTGCACCATAGGGGATATCTAAAAATTCACATTGTATTAAATGGGGATTTAAACCTCTTGCATGCTAGAAGAGCAAAGCTATGCCTCACAATACATGTGATACATTTCCAGCATTCAAGGGGATGCAAGCTCAGTTTAAATCCTTTGGAAAGGTGTGGGATTGGTTTGCTCCATTTTACTAAAAGGGATAGTAATGGTTTCAATTAATAACATTTAATATTGTAGATATTAAAAATATAAATGGAATGATCTACGTCCCGTCTCTCAAACATGTATTGAGAGATATTCACATTTAAAGTTTGACGTTTCCTGCTGTAAAGTTGACAGCAGGAGATTCGTGTCGGCCGACATGGAGGCTCTTCATCAGAGCCACAAATGCGTTTTTTTTTTTTTCTCAAAAGAATGACTTCATTGGAATGGTCTAGAAAGTGTGCTTGCAAACCAGATACACTTTGTAGACCGTTCCAGTGAAGTAATTATTTTTAAAAAACGCGACTGTGACTTTGCTGACAGCAGGAAACATCAAACTTTGAATGCAGATATATCTCAAACCATAGTGGTTTGAGAGAGAAGGTATCATGCATTCGATTCAACTTTTTAATCCCTACAAAATGCTAAATATTTTTTTCTGGGACATTACTGTCCCTTTAAAAGCAAGCATTACTACCCCTTTTATCCTTTAAGTGCCGAGGCATTGAGTTGCACTCTGGCTGTGAGTTGAAGTGGGCCTGTCTCCTTAAGGCAGGTTTAGAGAGAGAGAGTTACAATCTGCCTGTAAGTTGTACAAGCCGTGTTTCAGTAAAATAAGTAGAGTTTGAGAAATTAACCTATATTTGTAGGTGGCACAGTGTGGCACTTTATGCTAATTGCTAGTACATTATGTTGATTAGTTGGAGCCTTGAGGATTGAGGAGAGCTCTACCTTAGAGTGAGAAATCTTGAGAAATGAACCTATACTTGCTGCTAGCACATTGTGGGACTTTATGCTAATTGGTAGCACATTATGCCAATTAGTTATGTTGAAACCAAACATATCACTCTTTGTGCTATTAGAATTTCTCCCAGTGTGTCCGTTCTACATAGCCTTACTGCCCTATCAACCCTTTGACCACCAGAGAGGTACCGAATGCAATGTGTTGGGTACCTCTCTGGGGCTCAAAGGGTTAATACATCTGAAAGAATTTGGGGATAGATTTATTAAGATGTGATAACTTCTCCAGAGTGATAAAGTCTCCATTTCTTATGTCATTCTGCGGAGCCAATGCACTAAGATTTCTAAAGCTGGGAAGATGCATGGACTCCGTAGAATGACATAGGAAACAGATACTTTAATTATCACACTGGAGAAGTGATTTCCTCTTTATCACAACTTAGTGCATAGACTCCACAGAATGACCTAGGGAACTAGAGAATTTATCTCAGTGATCTCCTCTGTATCATGCCTTAGTGAAGGAGAGTCCAAGTGTTTTCATGATCAGAAAGCCGTAAGTGTGAGGGTCATATCATTTTTTTTATGATTTGACATATCCTGTGTACCAAAACATTTCTAGGTAAGCTGACCAGATATTGTCTTTAATGCAGGATAAATTAAAGAGGAACTCACTTGTCCAAATTCTTACCTCGTATGGGTTTGCATGGCTATGTCTTCCCATTTAACTTATTTAGGCAGCCTCAGAAGGAGGAGGGCAAATGTTTCTGGACTGGTGAGCAATTCTGCAGGTAGGGCTAGATGTCCAATAGGCAGAGTAGGCAACTGTCTAGAGCTCCACATTTTGAACTGTTCTGACCATATCTGCATTCTGGATTGTGGGTGTGGCCAGAGCAATTTCAATGCCTTGGCACCAGATTTATACCCCTTTACAGGCTATTATTTAAATCATTGGATTCCAGAGAGATATCTGACTCAGTGCTCCCCTGTGCTTTGAAGATCTCTCTAACAACCAAGAGGTTAAAGCTTTTTTTCTTCCCTGCTTGTTATAGAACAAGGGTATTTTCTGTGTCATGAAACAGTGGATGGGATTGGAGGTGGGGTCATGTGAAGACTCAGGGTGTGCCCATGGGCAGATCTAAGGGCACCTAGAGTACCTTACCTAGTGTGTTTGGGAATGGAAATCCAACCTGTGTGCAGGCTGCGACATACAGGTAAGAGAACTCAGCTCTGATGAGGTTGAAGTATCCCTTACTATTAAAACAAAAATATCTAAATCCATTACAATGATTGGAAGACAAAAAGTAGGTATAGACTGTTTAAATAAGCTCTTTACAATACCCCAAACAATGTGGGTTTTAACCCCCATAAGGACCACTCGGTACAGGGGTGTGTCAGCCCTAGAGGATCACCACACTTTCTCTCTTTTTTTTTTTTTTTTTTTACTGCAATAAATTCTGGGATTGCAGATCAGCGTGCTGCAATCCCAGAATTCCTTGACGTACTAGATCCGTCACCAGTATGTCAGTCCTGGCACCTCATACATCATTAAGGCTAGGCCTACCTGTGCACACTAGTATTGAGTGATATTGGCAGAGAGCACAGGTTAATTAGTCAACAAGACTAATAGTTGCTCATTTAGTTAACCCCTGAAGGACCGGCCACACGTGCATGCAGCCGACACTTAAGGACCACGGACCTTTTTTTTTTCTTTGCAAATCCAATTCAGGGCTCCCAGAAAGGCATGCAGCCACGCAGGGAGCCCTGAATTCCATGATGGTCCTGACACATCATGGGTCCTTATGGTTAGCCAACCCATGATGTGCCAGGACCATCAAGGGTCCTTAAGGGGTTAAAGGGGAAATATACCCTTGGAATAAGTGGCTTAACTTGTTTAAAAGAAGGCCTTGCTTAGAAATGTGTCCTTCATACAAAGTTTATCTATTTACTGGTTTATGCATTTGAACTCTGTAGTCTGTAACTGAGTAGGTAAGTATTACTACATTGAGAAGGAGGTCATGTCCCATAGGTGGGGCTTTGTCTCTCTATGGCTAATCTCATTCAGACTGATAAAGGCTAATGTTTATTTTGTGGAGGTGAAAACTAAATACAGACTTAAAGGGATAGTAATGCTTGAATATTACTAATCCCCATATTGTAGCCACGTTAAAAATAATTGAATTGTCCCCAGGTTCATTTTTCAAACCTTTATGGTTTGAGAGATAACTGTATGCAAAGTTACCCCCTCCCCCTTCCCTGAAGTCAGCATTGTAGGTGACTGCAGGGGAAACCTGTCGTACAACAGGTTTGTGGCTCTGCAGCAGAGCCGAGATCGAATTAATAAAAAAGAATTATTTCACTGAAACTATCTTCTATGTGTGCTTGCAAACCATTGCGCTATTGAGGCTCTGCTGAAGAGCAGCTTGTCGGTTCCTGGACCAGTGACTCCTGCTGTCAGCTTACAACTGACGCCAGGAGAAGGGGAAAGAGCAGGGAACTTTAACAGAGGATATCTCTCAAAGCATACCGGTTTGCGAGATAGGATTTGTGTCATATTGTTTATTTTTTTTAACCTCTACAAAACTCTAACCATTTTTATGGGACATTACTGTCCCTTTAAGCATTCCAGGAGTCAAAATCAGCATAATAATGCCATATGTATAAAACCACCTTAATCATTTATAAATCAGACCTGAAGTTCTCTCCACTTGCCAAGCTTTAAAGGGATAGTAATGTTTCATAATAAAAGTAGCTCTAATTAATCAGCATAGTATTTGGACTTTGGAGAGTGTTATTTCAATTCTATCAGAGTTGTTCAATGATTCAGTGATTCAATGACAAAGTATCCCCCTCCCGCCCCTTTTACTGATGTAACACTGTTCAGCCAGAGCAGAAGGGAGGTGCCCAGGTGGATTGCAGAAAGGGACAATCTTTAATTAAGATAAGGGGAAAAACCTGAAAAACTTGTCAAGGGGGGCAGGACTTTCATTGTTGTCATAGGAAGAAGATTGTCCCCTTCTGTTATCTGTCTGGTCTATGGACTGCATTCCCCATCTGAGAAGAGATGGCTTACACTAGGTAAAAGGGGCAGGAGGGGAAACTTTGCTTGTGACTATCTCTCAAACCATAAAGGTTTGAGAGATAAGACATATCATTTTTCATGTTTTTTAATGCCTACAAAATAAAATAAAGATAAAATGAAGTATTACTGTCCCTTTAAGGACAATTCTTTAAAAATTTATAACATTGCTTTTTTTTATAGATCTTCGCCTATGTTCCAGACATTGGGTTTAGTTTCCATTGTATTGCACTCCATTCTGGTTCGCAATGGGTTAACACTATATCACTGGGGATTTTCATTTCCTATATGTGCTGCAGTTGTCTAGAACCGATGCATTAATGTCTTTACGTTTATGCCACATTTTTATATGTATTATTATGTACTGTGTATCCTCATTGGAACAACCACTGGTTAATTGGGATTTCAGTTGGCAAGTGTGAATGGGAGTGTTCCTGACTCCAGAGGTATTTTAAGTATGGGAAACATTGATGTTGCATAAAAGGGATAGGACAGACACTAATGTAACAACACACATCATCTTAGCCTCAGGAGAATTCCTCAGTGACAAGGAACTATGTTATCTCTATGACAGCAGGTTCTTCTATAAGGGAAGAATCTAGAAACTGTCATTATAATATAATAATAGCATTTATAGCTGTGAGTCTAGGGGAAATGACTGAAAATGTGTAAGCCAGCCAAAAATAATTTGTTCTTGTGTATCTAAAAAGAGTCTATATACCGTAAAATCTCGGGTATAATATGCACAATTTTACCCCTCTTCACCTTATGTGAAGTGGGGGGTGCGTATTCTACCCAAGAGTGTTTTTAATAAAAAAGTATATTGCCGGCAAATACCTCCCCTCCCTCCCCCCAGCACTATCCGTTCTCCAAAAAGCTTAATTTCGTCCCACATAAGTCCCCCATCTTCCCTCCCACTCCACAGCTCAATCGATCTGAAAATATGCCTTACTATTATCCATCAGAAGTCCCCATGATCTCTGCGGGCGGCACGCTTGCATCTGCCTCCCGCTTCCTGCAATGGGCTGTCAGGACCTTCTGCCTCCAGCCAATGGTAATGACCTGTGAGGTCGGGCATTACCATTGGCTGGAGGCAGAGCTTCTGATGGATAATAGTAAGGCATATTTTCAGATCAATTGAGCTGGGGAGCAGGAGGGAAGATGGGGGACTTATGTGGGATGAAATTAAGCTTTTTGGAGAGCAGATTGTGCTGGGGGGAGGGAGGGAAGGTATTTGCTGGCATTAAAAAATGTTTTAGTAAGGGGGAAAACAAGGGTGCATATTATACATAAGCACTCTTGTTTTCCCCTAAAATCGTAGGTATAATATGCACCTATGAGATTTTACGGTAAATATGGGACTCAATATATTCAATAGAAATGCTTGCTTGGGTTGATACCTTTATAGAGAAGTCATGTGTGTGTGTGTATGCAGGGGCAGAGTGTCCTATAGGGGGATTAGACATCCCTTGGTGAGCTGTGTGGTCATGAGCCAGTTGGGAAAATCGGAGGATCCCCCCTGCCTGGCTCACAATGGGGGAGATGCACTAAGGCATGATAAAGAGGTGATAAAGTGGAGATGACTTCTCCAGAGATATCACTTCTCTAATTCCTTTGATATCCTAGAAGAGAGTTGGTACCCTGTTAGCCGTAGGAATACAGGAGGCAAATAAAGTCGTTATGTTTATTGGCTAACTAAGCAGATTTAGGATGCAAGCTTTCAAGACCTCTAAGGTCTCTTCCTCAGGTAAGTTATGCTGATAAATATGAAAACACCTCTCTTATATACAAGTACACATTGCATTGTTTAATATGTTATTCTATGGAGCCTATGCACTAAGATTTCTCCAACTCTGCATTACTAAAGAGCCGACAGCGACTAGGGAGCTCACTGAGTTGCAGTGCCAGGTGGAAGAGTCCTGCTAGAAGGAACGGCGTTCCTGCTCTGGAAAATGTACAGGAACGCCATTCCCACACGTTTCTGCAGGACTCGAGCCCTGTAGGGGCATGAAAAGAGGGTCAGAAATGCATATAGCTAAATTTCTTTATGTGCCTGTATTTCTTAAGTTCCATTGTAGTCTGCCTTTAGTTCACATGTTCTCAAGTTAGATAAGTTTAAGTAATACATTTTATAAGAAAATACTTTCTTTTTATAAGAAAAATACTTTAGAACAATGTCAGCATTTTCAGAAATGATACTATCCAGCTGTAGACTACACTAAATTTCTAAATTATTTATTAGTGTATAAGAACCACTTGTTCCTATAGTGTATAGTAATACACACCCAAACCCTTTGGGAGAAATTCACTAAAATGTGATAAAGAGGTGATAAAGTAGAGATAACTTCAAAAGTGATATCACTTCTCCAGTTCCTATGTTATTATATGAAACCTGTACACTAAGATCTCTAAAGCTGAAGAAATCTTAGTGCATTGGCTCCATAGAATAATATAAGAATTGGAGAAGTAATAAACCGGAGAATTCATCTCCATTTTATCACCTCTTTATCACCGCTTAGTGAATCTTCCCCTTTGAGTGCATTGCGTTTCAATGCATTGGATACCTTTCTGGCACTCAAAGGGTTAATTAAGATATGGGCAGGGGAGGGCTGACCTGGGGGGCAGGGGGGCAATTGCCCCCTGGACCAATCATATGTCTGGGCCAGTGGGCCACTACCTCACTCAGTCTCCCATTTGCTGCTGTAAATTGAGCTATATTAGTGATACCACAGAGCTTACAATTGAAATGAAGCTACAGAAATGATACCACAGAGTGACAATCCAAATGGAGATACACTAGTAGCATAACCCATTTCCCTTGTAAGCTCTATGGTATCACTAGTGTAGCTATACTTAAATTGTAAGTTTTGTAGTTGCACTGGTGTAGCTCCACTTCAGTTGTAAGTTATGTGGTATCACTTGCCTTACTTCAAACATTAATGACAATTTAAAAATTAACAAATGGGGGTGGGCTGGGACAGTGGGCTCAGACTATAGTAGAAACGGGCCACTTCATTTTTTTTGCCTCCTGGGCTCTATGTTGCCAGCACACCCCTGGATATGGGGTCTTTTGCACTAAATAAGAGGTGACATTTCGGAGCAAACCAAAAATTCCACAAATTGTTTTTAGTTGTAAATGGGTAGTTTAACCCCTTGAATGCTAGAGTTCTCTAAATCATTGTGAAGCAACATGTTGGCAACCTCTCTGTCAATAAAAAATTTGGGGGAATTTTAGTGTTCCTCTATATAAAGATATTTTTAGGCCTAGATCAAGTCGACCATGGCCTTGGGCAGCAGGTTGCTAGAGGCACCAAGATGTTGTAATGAGTGATGTCATCATGACATCACTAAACAAAGCATGTTAAGTCATGTGGCATGAAAAATTTTGGAGCTCTGCTGGCAGTGATACCTGTACCTAAACATTTGTGGTAGTCAGAAAATGTTTAAGAGGCAAAGAGCCATTGATAAGTGAGTACAGTGTAATATATATAATTTTGCCTCTCTTTAACATTTTTGAGTACTAGAGGGGCACACAACTCATCGCAAAGCAATGCATTGCATACCCCCTCTGGCACTCAAAGGGTTAAGTAAAGGAGGAGGGGTCTGTGGAGGGGCATAAAATCTCTGGATTTTGCCCTGGAAACCTCATTTTTCTCAGTTCATTACCGGATCTTCGGGGACAGGAGTGTCATCCTGCACAAAAATTAATTCTGACCCTTTTCAGGGCAAACCATGCCTTTTCTCCATCCGATCAAACCCACTCTTATTAAGCCCTGCCCACATCATGAAGCAAAACAATTCATTTGGATACGCCCACACCTAGCTCAAGTTGTTACATTGGAGACTGTGGATCTCACGTTTCCCACTTATGGCAGGATATAGTAATAATGTGGAAAGGTGTGTATGGGGTATACGTGTACTTGGTTGGGCCTAAAGCAGCAAAAATATATATTTAAAGGGATAGTAATGTTTCATAATAAAAACAGCTCTAATTAATCATCATAGTATTTGGACTTTGGAAAGTGTTATTTCAATTCTGTCAGAGTTGTAGTTCAAGAGTAATTCAATGACAAAGTATCCCCCTCCCGCCCCTTTTACTGATGTAACACTGCTCAGCCAGAGCAGAAGGGAGGTGCCCAAGTAGACCGCAGAGAGGGACAATCTTTAATTAAGATAAGGGAAAAACCTGAAAAACTTGTCAAGGGGGGCAGGGCTTTCATTGTTCTCATAGCAAGAAGATTGTCCCCTGCTGTTAACTGTCTGGTCTATGGACTGCATTCCACATCTGAGAAGAGATGGCTTACTCTAGGTAAAAGGGGCGGGAGGGGAACTTTGCTTGTGAATATCTCTCAAACCATAAAGGTTTGAGCTATGAGACTTATTTAGTTCTTCATGTTTTTTTAATGCCTACAAAATAAAATAAAGATAAAATGAAGTATTACTATCCCTTTAAATTACTTCCTCTATGACACAGTTGGTTTGTTTCAGATTTGCAACATTTTAACTCAATGAAATACTTACCACATGTAAGACCTGAGTAATGACTTAATTGCTTCTTCATTTTGGGCCTTTATTAGATGTATTTTTCCAAAGATTAAAAAAAAGGCCAATTTGACTTTGTGTTTCACCTTATGTCTGTATGTATTTACCTGTAGCAGATATTGTTCTGATTCACAAAACATACCTCTATAAGAGGAACAAGTCTTGTTTCTTGATTTTATAGCTATGACTAGACCATCCTATCAGATTAGTCATTATTGTTCTTCCAACATGTTATCATGGTTACTTTGTTATACTTCCTCTTATTTCTTTGTAGTAGATTTCAAGTGATTGTCCTCCGATAGTGGCTACAGAGCACATGTTTTTAAACTTAAAGGGATAGTAATGTTTCATAATAAAAGCAGCTCTAATTAATCATCATAGTATTTGGACTTTGGAGAGTGTTATTTCAATTCTGTCAGAGTTGTAGTTCAAGAGTTATTAAATGACAAAGTGTCCCCCTTCCCGCCCCTTTTACTGATGTAACACTGCTCAGCCAGATCAGAAGGGAGGTGCCCAGGTAGACTGCAGAGAGGGACAATCTTCAGTTAAGATAAGGGAAAAAGCTGGAAAACGTGTCAAGGGGGGGCAGAACTTTCATTGTTCTCATAGGAAGAAGATTGTTCCCTTCTGTTTTCTGTCTGATCTATGGACTGCATTCCACATCTGAGAAGAGATGGCTTACACTAGGTAAAAGGGGTGGGAGGGGAAACTTTGCTTGTGAATATCTCTCAAACCATAAAGGTTTGAGAGATAAGACATATCGTTCTTCATGTTTTTTTAATGCCTACAAAACAAAATAAAGATAAAATGAAGTATTACTATCCCTTTAACCTTGAGCCCTCACAATCCCACCACTGCAGGTTTGCAGTATAGCTTTAAGTGAGGATTGTTCCGTCACTAGTTTGGGTAGATCTTTCCGAATGTCTGAGACACTCATCAATCAACCTGTGCTCATGTGGGGAGATCAGGAAAAACTGCATTGTGGGGCTTGTGCACAGGTCCCAGCATGTATGCTTTAGAGTATCTGATCAAGTCGTGTGTTCAAGCAGGAAATCCTCAACTCTGATCTCACCACTTTGGATCATCCATCTTGGCAGGATTTGCATTATTATTCCAACCAATTCCTTTATCCAAAATGTGGTGGATGCCTTTTTTGCTATCTAGGTGGTTAGATGTTAAAATGATGTGCATGACTTTTAAAGGGATAGTAATGTTTCATAATAAAAGCAGCTCTAATTAATCTTCATACTATTTGGACTTTGGAGAGTGTTATTTAAATTCTGTCAGAGTTGTAGTTCAAGAGTAATTCAATGACAAAGTATCCCCCTCCCGCCCCTTTTACTGATGTAACACTGCTCAGCCAGAGCAGAAGTTAGATGCTCAGGTAGATTGCAGAGAGGGACAATCTTCAATTAAGATAAGGGAAAAAGCTGAAAAGCTTGTGAAGGGGGGCAGGGCTTTCATTGTTCTCATAGGAAGAAGATTGTCCATTGCTGTGAGCTGTCTGGTCTAGCAACCAGATTCCACATCTGAGGGGAGGTGGCTTACACTAGGTAAAAGGGGTGGGAGGGGGATATTTTATCATTCAATTACTCTTGAACTACTCTGACAGTATTGAAATAACACTCTCTATGGCTCAAATACTATGAAGATTAATTGGAGCTGCTGTTTTTGTGAAACATTACTATCCCTTTAAAGTCATGTATTATGCATTCAGCTTTCATTCTTATCATTCCTGAGACCTAAGTTGTCTTGAAAGCTTGTATCCTAGAACAACTCAGTTAGCCAATAAAGGTATAATTTTTACTCTACTAGTATCCTACATTCTCTATGGCTAACATGATACCATGCTTTAACCTTATTAAGAGCTGTTAGTGTAAACACCTTCACGATCGAATGGGAAATCAGTCCGGCATCCCACTCTTGTCCACTTCTCACATTCCCTCCTTCGATTTGTTCTTTCGGTCTCCCTGCAAAATCCTTACCAAGCACTCCATCACCATTCGTAACAAAAGACCCCAAACAAAAAGGTAGAAAACAAATATAAACTGAGCAAATGGTAATGCAATCACACAGCCGTTAACTTGCACTAAACATCGAGACACAATGGAAACAACACCTAACAAGGAAATAAAAACACTAAACAAGGCTGGGAAAAAGTAGATCAACTTCTAAAGAAGGGTCAGTCCATGGAACAGTCCATAGAAATAAGGGATAGTAATACTTTATTATTACTATTCCCCATATTGTACATATTTGTAAAACAATTTAATAGCCACCAGGTTCATCTCTCAAACCTTTATGGTTTGAGAGATATCCGAAGGCAAAGTTCCCCCCTCCCTCCCGCTTCCCTGAAGTCAGCGTTGTACTGACTGCAGGGATATCCGGTCTGACTTTCATCAGGCGGCTCTGCAGGGAAGGGGGGAGAGATGAACCTGGGGGTGTTCAATTATTTTACAAATATGTACAATATGGGGAATAGTAATAATAAAGTATTACTATCCCTTTAAGGACATCATTTACATGGAGTTAAGATTCTGGTGAAAATTCTGCAAAATTGTCGCAAATAGCGACATTACTTTATGAATTCGCTGCACAACTTTTTACAAACTGGTGACTCCGTTTACAGCCCTCTGAAACTGGCATTCTTAGTTTTATAACTATCAAAGACACTGTTACAGCCATTTTAAAGCATCTTTTTTTTTGCTTAAAGGGATAGTAATAATTAAGATGTAAAAAAATATATGTTGTAGGGTTTATGTCCCCGAATAAGGCAAGGGTACTCCCACTGCTGAGAGATATTTTATTAAAAAATGTATAACAGCTCCAACTTTAATTTTTTAGATGCAATATCACAGTGGCCTGAAATTATACAGTGGCGCTGTTGCTACACCATCCTATGGAGATTTCTGGTCTACAGACCAGAGCAGTCTATAGGATGGTGTAGCAACAGCACCACTGTAAATTTTCAGGCCACTGTGATATTGAACCTAAAAAAATTCAAGTTTGAGCTGTTATAATTTTTTAATAAAATATCTCTCAGCAGTAGGAGTACCCTTGTTTTACTCAGGAGGATAAACCCTACAACATATATTTTTTTACATTTTAAGTATTACTATCCCTTTACCTCCATGTTTATAAATCTCCCTCTCAGTACCTAAAACCTCTAAAAAATATAATCCTACTCTTTTAGCCACAAACCTCATCCTCTCCAGCCTGCTCTTCTCTAACACCTATCAATACGTGAAACAAATTTTGTTTTCAACTTATTTATACCATAAAATGTCCTTTTTAAACATCCTTTAAAAAAAAAAAAAAAAATTGCAGTAAAATACTGGTAATCGAACCTTTGACAAAAAATCCCAAATAATGTAAGTGATCTGTTCAATGGTTAATGAAGGAGAGCAAATGTTCCACACCATTGAGGGTCATTGTTTAGGTGTCTTATCTGTGTAAGACCTGAGAGCTCCTAATAGCTTTTGTCACAATCTGATTAAATGGGAATGTACTAACTAGCTCCATCCATTACACTGGCAGCCTTTTGGTTTAACCCTTTGAATGATATGTGATTTGTGTAGCAGTGCATTGGAGATGTCTCAGGCATCCTCAGGGACGTGCACAGAAATTTTCGGGGGGCAGGGGCTCAAATGAAAAAAAGGGCACTTCTCATAATTATTTATTTATTTATTTTTTTGTTAAAAGGGCACAAGGGCACTTTGGACAAAAAGGGCAGGTGCTCAAGCCCCCCTTGGTGTCTATGTGTGCACGCGCCTGGGCATCCTTATGTGTAATCTAATTTATAATTGAAGAAGTAATCTAGCCTAATAATAGCCCCCTTACTTTACTGTTAAAAGAAAATCCTAAAAGACCCTATAAATTTTGCCTGGTGCCTTTGTTCAAGAGGTAACATTTTGTGCCCCCCCTAAATCATTATGCACATAGCGATACACTTATAAATACTGGAATTATCCTGAATAAGTCCCGCATAGCAAATCCAACTTGTTCTGAGAAGCACAGGCAGGCATCTTGCTGTAGTGACATCTGTGCAACTGCGCCGGCAGTCCTTTCCTGTACCTTAAGGTACAATGCAACTCCTCCTCACCAATCCTAGAGGAGACCAGGATTGACAACACAGGCGCACAGATGCCTCTTTGGCAAGATGTCTGCTCTGATGCCTGCCTGTGCATCTTGGAACAAGTTGGATTTCTCAATCACACCAAACGTATTCACAATAACAATAGTATTTATAAGTGTATCACTATGTGCATAACGATTTGGGGGTCATTTTAACATGAGTGATAGTTCTGCTTTAATCAGCCCTGGATGTCATTTCCATGGAGGTGGACATGACAGTTGCTGGCAGTATTTTCAGACTAAAGCAGGCAGTTTGTGAACCTGTGCGTTGCATTGCACTGCACTCAAAGGATTACATTTACATATAATAAAGACTCCAGAACTACAGAAACCAAAGCAAAATATTCAAAAAAGGTTATGTAGCAAGAGAATTATGCTCTAAAATATACACAAAGTACTGTCTGTGTGCTCTGTGCCTGTTTAACACCTGTGTAGAGAGCTTTAGGTGCAACAAAATAGCCACTATGCTCCACTTGCATCCAGGGCCAGAATTCTCAATAGGCAGAGTAGTAGCTAGCTACAGTGCAACATTCTGAGGGGTGGTACCTCAACTGGTCTGACCACACCCATATTCTGAATTGTGGGTGTGGCCAGAGTAATCTCAATGTCCCTGCACCAGTTGTATACTACTTGACAGGCTATTATTTATCGCTTTGGATGTTAGAGACATGACCAATGCATTGCAGAACAAATCATTGGTGATCTCACTAGCAACCAAGGTATTATAGTTTTTTTCAGTCTTGCTTGTTATAGGCCAAGGGTATTTTCTTTGCCAGGAAATGGTGGATGAGTCTGGGGGCAGTTTCAAGTGAGGAGTTGTGGTGTGGCCATGGGCAGAGCCGAGGGCACCTGCAGTGCCTTGCCCTAAGAACACCTGGGATGTAGATCCGGCCCTGCTTGCATTATCATGTGGGAGTGTGTGGACGTATGTGTCATGCTGTTCATATTATTATATCATAATCTAGAATATCAATCTTCATTGTTTTGTGACAATCAACCCTTTTTTTCTGATTGCAAGCCATTTTCAAACAGTAGCGTCATTTGCTGCACCAGAATAACGGAAGGACACACCCACCGACAAATTACATGGTTGGTATGCAGAAATGGTTAACATCGGAATTACCCTAATTTCTTTCATCTTGTTTTCATTTTAACACTTTGAGTATCAGTGATGAGTTCAAATCTTCTATGACACTTAAAAAGGGATACAAATGTTTCAAAATAAAAGCAGCTCCAATTAATCTTCATAGTATTTGGGCCATGGAGAGTGTTTTTCAATACTGAGAGAGTTATAGTACAAGAGTAATTGAATGATAAACTATCCTCCTTCCTCCACTTTTACTGATGTAACACTGCTCACCTCAGAAAAGAGAGGTGGTATACAGATGGTTTGCAGAGAGGGACAATCTTCACTTAGCATAAGGGAAAAACCTGAAAACCCTGTCAAGGGGGTCAGGGTTTTCATTGTTCTCACAGTAAGAAGATTGTCCCTTGCTGTGATCTGTCTGGTTTTAAGACCAGATTCCACATCTAAGGGGAGGCAGCTTACACTAGGTTAAGGGGGCGGGAGAGGGATACTTTATCATTCAATTACTCCTTACTACAACTCTGACAGTATTGAAATAACACTCTCTATGGCTCAAATACTACAAAGATTAATTTGAGCTGCTTTTATTTTGAAACATTACTATCCCTTTAAGAGGTCATATAATAAAGTTTGTAATTGCCATCATGTTAAACATTCAAGTACCTTCACAGAAATTCAGTTTTAATGTAACACAGAATAACTGTGGAATATCAAAGTGGCAGAGTAAACCATACACATACTGCACAGTATTAAAATAAAGTGCAAGGTTATAATAAATCAATATGTCTAGCTAGATATTAAAATGTAGACATAAGTGCTAGTGTTAATTATTAAACAGAGACACTATATATTAAAGTGACAACTACATAAACTGCCTTTAGTAAACTAGGAAGGCTCTGGATTTCTAATTAATAACATTCATTTAATCCCTGAAGACCATCAATCAACAACTATGTAGAAAAAAAGAGGCAAGCATTGTATTCGTGTCCCCCTTTCTCATTGGATGATAGAGAGACATCCCAAATACATTGTAAATGCCTTGATGAACCATACTTTTGTTCAAACTGGCAGAAATCACCAAGTCCAGGGTGCATGGGTACCAGCTTAAGTTGCCAGTTTTTTTTTTCTCTATGAAGACATTGACAGAAATGTGAATGTTGACTTTGAAATGTACAGTTATGTAAACTGTCATGTACAAAATGCTAGTGTATGTCATTCTAATTGTGAGACTTAAAGGAGTAGTAAACTTTTTTTTTTACAAAAACACGTATTTTACAGAGCATTTCCTGCTGAATAAAACAATGTCACTCCCATCGCTGTCAGATGTTTTATTCAAAATTTATAGCAGTTTAAGTAATAAGGAAGTGAATTTACTGTGTTTACTTCCTGATAGTTCTAACTGACAGGAAGTGACAGGCAGTTTCTATCACATTCTATGGAGAACTGTATGTCTCTGACTTCTCTGACTTTCCTCTCCATTAGAATCTAACAGGAAATCTAATTAGAATTTGACAACTAGTGGGCACTGCTAATGTAAAACAAATTGGGTTTAAACTGTCATAACTCAGGAAATATAAATCTCTCACCACTGGGAGTACACTTATTTTACTCAATAGGAAAATCCCTACAATACATATTTTTTCATAAAAAAAAGTTTACTGCTCCTTTAAAGTGGACCTGTTAATTTTAAAGTGAATCTTTCACTTTAATTCAAGTTTGCATATTTGAACACTGCAATAAAAACTCATATGTGTCATGTTGGACAAAACACCAGTAAACGTACTGTTAATGAGATATTCATACTTGTTACATATCCTAATATATGCTAATTAAGGTATTGGTGACATTTTGTATTAAAATTAAAGGGGAACTATCACCCCAAATAAAGTAATGTCCCAACAATTAGCCATCTAGCTTAAAGGGATAGTAATACTTGCAAATTACTAATCCCTATATTGTAGCTTTGTTAAAAACAAACTTATTGCCCCCAATGTCATCTCTCAAACCCTTATGGTTTGAGAGATGATAGCGCTCAAAGTTCCCTGTCCTGCCCCCTTCCTTGACTGAACGCTGACTGCAGGGACATCCTGTAATACTTGCATCAGGCGGCTCTGCAGCATTGCTGAGATCGCGCTTATAAAAAAAGAAATTTTTCACTAAAACGGTCTTCTACGTGTGCTTGCAAACCAAGCACAAGTAGAAGACCGTTTCAGTGAGAATTATTTTTTATAAATGCGATCTCGGCTCAGCTGCAGAGCCTCCTGATGTACATAAGACTGTCGTACTACAGCTTCCCCTACACTCAGAGTTCAGTCAAGGAAGGGGGAGGGAGGGGGGAACTTTGACCGCTATCATCTCTCAAACCATAAGGGTTTGAGAGTTGACTCTGGGGGCAATAAGTTTCTTTTTAACAAAGCTACAATATGGGGATTAGTAATTTGGAAGTATTACTATCCCTTTAACAATAGTAGTATTAGCCAGCATAATTACAGCATTACTGAGAAATCCTACTTCTGCCGAGACTGACGGCCAGACAACAGTGCAGACATCCTTACATACAAACATCTATGTGCCTGCACTGTCAGTCCTGATCTCCTCTAGGAGGCGTTTAGGTGCCAGAAGGGACTGATTGCCTGATTGCCTGGCCGTCAGTCACAGCATAAGTAGAATTTCTCAGTAACGCTGTAATTATACTGGCAAATACTACTATTGTTAAGCTAGATGGCTAATTGTTGGGGGGATACTTTATTTGGGGTGATAGTTCTCTTTTAAGCTTTTCAGTGATGTTTCATGTGCTATTGAAGCCTTTTCAGTGACGGGTCATATCCTAATGATGGTTTTCAATGACATTCCATATGCTAATGAAGCTATGTGCAGGACCAGGAAATTTTCATTTTCACTTTTCCTAGAAATAAGTGTGAATATTTCCTAAACTATATATCTGCTGGAATTTTGGTTAACATGACATATAGGCCGTTTTAAATGGTGTTTTCAAATACGTAAAGAAAATTCAAGGTGATTGGTCCACTTTAAAACTGTCTTTATGTCTTGCTAGCCATGTTTTGTGATATAAATAGCTTTTGAGAAATGAACCTTTGTTGGTGGCACAGCATGGCACTCTATGCTAATTAGCTTAGATTGTCGGGGGACCCCTTTATATACAGGCCACTTCCCACATCACAGGGGCTCCATGAGCCTCCATGTCTGATTGGAATTGTGGGCCCCCTTCCTGTCTGGGCCTTATACACAGGTACTGCCTATAAGCCCCTGATACTGAAAAAAGCGAAGTCTAGATTGCACTCTCCGTACTGGGGTTTAATTCTGTAATATTATACAGATAGATACAAACAGGTGCATGGGTAGTGGAAATTATATATTTAGGAGGAAGAAAAACTTTTTCCCGAAGGAAAGAAAGAACTACCCTTGAATTGCACTCATGTTGTAATTCAGGGAATAAGTTACAACATGAGTGCAATTCAAGGGTAGTTCTTTCTTTCTTTCGGGAAAAAGTGTCTCTTCCTCCTATATAAGCCCCTGATGGTAGCCCTGTTGGGGACCTTCTTTTGTAACCTGTTAAGGACCGGCCACGCGGCCGGCACAAAAGGACCATGGACTTTTTTTTTTCAGCAACCGATTCAGGGATCTCAAGCAGCGTGCAGCCATGTGGGGACCTCTGAATTCCATGACGTACATGTAAGTCATGGGTCCTTTAGGCACATTCTCCCTATGACGTGCATGTAAGTCCTTAAAGGGATAGTAATGTTTCATAATAAAAGCAGCTCTAATTACTCATCATAGTATTTGGACTTTGAGAGTATTATTTCAGTTCTGTCAGAGTTGTAGTTCAAGAGTAATTCAATGACAAAATATCCCCCCTCCCGCTCCTTTTACTGATATCACACTATTCAGCCAGATCAGAAGGGAGGTGCCCAGGTAGATTGCAGAGAGGGACAATCTTCAATTAAGAGGAGGGAAAGAACAAAAAAACTTGTCAAGGGGGGCAGGGCTTTCATTGTTCTCATAGGAAGAAGATTGTCCCCTGAGTTATCTGTCTGGTCTATGGACTGCATTCCACATCTGAGAAGAGATGGCTTACACTAGGTAAAAGGGGCTGGATGGGAAACTTTGCTTGTAAATATCTCTCAAACCATAAAGGTTTGAGAGATAAGACAAATCATTCTTCATGTTTTTTTAATGCCTACAAAATAAAATAAAGATAAAACGAAGTATTACTATCCCTTTAAAGGGATAGTAATACTTGCAAATTACTAATCCCCATACTGTAACTTTGTTAAAAAGAAACTTATTTCCCCCAGTGTCATTTCTCAAACCCTTATGGTTTGAGAGATGATAGCGCTCAAAGTTCCCCCCTCCCTCCCCCTTCCCTGACTGAACGCTGACTGCAGGGGAAGCTGTCGTATGACAGTCTTATGTGCATCAGGCACTGCAGCTGAGCCGAGATCACATTTATAAAAAAGAATTATTTCACTGAAACGGTCTCCTATGTGTGTTTGGTTTGCAAGCACACATAGAAGACCGTTTTAGTGAAAGATTTATTTTTTATAAATGCGATCTCGGCAATGTTGCAGTGCCGCCTGATGCAAGTAATACCGGATATCCCTGCCGTCTGCGTTCAGCATTCAGTCAGGGACGGGGGAGGGAGGGGGGAACTTTGAGCGCTATCATCTCTCAGACCATAAGGGTTTGAGAGATGACACTGGGGGCAATAAGTTTCTTTCTTAACAAAGCTACAATATGGGGATTAGTAATTTGCAAGTATTGCTATCCCTTTAAGTTGTTAAAAGGATGCAGGATTTTAAATGGAGTTTATTTGAAACTAAAAAGGTTCCACCATGTGGACATGAGTAACTTTATAAGTATGTAATAATTTTATAGATGTAACCTCTGCACTATAGGGCATCCCCGGATGCCCAGAATAGATTTCATCACCACTTTATCTTTTATTGCCCCATTCTGTTGCTGTTGCCCTAAAAATTGAAGACTTCATAATGGCGTTGCCCCTGGCATACAACACACACCTCAGTGTGTAACAGAACCTTGGGACATTCTGAGGCATGTGCGTAACTAGAGGCCTCAGTGTTTAGAGATGAGTGACTTTCAGTAAACACTCATCGGATTTAGAACTAAACAGGGATTTGCTAAATGCAACGTGTTGGCTGAAAAAAAAGTCAGAGAAGCAATAAAAATGCAGGCTCGACACTAGAAAAAGCCCAAGGGATCTGTTTGATTTGGGACCACTCAGTCTGTCAGTGTTGTTTACAATCTTTAGCTTTCTTTTACACGTCTGGGAGATAAGAAGCTCGCACTAGCTGAAGGCTAAATCTTGCTTTACACAACCAGCACTTTAAGTTTAACCCTTTGAGTGCCGGAGAGGTATCACACTCAAAGGGTTACGTTGTTGCCTCTTTAACCGTTTAATGACCAGAGATTTGCGCAACTTATTGTAATGCAATACACTGCACATCCGTCTGGTCTAAACTCTTTGTGTGCCAAGGGGTTATGCAAAACACTTTGCAATGCATTGCATACCCCTCTGGCACTCAAAAGGCTAAAGGGTTAACAAATAGCATCAGTTTTTGGGAAGAGATTAAACTCTTACTAATGACTCCTCAGTTTCCTGAAGTTTTTCTGGGTGCACTTAACCGTTTGTGTGCCAATGAATGTAGCATCCTATATAATAATTCGCTAGAATGTTTGTCAGAAGCTGTCATACTCAGTAGAGACTGCCCGAATGCACAGAATGCTGGGAGTTCTGCACTGGGAGCATTCTGTGCTTTTGGGCAGTCTCTACAGTGCATTGCTGCGTAGGCGGCAGGACGCAGAGCAGGACCGGCCTCTTAGCCCTTTGAGTGCCAGAGGGGTATGCAATGCATCGCAAAGCAATGTGTTGCGTTCCCCTCTGGCACTCAAAGGGTTAACATCACACGGACCTTGGCCCGTGTACACGGGCTTTTACACTAGTATTGAAATATTCTAATGCTCCAAAAATTGCTCTTGAACCCAGAGACTGCTGTTCTAAAAAGGTCAATACATTCGGGGGTAAACCAACTACACCACTGGGATTAACTTCCCCAAATGTCCTTTGATTTAAATGGGACTTTTAGCCGATTAAATGCTGGATAGTAAAACGCTCTATTTAAATTAATTGGAATGTTGTCATTGTTCCCTTTTATGTAGTTGGGTTTCCCCTTTGTGTGCCAGAGGGGTGCACAAAACATTGCTTTGCAATGTGTCATGCACCCCCCCCCCGGAGGGCAAAGGGTTAATTGTATTTTTTTTTTCTTAGTACATCAGTCTTACAGACACAAAAATTCAAGTTGCTCCTTTATGAAAATTCATGCTGTTACTTTTTTCCCCACTGCAGGCTGGAGGAAGGAATTTTCATGTGCGCTCCTTACTTCCTGTCCAGTATGGTTGAATCCACTGATAAAGTCAAACCAGGAAGCGACAAAACTTGCTTCCTATTGTGTACTTTATGTAGCATCATTCTTAGTTAACCCTTTGAGTGCCAGAGGGGTACGCAACGATTTGCTTAGCAAGGCGCAGTGTACCACTCTGGCACTCAGTGGGTTAAACTGAAACACTTGTATTCGTTTAACCATTTCAGCTCCTGCTTGGTGTCCAGTACATTGCAGGTCAAAGAGTTGGACATAGTCCTGGCACTCTAATAGTTAAGGAGGTTGAAAGAAGAACAGGAAAAGTGCTTTTAAAAGGTAATGCACCTTTCCTAAACTGTAAACACTTTGATGTGTGAAAATAATCTAAGGAATAAAGGCAGTTTGATTACACTTAATCAACATTTCACCCACACAGCCACTTATTTGCATGAGTTAAGCCTCACTGTAAATATGGTACAAATTATCAGCTAAGGCAGGGGGCCGGTTACCATTGCCTCCTTAACTGAGGCTAAATCAGATTCCTGTGGAGATACAATCAGTAGAACATAGTGATCATTCTAAGGTGGAAGTTTTCTCAGTCATTGTGGAAGAGTTTTTTATTGGTACTAACTAGGTGATTGCTGATAAAAGTATTCTGCATAAGCTGAGACCAAACAAGGCATACAAATTGTGTCAAGTGTTAGTCCTTTATTTTATCTGATGTGAAAAGTAAAGTGGAAAGCTTTCACCAGTTACATTGACAGCAATTAGGGTGACCACATGCCCCTGACTGCCTGGGAAAATCCTGTAATTTAAATGTGTGTAATGTGTCCTCGGCAGCCCTCTTGAAGGACAACACAAAATCCTGGAATGAAGCATAGAGCCTGAAATTGTCCTTTGACAACTGGGAATGGGATTAGAGTTTGAAATTGTCCATTGACACCCGGGAATGAAAGTGACCACAATTCTGGGCTCTACAGGAAATTGGTGTCAACACAGAATTGTTATTATTCTCTCTGGTTTTTATAGCTCTGAGGACCCACTCTAGTAAGATCGTGTTGGAGAATGTTGACCATAGTAAAGATGTGAAGAGTGCCAAAACTGTAGGGGCTAACTTTTGAGCTGGGATATTTTCAGTGAGATTTTTAATGTGAATGCTATTTCTTCTCCCACGATTGTCCAGGTTATCCACCCACATGGTAAGTTGCTGAATGATGTCTGCTTGTTCCGCGATGGTCTGTTCCATAACTGTAGCTTGGTCTGCCGCTACTTTGTTTTTTTCCTCTAGAAAGGCTATGTGTTGATCCATATTGGTGATGATCTCCTTGATGGCTAACAGCTCAGTTTTGAAAGTGGATTCCTTTCTTCTATATATGCCTTGAAGTCATCCTTGGTGACTAATCCCACCACTATCTCGGAGAGATCCTAATTAGTCAAAGGAGGGTCAGTCATATCTGCTTCAGGGGCGATATAAGGAACAGAACTGCTGATGTTGTAGGGAGCTGGTGTTTTCTGCATGGGCGGTATTGAGCCATCTGGTACATGCTTCACAGATGTCTGTGTCGATGAAGAAGGCCCAGCTGGGAGATATTTAGTGACTTTGTAATCCATGCTTTTCACTTTCCCTTTGTGACTTGTCATTCGGAAGCTGATCCAGTTAGAAATATATAGGGCACTAAATCTCATCCCTTGAGAAAGTTGATCCGTTGTACATAGGCTCGGAGCAGATCTAGTGTGTAACTGACTCCATGAATGGTCAGACCACACACCCCCAACACAGAATTCTAAACCATAGTGGGAGAACTGAACTCTTCTTCCTAATACCAAACATGAGTTGCAGCTCCATATTCTTGTAGCACAAGGCTGCATTGAGCCTTGGGACTTAACATCCATTTTGTTGTAGGCCAACACAGGTATCACTTCCTGTCACAACAAATAATGGACAATACTCTGGATAGTGTTTAAAACTATGTGGTACACTGAAGAAAGCACAGGTGTAGTGATGTCCAGTGTTGTCATGTGACCCTGCAGTCTATCTCTTTCTTAACCCCATGGATGCTAGAGATGTTGCCAATGCATCACTTTGCAATGTGCTATTGTGAAGAATAGGGATGTGTGGAAGCTTACAATGGACCTTGTGAGACTTTCTATAGAAAGGGAGTTTTCTTTTCTTTTAAATAGAAGTTCTCATGGGGGGGAAATGAACGCTAAACTTTCCAGTGTATAACATTCTATTAATGTATTCAACAAGTTCCACCATTTCCATTCCTGCACCACAATTCTGGATTTATCATGCTTACACCACCAAGCACATGTTACCACACATATCATCACACATGCAAGCACACTCATTTCTGTTTCAAGGAAGAGATCAGTGAAGGACCTTTCTTTGAAGGACAGAAGACGCTTTTTTGTGCCAAATATCTTCTAGTCGTATAAGTTCACCACACCACTAGTAATAGATTACTTATGGTAAGTGGCTATGTACACTCAGGTGATATGAAAATGGCATCACAGATGAATGTGAAACTGTCAAGAAAATGTTTATCATGGACCACTTTGGTTATGGGGGGTGGGTGCCAGAGACAGAAGGCAGGCACAAAGAACATCAACCAGACATGACTGGATTAAGTTCAGAAGGGGCACACAGTGATTGGATGGTGAAATGTCCTTTGTAAAGATCAGATTGCTTTGCTTTTATGAACATCTTCAGTCCCAAAGGCTCCTGTGTTGACTCTCCATTGAACATTTTCCTTGTGATCATCACATGAAGGTTGTGGCATGTGATGATATGGCAAAATGTACAGTAATTGTAGCCCATGACTGCCTCATATGAAAGCTTTTTGACAGGTTGAAGACCTGGTTGTTTTTTAATGAGTTGTTTAGTGGAGGGGTATTGGGATTACACTTGTCAAAAATCTATTTATTTACTAAAAAGTTAAAGCTATTTGCTTTCATATTGGGAAAAAAATGTAGTATGAAAAGTTGTATCGTTGTGGTCTTACCAATCAGTATTTATAACATGCAAAATTTAAACAAGCTACACACAAAATTACTGTAGGCAATTACTGTTTTCACATCTAGTGTAGATATGAAAGTAAATGAGTGAAATGTCTTAGGATGCACTCAAAACAACACAGTGGATTACAATGCAGGAGATACATGCTTTCACTCACAGATTCTAATGAAGTCTATAAGAAAATGTATACATAAATCTAATGATGTATTTCTCAATTGCAATGTAATCAAGGAAAATATTAGTTAATCTTGCTAATGGCAAATTCTTGGAAAAATGCATTGCATTACACCATTCTGACACTCAAGCAGTTAAACTTTTTCTTTAACCCTTTGAGTGCCAGAGAGGTAGTCAATGCATATCTGTCCGGCACTCAAAGGGTTAAGGGAAAACTTACATCTTCTAATTGTTATATACTAGTTGAAAAGCCACAGTGCCACCCAGCAACTGGCCGGATCCTGTCTTGTCACTGGCCGCACTGCAGTCATGCACAGTAGAGACTTCCCACGTGGCAGCTGATACAGAGCGGGGTGCTCTGAATTCAGACCGGAGTCCACTCTGCGCACTTTCCTGGGACCAACGGAAGGTGCACAGAGAGGACTCTGGTCTGCATTTGGTGCACCCCGCTCCGTATCAGCCGCGGGCAGTCTCTACTGCGCATGACTGCTTCTGACAAACATCCTTAGCGAATTATTATATAGGATTCCCACTTAATTTACTATGAATTCTGTTGTTGCATCTTGTTGCAACATATGACATCTTAAATCAGTCCTGGATGCATGATAATGTTTCACACTGTATTGGAGATATCCCTAGCATTCAAGGAGTTAAAGGGATAGTAAAACTTAATTTTAAGTGTATTTCATATTGTAGGCATAAAAAACAATGAAAAATGGTGTAAGGCTTATCTCTCAAACCTTTATGGTTTGAGAGATATGCCTAGTTAAAGTTACCTCTTCTTGGCTGTCTGAACAAAGTCAGAGCCTGTCAAATGACTGGATTCTGCAGCTGTCAGCTACAGCGCTGACTTTGTTCAGACAGCCAAGGTTTGAGAGATAAGCCTTACATTGTTTTTCATTGTTTTTTTATGCCTACAATATGAAATACACTTAAAATTAAGTATTAATTTCCCATTAAAGGCACCATTTAAAAGGCAACTGTCAAGAGGATTCCTCTCTCTTAGAACATGATGAGAATGGGCAGAATGGAGGAATGGAATGATCACTGACCATGTCAAGTCCTAGAGCTGTTTCTATCACTTCCCAACATCTGATTCAACTCAGAATACTTCATAGAACATATTTACCCTTTGAGTGCCAGATTAGTACTCAATGAGTTGTGTACCCTCCTGGCACTCAAAGGGTTATACCCCTGTAAGGTTGCCTACAATGGGTAAGCTACACAGTGATAGATGCATTAGGTGTGGGAACGATCTGGTTATGTTCTGGCACCTCTTGTGGGTGGTGCCCGGTCTTGCAAGCATTTTGGCAACAGGTGCATGAGACTATCTCTAATGTCTTGAGTAGATCAGTACTTCCCCTGCCAAAAATGTTATTTTTTTTTCCATTCTACCAGATGATTTTGGTCCTACTTCAGATAGGGTTGCCACCTTTTCTTAAAAAAAATACTGGCCATGGCATTCCCTCCATAGACTTAACATTGGACAGAAGCCAATTTTTTACCGGCCTGCCGGTAAAATACCGGCTGGGTGGCAACTCTAACTTCAGATAGAATACCCATGTGAGAACCCCTGGTTATGGTGCAGAAGGTGGCGGCAATGGTGTGGATGTCACAGGGCCGTCTCAGATATTACCAGTACCTGGTTAAACCACAATATTCCCCACTGTAATCTGACATAGCGGCATAGGGCTTCTCCCCGAAAGTTCCATGAGGTCTGGGAGCCATGCCTTTCCATTTCATTTGGCTGAAGCTAGATGCTTTATCTCTATATGGATGTCTGGTTTGCTCTGGGGGGTGTGTGCTCAGCCTGCTGGGGTGCTGCTCGGGGGTTATGTGGGTTCTTATTAGTTGTAGGGGCTTTAGATCCTTGGTTAATAACAATAATAGGTTATCAGTAGAAAACAAGGATAATGTTGGTTTATTGGATATGCACTTGATTTGTCATCTTTTCTTGACTTGTACTGATTACGTTGTATTTACCGCTGTATTGTACTGCTGTGGTATGAATTCCAAGCTTTGTTCACAATAATAATACTGAAAAGCAACTATCATCCGATCCCCTGGGAATAGACATGTAGATTAGGCCGAGGCTTTATTGTAACCCATGGTGCACTTAAAGGGGAGCAGAACGGTTGTGCGAATGGAAACATTCACATGTTTTTTTGACTGTAGAACACCCCAGTATGTCCAATTTTGTATACACTATCAAAAATACAAAAGGACTGTACAAATCCACCGGGCAGACCTATTGTATCTGCAAGAGGCTCGTAATTACAGCCAATGGCACAATATCTTGATTTTTGGCTGCAACCCATAGTGAAAATAATTAGTATTATGTTTTGACTGGGTAAAGTTTGTTGTATACATATGCATTGTCCAACAATTTACGTACTTGCAGCAGCTGTCTCGCGGTGCGGTGCGATGCACCGGAGACTTCTTCCGCTATCAAGTGTTATTCGTAGTAACATCATTCTGTTCAATTTTCTTCTATTTTTAACTCCTTCTAGGTCATTCTTCACACTATTTGGTGTCATTTGCTGCTTTTACACACAAGTTTAAATCTTTTTGTGATTTTGTGATTTTTGTTCACAGCTGTAATTGGGTAGTTTTCAGTTGAGGTGATGACGCTACTCCCAACCGTCAACCTTTTGGGCGGCAGGTGAGTGATGTCACCACTTACCCTGGGGAAACGTGTTTGGGCCTCTGCAGCCCATTTATATCTCCTTCCATCTAGTCACAAGTTGTCTTGAGAAATGTCCTGATGTAGGACCGAAACGTTGACCTGACCTTCTGTTTTTCATTTCAAATTTCATTAAAAAATCTTTTCAACAAGACCCACTAGTGCTTCCTCCTTCTCTGTTTTTTGTTATTACTTGATTGAGGACAGTGCACCTGGGCAGAATATATTATAAAAGTGAGCGCTTCCAACTCCCACAAGACTGTGTATGTATGTTTATATACATATATATATATATATATATATATATATATATATATATATATATATATATATACACATATATATACAGTTCATGAGAAGAAACGGCACTCGCAGGGTTTCAGTTAGTTGTAAAATGCTGTTACATGTTTATTGGAATTGACGTTTTGGCTAGCAACGTAGCCTTTATCAAGGACTGTATGTACCATCTTTTTTCTTTGACGAACACCCAGATCTATGCAAATTATCTACAGTGTGTGCATTCCAAATGACTACTAATATTATATATATATAAACCTGGATTGGAATATATATTTATGGGTGTGCTTACCAAAACCTGGACTGGAATTGTACTTTTGGAAGTTTTGACCAGCTTCTATTGGTTTAAGCACCCCTCCCACCCCCAGGTGCAATGTTCATTGTCTTTAGGACACTATATAATGCCTGTCAGAGAGTCTCTCTCCATTAATGAGTAAAGCTGACAAAGATTCAGCTCTCGGGATAAAGTAAATTAAGGTTAGTAAATGCCTAAAGTGGGAGAGATTCAGCTCATAAAGCATTTTAAGGTTAGGTACTTTACAAAAATAAGGTACCTTGGCGTGGTGGCAAGCTTAGCATTCTATGGCCATATGATGTGACCAAATCCTCATCTTTTATATAGTACTAGTAGTGATATGCAGGCATAATGCCGCAGAGTAAAGGGTTAATGGTGATGATAATTTGGATGTGCACCAATATTTTGTGTATTTGCTTATATATATATATATATATATATATATATATATATATATATATATATATATATATATGAAACTGACTGGATTGTCAGCTGTGTGTACATATAATAGCATTATATAGAAAATAAGAATGTTTTATAAAATAATACATTTTTACCATACTCTTACTGGTAAACACAGTGACTTTAAAACCATAGCATTTCCACTCCATTGATATCATGACATATTTTAAAATTTTTGCCAGAATATGAAGTAAATACTAAATATGTGTACTTAAAATTACAGTTTTTGCTTCTCTAAATAATTTCAAAAGTCTCATTTTAAATATACTTTTTTGGAGGACCCTTACTTTATCAGCATTTCTAAATAATTAACCCCCCCCCGATCATAGTACGTCATGGGTCGATCTGAGTTAACAATCCATGATGTACTATGACCGTCATGGAATTCCAGGCTCGCCGTTCGGGGAGTCCGGAACCGGAATTTAAAAAAAAAAAAAAAAAAAAAAATGCTCCGTGGTCCTTAAGTGATCGCGACGTGCCGATCGGCTGGTCGATAAGGGGTTAAAGAAAGTATTCCTAATATACAAATAGTATGTCTGAATTAATAATTTTAGCCAATCTCTTAAAACGTTTATAAAATGCATTTGTTTTGTACTCGTCCATCTCCTTAAAATGGAGGAAAATTCACAATGAGACCTAAATCTAAGTTGGGTATAAAAAATAAATACAATTTGTACAATCACTTATGTGACTGGATTTGTAAAATAAGAAATTAGATTTCTATGTTTGCCATTTTTTTTTATTTGCAATTTCACGTGGAAATAATTATCCCATTCATGTAGTTCACCTCTGCAGCTTAATCAGGGGAAGGAATGAAGTTATTTTTAAGTCTTGGAGTTCCTCTGATTTTTGATAATGTTTGTGCTTATCCACGTCTTTGAGCACAGCAGGAAATTACCCCTTTGTTGTAACAAATCCTTTACCTTTGAACTACTGAGGAATATGCACTCTATCAGCAGCATATCACAGCTTGATAGTTAGTATGATAACAAAAAAGGTGATGCTGTGTTAATTGAGTGATGGGGATTGACAGTGCATTTAAAAGAGAATTTAATTTTTGATCTCAATATTTTAGCCAATCAGTATTGATATTTTTACTTTCCACTTATAGTTTTTCATGAAATAATTGTATTTCTATTTTCCAGTCTTATTTCTCAGCATGTTTTAACCCCTTAATGACCAGCGGTCCAAGAAAGTGACCTTCCCTGAAAGACAGCTTTGATCTTTGTCGGTGTGCTGGCACATGTGACCGTTAACGTGTTCCCGCTCAAAATGGGGGTCTGAGAGAGACTGGTCCGGTCTTGGAGTAGTCGATTTCAGACCCCGTTTTTGATTAAGAGATCCCGCAAGGGAAGAAAAACAGTGAAGGTCCTGGCACGTCACCGGTCATTAAGGGGTTTAAAAAAAATACAATGCATTGCAGTGCAATGTATTAGGGGCCTTTCTAGCACTCAAAGGATTAAAAATCCATTTTTAATGAATGAGAATTTTTTGTCCCCTTTCATGCAGTTGGTTTGCTCCAAAATTAATCCAGTTTTCTTTAGTGCACAAGACCCTTAATCCTTTGAGTGCCAGAGGGTCATGCAAAGCATTGCGTTATGTACCCCTCTGGCACTCAAAGGGTTAACCCTTTGAGTGCCAGAGAAGCGTTCAATGCTCCAGTGTTCAAAGGGTTAAAGTGTCTGACCCTTTAATATTGGTATGACATTATTACACCATAGCTATCTGACAACTTGTACCTCACTCCTTTCCTACTGTTTTGGTTGACGGTTGAATGCTATTTTTGCTTACGTCAATTCTTTGTACAAAGCTGAACATGTTAGCTGTTTTGTAATAAAAAGGTAATAAATAAGAGAGCGTTTAAAGGGATAGTAATGTTTCACAAAATCAGCAGCCTTCCCCATATATACCCTGGGATCGATATTCTTTTCCACCTGGTTCTTCTATGGCCTCCGGGCAACTGCTTGGCATCTGGGTTACCATCTGTCAGACACACTACCTTCTGCATTCAGACTGGTGATGGAACACAGGGGAAAGTTAGTGTAACAACATGGTCAACAGAACTCGTGCATGGGTCTGTGATAATTCTATAGCCTGTGTGTAAGAACTCTTAGGGTGGACTTCTTTTAAAATGCTCATCTTTCATTTTAACCCCATTGGATGTTAACATATTTCTCCAATGCATTGCAATCCAAGAAGTTATGCAGAATTTTTTTAAAGTGGCAATTCAAAATTGAAAGTCGAATTAAAAATCTCTACATAGATTCATTCTTATTTAAAGAAAAACACTGAAAGAAATTCTTCCTTTGGAAATGCAAAGTTGTGGTCTCAGACACACTCTGAGGCATAGCCATTAAAGGGATAGTAATGTTTCATAATAAAAACAGCTCTAATTAATCATCATAGTATCTGGACCTTGGAGAATGTTATTTCAATTCTGTCAGAGTTGTAGTTCAAGAGTAATTGAATGATAAAGTATCCCCCTTCTGCCCCTTTTACTGATGTAACACTGTTCAGCCAGAGCAGAAGGGAGGTGCCCAGGTAGATTGCACAGAGGGACAATCTTCACTTAAGATAAGGGAAAAACCTGAAAAACCTGTCAAGAGGGGCAGGGCTTTCATTGTTCTCATAGGAAGAAGATTGTCCCCTGTTGTTATCTGTCTGGTCTATGGACTGCATTCCACATCTGAGAAGACATGGCTTACACTAGGTAAAAGGGGCGAGAGGGGGATACTTTATCATTCAATTACTCTTGATCTACAACTCTGATAGTAATGAAATAACACTCTCTATGGCTCATATACTATGAAGATTAATTGGAGCAGCTGTTTTTGTGAAACATTACCATCCCTTTAAAGAAACATTAACACATACTAATAACCCCCCATAGTCCTAATGGCTACTATGCATTGACTGATCCTCTAAAATGAATCTTTATTTAATACTGTATATCATATCTATCATATCCTACTTGTTTTTCTCAAGCCTTTGTCATCTACACGTGGACAAGATACCTAATACAAATTAAAGACTAATTTTTGGGTAACAATGCCTGCATAATTGGTTTATAAAGGCCATTAGAATTTCCCACTTAGGCCAAAGGATCAGTAAAGTATATTTTGAAGGAACACTAATGTCCAATAATTTTATGTTTTGTAGATTAAAAAAAAAAAAAAAAAAATGTGGCACAAATCCCATCTTTCAAACCTTTATGGTTTGAGAGATATTCGCATCTAAAGTTCCCCCCTCCCCTCCCTTTTCCTGATTTCAGCACTCTACTAACAGCAGGAGATGCCGGTCCTGGGACCAGCCGGTGGCTCTTCAGCAGAGCCGAAATCTCATTATTTGAAAAGAATTACTCCATTGGAACCGTCTACAAAGCGTGCCTGGTTTGCAAGCACACCTTGTAGACCATTTCAGTGAAGTAGTTCTTTTTAAATATCGCTGTTTCGGCTCCGCTGAAGAGCCGCCTCATGTCAGTTGACACGGATCTCCTTCTGTCAGCTTTACAGCTGAAATGAGGGACGGGGGAACTTTAGCGGCGAATATCTCTCAATCCATAAAGGTTTGAGAGATGGGATTTTCTCCACATAATTTGTTGGGTTTTTTTTAAATCTACAAAACAACGTAAAATTATTATTGGACATTACTGTTCCTTTAATGAAAATACATATATTATAAGACTTTTCCTGCTAAGTAAAACAAATCTCATCCATATTTGTTCATTCCAAATGTATTACTTTTCAAATTTAACTATTTGTAATTATTATTTAATTGCAATCTTCAGTACTTGCCATGAGGTGGTGCTGCTCCTATCCCTTACCTTAGAGTGCCATAGTTAGTGACTCAATCTGTCCCACAGTGTGCAGTATTTAACCCCTTCCCGACAATGGACCTACATGTACGTTCCGCAGAAACCATCAATTAGTGACAGAGGATGTACATCCCGAAAATCATTCTAAGCAATGAACAAAAAAGTTCGGCGGGCGTTAACCCCTTAAGGGCAATGGACTTACCTGGTACGTCCCGCAAAAACTGTCACTTAGTGACAATGGATGTACCAGGTATGTCCCGGAAATCCGGGTCCCCGCGCAGCTGCATGCCTTTCGGGGACTCCGGAATCATTTGGTAAAAAAAAAAAAAAATGTTAGCTGGGCGTTAAGTGCACACGGCCTGCCCCTAAGGGGTTAAAAAGAATGTACGTTTTTATACCAAATGGTGATGTTGTTAACAAAAAGAATGAGCTGTAATAACATTTAAATTGAAAAAATCTCAGAAGGATGATACACTTGTTTTAATCAATGAGAAAACACACAACTTTTTTTTTTTTTTTTTTTTTTTTTTTTTTTTAAAGCTTACTGGCCCTTTAAGGTCAGTGGCGGTTTCACGGGAGGAGCTAGCGTTCTGATGTTTTGTTTCTTCATATGACTTAGCCATGCATGTCAAATGTGATGGAAATTCAATGCTTCTCCAAATGATCCTTAGCTCACCGAGTTGCAAACGTATAGTCATTTTTAATTCTACTCCAACAGCTTTTAAAATGAAACGTGTCAAATGTGTATATAGTAAATAAACCCCCAGGTATTCCTTTGAAGTTTTTTGACCGGATGTGGTACAAAGGTTGTATTTGTCATTGGTAGAGTAAGACTAACAATTTGTTCAATGCTGAATATTTATTCTGTACATGAAGTCACTGAAGGCATACTGCAAACCCCTTTTAATGACCTAAATTTAAACATTAGAAGAAATATTTTGAACAAATAGACTTCATTAGATAACACATTTGACCCTTGAGTCTTTGTTTGATGTTTATTTAAGAATCAGGTTGGAAGATTATCGCAAATATTTTCCGGTTAATGCATTCCTTTGGATCTAGTAAACAGTCTTACTTTTATGGCTAATGCAAGCCAGGTTTTGGGCAGATACATTCATTGAGTGGAGATGAAATACATATTGAATGTTAATAGCACACAGATAAAAACCTAAGCATGGAGAAAGCAGATGTGTAACTAGAAGCCACGGGGGCCCTGGTGCAAGAATTGCCATGGCCCCCCCGACCACATTGGCCACCTCCACATTGACCCCCACCTCCACATTGCACCTCAATCTCCACATTTCCCATTCCACAATGCCCCTCCATCTCCACAATGCCCCTCCATCTCCACATTGCCCCTTTCACATTGCCTCCATCTCCACATTGTCCCTTCCACTGCCCCCATCTCCACAATGCCCCTTCCACATTGCCCCTAAATCTCCTACCTCCCTGGTAGTCCAGTGGCAGAGGACAGGTCTGTGCTTCTTTCTGCACAGACCTCTTCTCCCACGCGGTTCTCTTCAGTAATGCAGAGTGCTGGGAGATGATGTCATCTCCCAGTGCTCTGCACTACGAGAGTGCCGCTCTGCCGGAGGGAATACTGATCTCCCTCTGGCAGACCAACACTCTTGTAATGCAGTGCCCCAGTGCTCTGCATTACTTAATTGCAGACGTCAGGTGAGGGGGTGCTGGGGGAGGCTGGGCACCTGGAGTGACAGGCCCAGTCGCAGGTGCGACCCCTATAGTTACGCCACTGGGGAAAAGTATTATTTCAACCATAGTAGCTGAACCAGATACTGCAGATCGGGCAAGGCATAGCTGACCAGAAACCCCCATTGTGGTTTATTTTTTTTTTCCTATCCGATCAGAGAAGCAGCGAGAAAGATTCACTAAGTGGAGATAAAGAGATGATAAAGTGGAGATGACTTCTCAAGTCATATCACTTCTCCATTTCCTATGTTACTCTATTGAGTTTATGCACTAGGATCTCCAAAACTAAAGAAATAATAATATAAAAGTATTTTACGATGAAGTATGTGTGTATATATGTACAGGGGTGGACTGGGCATTCGGTCACGGACCGAGGACCTGTGACCGAGTGGGGACCACAGCTGCCTTAGGGCCCCCGTCCACATCTATTTAAATCAGCTGCTCACTTAGGCCTTAGTATATGCTACCTGACTGATCCCTGATCATTCCCATCCAATGCAACCATCACGCGGCAAGATCGATCATCCTCCACATGATCATCCACACCACAACTCTTGATGCCAGAGTACAGAGCCACTCAGCAGCTGCCAGACAGTCATGACTGCTGTGAGTCTTGCTGGCAGCAAGCTCTTCTCTCCCGGCTTTGCC
Organism: Rhinophrynus dorsalis; assembly: GCA_037306005.1. Taxonomy (NCBI): domain Eukaryota; kingdom Metazoa; phylum Chordata; class Amphibia; order Anura; family Rhinophrynidae; genus Rhinophrynus; species Rhinophrynus dorsalis. Next base: position 47,314,783 of record CM074727.1, on the reverse strand, counting down.
TCTTCCTCTTCTCTGCACCTGGTGTATGCAACATGCGCACTTATGTCATCATGGCACACAGGGGCGAGAGATGATGCGGTGGGGAGAGAGTGGGACTCAGAGCCAGCCCGCCACAAGGGACCGTACCGGATGTTACATGACCACCTAGCCAGCTAAAGAGGAGAAGCAGCAGGATCAGGAGTCAGACTACTGGGGAATGAATCAGAGCAGCAGCGGTGACAGTGACACTGAGTGATAGAGAGCAGAGAAAGACCCACCACCATGTAGTGCACATATACAGGTAAGTCAATCCTGGATGGCCTGGGGGGGTACTGGATGGCCCGGAGGGTGGTACTAGATGGCTTGGTGGAGTACTAGATGGCTTGTGGGTACTGGATGGCCTGGGGCTACTGGATGGCTTGTGGGGCTATTGGATGGCCTGGTGGGGTACTGAATGGCTTGTGGGGCTACTGGATGGCTTGTGGGGAAACTGGATGGCTTGTGGGGCTAATGGATGGCCTGGTGGGGTACTGGATGGCTTGTGGGGCTACTGGATGGCTTGTGGGGAAACTGGATGGCTTGTGGGGCTATTGGATGGCCTGGTGGGGTACTGGATGGCTTGTTGGGCTACTGAATGGCTTGTGGGGCTATTGGCTGGCCTGGTGGGGTACTGGGTGGCTTGTTGGGCTACTGGATGGCTTGTGGAGAAATTGGATGGCTTGTGGGGAAGCTGGATGGCTTTTGGGGCTATTGGATGGCTTGTGGGGAAGCTGGATGGCTTTTGGGGCTATTGGATGGCTTGTGGGGAAGCTGGATGGCTTTTGGGGCTATTGGATGGCCTGGTGGGGTACTGGATGGCTTGTTAGGTTACTGGATGACTTGTTGGGCTGCTGGATGGCTTGTGGGAAAAGTGGATGGCATGTGGGGAAACTGGATGGCTTGTGGGGCTACTGGATGGCCTGGTGGGGCTACTGGATGGCCTGGTGGGGTACTGGGTGACTTGTGGGGCTACTGGATGGCCTGATGGGGTACTGGAGTGTGTGTGTGGAGGGAAGGAGGTGTGGGGCTGAGGATGTAGTGGGGGGCTGAGGATTAGTGGGAGGTGGAGCTTATGATGCCATGTGGTGGGGCTTATGATGTCATGGAAAGGGCCAATTATGTCATTGGGCAGGGGGCCCAGACCTCTTTTTGGACCAGGGGCCCTGGGTCCTGTCAGTCTGCCCCTTTGTATGTATCTTTATTTATATAGCGCCATACATGTACACAGTGCTTAACAGAAGTTGAAACAATATAATGTATACATTGAGATTGTCTCTCCTTTTCAAATATGTCCTGGGGGTATAGATATTATTATCCAATTTAATGGTATTCATTTTATCTACCTCGAAAGGATAAAAGGCTGAGTCGACCCTGCTGGGACTAGAACCTGTAACAGTGCGGTTTGAATAGATTCTACAGGCAGTGCCTTAACCAAAAGAGCCATCTCATCAGCATAATCTTAGTGGATAGGCTCCATACAATAACATAGGAATTGGAGAAGTGATAAACTGGAGAAGCCATCTCTGCTTTATCACCTCTTAGTGAATCTCCCCCATCAAATGTTGGGAACCCCCAGTTAACACTCATGAACTTTATTTTTGGTACCTTGAGAAAATAAATGAGTGCAATTTTTAGGTTGTTCTGCTTTTTCCTCTTTTTGTGTGATATTGAATTTTTAGGTTGCAGTTATTTTGTACCTTGAGACCTACTGGACTTTATGCACAAAGAAAATGGATCAATTCTGGGGTAAAACAATTGCACCATAACAGACAAATACAAATTCCAACTGATTTTAAATTTCACTTTTAAAGGAGCAGTAAGGTTTAGTTGTGGAATAAAATTATAGTATACTTTTTTCTGCCAAGTCAAACATTGGTACTTACTTTTATGGGAGATGCTTGATTCAAAAGTTATCACAGTTCACTTTTTTTTTTAACCCGTTAAAGCTGAGCAATGTTTTGTGTACCCCTTTGTAAACATTACACTGCCACAGTGTAAAAGGCAACACTTTGTTTGCCTTGTGGAGAGTGGCAGCCACAGCTGATCTGCCAATTCATGGAAATGCTGAACCAACAGATCAGCTGTTACATGTCTGTGTGTATAAATTAGCATGGGATTGTGTACAACCCTTTTAGTGCCACAGGGGTTTATAACACATTGTATAGAAATATATTGCACATCCCTATAGTATTCAAAGGGTTAAGGGATGGTAGCTGCTGTCTCTGCTCTACAGTACAGGCAGCAAACAGTCCTCTGTGTTTGCATAGAAAGGTATGGGAAGAGCCCAAGTTTGCCTACCTCAGGTTGGCAGATTTGGGTCTGTGACCTCTGACAGCACAGACTACTATCGGAGTTTAGTGCATGTGGCAAATAGCATCATTAACTTGTAAACACACGGACAGGTATATGACAATATCTCATTAACCCCTTCAGGTCCAGTGATGTGCCAGGACCGTCACTGCCTAAAGGATTCATGACAGTCCTGGCACATCACGTATTTTGTGCTCACAGCACTCCTGTGGGAGAGCTGTCTGCACTACCGGGGTCTGAAATTGACCACTCCAAGACAGGAGCAGTCACTATCAGACCCCCGTTCAGCTAACTGGCACACATGATCAGTTACGTGTCCTGGCTTGCCGAATATGATCAAAGGGATAGTAACATTTCACGATAAAAGAAGCTCCAATTAATCTTCATAGTATTTGGGCCATGTAGAGTGTTATTTCAATACTGTTAGAGTTGTAGTTGAAGAGTAATTGAATGATAAAGTATCCACCTCCCACCCCTTTTACTGATGTAACACTGCTCACCTCAGAGCAGCAAGGTGGTATCCTGGTGGATCACAGTGAGGGCCGATCTTCAATTAGTATAAGGGAAAAACCGGAAAAACCTGTCAAGGGGGGCAGGGTTTTCCTTATGCTCACAGTAAGAAGATTGTCCCTTCTGGACAGTGTTTGAGTAAAGGGTTAGTAATATCTTATTTTAATAACATGTAATATTGCAGATAATAAACAAATAAATGAACTGGTGCCAAGTTCCATCTCTCTGACATTTATAGATTGAGAGATATAAGGTTTTTAAGTTCCCTCCTCCTCTTTCACTGACGTCAGCTGCCAAGCTGACAGAAGAAGATCCTGGTCCTGGGACCAGCCGGCGGCTCTTCAGCAGAGTCGAAATAGATCTATCTAAAAATAAAAACTGGAACAGTTTAAAAAGTGTACTTGCAAACCAGGCACACTTTGTAGACCATTCCATTTAAGTATTTATTTTTAGATAGCACTGTTTCGGCTCTACTGAAGATCCGCCAGCCGGTCCTGGGATCTGGATCTCCTTCTGTCAGCTTGGCAGCTGACATCAGTGAAAGGGGAGGAGGAGGGAACTTTAAAACCTTATATCTCTCAAACTATAAATGTCAGAGAGATGGAACTTGGCACCAGTTCATTTATTTTTAAGGGGGATACTACATGACCCATGGGTGCTACATTTTTTTTCAGCTGTTTCAATCCCTTTAAGTGCGGGCCACTCACATTTACTCGGCTTAGAGAGAATACTGCTGGACTCCCCTGTGGCACTTAAAGGGTTAAGGAGCTTCTAGTTAAAGGGATAGTAATACTTAAGTATTACTAATCCCTATAGTAAAGTCCTATCCTATATAATAATTCGTTAAAACGTGTGTAACGATGCGTCTTGCTCAGTAGACACTGCTGCGCGTGCTGCAGTCATGCGTAGTAGAGACTGCCCGCGCCGCGGCTGATACAGAGCTGGACGCTCAGAAGGAGCGTCCAGCTCTGTATCAGCCGCGGCGTGGGCAGTCTCTACTGCGCATGACTGCCCCGCGAACGAGTGGCATTGGCACTGTGGCCTGTGTAACGGGCTCTTCATCTAGTTAAATATAAACGTATTGCCCCCAGTGTCATCTCTCAAACCTTTTTGGTTTGAGAGATAATCGCTCCTAAAGTTGCCCTCCCCCTTCCCCGAAGTCAACGTTGTAGCTGACTGAAGGGAAATCCGGTCATAGATCATCAGGCGGTTCTGCAGCAGAGCCGCGATTGCGTTAATAAAAAAGAAAACTTTCACTAAAACGGTCTTCTACGTGTGCTTGCAAACCAAGCACAATCAGAAGACCATTTCAGTGAAAGTTTTCTTTTTTTATTAACGCAATCGCGGCTCAGCTGCAGAGCCGCCTGAAAGTCATGTGACTGGCTTCCCTGCAGTCAGCTAGAACGCTGACTACGGTGAAGGGGAGGGAGAGGGCAACTTTAGGAACAATTATCTCTCAAACCATAAAGGTTTGAGAGATGACACTGGGGGCAATACATTTATTTTCAATAGGACTTTAATATAGGGATTAGTAATACTTAAGTATTACTATCCCTTTAAACCTTCTTTTCTTTAACCCCTTAACGACCCATGACGGTCATAGTACGTCAAGGGTCGATTTGACTTAACGACCGATGACGTACTATGACCGTCATCGAGTTCCAGGCTCCCCCCGCGGCTGCACGCCGTTCGGGGAGTCCGGAACGCAATGGAGCAATAAAAAAAAATTGCTCCGTGGTCGTTAAGTCACGTCCGCTTCCGGATTCCCCGGTCGTTAAGGGGTTAAAATAAAGATTTTTTTTTTTTTTACTGAATTACCCCCCCCCCCCGTGCATTTTGAGTCAATTAAAGATCGATACAAGCATTCTTCACTGTGCATTGCAAAACATTTTATTTAAAGATAGACCTTAGAAAACAAGATAAATAGTTTGCTTAAAAATTCAACAATTTGCATTAGGAAAACAACACATTCAGAAAAGACAACAAAACAACCATATTCTTGTCCAAAAAATAACAAAATCACAAACGTGCCAATATACAAGATTCCTTCTTTTTGATACAGAGAAATGTCATAAAACTTTGTACAACATAGGTATAAGCGATTTCAAAACTCCAAGGTTAGAAAGAGAAAGAAAGAGATGACTAAAGAGAGGCTGTTAGTCTTCATATGCACACTAAAGTCACTTGGAATTTTAATAATCACTCTACAATCCTTTAAACACAAAGAGGAAAACAAAACGGAAACATCGGACAGTTAAAAAACACACAGCAAAAATGCATGGGACATGCAAGAACGGCACCCAAGACATGTAGACATGCACATAAAATATTTGTTCAGTTCTTGCATTGTTCTTTCAATGAAACAGTCTATAACTCAAATAGAAGCTACGATATTTTGGATTTCTTTCAGAAGAAAGCTACCTTTGGAGAATAAATCTTCCATTGAAATATTGTTCCCACCTGCAAATCATTCTCCCCAATCCATATCTGAGTAAACTCTATCCACTGATATGATTGATTACCAACCAATGAGGTGCAAAAGTGATGCAAGCATTAAGGAGTCTAGGCATTGAGCATTGCATAAGAGATTGGGGGGCTTACACAGAATGATAGAGATGAGCAAAGCTGGAGTGAGCCAAGTGCACTATGGTGGGAGTGATAAAAATCCCAATTTATTTAAAGGTGCAGTACCTCCAAGGAAGAAATTGCATGTTACAAACAGAAAATAAATCAAATTTGTATGACTATTTTTATCCTCAGATCTTTTCCACATAATTATATGAAGAAACTGTTTAATCCCTTAAGGACCGGCACACGCGACCGGCCCTTGAGGACCGTGGGGCTTTTTTTTGCTTCCGGAGCGGCGTGCAGCCACGCTATGAGCCCTAAACTCCATGCCGTGCCAGGACCGTAACCCTTAAGTGCCGGACTGCCGTGACGGTCCTGGCACGGCAATGGTCCATAAGGTGTTAATAAGCTTCTTATGTATATGCTGACCATACCTCACCTTTAAAACGGGACATACATGAAAAATGCATACTACAGGGTTGCTTTGATTTTGGTGCACTCCTGAAATATGCCTATTTCCTATGTGTCCCTTTTTAAAGGTGAGTTATGGTCAGCCTACTTATGTAGTTATTGCAACAGGAAAAGTCTTGGCTCTCAATTTCTTTCAGCTCTGATGTAATGTGCTGAAATCACACTTAACCCCCTGCTTTTCAGAGGCATAACTATAGGGGGCGCAAACAGTGCAGTTGTTCTAGGGCCTATAGTCTAAGAGAGCCGCATGTACCAAAAGTATCTAGTTTTCATCTGTGGAAATATTTTTGTGTTAGCTGGCCCCCCAAAATGCTTGAATCAGGGCTCTCCAATAACTAGTAACTAGACTCACACTGAGGGAGAGCTATAAAACTGGACTAATAAAGAAAATGTCTGTAAAATTGTCTCAAAGTGACATAAGGAATATGTATACAGTAAAATCTCAGGTATAATACGCACCTGTGTATAATACGCAGGTGTATATTATACCCAAGATTTAGGGGAAAACAAGAGTGCGTATGTATAATACGCACTCTTGTTTTCCCCATTGCTACAAAAAAAATGTAATGCTGGCGCTCCCTTCCCTCCCCCGGTGCTATCCGCTTTCATAATAAAGCTATAAAGCTTACTGAGGTCTGTAGGCAAACTTCATTTGCATCTGGGTAAATCTCTGCGGGCGGCATGCTTGCATTTGCCGCCAGCCTGCCTGCTTCCTTCCATGGCTTTCAGGACATTCCGCCTCCAGCCAATGGTACACAGGGCATTACAATTTTTGGCTTGAGGCGGAAAGTCCTGAAAGCCATGGAAGGAAGCGGGCGGCCGGCAAAGGCAAGCATGCCGCCCACAGAGATTTACCCAGATGCAGATGAAGTTTGCCTACAGACCTCAGTAAGCTTTATAACTTTATTATGAAAGCGGATAGCGCCAGGGGAGGGAGGGAAGGGATCGCCAGCATTAAAAAAAGATCTTCAAAAAAATCTCTTGTGTATAATACGCACCCCCACTTCACATAAGGTGAAGTGGGGTAAAATTGTGCGTATTATACCCGAGATTTTACAGTAAACATTTAGTGATATTCACTTAGGGCCGTATGTTCAAAGAGATAATGACAAAAAAAGTAGTATGGATGACAAAAGTAAGTAATTGTATGCATGAATGACATATTTTTCTGTAGAATATGCGACATAAAACTGGTAATGTCTGTGATATATGAAACAGCTCCAGAATTGCCAGGCAAAAGGGCGGGACAGGGTTGTGGCTAAACTATTCACCAGCGTTGTATAGAGGAGAAGAAAATGTGTGGTATACAATGACAAAAATGTTGTGCAAATGACAGAATTTGTATGTTAAGGAAAAAGTGGAGTTACTATGATGTTCTGAATGTGAAAAACCAATAATAATTGAAGGAAATAGAACACAAGCGCAATTACTATATCTATATATGACATTTGTGTCTTTACATATGACAATTTCAGTCAGGAATCGTACTTTAATGACAAAAAGACATATTTCCAATCACAACCTATACTCTGAAAATATTAATGATCCCCAACGATACTGTACTCTGAAATGTCGTTATAAATGACAAAAGCTATTTTGCTACTTTTTTGAACATATCGCCCTTAGTGTTATGCTAATTTATAAAAAAAAAAAAAAAAGGTACTACATGGCGTTATGTCCTCCTAAACTTATATAACTACCAGTAGCAATCTTACAGCCATTTTAGCACTTAGTTTTTATTAACTCCACTGTTATAAATCCCCCCCCACACTGTTCCTAAGCATATCCTTCATATCCTTAATACTCAATGGAAGGTTTAAAGCGGAACTTTCAGATAATAGCAGGTCACCCTGTATTCATTAAATGCCTGGCGACTAGCTTGAAAATAGATGTCTTCCCATAAAAAATTACATGTGTCTAAAGGAATCCATCCCGTTTGGAGACCGGAACTGAGGCTAAAGTACAGACATCTTGTCTGTGCGCATGCGCCGTCAGTCCCGGTCTCCATAGAGTAGACTGCTTTGCACCATATGGTCACTGGAAGGGACTAACGGCGCAGGTGCACAGACCGCACTAACCTACCTGTCAGTCCCAAAACGGGACGGATTCTTTTAGACACATGTATTTTTTTACGGTAAGACATCTATTTTCAAGCTAGTCACCATGCATTTAATGAATGCATGGCAACTGGCTATTATCTGAAAGTTCCGCTTTAAAGGAGGAAAAAATATAGAAGAATGTGGAAACTGGATAAATTTAGAGGCCTTGGAGAAAAAAAAAAAAGAACAAAAAATCTTAAAAAGTATGTGTGAAGAAATCTTAGTGCATTGACTCCATAGAAAAACATAGGAACTGGAGAAGTGATATCACTGCTTTATCACCTCTTTATCACGCCTTAGTGCATCTCCCCCAGTGGCCATTTTAGGAATTTTTAACCCCCCATTCATGGTAAAGAATTGATCATCTTTTGATTACCACACAAGTTTCACGCTGTTAACTATATGAGTGCCATGGTTGTTATGCATTACTCACCCCATGTTGTGCAAAAGTTTGTGATGCAAAAATATTTTCTCTCCTTTTTTGACAGTCTGTAACGTGATGCTTATTATTTCCTTATTTTTGCAGATTTTACTTCAAACAACGTAAAAGAACACTTGTAAACAATAGAGAATGTGTAATATGCTTTGTTTTCTAATACAGAGCAAAAAATAAAATAATATATTTGCCTATTTGGATTTAATAACATGTAACAGGTAGACATAGAATCCACTGGGTCAAACTTCTATACATGTAACACATTGCATGTTGGAAACCACCTAATATTTTAACCTTTAAGAACAAGAGGAGTGTGAGTTGCAAAGCCCCTCTGACCCTTAAATGCTTAACCCCTTAAGGACTGGCCCTCGCACTTGCGGCCGGCACTTGAGAACCATGAGGCTTTTTTATTTTTTTTTTACAGTTCCGGTTCAGGGCTTCCAGAGCGGCGTGCAGCTGTGCCGGGAGCCCTGAACTCCATGCCGTACCAGGACCGTCAGTGATCCTTAAGTGCCGGACCGCCGTGACGGTCCTGGTACAGCAATGGTCCTTAAGGGAATAATACTTCTCAGATTTTTGATGCATAGAACATAAACATTTAATAAATTCTTGTGATACATAACACCATTTAAGCATTGTCATCCAGGATTTGATCTGTTTATCGGGTAGACTAGAGATATCCAAATATATCTTCAAACAGAGCAAACAATTAAAGGTGATGGCTCCATAGGCCTCCATAGAGATTAGCCATGCAGCAACTTTACAGTGTTCTTGCACAAATAAAGTAAAGTTGCAGCATACAAGACCCTGGTACTTTCAGGTTGATAGATGCCTGTGTGAAAGATGCAATAGGCCATTAGCATACTTTCCACCATCACTGCATTAATGTTGCCCATGTGAAAGGGGTAGAAGACTTGGGGAAATTATGAAACAAACCAACTACACCATAGGGGACATATAAAACATCCCATTTAGCTAAATGAAGAGTGAAATCCTCTGAATTCTAGAGTGGTATCCAGCAGATTGCTTAGCAATTTTTTGTGACCTTTCTAGCAATTAAAGGGACTAAAAACCCCATTTAGTTTCAAGGGATTTTTGTGAATTTTCTTTTTCTACTGTAAGGTACATTTAGTTTGCTCCAGGATTTCATAGAACATCAGCTTCAGTGACTTTGAAGCAGAGAAGCCTGATTAGATTCCCTGATTTAGATTCCCAGATCAATTACTTGGGACATTTCATTTTATATCTCAGTGCCTCGGGATAGAAAAGTTGGTTGTAAGCTCTGTGGCCAGGGGCTTACTGTGCTTGAAAGATTCTGCATACAGTGTTGTGCGAATTTGCAGTTCTATAGAAGTATAAAGTTATTTTCCCAAACAAGTAATAAAATAAATTTTAATTTAGAATTAAATGTATATAGTATTCTCTGACTATTTTCTATTGTTGCAACATACCAGAAAGAGCACAAAACTAATCTACATATCAAAAATAGTTATAGTCTCAAAAATGTCTATCAAATTACCTGTTTAATCTTAAATTTGTTAGTTTTAACTGCATTATCTTAACTTTGGCATTCAGGCATGTTATTGAACAATCTCACATATTAAAGAAATGTTTCATTACAACATTTGTCCTCGTGTAGCTGTCATGCTTAAAGTGTTAGTAATGTCCACAAAAAAGTTTTTTGCATTTAGAAGACCTTAAATGCAAAAAAAAAGTATCTCTCAAACCGCTATGGTTTAAGAGATACAGGCATTTAAAGATTGATCTCTCCTACTGACAGCTGTAAAGCTGTCAGAGGAGATCCGTGTCAGCTGACACATAGGCGCTTGAGAAGAGCCGCAATCTCCTTATTTACCACGAATCCCTTCATTGGAATAGTCTAAAACCAGGCACACGTTTTACACCATTCCAATGAAGGGATTTGTGGTAAATATCGAGATCACGGCTCTGCTCAAGCGCCTCCGTGTCAGCCGACACGGATCTCCTGCTGTCAGTAGGAGAGATCAAACTTTAAACACCTATATCTCTTAAACCATAGCGGTTTGAGAGATACGGATTTTTGCATTTAGCTCAGCTTTTTAAGCTCTTCTAAATGCAAAAAAACTTTTTTGTGGACATAACTAACACTTTAAAGGGTTAGTAATGTCTTTTTTCAATAAAATGCAATATTGTAGATATTAAAAAAATAAATTAACTTATGAAAGTCCCGTTTCTCAAACCTTTATAGTTTGAGAGATATACAATGATAAAGCTCCCCCCTCCCTCTCCTTTCACAGACGTCAGCTGTAAAGCTGATAGAAGGAGTTTCAAGTCATGTTACTCGATGGCAGCTCTTCAGCAGAGTCGAAATACCTCAATGTAAAAAGAAGTACTTCATTGGAACGGTCTACAAAGTATGCCTGGTTTGCAATCACACTTTGTAAACCATTCTAATGAAGTATTTCTTTTTAGATAGTGCAATTTCGGCTCTGCTGAAGAGCTGCCAGCCGGTCCTGGGACCAGGATCATCTTCTGTCAGCTAGAGACTGACATCTGTAAAAGGGGACGGAGGGCGGAACTTTATCATCATATATCTCTCAAACTATAAAGGTGTGAGCGAGACAGAACTTGCATCAGTTAGATTATTTTTGTAATATCTACAATATTACATTTTATTGAAAAAAGACTTTACTAACCCTTTAACCTCTTAGAAGTTTCCATTAAAGAAAAATATATATATTTTAGATTTTTCTGTGTAAAAATACCTTGAAAAAAAAGAAAATGAAGCAATTCCTGTACTAGATTAAAGAGATCCGATTACTCACAGCTTTATAAAACCACATATTACTTTCAAGATTCCAAAATACTCTTCTTGTTTGGGTGCAGAATATTATGACACACACTGTTTATCATATTTTCACAAAGTCAAACAAAACAGTAAATTAAAGTTCTGGGAAAAACATATTCTATTGCATAAATTTCAACAAGATACAGAATAGTTTTATAAAAACAACAACTCTGCTATATACAGGAATGACACGACGTAACGTCCAGGGGGGTTAATGGGAAGCCATATTTTTGTTTTGTTCATTTATCAGTGCGAAAGAACAATGACTGCTCGTATTTTTACAAAAGGCCTTCACCTAGTTGTAGCAGAAAAAGTTACACTAAGGCAGGGGTAAGTAGCCTTTGATTCTCTAGCCCAAAGACTAATGCTCTAGCTGTTGAACACTACAACGCCTATTATCTCCAACCAGCCTACTATTGCCTATTTCATATCTACAGAGAATAACATGCAAATATGCAAATCTCAGGACTTTAGTAGGAATTTAAATAAGCACATTTCTCTGGAGTAGTGTATTCTAACATGATAGCTCAGAATTTAATCTTGATGACTTATAAATAGATCCAGGAAGGTTATACTCCATGTAACAAGTTGGAGAGTTGCCTTATCTGGAACTCAGTTTTCTCTGCTACATAGTTAAAGGGATAGTAATGTTTCAAAATAAATATAGTTTTTAGGCCATGTAGAGCTTGATCATTCTCTACAATGTGTAGTTCAAGAGTAACTGAATCATAAATTGTCCCCCTCCCTCCCCTTTTACCTATGTAAAGCTGCACAGCAAGACCATCTGGATGGATGGGACAAGGGACAATCTTCTGTTAGCAGAAGGAAAAACCTGTGCTCCTCATTCAAGGGTAGCAGAGTTTTCCTTATGCTCACAGTCAGAAGATTGTCCCTTACTGTGAGATGTCCAGTCATGTGACCAGATTCCACATCTGAGGGGAAGTAGCTTACGATAGGTAAAAGGAGCAGGAGGGGGACACTTTATAAGTCGATTACTCTGGAACTACACACAGAAGAGAAGGATAATACCACCCTACATGGCCTAAAAACTATAAAGAATAATTGGAGCTGCATTTATTTTTAAACATTACTATCGCTTTAAATTAATGTCAATGAACACTTATGCATCTGTCAGATTTGTAAAACGAATAAGAAAATCAATGTTCAACTATATGTAACCCAAAAGAGTTGTTCATATCATATGGAATGTTAATAAGTAAAAAAAAAGTAAAACACAAACACACACAAACTACAACTTGTCAAATAAATTACAATTAATATCAATATAAAAAGCTGATGTCAACACATAAACATACATTTTGAATCTGGAGAATATCAATAGCCTTTGTATCCTATAATACAGTTATGCACGTGTGGGTTCTCAAGAAAGATTACCATATTAAACTCCTTGGATTGTGGAAAGGTCTGAAACCTATTGCTAGTTATATCAGCTGTGACATAAGAATAATGACCAAACTGATCCCTGAAAGACTGAAAAGTTATTTACCTTCAATCATATGCTACAACGCTTCATGTGAAAAGATGGATGGAAAGCTAATTTTCCTTCTTGCTGGAATCACCAGAGAGTTGGAGAGATGTTTTCTCCTTTCCACTACGGTTTGAGAGGTAAAGAGATTCAAAGTTCCTCCCCTCCATCCTCTTGTCCTGGTGTCAGCGTCTAGCTGACAGCAGGAGATCCCGGTCCTGGGACCAGCAGGAGGCTCTGCAGCAGAGCCGAAAATCACGTTACTTAAAAAGAATTAATTCATTGGAAATGTCTACAAAGTGTGCTTGCAAACCAGGCACACTTTGCAGATCTTTCCAGTGAATGAATTCTTTTTAAGCAACGAGATTTTGGCCCTGCTGCACTGCCTCCTCGAGTCGTACGACTTGAATCTCCTGCTGTCAGCTTTACAGCTGACATCAGGAGAAGGGGAGTAAGGGGGGACTTTGAATCCCCATATCTTTCAAACCATAGCGGTTTCAGAGATAGGGTTTGTGGCAGTTAGATTTCTTTTTTTAATCACTACCTAACTCTAAATATTTTTTATGGGACATTACTGTCCCTTTAAGGCCATTGACTTGTACGGGCCTGTTATGGCACCCTATAAACACAGGCACACGTCATCATACACACACACACATACACAAAGGCAACCACACGTGCTGGCACACATTCACTCATTTTGTCATATCAAGATGCTGGCAGAAACCACCTTCTCATTGAGATCACCATGATAAATTAAGACATCCATTTTCTGCCTGTTTCTTCAGGTGGTGAATGTTTTTGCCCATCCTTATTTTATGTTATTGCTGTACTATATGTATAAAGAAGCTAAAGGTTGTATTCAGACGTCTAAAGAGGATCTTCTAAGGCAAACCAACTACACCACAAAGACAAAAAAGAGTGCACGATTTCCATTTATTTAAGTGGAGTTTTAGTCCCTTGAAGGCTAATGAGATCTCCAGCAATGTGTGCAGACCTCTCTAGCATCCACTATACTATATATGGATTATATATGTGTATATATATATATATATATATATATATATATATATATATATATATATATATATACATATAACTTAAAGCACTAGCCTGAGAAGCTCCCTGTGTGCATAACCACACATGCACAGTAGAGACTGGCCAAACACGCTGATCCGGAGCACGGACAGCTCACCGCCTGTCTCTGCTCCCAGCTCCGGAGCAGCAGTGGAGGCCGCTGGGTGGCACTTTAGCCCGAGTATATGGGCCTTCTAACTAGTATGTGTATATATATATATATCCTATAGCATAAAGTCCTAGAATGTGTCGCTCACTGTGTGCATAACCGCACATGTGGAGTAGGGACTCACAGAACGGGCTGATCCGGAACTGGGAGCTCCGGAAGGCTGACAGCCTATCTGTGCTCCCGGCTCCGGGGCAGCAGCGGAGGAGTCTGGGTGATGTTTCTATTGAAACTCTGCCCTCTTCTGCTGCTTCCCAGTGTGTTTCTCCCATTCCCCGCCCTCTTCTTCTCCTTCCCCAGCCTATTCATTGTACTTTTTCTTTATTGTATAAGCTCCGCCCCACTCACATTCAGGCCCCTCCCATTTTTATACAGATCACATCATTTTTCTCCCCTTGCGCACCATAGGACTCCCCTTTCTGGGGAAGCCACAACAAAAAGTTCCCAGGTATGAATATAAATCATCTTTTTGAAGCTCATCAGCTTTCCACCACTCACAGTCTCACAATTCACAGCTTAAAGGAAATGAACTATCCCTAATAATATACACTTCCTTATTGTATTATGGCCAGAAAATACTAATGACCCTATGATTTTTGTCCTTGTGCATTTGTTCAAGAGATAACAGCTTCAATCAGTCTTAGATGTCATGTTGACGGAGGCGGACACAAGAATTGCTGACAATTTTTATTTCAAATGGAAGCAAAATTGCATGAGTCCACTTAAACTTTTAGGGACCACAGAGATGCACAACACATTGTGATGCAATGCACTGCACATCATTCCACGGAGTTAAGGTCACCATTTGCTGTGGCCCTGCCAGCAATTGTCATGTCTGCCTCCAATGACATGACATCTAAGACTGTTTGGAGATGTTAATTCTTCAATTCTTTGAGGCCTTTAGGATCTTCTTGACATAAAAAGACAAATGGGTTTTTACTGGGAAGTGTTGGTGTTCTTTTAAATCCCTACAAATATTATATTCATAATCATAATTAACAAACTAACCATAAATAACATAATCATAATAACTAAGCCACATGTAAGCATTAGTGTTGAGCTAGCGTGCTCGGCCGATGCTCGGATTGGCTCGAGCATCGCTCTGCTCGGCACATGGCGGTACTCGTCGAGTACCGCCATGTGCTCGCCCGCCATGTTCGGGTGGCGGGGATCTGTGCCGGAAGAGGCACAGATCTGAAGACGCTCCGCTGGACCACCAGGGACTGGAGGTACGGGGGCATTGCGGAGATGAAGGGGGCATTGCGGAGATGAAGGGGGACATTGTGGAAGAGGGGCATAGCGGAGATGAAGGGGGACATTGTGGAAGAGGGGCA
Source organism: Rhinophrynus dorsalis (assembly GCA_037306005.1). Lineage (NCBI taxonomy): Eukaryota > Metazoa > Chordata > Amphibia > Anura > Rhinophrynidae > Rhinophrynus > Rhinophrynus dorsalis. The sequence goes on along the minus strand of CM074727.1, from coordinate 47,299,481 downwards.
TAGACTCTATGCCCCTCTTCCACAATGTCCCCCTTCATCTCCGCTATGCCCCTCTTCCACAATGTCCCCCTTCATCTCCTCTATGCCCCTCTTCCACAATGTCCCCCTTCATCTCCGCTATGCCCCTCTTCCACAATGTCCCCCTTCATCTCCTCTATGGCATAGAGGAGATGAAGGGGGACATTGTGGAAGAGGGGCATAGCGGAGATGAAGGGGGACATTGTGGAAGAGGGGCATAGCGGAGATGAAGGGGGACATTGTGGAAGAGGGGCATAGCGGAGATGAAGGGGGCATAGCGGAGATGAAGGGGGACATTGCGGAGATGAAGGGGGCATTCGGAGATGAAGGGGGCATAGCGGAGATGAAGGGGGGCATTGACCAGGCACCCTCCCCTCATCAGAGCAGGGGGTGCCTGGTGTAATGCTCGTGTCGCCCCATTCATTTCAATGGGGCTCGGGTGCTCGGCCGAGCACTCGAGCCTCAGGGGGTGCTCGGTCAGAGCACCCGAGCACCCGAGCATCGGGGTGCTCGCTCAACACTAGTAAGCATATATTACGGTATGTAAATCCATGTTATTGCATCTCTTGGTGATACATAAAGATGCAATGCAGTCTAGTATAACAGATACAGACTGAATGGTGCATAGAGGTTACATGACGATGGGATGCCTGTATCTTTACTGGTTCGTTGGCATTGTAAACTCCAATGCATTGTAAAGGAATTTCTACCAGCTGAGGGGTTGAATGATACATGTTATTTAGTAAATGTTAAAATACAGTAGTGCACAAAGAAATGCATACCTAAAGAACACTATTTTTATAGCAGCATAGCCTCAGTACGTATTAGTGCTGGATATAAGAAATGTGCAATCTGTACAATAAGGATATATACTAAGGGGTGATAAAGAGGTGATAAAGATGAGATGACTTCTCCAGTTCCTATGTCATACCTCCCAACATTGCAAAGGCCCAAAGAGGGACACTTTTGTTTTAGGTGGCGTTGCTGGAGTGTTGATTGGGGCACTTGGCATTACTGAGAACTTTCAGGTTACTTCATGATGTATTAACAACTCTTTGCACAACTGAATAAATTATTCAGAACAAGACCAAGGTATTTTATTTACTCAAATTAATATATAAACATATATACTGATGTTTACACAAATATCAATGGGAGTTTTACTGCAATGCAGCAATGTGATAGACTTTTATACACACCACACAGTCTGATATCCTAAAAAGAGGGACACCAGGATGGGAAAGAGGGACAGAGGGATTTAGGTCTCAAAGAGGGCTGTCCCTCCTAAAGAGGGACACTTGGGTGGTATGCTATGCTATTCTATGGAGCCAATGTACTAAGCGTTTTCCAGCTTTGGAGAATAACATAGGAACTGGAGAAGCTATATCACTGGATAAGTTATGTCCATGTTATCACCTCTTTATCACACCTTTGTGCATAACCTCCATGTATTTGTATCTTGAAGAACAAGACCAATGTTGTGTGTAAGGCTGCATTGAAATCTAACAGTCACACGCCATAAATATATAATACTTTTGGCCCTATGTATAAAAGTGGAGAAGTGAAATTCTGGAGCAAACCCTCTGCAACAGAAGGGACACCTAAAAATTTCCCAGATTGCTATATACATAAGCGTGGGCATTTTAAAGTTATCATGTAAATAAGTCACCCCCAATTCATTGTTAGTGTCCTTGTAATCATGAAAATAGTGTAGTAAAAGTTTAAGTGTCTGCATCATTTGAAATCATAACTTTGTATTGAAATAGGAGAGTGTGGTCAGCTTGGCGAAGTGGGATCTGTGTGCCCACGCTGTCCGTCCCTGCACAGATCCCACTTTGCCAAGATGGCTGCACTCTCATATTCCTGTATGTCTGATACAAAGCTATGATTTCAAATGATTCCGACACATAACAAACTTTATTACTCTATTTTCATGATTACAAAGATACTAACAGTGAATACATACATTATAGTTCTGCTTTAATCCCTTGAATGCTAGAGAGGTCTCAATGCATTGCAGACCTCTCAAGCTATGAAGGAGTTAAAAGTTCCATTTAAATCAATAGGAATTTTTTATTTTTCCTGAAGTCGAAGTTGGTCTGCCCCACAATTTTGCCCCGGAGACTCCGGGTTTGACAATGAATTACCGGGTCTCCGGGGCAGAGTCAGATTCTCTGGATGTGGGGAGACCCTGCCCACTTGTGCTCAATCCCATCCTGTTCCTCCCACTCCGTGCCCTCTTCTACCCCTTCCCTACTGCATTCCATATGTTTTTTTAAGTTTAGTAGTCCCGCCCCTCCTCGTGATTAAGCCCCGCCCTGTTTAAATGCCGCAAATCGCATCATTTCTCTACCCTCATCGGCATACCGGGGAACTTTTTATTGTTGTCTCCCCGGAGGGCAGTCCTCTGCTGCTATGGGTGGTGTGAAGAATGACGCATATCGTGTCAAAAAGGGGCGGGTCTTAATGCAAGTGCTGGGAGAGGGCTTATAAGAAGGCTGGGGGGAAGGAGCTACACCAGGGGAAAAAGTGGAAGTGGGTAGAGTTTCAATAGAAAATCCCCACGTCCAGAAGATTCGGCCTCTGCCCCGGAGACCCAGAAAAGCAATGTCAAAACCAGAGTCTCCGGGGCAAATCCGAGAGTTCCCAAGTATGCCCATCGGCACTAGAGGGCTGTCCTCCGGGCAGCCCCAAGTAAGAAGTTCCCAGGTATGTGTATTGCTCCACGTTTATACATAAAGCCTTGGATATGAAACCTCAATAGCAGTTGACCTGCAACCACAGGTAATTTGAGTTTTATATCTATGTGCTCAATGTACCGCTGCACCTTTGAATTTCAGTTGTCACTTTGAAGTGCTTGCTTTGAATACCATTGAATTAATATTTACACTACGACGCTGCCAATTCTTTTGTTAAAATTATATATAAATATAGAATATATACACAAATACACGTAAGTAGAACTTAACCCTTTGAGTGCCAGAGGGGTACGCAACGCATTGCTTTGCAATGCGTTGCGTACCCCTCTGGCACTCCAAGGGTTAACCCTTTGAGTGTTAGAGAGCTATCCAACGCATTGCGTTCAAATGAGCTGGATACCTCTCTGGCACTCAAAGGGTTAATCTGATGCACTACTTACTCCACTTTACAACACAATAGTCACACTTATAATTACATGAATAAAATGAATTAGATTGCAAGTGCAAGAAAGAAACAGTATGTTTTTAAAGAAAAAAAATGACATATTGTAATTATTTCCCTTCTGGGTAAAACAAGAGCACTCACACTGCTGGGAGATTTTCATTCAATAGTTATTACAGTTCAAACTGTAATTCATTAAACTGCAGTTTACTATTGCGGTCACCAGACTATTCCAGTCACTTACTATGGGGAGCCCTAGTCACTGACTTATCCTGTACCATAGAGCACAATTTATTTTTCTTTTAGACAGTAGTTGGCATTGTTGCTTGAAAAATGTTGTGTTGGAATAACTTTTGAATGAAAAATCTTCCATTCATAGGAGTAGACTAATTTTACTCAGCAAGAAAAGCCATTAACACTTTTTCATGAAAAAAAGTTTTAGTTCTCCTTTAAGTCAACATTCCTATAAATTATGTCATGACTTGCAACCTCTTGGATATTAGATCTATCTATCTATCTATCTATCTATCTATCTATCTATCTATCTATCTATCTATCTATCTGTCTTCACAGTTTACAATTTAACAAACCACCTAATTCATCTCATTATTTGTAAAAGGACAATGTTTAAGTTAGCTTTACAAATACTGCACGTGTGAAGGAGCGCTCATTTTGGTTTTCACTATAAACACTGGAATTACACGACTTGTAGAAAGAATGGAACCTTCTTGAAGGATTGTATCAGTTCATTGTTACATGACTGTGTATACTAAGGGCATGCAGAAGTGTTGGGGTGTGTAAATATTGTCTTTTACAATAGTGGTGTATGTGATACTGAAATGAAGTCACGCTTGTGTTTCTCCAATGTCTCACTCAGGCCAAGAGGCTTTCAGATTAGCTTCCAGGTTTAACAAAACAAACAAATGCTGACTCCGCTGTGGCTGGAAAGAGACACTTCAAAAGGAATCACTAGGATGAGTAGACTGGGTAAATACAACCCTGTCAAAGGATTGCAAATGACAGAGCTCCCTGCCTACTCTGTAGAAATGGGCCTGTCATTTAGCTGATCGGGATGTAGAAGTTATTCTCCTACATAGAGTCCAAGGAACGTCATCTTGGTTGGGGGGTGGGCAAAAAGCCCCCTACTGGGCCATCATGCAACAGCTTAAAGCAGGAATGGGCAACCTGCAGGACTCCAACTATTGTTACATTACTTCTATCTTGATATAAATTGTCATAGATTTCACATCACTAGATTAAAGTGAGCACTGGGCCTTATGTACAGGTCTGGGAACTTTCAGAGATAGCTGACCTGAGATCTTGTAAATATTAATTCTTAAACTTCCCATAATATATATTCTCTGCAATATGTCCCTACTCGCTCTAATCGAGAGGTGCTCCAATCAGTCCTCAAGGAACCATTAACATGGGACAACTTAAAGGGGAACTCTCACCTGTAGTAAACTTGTGTTCATCCTAAAGTTCCCTTGCAGTGAAGCAGTTATCCGTGTTTTTTTTTTCTTTTGAAATAGAATTCTTTATTGACAAAGATTTTGCCTTTTAATGTTATGCTGGTGATGTAAGTTCTGTACAGGTGGTGGTACAGCTTTGTCCCATAGCCTCTCAATCTTCCTCTGTTCCCCTCCCCAAGCATTGCTGCCTTTCCACCTCCAAATGTGTGCATATGACCTGGCGCGATCTCTTGCAATTGCACATCCAGGTCATTGTACAGGCACAGACTGAGTGCGTTCATGTGCTCAGTCCTTTATATAAAGTGACAGTCCGCTTGACTCTTTGGCTATTTTTAGTTTCGGACTGCAACTTTTTATAAATCACTGAGTGCATTAACACGCTCAGTCTGTGCCTGTACAATGACCTGGAAGCGCATTTGCAAGGTCATTTGCAGAAATCCTCCGTCTTTGGAGGAGGTGGCACACCTCCCAACATTTCAAATGGCCAAAGAGGGACACTTTTGCTTTAGGGGGTGTTACTGGGGGCGTGGCTGGTGGACAGGGCATTACCAATAGCTTATAGGTGATTTCATGACCTACTGACAGCTCTTTGTGTAACTTAATAAGTGACTTAGAGGAACACCAAAGTATTTTATTTACACAGACTAATTTATAAACACATATACTGGAGTTTATACAAACATTAATATAAGTTTTGTGGCTGTGGAGCAATGGGGTACACTTATTTACACACCACATAATCTGATCTCCTAAAAAGAGGGACACCAGGGTGGGAAAGAGGGACAGAGAGATTTGGGTCTCAAAGAGGGACTGTCCCTCCTAAAGAGGGACACTTGGGAGGTATGAGGTGGGAAGGAGACAATACTTGGGGTGGAAAACAGAGGAAGATTGACAGACTGCAGGACAGAGCTATACCTACTGCCTGTACAGAACTTACTTCAGCAGCATAACTTTAAAACGTAATATCTCAGGCAATAAAGAATTTGATTAAAAAAAACGGGTAACTGCTTCACTACAAGAGAACACAAGTTTACCTGAGGTGAGAGTTCTCCTTTAAAGATATCACTCTCTGAGCACACACTAAACAAGCAGCACTTCTCCCTCTGCCTACCTGGTAGATATGACACCAATTTAGGGATGAAAGAAGCAGTTAATTGAAGTAGATTAGAAAACGGATAACACTGGACTCTCTTACCCTGAAAATTTGGGCCTTCACCCTGAGATCTGGGTAAAGACCCTAAGACTCAGGGCCAGACTCTGAGCGTTCCCAGCTCTGCTTATGTCTAAGGGTGTACAGGTGCAATTTTGGGTAAACCAACTTAAAGGGATAATAATACTTCGTTTTATCTTTATTTTATTTTGTAGGCATTAAAAAAACATGAAGAACAATATAAGTCTTATCTCTCAAACCTTTATGGTTTGAGAGATATTCACAAGCAAAGTTTCCCCTCCTGCCCCTTTTACCTAGTGTAAGCCATCTCTTCTCAGATATGGAATCCAGTTCATAGACCAGACAGATAACAGAAGGGGACAATCTTCTTCCTATGAGAACAATGAAAGCCCTGCCCCCCTTGACAAGTTTTTCAGGTTTTTCCCTTATCTTAATTGAAGATTGTCCCTCTCTGCAGTCTACCTGGGAACCTCCCTTCTGCTCTGGCTGAGCAGTGTTACATCAGTAAAAGGGGCGGGAGGGGGACACTTTGTCATTGAATTACTCTTGAACTACAACTCTGACAGAATTGAAATAACACTCTCCAAAGTCCAAATACTATGATGATTAATTAGAACTGCTTTTATTATGAAACACTACTATCCTTTTAACAATAGGGAACACATAAAAACTGCCCAAATTTCCTTTGATTTAAATGGTGCTTTTTAATCCCTTGAACGCTAGAGAGGTCTCTTCGCAATGCATTGGAGACATCTCTAGCTTTCAAGGGGTTAAAAGCTCCATTTAAATAAATCTGGATTTTTCATTTGCCCCTATGGTAAAAATGGTTTGCTCCACAATTGTATCACTCTACCTTTATACATAAGACCCTGTATGTATAAAAATATACTAGATTTTGGATCAAACCAAATTTATTATAGCGGAAAAATAAAAATTTTCATTGATTTAAAGGTACAGTTTATCCTAGGATAAAATGTTGATAAATAGCATGTTACTAAAGAGAAAACCAACTGAATGTGTGTGCTTCTAGGTATCACATAGAAATATTACCAAACAAGCATAGAGGTTTCTGTCCGGGACAAAAAAGTGTTAAAAATAATAGGTGAAAATAAAAAAAAATAATAAAAAAGTATAGATAATTTTACTTTACATATTACACATTTGCTAAGTGCCAAAATAAAAGGTTACTGGCCCTTTAAACTCACTATTTTTGTGAGTGTTTGACTAATATTACTTATGACTACTCCATTTTATGGGGCACTGTTGCAGTCTATTTCACTGGTTGCAAAACCTTTTACTGAGCAAGAAAACACTAAATCATGTACATTTTTCATAAGTCACCCCTATCTCTTTTATTTCTATTGAATTAGAGAACTCATTGATTTCAAAGGACGGATAAGGGATTAATGGCGCTGTACAGAAAAAAAAAAGACCCGATGGTCATTAATTTCGTTGTAGTCAAGCAGTGGAGCTTGCTGGACAGATATTTGGTTGAATAGGGGAAAAGAATTGGCATGAGAAGCAGCAGTATTAACTACGCTTTATGGAGAACTGGCATGATTATATCTAGAGTGATCCAAAAGAAACTATTTTTAGATCTTATGTCATTTCTACCAAACAATACAGGGACAATAGATAACCGCTGTGAATTAACCCCTTGGCTACTAGAGACATCTACGATTAATTGCAGAGACATAAATCGGAGAAGTCTCAGGCAATCTAGGGGTTAAAGTAGTTATTTTTTTTTTATTCAGTCCTCGAGACACACCACCAGGACAGGTTATATGTTTTTATTAACCCTTTGAGTGCCAGAGGGGTATGCAACACATTGCAAAGCAATGCTTTGTGTACCCCTCCGGCTCTCAAAAGGTTAGAAAATTATCTCACTAATACACAAAGATCAATTTCTATTGCATCTTCTTCTTGTTTATCTTTGTTTGGGCTATATCTTTAATTAATTAAAGGGGAACTATCACCCCACATAAAGTTAAATCCCAAGAATTACCCATCTGGCATCTAACTGATCAATAGTGCTAGTCGCCAGAATAATTACCTCCATACAGAGAAATTCTACAGCCAGGAAACAGCACAGACATCTTATGCATAGTGATGTCTGCACTCCTGTGCTCACAACTCAGGCCATCTGATCCTTTGCTGTTTATGATACATTTGTACTCTTTTAAGTCTCTGTATGTATATTTGCTATTGTGCAGTTTTATACTGTACTCTGTGGAGGAGTTTGAACTGTGGACAAGGTCCCCATGTAGTAAGCGACAGGAATAGCACCACCTGGTGACCAGAATAGAAATGTACAGTTTGATTTTTAAAAAAATGTAATAATAATGATTTGTAGTCTGCAGAAAAGTCCTATAATATGTTTTTCCATTAAAAAAGTTCTATCAAGATGTGGAAACCTTTACAAATGGACAAGCAAATGCTCCATTCTGTGGCCTTCCAGCTGTTGAGGGCTACAACTACTATCACCCCCAGCCAGCCATTTGCTGGATGGTGATGATGGGAGTTGTAGTCCATAACAGCTGCAGCACCACAGGTGGCCCACTTTCAGTCTTAGATGTTCAACTAACTTTAAATACTGTATGCGCAAAGAAACAGTGGATCAATTCTGGTGCAAAACATAGATCATTAACCTGGGTCATTTAACTACCTGAATGCCAGAGAGTTTTCCAACGAGCTGCAAAGGGAATGAAAGGCCAGTTTAAATCAAAGGATTATTGTGTTTCTCTTAGTGCAGATGGTACACCCCAGAATAACTCTAATTTTTTATGTTTATTACCCTGTGAGTCATTGGGGCAATTTGGAGGAGTAGGTAGGCTGCCATATTAACCCTTTGAGTGCCAGAATGGTATCCTATGCCTCTCTGACAATCAAAGTGTTAAGAACTGGTTAATTAGTCAACAAATGCCATTGCTTTAAATGGGGCTTTTAACCCCTCGATAGCTAAAGAGAGAGGTCTCTATCACATTGCTATGCAACATGTTGAGGGCCTCTCTATCAGTTAATGGGTTAAACGCTCAATTTGAATAAATCAGAATTTTTCTTTGTTCCTGTTAATGAATTTGATTTGAGACATAATTGTTTCACGTGTCTTTGTTCTGAGGACTTGGGCCATAGATACAATTGGGTATTTGGGGTAACAAATCTGCAAGGGGGGTAGTGAGGCTAGAACTGGGCCATTTTGAGACTATCCAACTGTGTTATAGCCATACCTGGGAAGTTTGGGGAGATTTATAAAATGGAGTAATGGAAAAATTGGCTGAAAAATGTGCTAAATGTGAAGGTCAGCATTTATGAAGTTATGAGGGACAATTTTGAAGTGATAATTTGTAGAAGTCGAGTTTAAAGGGATAGTAATACTTCATTTTAACTTTATTTTATTTTGTAGGCATTAAAAAAACATGAAGAATGATATAAGTCTTATCTCTCAAACCTTTATGGTTTAAGAGATATTCACAAACAAAGTACCCCCCCCCCCCCGTTCAACCAGATCAGAAAGGAGGTGCCCAGGTAGACTGCAGAGAGGGACAATCTTCAATTAAGATAAGGGAAAAAGCTGAAAAACTTGTCAAGGGGGGAAGAGCTTTCATTGTTTTCATACAAAGAAAATTATCCCCTTCTGTTATTTGTCTGGTCTTACAACCAGATCCACATCTGAGAAGAGATGGCTTACACTAGGAAAAAGGGGCGGGGAGGGGAACTTTGCTTGTGAATATCTCATAAACCATAAAGGTTTGAGAGATAAGACTTATATCATTCTTCATGTTTTTTAATGCTTACAAAATAAAATAAAGTTAAAACGAAGTATTACTATCCCTTTAAGGAGAGGCATCAGTAATGACAGTCAAAAATTTTGTTCAGCGAATTTATTAAAAAAAAGTCAGAAAATGCCATAATTTTGCAATAAAATTGTTGCCAAAACAATGCCAGCTATACCCTGTTGTGTGCTGACATAAACTATTATGATATTTACATACCTCCCAACATTTCAAATGTCCAAAGAGGGACACTTTTGTTTTAGGAGGTGTTTCTGAGAGTGTGGCTGGTGGGTGGGGCATTAGAGATTTTTTAGGTTATTTCATGACTTATTGACACCTCTTTGTGTAACTGAATACATTATTTATTAATTTTATTAATTGCAGTTGGTTTGCTCCAGATTTGACCCAGCTCTTATTAGTACACCAACCTAATTAAAAAGTAAACATTTACTGTGAAAAAATATATATATCCTATTCCTGCTGAGCAAATACAGGGGTACGCACACTGATGGGAGATTATTCATTCAAAATATATTACAGCTCAAACTTATTTTTTTCATTCAACAGCACCAGCTACGTTTTGTAATGCATTCGTTGGCTTCCCATAGTAAGTGAAGGGATTGCCATCTAGTGACCGATATAGAAAACTACAGTTTCATTAAAAAAAAAATGAGCTGTAATAATTTTTGGATTACAAATCTCCCAGCAGTGGGATTACTCGGCAGGAAAAGCCTTATAACATATACTTATTTTTATTACAAAAGTTTACTGCGTCTTTAAGGTTCTTTCTTTCTCTGCATTTTGCTCATTAACCCTTTGAGTGCCAGAGGGGTACGTCACACATTGGGTTAAAATTGTATAATTTTCCTGGTACACTCTAGATCTGCTGATATTTGTTCCCATACAAATGACACACATAGCCTAAGCAGTCTTTGACTCAATCACAAACTTTTATACACGTGGATCTTAATTTTTTGGTATTATGTAGCTTAGTTTGTGTAATCAAAGCAGAACAATGACAGGAAGATGTGTATGTCCTCTTTCCTAATTCAGCACATCGTGGGCACTGGGAGTCTAAACAAAAATACTTGTTTTCACAGATGTTATTATTTAGTGAATCAAATTGGATACAGCAAATTTGAGTTTTGGTAAACTGAATTGTAGGAAATACACCCATCATTTGAAATGTCTTGCCTGCGGATGCCACAGATTTCTAAACCCTACAGCAGGCTTAGGTAACCTTTGGCTCTCCAGCTGTTGCAGACTACAGTTCCCATCACCCCCACCTAGCCATTGGCTGGGTGGGGTTGATGGGAGCTGTAGTCTCTAACCACTGAAGAGCTAAAGGCTGCCTGCCCATGAATTAGAAGTACAACTGACCATCAACAGCTTGGACAGACAGTTATGGTTGTGATGGGCTACAATAAAATGTCTGCCAAGTCATACGAAGCACATCATCCACATGTAAATGTGCAGATAGATATAGATTTTAAAGGAGCAGTAAACTTTTTTTATGAAAAAAATATATATTGTAGGGATTTTCCTATTGAGTAAAATTAGGGTACTCCACTTCCGAGAGACTTATATTTCCAGAGTTATTACAGTTTAAACCCATGGTTTTTTTTACATTAGCAGTGCCCTCTATTGGTCAAATTCCAATTAGGTTTCCGGTTAGATTCTAATGAAAGGAAAGTCAGAAAAGTCAGTGACTTGCAGTTCTCCACAGAATGTGATAGAAACTGACTGTCACTTCCTGTCAGTTAGAACTATCAGGAAGTAAACACAGTAAATTCACTTCCTGATTATTTAAACTGTTATAATTTTGAATAAAACATCTGACAGCGATGGGAGTGACCTTGTTTTATTCAGCAGGAAAAGCTCTGTAAAATGTGTGTTTTCATAAAAAAAATTTTACTGCTCCTTTAAAAATCTGTCTTTGCATATAAATAAAATGCAGAGTGACTTTATTATAATCACAGTCAATAAGTGTATGTGCTGCATGCGTAAGTTGGACTTATTTCTACCTCTCTGAGATAGATGCAAGATAGATATGCTAAGGTAGCTCAATTTGTAAGGTTGCTAATATGCAAAACACACACATACCAGAGAGGTATCCAGTGCAATGCAACACAATACATTGGATACCTCTGTAAAATAAGTATACCCCACTACAATTAAACTGTAATTTTCTTTTCTGGTCAACAGGTGGTGCTGTCCCTATCATTTGATTTGGAGATCTGTAGTTAGTGACGCAAGCTTTCTCTTAGGGTGCACTATAAAATAAAATTGCATTTTGGACACAAGTTATTGCTGTTGATTAAAAATCTATGTTTGAACTGTGATGACTTTTGAATGGAAGATCTTCCAGGAGAGGGAGTGCACTTGTTTTACTCCACAGGAAAAACACTATAATATGTATTTTTCATAATTAAAAATGTCTACTCTGTAATAGGGAACAATCATTTCATACCGATGGGTATGATATTGGCCTTGAATTCTATATCCTATTCATTTTAAATTGGCAAAGCATTTTGGGCCATATACAGGAAGACATACAGACGAATCATTTTGGAGCAAACCAACTGTACCATAGGAAACAAATTAATCTTTTACGGATCAGAAAGGTGTGCATTACAATGCTCTGCAATGTGTTGTACAGTCCTCTGGTCCTGAAAGGGTTACATTTTCCAATGCCTTAATCCCTTAATGACTGCCCAAACCAGTGAGAACCATTGTTCTAGACATGTGCCCATGTCATTGCAAAGCAATCATTTCATACCAATGCCAAGCAATGCTTTGAGACCTCTTTAGCATTTCAGGGGTTAAAAGCTCCATCTAAATCAAAGGAAATTTGGGGATTTAAAAACCAATGTGACCCCTATAGAGCAATTGATTTACTCCAGAACTGCTCAACTATAGCAGTGTTCCCTCTAAGGCAGGGGCGTCCATCGTGCGGCCAGTGGTCCAAAAAACGGCCCACCTGACTCCAGGGTACAGCCCTCTTGAGATTTTTCAAAACTATTTTTATACCTAATTAACTAGAACACTTGAAGCAGTGGACACACATGAAGTAGTGGACCAGAAAGACCTAATCACAGAATTGCCAGTAGCGTAGAGAATAGGGATATGTTAACCCTTTGTGTGACACTGGTACTCAACGCATTGCAAAAGCAATGCGTTGAGTACCCCTTTGACATTCAAAGGGTTAAATATCGGTATTGTCATTGACTTGATCAATAAATAAATGGATATTTTTTGAATAGGTGACCTGCTATAAATCCTGATTACCACTTATATAACTTATTACTATTATTGCAGAGTTTGTGTTACCTCTAAGTTGAGTAAATGAGAGCTTCCCGGCACTTAAAGGGATAGTAATGTATCAGATTACACATAGTTTAGAATGTTGAACATGTGTAATAGGGGTGCTTCACAATGTTCATATGCCGGAAAACTAGGCTGACCAGATCTCACCTTTAGCCGGGGACACATAGGAAATAGCTATTTTTCAGTACTTCACTGAAATCAAAGCAGTCCTGCAGTATGCATTTCTCCTATGCGTCCCCGTTTAAAGGTGAGGTCTGGTCAGTCTACGCAAAACTTGCTAGTTACTGTGTAATATAATGTTAAAAGTTATCTCCCCCACGCTTTTTCCGTTCTGATGCCACCTCCCTTCAGTTCTGAAGTTCAGTCGATGGACCAGACAGATCACAACGAGGAACAATCTTCACGCAGTGTTAGGAAAAACCTGCCCTCCTTCATCAAGGAGGGCAGATTTTTCCTAATACTGGGTGAAGATTGTTCCTCATAATCTGTCCGGTCAAGTGACTGAACTTCAGAACTGAGGGTGAGGCGGCTTCACGTTAGGGAAAGCGGCGGGAGGGATCATCTTTCACATTATATTAACTGTAACTAGCAAGTTTTGCTGCATATGAACAACGTGGAGCACAACTATTACACATACTCAACGTTGTGAGCTATGTGTAATCTGAAATATTTCTAATCCTTTAAAGAGTTAAGAATAATTAAAACTGCTCAAGGCTGCATGATGCATCTGTCATTCCAGAGGGGCCACTTTTAAAAGGTTGCACGCAAAACAGTGTGAGACCACATATCGCATTAAGTATGTTGCCAGTATGAAAATGGCGACTTGAGAATCTTGCACTGCATGACAGAGCGAGATTCTCAGGTCACACTATGAAACATTGCAGTGATCACTTGTGCTGACTTGTCAGCAAATACAAATGATTACAGTTTACTGGCTTGATGGCTCACTGTCAGGCAGCCTGCAACCCCCACTCAGCAGGTGGATCGGTTGGGCCCTACAGTGCAACATTTCATAGCGTGACCTGAGAATCTCGTGCTGTCATGCAGTGCGAGATTCTCAGGACAACATTTTTATCCTGGCGACATATTTTATGCAATACGTGGTCACATGCTGTTTGCGTGTAACCTTTTAAATGGATACCTTCCAGGGAAGCCCTGCAGAAACATTCCTCTTTAACTCTTTCAGTCTGGGATTCTCACTAGTCTTCACCTTAGAAGGAAAACTGGACGTGTTCCATTTCCGCGAGTTCTTTGTGGTAATTTTTGATAAGCCTCTGTTAAGCCATCACTATTACTTGCCAGTGAATATAAATGCATTTACAGATAATCCTGCCAATTTCCAAATCAGAAAAATCAGAAATGCCACTATTTTTCACTCTCTTTACAAATCACGTTATTTAACCCCTTAAAGACCCAGGATGTACATACACGTCATGGGGAAAATGTGCGTTAAGGGCTCATGACGCATATGTTCATCATGGAATTCAGGGGTCCCCATGCAGTTGCACGCCATTTGGGGACTTCTGATTCTATTAAAAAAAGCTCTGTGGTCCTTAAGTACCGGTGCTAGTCCTTAAAGGGCTAGTAATGTTTCATAATAAAAGCAGATCTAATTAATCATCATAGCATTTGGACTTTGTAGAGTGTTATTTCAATTCTGTCAGAGTTGTAGTTCAAGAGTAATTCAATGACAAAGTATCCCCCTCCCGCCCCTTTTACTGATGTAACACTGCTCAGCCAGATCAGAAGGGAGGTGCCCAGTTAGACTGCAGAGAGGGATAATCTTCAATTAAGATAAGGGAAAAACCTGAAAAACTTGTCAAGGGGGGCAGGGCTTTCATTGTTCTCATAGGAAGAAGATTGTCCCTTCTGTTATCTGTCTGATCTATGGACTGCATTCCACATCTGAGAAGAGATGGCTTACACTAGGTAAAAGGGGTGGGAGAGGAAACTTTGCTTGTGAATATCTCTCAAACCATAAAGGTTTGAGAGATAAGACTTATATCGTTCTTCATGTTTTTTTAATGCCTACAAAATAAAATAAAGATAAAACGAAGTATTACTATCCCTTTAAGGGATTAACCAGCCTATATAATGTAGATGCAAAATTAATGAGTATCACAATAAGTAATGATACGTTTTTATTGGATTAACATTCATTTCATCCAGAAAATTTAATGTTAGTCCAATAAAAGTTATTATCAAATACTGAGCTACTTCTTAATTTATATATATATATATATATATATATATATATATATATATATATATATGCCATAGCTTTTAACATCCCTTGTATCACCACTGCTTTAAACACTAGCAAGTTTGTTACAATTTGCCAACAAACTAATTTAAATTATCCTAGAAGTGTAGAGACGCCAGGCTTAGATTAGAAACAAGCCTGTTTTGATTCTTAAATAGCGCCCTTAAACGTAATTTAGAAGAGTACTATAGAAACGTTTAATTATTTATTCAAATAAATAAATGAAAGGTGGTTATATTTAGAAGTCGATATCCCATAAACTCTGGCTGCAACATTCAACATAAATACAGACCACGCACGTGTGCCAAACATATACCAGTTATAAATTACTTGTCCTGTGCTCTAATTAGTGGCTCAGAGTGGTGTATACAATGCTAGTAATGGAAAGAAGAGATGAAAGTGGATTTCAGGTTTGTTACTAATCCAGCTTCCAAATCCACAGGTCATCATTGTTTTTTTTTTGTTTTTTTTTAATGTTTGTGAATTTGAAAAAAAAAAAAAAGTTTCTGTCAATGTATATATATCTCTCCTACGTTTTTCTTCTTTTACAATAGGAATAGCATTTAAAGGAGAAGTAACACCTCTTAATAATAGCCCTCCCACACACACCACTTCCCTATGATAAGAGAACATGAGTGACAATTATGAATTGTGTTTACCTTTGTTTAAACCTTTCAGTGCCAGAGGCATAAGCAATGCATTGCAATGTTTTTCATGTGCCACTGGCACTCAAAGAGTTAATCAGTCCTTGATGTCATGTCCATGGGGACAGACATGATAGTTTACAGCAGCTTTTTCAAACTGTAAAAGACCTGAGCCCACGTAACCCTTTTATCGACCAGAGGGGTGCTCAATGCATCGCACTGCACACCCTTCTGGTCCTTAACCCCTTAAGCCCTTAAATGCCACAGGGTTATGCAACATATTGCAAAATCAAGAGTACCATATCCAGTGGGCGGAGTTTGTGTGTTCTGGTCCTGCTAGAAACTGATGTCATCTCCTGGAAAAAGGCACATGGGAAAAATTCATAGGGGCCATAAGCATTTCATAGGCATAGTAAATTAAACGGGGTTTATAAATTAGGAAGTGTTACTTCTTCTTTAACTTTTTTATTTTACTTTATTTTTAATACTGAACACATGTACAAAGTAAATGTGGAGCCTTTTTGGGGCAAACTATTCAGTCTACAGGGTACAACTAAAATACCCATGATTTAAAAGGATTTAAAAGGATAGTAATATCTCATTTAAACTTTAGCTCTGTAGCACTAAATATATTTACTTACAGTTCTGTAGTTCAAAAGCTATTGAAGCTAAAAGGATCCCCTCCCGGCCCTTCTGGCCACCTCCCCTTAGATTTGGAATCCAGCCATGGGACTGGATGGATGCCACGAGGAACAATAAGGAACTCTTAAATTTTATGTCTGTTTATGGATTTGTAAAGTAGTTTACATAGTAACATAGTAGATAAGGCTGAAAAAAGATATGCGTCCATCAAGTCCAGCCCATGCCAAAAACACCCCTGTTGATCCAGAGGAAGGCAAAAAAAGCCCTCTAGAGGCATTTCCAATCTAGTCCCAAGTGTGTGTGTGTGCGGGGGGGGGGAATTATTCCTTCCTGACTCCAATTGGTAGTCAAATAGTTCCCCGGATCAATATCCTATTTGCTTTGAAGCCATCTGTCATAATTGTCAATATTGTTCTGTGCTAGATATGCATCCATTGCTTTTTTGAATGCAGTTGCATTATCTGCAAGCACAACATCCCGAGGCAAAGAATTCCATAGCCTTACCGCCCTTACAGTAAGGAATCCCTGCCTTTGTTTTAGTCGAAAGCGCCTTTCCTCTAGTGATAATGGATGACCTCTTGTTCTTAGCTCAGCTCTTTGCATATAGGGAGAAAAGTGCTATAAAAATCAAAAAATATTATTATTTTGACACAGTAAGTATAAGGAAAACCCTGCCCCCTTGATGAAGGAGGACAGGATTTTCCTTTGCATACAGAAGATTGTCCCCCGCAGCTCTCCATCCGGACCTGCCTGAGAGGATCAGTGACATGGACAGAAGGGGCGGGAGGGGGATCCTTTCCACTTCAATTGCTTTTGAACTACAAATATGCATACCTGGGAACTTCCAATTGAGGTCTACCCGGAGGGGAGTGCTCTGGTTCAGCAGGGGGTGACAATAATGATGCGAATTGCGTCAAAAAGGGACGGGACTTGACGCGAGTTGGGAGGCAGGGCTTAAAGGTGTCACACAGAAGGCTGGGGATGGAGGAACACCGGGAGAAACAGCAGATGTGGCAGAGTTTCAATAGAAACTCCCCACATCCGGAGGAATCAGCTTCTGCCCTGGAGACCCGGTAAAGCTCTGTCAAAACCGGCATCTCCGGGACAAATCCGGAGAGTTCACAGGTATGCAAATATGTAAGTAAATATACATAGTAAAATATGTTAAAAACAGTTACCTATTACTCGAAGCTAAAGCTGAAATGATATATTACTATCCCTTTAACATTGAAGTATACAGATCAATTTGAGGGCAAATCAATTTCGCCAAATATAATTGTGCATTGTTTTAAATGAGAGTTTTAATGAACTCTTTGAGTTCTGGTACTGAAAGTGTTAACCAACTGAATGCTAAAGTGGTTTCTACTACATTGCTTTTCAATGTGGTGGTGGCCTCTCTAGCATTCAAAGGGTTAAAAGTGCCACGTACGTCGATGTGAAACTTGGAATTCTGGGAACTGTTATTCACAACTAAGGTGCAATTGGTTTACTTCACTTAGTTTGTGCAAGTGGCCCACTAAATACAAGAGTTGTGAGCACATGAGTTTAGACTTTATTTTTTGCAAGGATGTTTATGCTGTTAAATGTTACTGATATATTTTTTTAACCCCTTAAAGACCCATGATAGTCCTGGCACATCATGGGTTGGCATGCCATAAGGACCCATGATGTGCCAGGACCGTCATGGATTTCAGGGCTCCATGCATGGCGTTCATGGTCCATGGTCCTTAACTGCCACCTGCATGCACACGGCCGGTCCTTAAGGAGTTAATTAACCTTGTTAAATTCTGTGCATGCAACAATGAATGGAGCTGGGTCATGTGCTGAGTGGGGTGTGGCCATGGGAGGAGCTAAGGACATTGTTCATGTCCAGTAAGTAAAGCTAGTCATTATCATATTCTTTTTAAAGGGATAGTAAAGTTTAGTAATAATAAAAACTAATGTTGTTGCTATTAAAATAATAAACTAAACAATGTTAGTCCTATCTCTCAAACCTTTATGGTTTGAGAGATAAATGAAGATAAAGTCCCCCCCCTCCCTTTTGTGACGTAACCTGTAAAGCCAGTTGCAGGATATCCTGTTCCCAGGAACAGAAGGAGGCTCTTCAGCAGAGCCGAAATAGCATGATTGTGACACAAATACTTCATTGAAACGGTCTAAAAAGTGTGTCTGGTTTTCAAGCTCACTTTGTAGACCGTTCCAATTAAGTATTTGTGTCATGATTGCGCTATTCCGGCTCTGCTGAAGAGCCTCGTCTGGTCGTGCGACCAGAATCTCGGGCTGACAGCTTTACAGGTCATGTCACAGAAAGGGGGAGGGAGGAGGGAACTCTATCTTCATTTATCTCTCAAATCATAAAAGTTTGAGAGATAGGACTAACATCGTTTAGTTAATTATTTTAATAGCTACAATATTAGTTTTTCTTATAACTAGACTTTACTATCCCTTTAAAGCCACCCCCCACACACACACACCCTTTTCTCTACTACTGTGTTTCTTTGCAGTCTAAGGTCATTTCCAATTTCACTTTGCTTCTTTCTGGACCCAGTGATATCACTTCTCTAGTTCCTATGTTATTCTATGAAGCCAATGCACTAAGATTTCTGAAGTGATAGAGATCTTAGTGGATGGGCTCCATAGAATAACATAGGAAATAGAGAAGTGATCTCTCCTGAAGTAAACCAACTGCACTATAGGTTCTTTGTGAGTGCTCATCACAATTTTTCTAAGTTGGAAGGGTATGCCAGGTATGGGCCCTTGTTCTCCATGTGCCTAGAGGGAATCAGCTGTACCACACCGATGAGGCCCGCATAGGCTGAAACGTACGTCTGTGGTTGTGCTGTTTTTCTCTTGCAGAGAGGATTTGCCTGACATTTCTAAGCTGGACTGTCTGAGGGTAGGACCAATCTGATTCGGACATGGAGATTTCCTCTCTGCAAAGGCACATGGGAGTGAAAAACGTGACTTATATGAACTCTGAGAGGCTACCATACCTTAGATCAAGACACTTAATTTTGTTCTTTCTTGGTGAGTGCTCGTTACAATCTTTCTTTGTATGTCAACAAAAACATATTCTTAAACTTCTCATTGATTTATGTGGGACTTTAAATCAATTCAATGCTAGAAAGGTCTCTGATACATGGTGAATCCATGCGTTAGAGAACTTTTTGAATTTCGGGGGTTTAAAAGCCTCATTTAAACAAATGAGAATTTTTCTTTGCCCCATATGATGCAGTTGGTTTGCTTCAGAATTACTCTATATCATCCTCTCCCTTTGTGTGCCACAGAGGTGTATGCAAGGCATTTCAGAGCAATTATTTGAGTTCCTGTCTGGCACTCAGTGGCTTAATTGATCAGCCTTACTGAGTAAAAGGGAAAGTAATGTCTCTTTTAAATATAATGTAATATTGTAGATATTACAAAATAAACTAACTGATCCAAGTCCCGTCTCTCAAATCTTTATAGTATGAGAGATATATATAATGCTAAACTTCCCCCCTCCCTCCCCTTTCACATATGTCAGCTGTCTAGCTTACTGAAGGAGATTAGAGTCATGCGACTCGATGGCAGCTCTTCAGCAGAGCAGAAATAGCGCTATCTAAAAACAAATACTTAATTGGAATGGTCTACAAAGTGTGCCTGGTTTGCAAGCAAACTTTGTAGACCGTTCCAATGAAGTGTTTCTTTTTAGATATCGCTATTTCAACTCTGCTGAAGAGCCGCCGGCCAGTCCCAGGACCAGGATCTCATGATGTCAGCTAGAGGCTGACGTCTGTGAAAGGGGAGGGGAGGGAAGGGGGAAGTTTAGCATCGTCTATATCTCTCATACTATAAAGATATGAGAGATGGGACTTGGATCAGTTAGTTTATTTTGTAATATCTACAATATTACATTTTATCTAAAAGATACATTATTAACCCATTAAAATGTGCATTTATATCTGATCAAAGCAATGGCAAAGCACACACACAGGCTTTCCAAAGGTCTGCACACTTAATTACCCTATTTCTTCTATTTCTGACAACATACTAATTAGTGCCTTTATCACTTTGTAATATTATTACTGTTTGTGGTAATCATTGTGCAGAGAGATGTAAGCAGAGTTTCACATTTTTTTAAAACCCTTTAAGGACTTTGTGACACATTACTCACTCTTCTGGCCCTTTAAAGGGTTAATTTACAGCCAGACTAGTGCAGGTAACTTATTTTTAACATAATGTATTATATAACCACATATTGGGTCATATAAAAAGAAAGTGGAACAATTGTAAGTCAATTCAACTGCGCCATGGGGAACAATTAAAAATGCCCTAAATGTAACCCTTTAAGTGCCAGAAGGGTACAGAAAGCATTTCGAAACAATGCGTTGCATACCCCCTCTGGCACTCAAAGGGTTAAACTGTTCTAAATGGGCCTTTTAAACCAGTAAATGCTAAACGAGACACTGGAAACCACTCCAGCCTCAAGGGTTAAAAGCCCCATTTAAATGAATGAGAGTGATAATTTCTCCCTCGTAGTGCAGTTGTTGTGCCACAGAATTGCTCCATAAGGCCCTCGTTATGACTCATTTTTAAACACTTGAGAAACAAAGGGGTGCACGATGCATTTCAAAGCAAAGTATTGTTATAATGCACTGTTTTTAGCATGAATTAAGTATTTAACCCTTTGAGTGCCAGAGGAGTGTCCAACGCATTGCTAAGCAATGCTGTGGCACCCACAGAGTTAATATGGTCTGCTGAGGAGCACACTGAGGATGGTGTTCTAAGATGAACTGGGACAATCAAACTGTAGCTTAGAGAATACATTAAAACTTCCATTGATTTAATTTGGGCTTTTAAACCCTAGAGACACCCCCAACACAATGAGAGGCACCGTGGTGGAACTCTGTCTGTAGTTATAGGGGCTAAAAGCCCATTTAACCCCTTAAGGACCGAGGATCTTTTTTTTTTTTTTTTTTAACCCTTTGAGTGCCTGAGTGGCATGGAATGCATTGCAAAGCAATGCGTTCTGTACCACTCTGGCACTCAGGGGGTTAAAGCGATCTGAATCAGGCAGTGGTGTCCGTAGAAATTTTTCCAGGGGCGGGGCAAAGCCATAATATGACCCCCCCCAGGGCAGCCCCTTTGTTTATATGGAGGGTGTAATTGTGTGTGTGTGGGGGGGGGGAAAGTGCCCCCTCTGTGTCTCCCCCCCCGACACCCATGGAATCAGGGCTTCCCAAAGGGTGTGCAGCCACTCAGGGAGCCCTGAAATCCATGATGGTCCAGGCACATCATGGGTTCTTATCACAGGTTGGACCCATGACATGCCAGAACAGTCATGGGTCCTTAAGGGGTTAAAGGAATTCTGAAAATTGTTGCATGTTCCCTTTGGTTAGCGATCTTGCAAGCTACAGATCTCATGAGTTAAACCCCTGGAGCTTGTTGCCAGCTTGGAACATGCAATGGTGCTAATTTGTCTACCAGTAATGGATGGAATGAGTCATAAGGCTGAATCAAGTCTTGGGTTCTTTTAGGAATCTATCATGTCCTCTATATGTGGTACATTTGGTTTGTTCCAGAATTGCCACAGTTCATCTTAGTACATTAACCTAACCAAGTTCCATCCCTCCTGAACAGCTAATATGAATTTAAACTCACATAACTGCTAAAGGGAAACTTTACACAAGAAATAAGTGGCTTCTCAGTTGATGCTCTCCCTTTAAATTCCCATCAGTGGGGTTGGCTTTTCCTCATCAGTGACATATTTTAAAAGCAAAAGGACAGAAGATAGAGGGAAACCAGCTGAATTTGGAGAAACTTAGAAAATGGGGAAATATAAAAAAAATATTTTGTATTATTTTGTTTATGATGTCACTTAAAAGAATCAGGGATAAACTATCCACTGTTGTATGAATTTAAATGTGTTTCGCTAATTAAGAGCCACTTATCACTAGGATATAACTCCCCTTTAACTCATATTCAGAAAATAAATTGATACACATACCCCTATAAAGATAAACAGTGTAAATACTATTTCAGTGACCAGTATGTAAATGTAATTTTTACCCTTTCTTTCAATCACACACGCCTTGCAGTGCAATAAACTGTTAAGCAAATTGCATTTATGCTGTAACTCCCATACAAAGAATTCGTAAAATAATACCAATGTACAAAGATACATTCAAAAATGCAGCAAAATGAGAGATGAACCTGTTAAATGAAAAGAAGACCTTGAAAGAGGACTATAAGTTAAAGGTTCTAATTTTTTCCAATTTTTTCTTTTCATTATAGTGTACTGCTAAACACTTCTGATAGCTGCAAATTGGTCTTCTCATCTGCATCTAATTCCTGTCCTTCAATAACCTGTAAGCTGGATTCCTTGGCAGGTAATCGGGATCCGTCTATGTTCAAGGTCCATGTTTTGCTCTCTTCTTCAGGAAGGATTTGTTGGTAAGGCTCGACATAAATCCTGCGCACATTAATCTTTGACTCGTTGTACTTGGATTGACCATCTTCAGGCAGGCTAGAAGCATGAGGTAAAAATGTGCTTCGAGGACTATCAATGGGAATTGTTATTTCTTCTCCAGAGGTAGGCTCTTCATTAAAGTCAACTGTTCGGGACATGTGCTGTGTGTAGATTCCTTCTGAAAGGGACAAGGACTGGGTCTCGCTGTGTACACGAAGCCACCGGTGATGTCTACTGAAGTAGTTGCAATGTTGGTGCTTCCCAGATCTCTTCTTTCCCAAAAGGCTCAAGTGTTGCTTAGAATTAGAGGATTTGTCCATGCTTTTTGAAGGAAAACCCATTACAGACAGGTTGTCCATGTACCTGGTACAGTACTCTGTGCTGGAATCCAAAGCACTGCATTCTTCCTTCAAAGTCAGGCAAGGTTTCATGTCATGTACCTGGAGAACATCAGGAGCACTGCCACTTAGGCCAGACACTGCTTGCTGAGAGATGTCTTGAGAAGATGAGTAAACTAGATCCAACTCTCTGGGGCTCAAAGCATCACTCGAATCATAGTCACTGTCTGTTGGAAGGAACACTTCAGAGCAGCCTTCTTCATCAGAGCAGGTTTGTGAATCTGGAAAGATAAAATCATTAGTATTTAGTAATGGTTTTAGTTGATCAGTCCTTATTCTTGTGAATAATTAAAACCCTTTCTTCTTGATAAAGAAGAAATCTGTTCAGAACCTCTCCTTTGACATAACACAGTTTTCAACTACTTTTAAAACTTCGTGTCAGTAACAATATATACTCCACTACAGAATTCTTCATTGCATATTCAGCATCTTGTACATCAGGGTAGTCAGTATCTGGACCACTACATGTTGGAGACTATAACGCTCATCATCCCCAACCAGCCTTAATGATGGGAGTTGTAGTCTCAAACAAGTGAAGTGCCATAGCTTGACTATCCCATGCTATATGGACAGTAAGAATTACAATGTTTACCAAAAACAAAACAAAAGTATTGGAGATATTTTTGACACCATATGAACTAAATTTAAAACGATAGTAATACTTCATTTTATCTTTATTTTATTTTGTAGTCATTAAAAAAACATGAAGAACGATATGTCTTATCTCTCAAACCTTTATGGTTTGAGAGATATTCACAAGCACAGTTTCCCCTCCCGCCCCTTTTACCTAGTGTAAGCCAGATGTGGAATCCAGTCCATAGACTAGACAGATAACAGAACGGGACAATCTTCTTACTATGAGAACAATGAAAGCCCTGCCACCTTGACAAGTTTTTCAGGTTTTTCCCTTATCTTAATTGAAGATTGTCCCTCTCTGCAGTCTACCTGGGTACCTCCCTTTTGATCTGGCTGAGCAGTGTTACATCAGAAAAGGGGCGGGAGGGGGATACTTTGTAATTGAATTACTCTTGAACTACAACTCTCACAGAATTAAAATAACACTCTCCAAAGTACAAATACTATGACGATTAATTAGAGCTGCTTTTATTATGAAACATTACTATCCCTTCAAAGCCTGCTTTATACACTTCATCAGAATGTGCCCCTCTCTTTGCTTTTCACTCTGTTCCCCTATTAAATGTTCCCTGTAATGCCGATTTCTGTATTTATCCAATTTGTGTAATCTCTGACATTCTACTTTATCTCTCTCTTTATTATCTCCATATCTCCCTCTGCACATCATCTATGTCAGAACTCTTCTAGAAATCAAAATTCACATATTTAGCTCTCATTGGATGGGCATACTTTTGTGTACCAATGTCTACTTGGCAAGCATTGTATTTTAGAACCTTGTGATGTCAGAGTTGACATACAAATCTCAGGATTTAAATTAATATACACACGTATAATAAAACTAAGTTGAGAGTGTTTAAATGGGTTTATATATCCCAACATGGTAAAATACTAATTCCCTTTTTTTCTAGATTTCTACCATTACTGGTCATTTCCTACATTAATGACATTTAAAACAAAAGTATTTATTTGATGAAGGTTTGTAGACTAACTCAACCAACACATCAATGAAAGTAATATTTTTTACTTAAAAATTCTAGAAAGAGCAATTAGTATGTTTGCCTTTACTTAAGTTCACTTAGTTACCATTAAAGTCCTCTGGTCAATTGAGAAAGTGGTCCCAGCTGTCTGCGCTTAGCAAATTTGTAACAGAGTCAGATTTTTGTGGTTATTCAGAGCTTAATGGTGAACAGGGGACAACTAATCTGATCCAACATTTACCCCTTATGAACTATTAATCTAATTCACGAAAAATGAGAAAACAAAAATACTAGACTTGCAGTAATCATATAGTCTTATGGTTAGAAGGAACATGTTGAAGCCAAGTACGCATTGTTTTAACAGAATGCTTAACCCCTGAATATACACATGCCTTCAACGCATCATTTTTGAATTCATTAGAAAAGTGTCTACTATCCAATGAGTTAATGGTTTGAAACCTTACCAATATCACAGGGTGTTATTTACAAAACAAAAGAGCAACAATTTTCGAGCAAACCAAACGCACCACAGGGTACAATTACAATTTGACAATTATTTAACTGTGGCTTTTAATCACTTAAATGATAGAAAGTTTTCCAACACAGCATGTGCTGAAGAGCTATGGCTTTCAAGGGGCTAAAACTTCCATTAAAATCCATAAGAAATTTTATTTCCTCCATCGGGGGCATTGGTATGTTCCAAAATATCTTATTTTTTGCTTTCTGCTTTTCAGTGTTGCAATTAATGCATATAAGATTCCCTTATGGAATCTTAATGGAATATTGGTTCCCTCCTCCTCATTTAATCCTTTGAGTGGCAGAAGAGTGTCCGGTGCATTGTGTATTAACATCAGCACTGATTAGCTGCCTGTGCCTGTTGCTAGTGCTACCAGTCTACCTTCTTCACCTGTAGATATGGCAAGTGTGAGAGTAGGGGACCATCTATCACATTTGTGATCGTTGCCAACCAGCAAGACTCTCAGAGAGCAGCAGCAAGTAGGGACTAGTGGTGGTGGTAATGAGGGTGATGGTAGAACAGCTGACATGGAGGAGACCATCAGGGCCTTTTTAGCTGAAAGCGAGAAGGAATGGAAGACCGAGGTACAAATGAGCATCGGCATCACCACCAGCAGTGACATTGAGGAGTTTGCTGCTGCTGCTGTAATTCCTGTTGCTGCTGAGTTGCAAGGGCAGCAGCATGATGATGATCAGGCTAGGGTGCCACAGAACTCTATGTACACAGTGGGAATGGGGTCCAGCAGTAGTGATGTGGGACTAGGACAGGTTCCATTCACCACCAATAATCCTGGTCCTAGTTCTAGTGCTGATTATGAGGCAGCAACAGAAGAAGCATCTGCCCCAGCCAGTAAATGGGATTTTGGAGAAGAAGAAGAAGAAAGAGGCAATTGTTCCTCACCTTTCCCCTACCCCCTGAGGTCATGGGTGTGGGATTATTTTTCCCTTTGGGCAGGCATAGTGTGATCATCAGTTTTTGTGTGTCAGGGCTTGTTCTTTCAAATGAGACTATATAAAAAACAATTTTTGGGGGGTTATGCCTCTAACAAGCCTAAGTCCTACAAATCACTGTTTCTGCAAGGCTTGTGCCTAACAAGTCTAAGTCGTACAAATCAGTTTCTTCTTAGAGCTTTTCTAACTAACCAGAGTCTAAAACAGTGCACAGAACAAACACAAATATATTTCAGCTTTTTCAAGCCTGCTGCAATGTTGCCTACTAGTCATTGTTTATTAAAATAAATAAATAATTAAAAACTGGTTACTAAAATCAAAATTGAATGTAGCACAGGTGTATGGTGGTGGAACTTTTGGAGGACTTTGACCACCTGCATACTCCACAGGAGGAGGAGAGGGATCGTGATTGTTTAATGCACACTGCAGTCAGTTTTTGGACTACCACTTTACATCCCTGCACTGCTCCTAATCCTTTCACCCTCCCCCTACACTTCATGTGTTTGCGCGACAATAATCAACTGCTGAGTGTTGTTTTACTGTAAAGCAGGCAGTAGAACTGATTGAGTGGGATTTCTTGCCTTGGTCCTCTACAAAATACCCTTTCACTGTCGTCCAATACAGGTCACTGGTACTCTGGGAGGCGTAAGTCCCCTCTAATAGGCAGGAACAACTATGCAAACAATCTGCAAGGGGCGGAGCCTCCCCTCTTACTTAAGCCACCTTCTGGCCAGAGCCACTTTAGATTGATTTGTTCCTGGTGTGCTTCCACACCAGGTAGAGAACATCTATGCATCTTAGTATTTTATTATTTTTTTATTCAAATATGGAATACCACCATTAGGAGGGTGACCATGGCTGTGAATTGCCCTCTTTAAAGTGGCTGGTGCAGCTTCCAGGGATTTTCTGTGGACCTATACCCTGAAGAGGGGACAGCTTGTGTTAAGCAGCTCCCCTGTTGGGGAATTTACCTCTGGTTCTTTCCCTCCCTATCATGGTCACCTGAAGACAGAAGTCAGCAAGGAAGGTGAGTCACCCATTGAGTGCTGAAGGTCCACTTGTCCCCACAGTGTCCCTTTGATGGGCTTGTATTTGGGAGTTTTAATACACTCCAGCACTCATAGGGTGTTTTTATTGCATTATTACTGTTTATGCAATTTCTGTGTTATTCTCTGAGTTTTGGAGCATTGGGTATTCATTTATTTATGTTTCTCATGTGTTTCATGCTTGTTTGGGCACTTTTTAATGTTTTACTAAACTTTATTAAAAATGGTGTTCCGCGCCTTTAAGCGCGGCTTTTTCCCGCTCAGACGCAAGGGCTCCTTTACTCTCTATGGGAATTCACAGTATGGGACATATCTCTGGAACCGCTTGTCACAGCAACTTCAGAGAGGGCTCATTTTAATTCTAGGCTCCTGCTCTATCATCCGGAATGTGTTATATTTATGTGGGGTGTTCAGGGGGGCTTCGGGCACTGTTTGGGGTACTTGTTGGAAAAAACTACATTTCCCATGAGCGCTTGGTTCGCGCTCGTTTCTGATTGGCTGTCACGACGGCCGCCATTTTGTGGTACTTTTCCTAGGCGAGTACACTACGCAGGGACCGAGCCTTCTCTCTCCTCAACAGATTAACCCTTCGCTGGCCAGATAAGTCCGTTTTTAGAACATTTCTGGGGTGAAACTTTAATCTTAACACTTTTTTCTGGGTGATAGTGTTATTAGTGGGGTATATTGACGCTGTGAGCATGTCTACTTCACTGGAGCTAGGGGCTAGACCCAAGTCTAAGGAGGATGGGGGGTCCGCTACCCCCATGGCGTTTTGCTCCTCTTGCCACATTGGGCTGGATGGCGATAATGTGGGGGATCTATGCCCTAATTGTACTGGTCAAGATAGCAACCCTGGGCTTCCCAGCCACGCTATTGAGCCATCTTGGGTGAGGGAGTTTAAAGCTGCCACTAGGGATCTCAGATCCACGCTTCAACTCTTTCCCTCTCAGGTACAGGGGGCTCTCCAGGTCTGGCAGAACCCCTCTACTATCAGGACCTCCCTGCCTAAGCCACAGGGAGCTCCTGATATCACTGATTCTTCTGAAGAAGAACTTTTACAGGATTCTGATGCTGAGGAACGTACTGTTATTGAATCTAACAGGTCCATTGGGGACCCCTATGAGTGTGACCCTGAAGTTTCGGCTGAGGGTCTGATCAGAGCGGTTCTGAATACGCTCAACCTTCCTCTGACTCAGGAATCCACTTATGATCCTACTGATGTTTTTCAGAAAAAGCCATCTAAGCCTGTTGTTTGTTTTCCAACTAACCCTACTCTTGCCCGTCTGGTCTCTGAGGCATGGAAGAATCCTGATAGATCTTCCTCTGTCTCCAAAAAGTTTGCCAAACTTTACCCTTTTCCTGAGGCGGAGCTGGCAAAATGGGTTCATCCTCCCAAAGTGGATGCTCCTGTGTCTAGACTATCCAAATCTACTGCTTTGGCTGTCTCAGATGCCTCTGCCTTGCAGGACTGGACGGATAAGAAACTAGAGCTCTCTCTTAAGTCTATTTTTGCCTCTATTGGCACAGCCATGCGCCCCACTTTTGCTGTGGCATGGGTTAATAGAGCTATTGCGGCCTGGACTGAACGACTGACTGAAGCGGTTCGCCAGGATGCGCCTGTATCTGAACAGTTGCAGCTTCTTGCTAATATCACTGAAGCTCAGAACTATGTTGCTGATGCTGCTTTTGATGCTGTGCGCATGATGGCGAGGGCCTCCACTTCTTCTGTGGTGGCTAGACGCGCTCTTTGGCTGAAAATTTGGTCTGCTGATACAGCCTCTAAGAAGGCTTTTCTTTCCTTGCCCTTTCAGGGGAATTTGCTTTTTGGGTCTGAACTCAAAGAAATGATCAGTGAGGCTACTGGCGGTAAAAGTACTCTTCTACCCTCAGTCTTTAAGAAAAAGTTTCCAGCCAAACGCAATCGGTCCTTTCGTTCCTTTCCGACTGAGACACGCTCCTCGGCCCAAACGGGTCCTCCCACTACGCGCTCCTCCTCCAAGCCCAAACAGTCCTGGAGGCCCAAAGTTGCCTCCAAGGCCAAGACCTCCAAGACTGCTTCGGCATGACTCGCCGAACCCGGGTCCGCATCCGGCTGTAGGCGGTCGTCTCCGCATCTTTCGCCGGATTTGGGAGGAGTCAGTGGCGGACCCATGGGTTCTTCAGGTGGTGTCAGAGGGATACAGGATCCCTTTCTCTTCCCTTCCTCCTTTTCGGTTCCATTTTACTCGTCCTTCTCAGGAACCCACAAAAAGGCGTCTGTTCGACGACGCTATTCAGGATCTCTTGGACAAAGAGGTCCTGGAGGCGGTTCCTCAGGGGGACACAGGTTCAGGATTTTATTCCAACCTGTTTGTGGTAGCCAAAAAGGACGGAGGAGCCCGTCCCATCTTGGATCTCAAAGATCTCAATGCCTATGTGGTGACTTCCCACTTCCGCCAGGAGTCCCTGCGCTCTGTGATTGCAGCACTGTCTCCAGGGGAGTTTCTTGCCTCCCTGGACCTTCAGGATGCTTATCTTCACATCCCTATTCATCCAGAGAGCAGGCGGTATATCAGGATTGCCTGCCACAGGGGACACTTTCAGTTTGCAGCGCTCCCCTTTGGGCTGACTTCAGCCCCTCAGGTCTTCCAGAGGGTGTTGGGCTCATTGATAGCGGTGCTCCATCAGGATGGGATCAGAGTGACCCCCTACATGGACGATCTCCTTCTGAAGGCCTCCTCAGCGGAGCTTCTCCTCCAGCAATTACAGATGTGCATGCACACCCTGAACCGTCATGGCTGGATCCTGAATCTGGACAAGTCGGACTTGATTCCATCTCAGAGGCTTCTGTTCCTGGGTCTCCTGTTCGACACTCGCCAATGCATGGTGTTTCTTCCAGAGGACGTGGCTCACCAGATAGCTGTAAGAGTGGCTGGAATTCTGGACCTGGACGTGATTCCAGTTCCGAAGTTGTCGTCCTTAGTGGGGAAGTTCATTTCCACAATCGAAGCAGTACCATTTGCCATGGCCCACTCCAGGGATCTTCAGAGATTCGTGATCCAGACGTGCAAGAATCATCCAGATCATCAACATCTGTCTGTTTCTCTTCCTCCTCATGTCGAGTCGAGTCTGCACTGGTGGTTAGATCTCTCTCATCTCCTGAAAGGGAAATCCTTTCTAGTTCCTCCTTGGACCACAGTCACTACGGATGCCAGCCTTCGGGGCTGGGGTGCAGTCTGGGGTCGCTTCAGTGCTCAGGGGAGATGGGGTCTGGAGGAATCCATGCTCTCCATCAATGTTCTGGAACTTCGAGCTGTCCGGCTGGCCCTGAGGCACTGGGAGTCTCAATTGACCGGTCTTCCAGTCAGAGTGGAGTCCGACAACGCCACGGCGGTGGCTTACATCAACAGGCAAGGCGGCACAAGAAGCGGTTCCGCCTGGTGGGAGGTCAAGGATATTTTGTCTTGGGCAGAAGATCACGTGCCTGTCATCTCTGCGGTTCATATTCCAGGCGTGGACAACGTCATGGCAGACTTCCTCAGTCGTCATACCGTCGACAGCGGAGAATGGGCTCTGCACCCAGAGGTGTTTCACATGCTCACTCAACGGTGGGGGATGCCTGTGGTGGATCTGATGGCTACCAGACACAACAGGAAGGTTCCGGTGTTTTGCTCCCGGTTGAGGGACTCCCTTGCTCTAGCAGTGGATGCCTTGTCGATCCCTTGGGACTTCTCCCTGGCTTACATCTTCCCTCCTCTTCCTCTATTGGTCAGAGTTATCCAGAAGTTGAAGAGGGAACGTTGTCCTGTCATCCTGATTGCTCCAAACTGGCCTCGCCAGTCCTGGTTTCCGGAATTGATGGCCATGTCAGTGAAGGATCCAATCCCACTTCCAGCCCGTCCGGACCTGCTTCTTCAGGGGTATCTGTGGAAAGAGGATGTTCACTCTCTCCATTTGATGGCATGGCGGTTGAATCCTCGATTCTAGCTAAGAAAGGCTTTTCTCCTTCTGTGGTATCGACGATGCTCAGTGCTCGTAAGCCTGTGTCTTCCAAGATCTATCATCGCATATGGTCAACTTTCGTGACATGGTGCTCTGACAAGAAGTTGTCTCTTGACTTCCATCTTCCCACTGTCCTGGCCTTCTTGCAGGACGGTGTGGATAAGGGGCTCAGTCTGAGTTCCCTCAAAGTTCAGACTTCTGCCTTGTCTGTGTTTTTCCAGGAACGGATTGCTGTCCTTCCTGATGTGAAAGTCTTCTTCCAAGGTGTGACTCATGTTCGACCTGCCTTTAAGAGTCCTGCTCCCCAGTGGGATCTCAATTTGGTGCTGGGAGTTCTACAGCGACCACCGTTTGAATCCTTGGCTTCCATTCCATTACGTCTTGTGACTTGGAAGATGGCCTTCCTCTTGGCTGTTGTGTCAGTGCGCCGGGTAGCAGAGTTACAGGCCTTGTCTTGTAAACCTCCTTACCTGGTGTTCCACAAGGATAAGGCTGTGCTTCGCACTACCAAGGAATTCTTACCCAAGGTTGTGTCCGAGTTTCACATCAATCAGGAGATTGTGGTTCCCTCTTTCTGCCCTAATCCTTCATCTGACAAGGAAAGAGATCTCCATCTGTTGGATGTGGTGCGTTGCCTCAAGTTTTATGTTCATCGCACCGAGTCTATCAGGAAGTCTGACGCTCTATTCGTCATTCCTGAGGGGCCTAGGGCAGGGAGACCGGCTTCCAAAGTTACCATTGCCTCTTGGATTAAGGCTACCATCCGTGAAGCCTATAAGTTGAGGAATAAGCATGTTCCCTTCCGGGTAACTGCCCATTCCACCAGATCTATTGGGGCCTCTTGGGCCTACAAGAATCAAGCTTCTGCTGATCAACTGTGCAGAGCGGCCACTTGGTCCTCTGTGCACACATTTTCAAAGCACTATCGAGTTGATGTACTGGCGTCGGCTGATGCCAGTTTTGGAAGGAAGGTCCTGGAGGCAGTCTTGCCTGTGTAGGTCTTCCGCTCTGTGATCCTTAGTGCTTCTTTACTGTTGAGCCCGGTTGGCTCTAGTTCCGTGTGCTGTGCTAGTTCAGGGATTGTTCCCTTGGTTGGTGTCCGTTGACACTTACAGTTTGGGCTATGTTATCAACTGGTCATAACAGTTCTAGTGACTTGGGCCTCGCGCCTGGTCCTTGCCTTACTTCCCGCCTCTGGATCAGCTCAATGTTTGTACATCCCAGAGTACCAGTGACCTGTATTGGACGACAGTGAAAATAGGATTTTAGTCTTACCTGTTAAATCCTTTTCACTTAGTCCATACAGGTCACTGGTCTCCCACCCTGTCAAGGGACCAGTCTTGGCTCTCCTGTGGCATTCAGTGGGAGACCGTTCGGGCATGCTCACAGGAGTCTTTTTTTTTGCTTACCTGAGGTCAGTTTTTTGGGTCTCAAATCAATCTAAAGTGGCTCTGGCCAGAAGGTGGCTTAAGTAAGAGGGGAGGCTCCGCCCCTTGCAGATTGTTTGCATAGTTGTTCCTGCCTATTAGAGGGGACTTACGCCTCCCAGAGTACCAGTGACCTGTATGGACTAAGTGAAAAGGATTTAACAGGTAAGACTAAAATCCTATTATCTCAGCAAGAATCAGTCTGCCCCAGTCACAGCTTACATCAGGGTCCCTGTCTCTGTCATGTTACGAACCAATTTTTCATTTTTTTTAATTTTATTTATTTTATTAACTAACTTCCCTCCCCTATTCCATTCGATAAAAAAAACAAAAAAACATTTTCCTTGTTAATCTGATTTTTCTTCCCCTGGATTCCACCACCTCAGAGATAACAGTCAGATCAGAAAGGAATTTAAATGATGGCTTCCTGTTTCTTGCCAATCACACAATCACACAAGATGCTACTATATTTGGGGTCAACCTCCTCTCTCCCATCCTGTCCCCCAGAGTGATCCCAGACTCCCCTTTTGCAGAGAAAACAATGTCTTGCCTACAAGATACCCTAAACCAACCGTCAACTCCTTTCACAAATGAGCTACTCTCTCTTCCTTTCACAAACACAGAAAGGCATGCTGTGAGACTCTCAGACCCATCAGATACTATGCCTGTAGGAAAAGAATGGAAATGTAAAGTTGCCATTTCGGGGTGTAAATTCACTCTTCCCTTTGATTTCAATGCAATGAGTTAGACAAAAAAAGATGAAAAACTGCACTTTTTGTGGAAAATATCCCTCTGGGTGGGAAGTGCCTCTTCCAGCCTATTTGCATTTGAGGCAAAAACTTTCGCCCATCCCTACTGACTACCCTTGGCCTGTGTTGCTACTCTGCAGATCTTTAGTGCTACATCCCTGTTTGAACAGACAGTGAAAGTTTTCCATGTGAACACCAACACTGAAGGCTGTTTCTTCTGATTTTTTGGGGAAACTAACACATAAATAGAATATTTTTGGTAATGTCACCAATGTGAACATAATCTAAATTGGTGAAAATGTAAAGTATCAGCAAAAGTATCTTCAGTGGCCTTCTATGGAGAAAGAAAAAAACTTCCAAGAGTGCTGAATGAGGCACTGTTAAATTACCCAGAATTCTTTTCTCAACTATGAGGTGGCAATTAGTTATACGGTGAAGCAAGTGTACCCTATAAGCACAATATATACTGTCTATTAATATATATATATATATATATATATATATATATATATATATATATATATATAAAATGCTCCATTATTAGTAATAACTATAAATAAAGTATCCTCAAATACCCCTATAACAGAAGAATGTGATAATCAGACAAAAAAAAAAACACATTTTCCTATGAGAGGAAAATCACAATTATTTTGTACTGTATTCAACACTCTGCCCGCTCCAGTAAAAAATAACAAAGACTAATCAGCATTATGTTCTGAATGGGACTGCAAGAAAATACATGTTTTCTATAGAATTTTTTATTTTATTTTTTTATAAGATTGAAAGATACATTTATTTTAAAGGAGCTATAAACTTTTTGATGAACAAATATATCTTGTAATTCTTTTCCTGATGGTAGAGTTTCCATTTAAAAGTTAATGCAGATGAAACATGTATTTTACATTTACTTTGAGTGTGCATCACACACCCCTCTGGCACTTAATGGGTTAAAGGGATAGTAATGTTTCATAATAAAAGCAGCTCTAATTAATCATCATAGTATTTGGACTTTGGAGAGTGTTATTTCAATTCTGTCAGAGTTGTAGTTCAAGAGTAATTCAATGACAAAGTATCCCCCTTCCATCCCTTTTACTGATGTAACACTGTTCAGCCAGAGCAGAAGGGAGGTGCCCAGGTAGACTGCAGAGAAGGAGAATCTTCAATTAAGATAAGGGAAAAACCTGAAAACCTTGTCAAGGGGGGCAGGGCTTTCATTGTTCTCATAGGAAGAAGATTGTCCCCTGTTGTTATCTGTCTGGTCTATGGACTGCATTCCACATCTGAGAAGAGGTGGCTTACACTAGGTAAAAGGGGAGGGAGGGGAAACTTTGCTTGTGAATATCTCTCAAACCATAAAGGTTTGAGAAATAAGACATATTGTTCTTTGTGTTTATTTAATGCTACAAAATAAAATAAAGTTAAAACGAAGTATTACTGTCCCTTTACATTGCAAATTTCTATTGCGGTCTCCACGTGGTTCTGTTCTTATTACTTGTTATGGAATGCCATAGTTTATGATTCAATCCTAGCGCAATATAAAAAAAAAAGTTAAATCAAATATTCCCACGCCCAATAACAATAAGCAACTAACAATATAAATGTGGAGACTCAAGCAAAAGGATTGAATGCCAGGTATAGCTGAAAACACTACTGACACTAAAGGCGAGACCTTTTTTATTATGTCGGGAAAAAATGACGTTAATCAGACAAAAAAATTGACGTTCAAATGAATATTTTTTTCTGAAAATACCTTACATTATGACGGAAGATTAAACCACACCCACTTTTAAGACGGCTTTTTCCCTTTCACGGAGATGGTGGAATTGGATGCAAAAAATGAAGGAAACATGTCTGAGAAATTATGGATTATGGTGTAAAAACTTTTTTATTCTGATTACAGACAATTTCAGTTACCACCACTTTCTGAACATCTTACCCTTAGTGTAGCACATTCGCTTTATTGTATACACTTTTATTATAAAAAAAAAAAAGTATTTGGGACACCAGCTGGTACTAAATGGTTAAAGGAGTAAATAATTTATTTTGAGAGGAAAAAAACTTATACACACTACCAGTGCTGGCAGATGCTTGTTTTCAAGTTATTGCTATTATTATTATGACCAAATCACAAAATTGCATTTATTATTGCTGTCTATAGAGAGCTTTTGGTCTACAACCACAGTTCTCCATAGTCAACAATTACAATGGGGTCACCTGGTGTGACCAGATCACCAGTTGCTGTTTGTGATTAATTAATCAATCAATCAAAAAAGAAAGAATATAGAAAAATATAACTATAATAACTTTTGAATGAAAACAAAAAGAAAAGTCTGCACATCAAATTCTGACCTTTACCAATAAATAAATAACCTATGACTTACTATAGATTATAAGCATTAAGGTTTAGTTCGATGTTTATGGCCAAAACCATGATCAGCTTTCCAGCTCCACCAAGGCACCCCAGGTTTAGGCAAGACCCTCTCTGGCTCGAATCTAAGTGATTATGTATTTGGTATCCATGATAAGCTTGCCCGCCCTATCAAGGCATCGAAGATTTAGGCAAGTCCCTATCTGCCTCAAATCTAAGAATATACTAAATGCATGTTCACTTAGAACAAATCTCTGGGTGCTTGATGGGGCAGGCAAACCTATCATGGTTTTGGCTAGAAACATCTAACTAAACCCCAGTGTTTATTATCTATAGTAAATCACAGATTATTTTTAACCCCTTAAGGACTACATGACGTACTATGAACGTCATGGTCCTTAAATACTTAAGGACTGATGACTGTCATAGTATGTCACATACTTTTTACTTACAGCATTCCACCGGGAGCACTGTCAGTAAAAATGAGGCCTAAAATTGACCGTTCCAAGACTGGAGCGATCTCTTTCAGGCCCCAAAGCGGCGCACCGATACAAGCAACAGGTCACGTGTACCGGCGTGTTGGTAGGGATCAAAGCAGTCCTTACGCGATGGAAACGTCCCAGTATCGCTGGTCCTTAAGGGGTTAAAGGTCAGGATTTAACGCACAGACTTTTTTCTTTAATTTGTCTATGTAGCCAAGATATAGTTCTTGCTGCTGACTACACATATATATGTAATGTAACTATTTGGACATAACTGATAAATGATAGTTTGTTGTACACCAGGACCCTGTATGTTATAACTTTTGAATGATGCATCTTCATCATCTAGTTTTTCTCAATAGGAAATGCAATGCAATTATAATTTGATCTTATATAATAAGACATTGCAAATTATTTAACTGTAGGAGGCATATGCCTGTCAGTAAATACATGTATTTCCATAATATATGTATATACTGATTCTAACTACAGAGGGGGTGTCCAATATGCTGCACTGAATTTAAGTATATTTACGTAACTTTCCGTCCCATATTTACTAAAGAGAATGATTCCTTTCTCCAGTAGTAATACACCCAGTAGGCCATAGGCATTTTGTTTTTTTTTACATAGCATTGCCTTAAATAAGTAAAAATGATACTCCCTTTTAGGGAGAATTAAATTATGCTTCTGTCTGCCTAATGCATTGCCTTCTTGCTGCCACCCACTACTGTCTGGTGAGTCTGTTGTAGTAAGACTGACAGTAGGTGAAGAAGTGTGTTTGAGCCCTCTCTAGCATGCAAGGGTTAAATAGAACCTGTATCCTTGAATTAAAGGGGAACTATCACCCCAGATAAAGTCCCCCCCAATAATTAGCCAACTAGTGATGTTTACCAATAGTAGTATTATCCAGCCTAATTACTGTGTTAATCAGAAATCCTGCTTCTGCCGACCAGGCAACAGCGCAGACATCTTTGCTTACAGACATCTGCGCACCTGTGCTGTCAGACGTGGCCTCCTGTAGGAGGCGCTGTACGGTACTTAAAGGTACCAGAAGGAACTGACTGCGCAGGCACGCATATGCCTCTAAAGTGCTGTTGCCTGGCCGGCAGTCTCGACAGAAGTAGGATTTCTGCCTAACACGGTAATTAGGCTTGATAATACTACAACTGGTAAGCTTATCACTAGATGGCCAATTATGGAGGGGCCTTTATTTGGGGTGATAGTTGCCGTTTAAAGTGTCCATGTTTGAAAAATTGATTCAAAACTGCCTATGTGTTATATTAGCCAAAAGCCCAGCAGATTAATAGTTTACATGATATTGATAATATAATCTCAGTATGGTAAGCTTACAGAGTGTGGCACCATATGCAAATTTATGCTAATGAGGGTGAACATTTTAAAGTACTTTTTACTGCAGTTCTTCAGTAAATACAACCAATACATTTGTACAGAGTAATGTAGCATACATAACAAGGAAGCAAACATCATTGGTATACTAGGCAATGTATCATGTCAGAAAACAAACTAATTCAGAATTAGGTCAAGATATATGGCAATCGTCTCTATTACTCAGTCCGTTGCAGGAGCTAGATTGGGGAGGTGACCAGTGGGAATATGTGTTAAGAGTGATCAGAGCTTCCATAACAGGATAGGATCTAAGATGTCTGTGTTCACATCCTAAATTTGAAGTGGAGGAGTGGGTGAGGGAAAAAAAAGTGAAGAAAGGGTACTACTCACGATTCCACGGCCCCACCCCTGCTGGATAGGCACCACACTCCAACCCACCATGCAGAAAAAAAACACTCTCTTTAGATTTGTCCATTCCAAATTGTAGTCAACCACCCATGCCAAGGTCTGGTATGGAAGAGTTAGGCCAGTTATGGGACTAAGGGGTGGGGTTCTGGCCTGTCTGGTTTGTGTCAATTTCCCTAAAAGCTATCCATCTCGTCTAGCTATGTTGAAAGATAGACAAATTTTTGGGTGTATAGTGCATGGCAGCATTCCATGGTAAGCATTTTTTCAGATTTTTGAAGCCACAATTGAAAAGTCTACGGATCTGGAGATAGCCATAATTGTGGGATAAGAGATTTGGCTACATTCTGCAGGGGGTAAATGATTGATCTCGAAGTCCGAGGTATTGGGATATCCAAGAGGTGATTGAATTGAAAGAGAAAGAAAAGGTTGTCAACAGGGACCTGATGTCCAAGTACTTTCTGGAGAGTCAATGAGATCTCTGTCCAGAATACTGTAAGTAAGGGTCAGGACCACCAAATGTGGAACACGGTGCTGTCATGTTGCTGGCATCTCCAACATAGAGAAGATCTGGAGGCAGAGAACTGGGCCAGGCTAGATGGGGTAATGTACCATCTGGTAAGTAGTTTGCAGTTCATTTCCCGTGTCGCAGAGTCCCGGGCATATTTAAAGCTATTTCTAAAAATCATACTCCATTGTTCAAGATCAAGGGAAATAGATCGCTCCTTCTCCGGCAAGGTGATACAATAAGCCTTAGTGGTGAGGGGCACAGAGGAAAGTTGAGAGTAGCAGAAAGTTATGGGGCGGAATTTAGGAACGGGTCTGATAAGGCGTTTTTCTAAAATCGTAGGATCCCTGCCCTAAAATCCCCATTTGGTGTGGGTAGCGAGCCAATGTTGTACTTGAAATACATACCATCATGAGTCCCGGCAAAGCTTCCTTGATGAGAGATAGAGGACACAGAAGACAAGCGTGTGTAAGTCTCCCTCTTTACATGTGACGTAAGCCATATCTTGAAGACCAGACGGGAAAGAGGGGTTACCCACAACTTGATAAAAGTGGGGAGGGGCACAAGGAGAGATGGAATTCGTCCCTGAGAGTACGTTCTAGAAAAAAAATATCCCTGCAGTCTGTTGGAACATCAGACCATTGCATATCCCTGTCTATATGTTTAATAGCCTTATTTATCACCCTTTTTTTTTTTTACTGCCTTAAAATGGAGTATTGTGCATATTTACCACACTGAATATTTGACTTTCATTTACAATGGGGAAAGCACTTTGTATGTACCATTAACCCTTTGAATGCCAGAGAGAAATCCGATGCATTGCCCCAAAATGTACTGGATAGTTGTCTGGCACTCAAAGGGTTCATTAACATGTGGCACATCACTGAAAAAGACTTTCAGAAATCAAATTATCAATATCTCCTGAATTACACATTGTTTTTTTGGCAACATAGCACACAAGCAGTTTTAAATTGTTTTCAGATACGCAGAATTGAATAAAAGATGATGATTCACTTTAAAGGAGAATTAACACCTTCTACTAATGAACCCCCACTTATCTTATTATGGCCAGAAAATCCTAATGGCCTCTATGAATTTTGCCATTGTGCCTTCGTTCAAGAAAAAACATCTTAAATTAGTCCTGAATGTCATCTCCATGGAGGCAGACATGACAGTTGCTGACAGTTTGTTTAAGTGAAGCAGGCAGAGTGGATGAGCCTACTTAACCCTGTATTAACCAGAGGGGTGAACAATGCATTGCAAGGCAATGTCCGACACAACCCTCTTATCGCTAAAGGATTAAGATTAGCATGTAAAAATGATCAAAATTTGAGGACCTGTGGTCCTGCCAACAATTGTCATGTCCAGCTCATGGACTTGGCATCCAGGATTGATTCTTGAATGTTTTAAGCAAAATTAATTGGGGTCACAAGTAATGTTGAGCGAGCGTGCTCGGCCGATGCTCGGATCGGCTCGAGCATCGCTCTGCTCGGCACATGGCGGTACTCGTACGAGTACCGCCATGTGCTCGCCCGACATGTTCGGGTTGCGGGGATCTGTGCCGGAAGAGGCACAGATCCGAAGACGCTCCGCTGGACCACCAGGGAATGGAGGTACAGGGGCATTGCGGAGATGAAGGGGGCATAGCGGAGATGAAGGGGGACATTGTGGAAGAGGGGCATAGACTCTATGCCCCTCTTCCACAATGTCCCCCTTCATCTCCGCTATGCCCGTCTGTCACAATGTGCCCCTTCATCTCCGCTATGCCCCTCTTCCACAATGTCCCCCTTCATCTCCTCTATGCCATAGAGGAGATGAAGGGGGACATTGTGGAAGAGGGGCATAGCGGAGATGAAGGGGGACATTGTGGAAGAGGGGCATAGAGTCTATGCCCCTCTTCCACAATGTCCCCCTTCATCTCCGCTATGCCCCTCTTCCACAATGTCCCCCTTCATCTCCTCTATGGCATAGAGGAGATGAAGGGGGACATTGTGGAAGAGGGGCATAGCGGAGATGAAGGGGGACATTGACCAGGCACCCTCCGCTCATCAGAGCAGGGGGTGCCTGGTTTGATGCTCGAGTGCTCCCATTCATTTGAATGGGGCTCGGGTGCTCGGCCGAGCACTCGAGCAGCAGGGGGTGCTCGGTCAGAGCACCCGAGCACCCGAGCATCGCGGTGCTCGCTCAACACTAGTCACAAGGATTTTGTGACCATAGTAAGTTAAGAGTAGAAGGTGTTAGCTTTTGTTTTAACAGGATAGTAATACTTAATATCTAAAAAATATTTATGTAGTGTTTATCCCCCCTGAGTAAAACAAGGTCCTCACACTGCTGAAAAGAGTTTTATTCAAAAGTGAATACAACTCAGACTTGAATTGTGTAGGTGTAGTATCAGAGTGGCCTGAAATTGTACAGTGGCGCTGTTGCTACACCATCCTATGCAGATTTATGGTCAGCCCTTGTTTTACTCAGGGGATAAACCCTTCAATATGTTTTTTTTGTTGTTGTTGTTTTTTTGTATTTTTAACATCTTAAGTAGTACTATCCTTTTAAAGGGTTTCATTGTCATGGATTCACAGAAGTTTCATTTGAAACTAAAGAGTTAAACCACAGCAAAAATGTGAGAACCACAGCACTAATGGTTTTTGTATCAAGGCAGAGTGGAATTATCTCTCTTCTCATACACAGTCATTACCATGTAGTGTACTTAACATTGTAGGATCCTGTTAAGTAATCCATTGAGAACATTCTTATGAAGACATCCTAAATCAGGAAGAGCCCTTATTTATTTTTTTGGACTCCCCTACTTCCTGTGTTTGTACTTCCAGAGCCTCCCTATAGTATCTCTATAACAGAGGGGGCAGTATTTATTTCATCAGTAGCACTCAACAGTCTCAGCCCTGGGGAGACTTTCTTTTCAAACGTGCATTTAATTGCCAATGCCACAAATCTCTAACGTTTAATAGTCATGCATAGTTCCCTTGTTTTGTCCTCTCTCTGCTGTCTTTTGAAAGAAAATTTCACCCCTTCTCTGCTGGAGGAGACTGATTATTTTTCCGCTGACTTTTTATATGGTTGTTTGTGTCACGGACAATCTGTCACGTTAGTGTTACTTGTTCACATACGGCAAGGTTTAAGTCTCCTCTTACTCACGTCTTGGCCCCGTTATGTCTGTAAAATATACTACTTTATATATTTTGGGGGAGGAAAACACTAGTAACACTAATGAGAGAAGTTGGATGACTATAACCATATTTAACCTCTTGAATGCTAGAGATGTGTCAAAGGCATTGTTTTTAGTATCCGTCTTTAGATAGCGCAGAATTGTATTCTTGTTTAGCCAAAGAATAAAGCAATACTAATAATCAAGTAGGTTGACAAAGGGTTTATAAATATGATTTGTGGCTCCCATCATTTTAACCCCATCCTGACAGAGGACGTACATGTACGTCCAGGAAGTCATTGGAAGTAATAGGGAAAAAAGTTTGGCAGGTATAAGTGCCAGCCGCGTGTGCGGGCGGTCAATAAGGGGTTAAACCGAAAATAGGGTACACCAGCACCCCTAAAAAATAAAGAAATGAATAAGTAAAGATCAGTGATTTGCACAGAGAATGGCATTCTGCCTCCATGATCAGTGGTCTTTTTAGCTCTGAGCTCCAGCGGGGCACACAACACATTGTTTTGCAATGCACTGTGTACCCCTCTGGCACTCAAAGGGTGAAAACACCATCTCCCTGTGTTTGTTTTAGTTTTGTGGTGATTTGTAAACTTGCTAAATACACATTTAAATAGTTGATGAGGGTGAAAAAAAAGAGATGAGTCCAGAAAGTTTAGCCTTGGCCTGATCACCTTTGATATTCCTATGGGAGTAATACACAGTACTGGGGGGTCCCTGCAATCTCCTCTGTAACTATGCCCCCCACCATTAAACCCCTCTCTCAAATAACAAAAAAAGCAACAATAATATAACAGAAGATTCCACTGCGCTCTGTATTAACCCCTTAACCCATTGCTTTGCAATGCATACCCCTCTGGCACTCAAAGGTTTTAAGAACCCATGATGTGCCAGGACAGTCATGGGTAAGGTGATCACATGTTCTAGATTGCCCAAGACAGTCCCTGATTTTAAATGTGTGTCCCATGTCCCTGGTAGCCCCTTTCTAGGACAATACAAAGTACCTGAATGAAGACTCCAGAGCACATAGTTCTAAACGCTAGGAGAACTGCTCATTGTCTACTCTGACAGGAAGTGATGCCTCTGCTAGGCTACAAGAAAATGGCTTCCAGACAGAGCTCTAAACACT
This sequence comes from Rhinophrynus dorsalis, assembly GCA_037306005.1. NCBI lineage: Eukaryota > Metazoa > Chordata > Amphibia > Anura > Rhinophrynidae > Rhinophrynus > Rhinophrynus dorsalis. The sequence continues at coordinate 47,256,487 of CM074727.1, read as the reverse complement.
AGAAAGAGACCTGAGTCTTGATCCTATATATGGAAGGAAGTCCTAATCTTCAAAAGCCCTCAATACCAGGTCAAAAAATACCGAAACGCTCAAAGCCCAAGAAGGGCTATTGTAAGTGCATTATTTTTATGTTTCATATTTACAATCAATAAAACTATTACACTTAGATTGTTCTCTCCTTTGTGTTTGCGCTGTTTTTGAGGTAATCCGGATTCTGAGTCTTGATCCTTATATCAAGCAGGAGCTGCAGTGCAAAGTTCTTGAAGTGTCATGCTAGTCTAAGGCTTTGGGTGTGATATACTTTCTGTGATGGCAGTCAATGGGCAGGTCTCACTGTAGTGTTTAGAACTCTGTGGTGCACTGGAGAAAGAGAGGGATGCTCACTGATGTCCAGTGATGTATAGTGACTCCCCCCCCCGCATGGCTGCATTAGATCCGAGGACAAGAACTCTGCTGCTCTCATCTCTGCAGTGTCCCTGAATGGCAGAATGGAAATGTTGTCACCCTAGTCATGGGAAAACTTCCCTAAAGGACCCATGATGGTCCTGGTACGCTATGGATTTCAGGGATCCCAGCGCTGCACGTCGCTTGGTAAGCCCTGAATCGGAAAAAAAATGCTTAAAAGTGCTCAAACTTTGCTTCACAATGTGTTGCAGTTCTTTGTAGCAAACAAGGGGTTAAATAAAAGCCTGTAAAAGGGTATACAACTGGTGCAGCGACACTGAGAGTTCTTTAATCACCCCCAAATATAGGTGTGGCCAGCACAAATGAGGCACCCCTAAAAATTTGGAGCTCTAAGCATTTGCCTACTTTGCCTGTTGGGAAATATAGTCCTGCTCTTTTATTTAAAGCTTATCTCCTCATACTGGACAGCAGTAACACAGGAACATAGTAAATTAGGTTGAATAAAGACACAAGTCCATCAAGTTCAACCTTTGCCTCCTACCCCAGTGACTGAGAATTATATAGCTTTCCTGCTACCACATAAGTTAGTCTTTATCAGACCTTCCTGATCAGCCTGCTGATAAACAGTATAACTTTGTATGTTCCCTTTTGAAAGAAATGTATCTAATCTTCTCTTAAATGTATCCATTGTATCTGCCATAACCACCTCCTTGGGCAAGGAATTCCACAATTTAACGGACCTTACTGAAAAACCCTTCCTCTGCTGAAGTCTAAACCTCCTTTCCTCTAATCTCTAGGGGTGTCCCCTGGTCAACTGATAAGGTCTTGGAATGAATAGCTCACCACAGAGATCCATGTATTGAACTCTCATTGACTTGTTCAATGTGATAAGTAAATAAACCAAGTTTGTCTAGTCGATCCTCATACGTCAAGTCCTCCATTCCCTTAATTAATTTTGTTGCTCTTCGTCGTACCCTTTCTAGTTCTAGTATATCATTTTTCAGAACTGGTGCCCAAAACTGTACTGCGTACTCAAGGAGAGGTCTTACCAATGATTTGTACAATGGAAAAATAATGGTATCCACTCTTGCTTCAATACCTCTTTTTATGCAAGACAGGATTTTGTTTGCTTTTGCTACTGCTGTTTGACACTGGTCAAAACAGCAGTAGCTATTTCTGGCTAAGACAGCCATTGCTCATTCACTGGACAATTCTATGTACTTCCATGACACTGTTGTGATACTTATACTGGCATGTCATATGTTGACTGGCATGTCTTATGTCAACATAGACTGGCATATTGTAGGCTGACTATCATACCATGGTCATAGTAACTTACATTTAGCTGTTGACCCATTCACTCCCAGAAATGCACATTCATGCTATCAGTCTTTATCACACTACCTGGATTGTATTGCCTGGTACAGACACATGACCCTGTCCATGACAGAGAGATTATTTACTTGGACAAGGGGGTTGTACCTAATACATACCACAGTTCTGTCCAGTTTAGGTAAAACATTTTTTACTGTTCTTATATATTATACTAAGTGTATTTTCCATGAATAAAACTGTGGCTTGAGCTTGTGGTGGGGTCATATAAGGATCTGGGATGTGATCTTGAGTGGGGCCAGGGACAACTAGAGTTCTTTGCCGAGGGGCACCAATAATATATATCTGGTTTCAACTATAACATTATTCCCAACCTGTGGTAAGTTCACCCAGTGTCATAACTACTGGGGCAGATGGGCCACCTCTGATGCTGGGCCTGTCAGAACCTCCTGTAGTTACCCCATTAGTACAACTCATAACAGTCCTTGCCTCTCCTCAAAGGTTTGAGGTAGGAGTGACTAATCATATAAAGGTGGTAGAGATATATCATATGATACTATGACACTGGTTCACAAGTGGGTATGTTTTGGTTTGCAGTGGAGAGTAACATTTTAGGTCTTGCTAGTAGCAAAGAACTTAAAATTATAAGCCCTGTATATGTATGTGTATATATATATATATATATATATATATATATATATATATATATATATATATATATATATTTTTTTTTTTTTTTTTTTTTTTTTTAATTTATTTATTTATTTTTTTTTAATCAAATGCAAGCACTCACAGGACTTAAACATGATAATCAAGTTTATTACTATTCGACGTTTCGGTCCAGTAGGGACGTTTATCTATACTATACCAATGAATATTTGAGGAGGTGTGACATATTACATTTGATACTATGACACTTAAATGTGGAGTGACATGCCTGTTGGGATACACTGTCATATGGTCTTTCTATGGCTGTTATCTCATCCATTTAATATCAGTTGCTTATAAAAGGTGCACACTGGGACTGTTTTACCATTATGTAGATTAGGCAACTGTCTAAAGCACCAACTGGGTTGTGAGTGTGGCCAGACTAATAGTTAGTGAGCAGTTTATTTACCAGTCTACATGCACTTTTAATGCACTTTACAGGTAATTATTTAACCTTTTATACGCTATAGTGGTCTCCATCATATTGAAAATGAATGTACTGTATATCTATCTAGCAGACAAGGGTAACCTTTTTTGTTCTTGTATATTGTAGGCTAAGGCCTGTGTCAGGCAACAGTGTTGGTGTGTGTGGGGGGTATGGGTGGAGTTAGTCTACATTTCAAAGGTTTCAAGTCCCTTTTAACCTGTTGAGTGCAAAGCCCATTCAATGTATAAGAGTGGTCAGCTGTACCTTCTGTGACAAGTCTGTACATTGTATGGGCGAAACTGGCCACTGTATATTCTGGCATAACGGCATGCTGTGACCACATTTAAAAAACAAACAAACAAAATAAACATGGTGACATCAGGACCCCTCCTGATACCCCCCAACTTATTGATCTTGCAACCAATTTGGCTGGGAGGTCAATACATGTGATGAAGGGACCAACATGGCTACCATGTTTCCATCATGACACTGGTGACAAGGAAGTCTTTTCCTGATTCTGCCCACTCCTACCCAGTACATTGGGTAGGATGGAATCAGGGGATCCATGCTGCTCCGCCTCTATTGATCTGATACACTGTCAGCCCCCCCCCATAACACTATCTGAATCCCCTGCCTGGTCCCACTACAGACCCCACTTATACTGTCAGACACCCCCCCCCCCAAAGCCTGGTTCTACTGTCCAGTGGAAGTCAAGAATCCCCACATACACGCGCTATCTGACCTCCCCCTGGTTCCACTGTCCACTATAAGTCACAGACCCCTGAATACCCACTTTGACCCTTCCAAGCCTTGTTCCACTGGTAGTCACAAAATCACACATATATTACCTGCTTCCCCAGTAGCCATGTTCCTGGCACTCACAACAGTATGTCATCCAATACCAATGGGTACCATTTTCATAAACGGCCTCTAGATACTGGATACATTAGGAAATCCCATGGTGCTAAAAGATTTTAGTATCTTTGAAGTGACTGAAATGTAAAAAAGTATGGATTTTTTTCCTACAGTATCATTTTTGGAAAAAGTACTGCCACCTCTGGAAACATTTTAGCACACCACTCTAGGCATACAAAGGCAAGTCATTTGATGCAGTGGGATGCCTATCTTTTCTTAATTTTCTTTAGCTGATACAACCATTTTAGTAGAGGCAAGACAAATGAGAGCTTGTATTTGGTGTAGTTTTTTTCTACTGGTACCCCATACAGTATGTCACTTCATATCAATGGGGTACCATATTTTTCATAAGAGCAGTAACTAATAACTACAGTAGGACATTTTTATAGTTTTCAAAGAGTTAAGTACATTTAAAGTGGTGGAAATGTTTAAAAAAAAAAATAGCCAAAATGTTCCTTTATGTCAGGTCCCTCGCCCTCGCCGTCCTTGCCAGTAGCTCTACTGGCTTCAGGACGGCTGGGCGCATGCGCGCGTCCTCGCGCATGCGCAGTTGCGAGGCCTGACGTCGGTCGTCGCACCGACGTCACTCCTTGGGCGCCCGGCGTTCTTTTTAAAACTGGCGGCAACCGGGACTCGGCGCTCAGTTGTCGCTTGAGTCCCGGGCGGTATACCTGCCGCAGTTTAGTGCTCCAGCCTCTTCCTGCTTGCAGGCTCTGCATCCTTCTCCACAGCCTTCTCCCGCAGTCCTCCAGGCCAGCCAGCACAGCCTTTCTCCTGCAGTCCTCCAGGCCAGCCAGCACAGCCTTTTCTCCTGCAGTCCTCCAGGCCAGCCAGCTTCTTCCAGCCAGCCTTTCTCCTGCAGTCCTCCAGGCCAGCCAGCTTCTTCCAGCCAGCCTTTCTCCTGGGGTCCTCCATCCAACCTCCTCTGGCTTGTTTCTCTGGACTTGCATAATTTCAGGTATTGACCTCTGGCTTGCTACGCTGGACTTGCTATATCTCAACCGGTACTGACCTCTGGCTTGCTACGCTGGACTTGCTATATCTCAACCTGTACTGACCTCTGGCTTGCTACGCTGGACTTGTATAATCTCAGGTACTGACCTCTGGCTTGTTATACTGGACTTGCATCATCTCAGCCTGCCCTGACCTCTGGCTTGTTATACTGGACTTGCATCATCTCAGCCTGCCCTGACCTCTGGCTTGTTATACTGGACTTGCATCATCTCAGCCTGCCCTGACCTCTGGCTTGTTATACTGGACTTGCATCATCTCAGCCTGCCCTGACCTCTGGCTTGTTTTACTGGACTTGCATTATCTTAATAAAGCTATCCTTGGCCTATCTACTGATTCCCTGCATTCTGGGATCCATATTTGCTGTTCTTAGAGTATATAGCTTCCTGCTAATCTCTGGGTGGCTCCTCCCACCCAGAGATAGGCTTCAGTAAGCTTACATCCTTACAGTAACAACTGAGCCCCAAAATTGTTATGGAACCCGCGGGGTTACTCGAAGCCTTAAATACCCTGGGTAGTCGGATAGCTGCTCTCACTGCTTCTGTACAGGATTTACAGGCCAACCAAACACATCTCCAACAGCAACTACAGGACCTTCAACCAAGTTTAACCCAAGCAGCAGGTGGTTCTACACCACCCCTTCCTAGCCTTGAGATGAACTCCGCTCCAGAACCTCGTGTTCCCCTGCCTGAAAGATTTTATGGGGATAGAGCCCGGTACAGGTCCTTCATCACGGCTTGTGAGTTACTGTTCTCAATTAACCCACGTACCTATGCCTCTGACTTCACCAAAGTACGTACTACCATCACATTGTTAGGAGGAGAACCACAGGGCTGGTCCCATCACCTCTTACAGACCAACAGTCCTGTATTAACTACATGGCAGGCTTTCCGGCAGGCTATGGATGCATTATACGATGACCCTTTTAAAACGGCCTCAGCTTAAGTAGCACTAAGGTCCCTAACTCAAGGGAGACACCCAGTTGAGGACTACGTTGCTGACTTTCGTCGTCTGTCAATTGATTCAAAGTGGAATGAAGCTGCACTCATGGATCAATTTCGTCTAGGCCTATCTGAAAGCCTGAAGGACGAACTGGTTAGAATACCTATACCAGTTACACTAGACGAGATCACTCATCTCTCCATACAAATTGACCGCCGCTTGAGAGAACGGCGGCGTGAACGCTCTGCCACTTCTTCTCCTCCCCATCGTACTCCAGCTTCATCTCAACCACCTGCTACTGTCACCACCACAGAGGAGCCTATGCAGCTGGGTGTTCTACGGGGACCTCTATCTAAAGCCGAACGAGACCGTAGACGCCTTCTAAATCTTTGCCTCTATTGCGGAAAAGGGGGTCACCATCTCAGGACCTGTGATACCAGACCACGGCCTTCCCAAGGTAGGCATTTTTTACCTGCAACATCATCCGCTCCTATTCTGTTGCCCACTTCTTCTTACATATCCCTCTCTGTTATTCTACAGTGGAACACACAGCAGAGTGAGGTGTCGGCCATCATAGATTCCGGAGCCAGTAGTTGTTTCCTGAGCCAGGAGACAGCTTTATCCTTGGGCATACCCGTCAAACGCAAAACCCAACCGTTCACACTTCAGATGGCGGATGCAAGCTACCTACAGTCAGGCCCCATTCTTTATGAGACTTTACCTCTGTATCTTCTCACTGCTGTAAATCATAGAGAAGAGATTAAATTTGAAGTTGTTCCATCTCTTTTGTTTCCTCTTATTTTGGGTCTTCCATGGCTACAAATTCACGACCCCCATATTGAGTGGTCTTCCAAGACGGTAACCTTTCTTTCCACCCACTGTAGAGAAAAATGTCTTATCAAAACAGAGCCTAAACTGTTGACCTGTGTTACAACGCCAACCATACCCATGGTCTATCAGGACTTCTCAGATGTGTTTGATAAAAAAGGGGCTGACCTTCTTCCACCTCATAGACCATATGATTGTCCTATCGAACTTCTCTCTGGATCTACTATCCCCTATGGACATATATATCCTCTATCCGGACCAGAACTGCAACATCTTAGAGAGTACATCTCTGAAAATCTGGAGAAAGGATTTATTCGACCTTCCACTTCTCCAGCTGGAGCCGGGATTTTCTTTGTACCCAAGAAAGACGGTGGTCTGCGCCCCTGCGTAGACTATCGGGAACTCAATGCCATTACCATTAAAAACCGCTATCCGTTACCACTGATCCCAGAATTGTTTGAACGCATGTCAACCGCAAAGATCTTCTCAAAAATCGACCTGCGAGGAGCATATAACCTGGTTCGCATCCGCAAGGGAGACGAATGGAAGACCGCCTTCCGAACCAGATATGGACACTTTGAATACACCGTGATGCCCTTCGGGTTATGTAATGCTCCTGCAACGTTTCAGCATTTTGTAAATGATGTTTTTCGGGATCTTCTGGATCAGTTTGTTGTCATTTACTTAGACGACATTCTTGTCTTCTCACATTCACTACAGGAACATCGCAGTCATGTCAGGAGAGTGTTAACTAGGCTTCGTACACATGGTTTGTACGCTAAATTGGAGAAATGTTCTTTTGAAGTGTCTAAGATCGAATTCCTAGGTTTCCTTGTCTCCCCAGGGCAGTTAGAGATGGATCCTCGTAAGATAACAGCTATACTGAAGTGGCCCATACCATCTGACAAGAAGGCAATTCAGAGGTTCATTGGTTTTGCCAACTTCTACCGACGCTTTATCCGGGATTTCTCAAAATGTATTTCACCACTCACATGTTTAACCAAGAAGGATGCCAGTTTTCAGTGGACTCCTGAAGCCCAACAGGCTTTTGACCGTTTAAAACTTCACTTTACGCAAGCACCTATTCTTCAACAACCTGATGTCAATAAACCTTTCTTTTTAGAAGTTGATGCTTCTAATATCGCTACAGGGGCAGTACTGTCGCAACATATGGGCATTAAAGATCGTTTACATCCAGTAGCCTTCTACTCCAGGCGTCTCACACCTGCCGAACAAAATTATGATGTGGGAGACAAGGAATTGCTCTCTATTAAATGCGCTTTGGAGGAATGGAGACACTTATTAGAGGGTTCAGAGTACCCTATTACAATATATACAGATCACAGAAATCTAGAATATCTCCAATCAGCCCGCAGATTACGACCTCGTCAAGCCAGATGGGCAATGTTTTTTGCACGATTCCAACTACACATCACCTACAGACCGGGCTCAAAAAATTTGAAAGCAGATGCTTTGTCCAGGATGTATACGGTACCTTCCAATACTACTGCACTCCCTGATACAATTTTGCAACCACGTCAATTCCTCCTTGTCACCACCAACTTACTGGAACGTATCAAACAAGCCACCACTCCTTCTCCTCGTTTGATACAACTATACGCCTTAACCTTCACTGATGGCCTATTGTATAAGCAAGATACAGTTTTTGTCCCTGAATCTGTCCGTCAAGAGACTCTTCACCAGTTTCACGATCTTCCTGTTGCAGGCCACGGGGGAATCCAAAAGACCTTAGAAGCCATTCAGCGGTATTTCTGGTGGCCAAACTTAAAGCAGGACGTCAATCACTACGTATCCTCTTGTGACACTTGTGCCAGAGCTAAAAGTCAACACGCCAAACCATCCGGTTTGCTCCATCCTTTACCCATACCTTCTGGTCCTTGGAGAGATGTAACAATTGATTTCATTGTGGATTTACCAGGTTCAAACCAACATAATACCATTATGGTCGTAGTAGACCGATTTACCAAGATGGCTCATTTTATCCCAAGCAAAGGTCTACCTTCAGCCAGCCGAACCGCTTCTTTGTATCTGCAGGAAATCTTCCGTCTTCATGGAGTACCACAATCCATTACTTCAGACAGAGGTTCCCAATTCACATCAAAATTCTGGAGAGCATTTTGTGCCGGTCTTCAAATTACCAGTAACCTATCTTCAGGATATCACCCACAAACAAATGGGCAGACAGAAAGGACCAATCAGACTTTGGAACAGTATTTACGTTGCTTCTCTTCTCACTTACAAGATAATTGGTACCACCTACTCCCCATGGCAGAATTTGCTTATAATAATCATTATCACAGTACCTTAAAAAACTCTCCTTTCTTGGCCAACTATGGATACCACCCGGCAGCTCTACCAGGACTCACTCCCATCACTCCAGTCCCAGAGGCTAATCAACGAATACAACAATTACAGCAGTCTCATCATGTGTTAAGTCAAATTCTGAGATCTGCACAGCAAGACTATAAACATTATGCTGATAAACACCGACAGAGAGGACCTGAACTACAAATTGGGGATAAAGTATGGCTGTCCTCTTCACATGTTCGCCTTTCTTGTCCCACCAAAAAATTGGGACCTCGCTTCTTGGGACCTTTTTCTATCACTCAAGTCATTAATCCAGTAGCATATCGCCTGGCACTACCTTCCTCATTCCGGATCCACCCAACGTTCCACATCTCTCAATTGAAGAAATGGATTCCCAGCCCGTTTCCTGGTCGAGAACCTTCTAGACCTCCTCCTGTTTCTATTACCGATCCTGATGAGTTCGAGGTCAAAGAGATTCTAGACTCTCGTTTTCGTCGGGGCCGTTTGGAATACCTGGTACATTGGAAGGGGTACGGCCCAGAAGACCGCTCCTGGGAACCCGCAGGCAACTTCAACACCATGGCCTGTATTCGTAACTTTCATCAGAAGCATCCAGACCGACCTGCTGACCTGACCACCCGGAGGTTGGTCGTAAAGGGGGGGAACTGTCAGGTCCCTCGCCCTCGCCGTCCTTGCCAGTAGCTCTACTGGCTTCAGGACGGCTGGGCGCATGCGCGCGTCCTCGCGCATGCGCAGTTGCGAGGCCTGACGTCGGTCGTCGCACCGACGTCACTCCTTGGGCGCCCGGCGTTCTTTTTAAAACTGGCGGCAACCGGGACTCGGCGCTCAGTTGTCGCTTGAGTCCCGGGCGGTATACCTGCCGCAGTTTAGTGCTCCAGCCTCTTCCTGCTTGCAGGCTCTGCATCCTTCTCCACAGCCTTCTCCCGCAGTCCTCCAGGCCAGCCAGCACAGCCTTTCTCCTGCAGTCCTCCAGGCCAGCCAGCACAGCCTTTTCTCCTGCAGTCCTCCAGGCCAGCCAGCTTCTTCCAGCCAGCCTTTCTCCTGCAGTCCTCCAGGCCAGCCAGCTTCTTCCAGCCAGCCTTTCTCCTGGGGTCCTCCATCCAACCTCCTCTGGCTTGTTTCTCTGGACTTGCATAATTTCAGGTATTGACCTCTGGCTTGCTACGCTGGACTTGCTATATCTCAACCGGTACTGACCTCTGGCTTGCTACGCTGGACTTGCTATATCTCAACCTGTACTGACCTCTGGCTTGCTACGCTGGACTTGTATAATCTCAGGTACTGACCTCTGGCTTGTTATACTGGACTTGCATCATCTCAGCCTGCCCTGACCTCTGGCTTGTTATACTGGACTTGCATCATCTCAGCCTGCCCTGACCTCTGGCTTGTTATACTGGACTTGCATCATCTCAGCCTGCCCTGACCTCTGGCTTGTTATACTGGACTTGCATCATCTCAGCCTGCCCTGACCTCTGGCTTGTTTTACTGGACTTGCATTATCTTAATAAAGCTATCCTTGGCCTATCTACTGATTCCCTGCATTCTTGGATCCATATTCGCTGTTCTTAGAGTATATAGCTTCCTGCTAATCTCTGGGTGGCTCCTCCCACCCAGAGATAGGCTTCAGTAAGCTTACATCCTTACACTTTAGCGCCAACTTCTGTAAACATTTTTTCACAGTAGGCTAGGGGTAGAATGGCAAATGACCCCTCATTTGATAAAGTGGAATACCTAATTTCAGGAAATATATAGTATTATATAGATATTCAGCTGTTTTAGGGTAGTTTTACCATGTATCCACTGGAAGGTGCATCCCTTTTTACTGTACCTCCTTATCAAAAATGGTCAGTTAAATAATTACTGCCAACAATTAAGTCTACATTATAAAACACACAGATGGTTTTTTATGTTAAAAAATAAAATTTTAAAAAACAGCTTCTGTAACATTTCAGATATGTTAATTAGAATCCACTATCTTTTGGGAAGCTTGTGAAATTGAAACTAATGAACTCTTGAAGCATGCATAATTGAATAAGTTCTTAAAAGATTCTCAATTAATTGATTTAGTCAGGATTAAGTGAGTTGAGAGTTAGTGAGCCAGTTCATATCATACAGGGGGTGGATAATGCGTCTCCTGGAAAGCCTGATACATTTGTTACATCATGAAAAGTAGACTAGGTTCTATGACACCACATAGAGAACATAGGGGGAGATGTGTACAACTGGAGTTACAAAGAAAGTGTCTGTAAAAGTGTCTCAAAGTGACATTAGCATATGTATAAACATTTAGCAATGTTTTCTCAAAGTGGAAACTACATTTAGTTGACGTTTTTGAAAAGTGGAGCAGAAATGGTTTTGGCAGAATAAGAATTGTGTCCCAATGTATTTATAAAGAAATTCACTAATTGCGCCAAAAATAAAGGCAGTTTTAGGGATTAAGTCTTAAAGGGACACTAATGTCCCAGAAAAAATCTTTATAATTTTGCAGTGGTTAAAAAAAAATCTACATGCAACAAATCCTATCTCTCAAACCCAAATGGTTTGAGACAAATTCGTATTCAAAGTTCCCCCCTCCCTCCCCTTTACCTGAAGTCAGCGCTGTGCTGACTGCAGAGGAATCCTGTCCGGGGACCTGCTATTGGCTCTGCAGCAGAGCAGAAATAGCGCTATCTAAAAACGAACACTTCATTGGAATGGTGTACAAAGTGTGCCTGGTTTGAAGCACACTTTGTAGACCATTCCAATGAAATTTTAAATAATGCGATTGCGGCTCTGCTGAAGAGCCTCATTTTGTCGGCCGACACAGATCCGCAGGAAACGGCAAACTTTCAATACGAATATCTCTCAAACCATAGCGGTTTGAGAGATAGGATTTGTTACACATAGTAGAACTTTTTAAGCACTACAAAACAATGAAGATTTTTTCTGGAACATTACTAACACTTTAACGGCAGGTATAACCTGTTCTTAATCCCTTAAGAACCGGTGCGCGCACGCGTGGCCGGCACTTGAGGACCATGGGGCTTTTTTTTTTTTTTTTTTTTTTTTTTTTTTAGTGATTCCGGTTCAGGGCTTCCGGAGCGGCGTGCAGCCACTCTGGGAGCCCTGAGCTCCATGACGCACCAGGACCGTCAGCGGTCCTTAAGTAGTGCTGGACCGCCGTGACGGTCCTGGTACGGCAATGGTCCTTAAGGGGTTAATGGAAAATATAGTGACAGCTATGTGTGCGACAATATATTCACAGGTGCAAATTTTCTCAAAATATTCTCAGATAGACATATTTATAAATGAGACTTACTTCTTTATAAATATGACCATGCATTGTGAATATTTGCAACAATGATTAAGTATACACTATTAAGGCTTTTTATACATCCACACTTAGTCAGTGCAGTCACATAGGCCACATGTGCAAAGTGAAAACAAAGTAATTCTGAGGCAAACCAACTGCGCTATAAGGGACAAGTAAACATTACCATTCCTTTTTCCACCTGAGTGAAATAGGTGTACTTAGGATGCTTCAATTAAAAGCTATTAAAGAGAAAATATGCATTATTTTATTTTACAGTAGGAGTTTAACTTTTTTTGTGGCCAAAATGTAGAACAATTCTGGGCCAAATCAACTGCACTATAGGAGAAGCTCTGGCATTTGATGGGTTGAAAGCCCATTTTAAATCAATGGGGATTTTCCTTTGTTCACTGTACTGCTGTTGTTTGACTTCAACATTGCTACTTAACAGTGCTCAGTGTTATTAATGGTAATCTGAATTCACTCTTGTGAAACAGCTCACCTACATTTTCACAAGTGGGATTTCTGCCTTGCAGAATGCACAGAAATGAAGTATTTCGTAACTTGGATGGGCTCATGCATTGGCACATATTGTGCACAGGTTTAAAGGGGATCTCTCACCTATATGTATGTAATGCTCATAAGTTAGAGCATTTATCAAAAAGCTTGAAAATGTTGTTCATTTTTTAAACAAAACAGTTATATGCTTAAAAATGAATGTTTAAAAAGTGTCCGGCAGCCTACTTCCAGCTTGCCGAATCTTGCTGACCAGAGGCAGCTCCCGTTCCACTACCCATCATCCTTCGATGACAGAGGCTATCTGTCACTAAGTTGGAGCGATCTCATTGGCAGAGATCAATATCTAGCCAGTGAGATCACTCAAGCTTAGTGACATACAGCCTCCGTCATCGGAGGATGATGGGTAGTGGGATGGGAGCTGTCTTTGGTCGGCAAGATTCGGCAAGCTGGAAGTAGGCTGCTGGACACTTTTTAAACATTCATTTTTAAGCATATAACTGTTTTGTTTTAAAAAATGAACAATGTTTTCAAGCTTTTTGATAAATGCTCTAACTTATGAGCATTACATACATATAGGTGAGAGATCCCCTTTTAAGCATGCTGATTGCAAGGTGAACCACCATACAGATCACCCACACAGGAGACTGTGGAGTGGATATCCAATCACATCCTCCATGTGAGCATCAGCCAATTATATATGACAAAAGGCCCATGTGACCTGGCCTAGTGGTTCACATCTACCACTGTGCCATGTGAGTGAATTACCGGGTAACACAGGACATCGGAAATAAGTAAGCGTGAGCAGTATGACACGCCCTGGTTCACTATGAAAATGTCACTATTGGGCGACCAACTAAATGACACATTAACCATGTTGCCAGGATGAAAAGGGCAACATGAGAATGTCTCCCACATCAAAAGATTCTCATTTGAGCGCCAGCATCATTTTCATAAACATACCTTGTTGACAAGTGTGTCTTTATCGGTGGAGCCAGAAAAGTTCTGTGTGTACTCCTGCTTTCCTTCCCCTCACTGTCCGCGGGAGTACACACAGAACTTTTCTGGCTTCATGGTGACATTTGTACAGCTCAACTATAAAGAAACACCTATCAACTAGGTATGTTTATGAGAATGATGTGGCAGCTCAAATGAGTGATGGTTAAGCCCGTGACATGAGAATCTCACTCTTTTGATACGGGTGAGATCTCATGTGGCCTTTTTCATCCCGGTGACATGGTTAATGCAGGGCCAGCCCAAGACATTGTGCTGCCTGGGTCCATGGATGAAGGCATTCAAAGGGTTAAATCATTTGGAAATTCTTATTTGTCCCCTATAAAGCAGGTGGTTTACTCTCTGGCTTTTTGAACTTTCTCCCTTTTTCACTCAGTCTCTCCCCTTTTCTTTCTCTCCCCTTTTCATTCAGTCTCTCCTCTTTTCTTTCTCTCCCCTTCTAGTCTTGACTCCTCTTTTGCCTCTTCTCCCCAGTGCCTCATTTCCCCCCCTTACCTCTTTATGCGAGGAGGAAGGGAGCTGGTCACTTGTGAAGTCCTCTTGAGTCCTGACCTGAAGGCCTGCAGTGACTTGTTGAGTCCAATGTCTTTTCTCCCACTGCCCGCATTGACAGTAGCTGGAACCATGTGACATGCGCGACACAGACGTGGTGCATGCTTGGGGTTTCTTCATCTTTCTGGGCACTACTTTTCAAACTTGTTCTGGGGACAGTACAAGTTTAAAAGTGGCAACCAGACCGATGAAACAAAACCCCAGCATGGATCATGTCTGCTTAGCTGCATGTCACATGACATGGTCCCAGCTGTTGTCAAAGTCTTGGGTTGGCCAAAACATTTCTGTGCTCACTGCTCCCCCACTATGCCACTGACTTGGGCTGCAAGTGGTGAGTGGGGAGCGCAGCATTTTGACGGGGAGTCTCAAAAAGTTAATATTAATGTGGAGGGCATTGTTTTTATGTATGTGAGGGAACGGCAAATTGCTGCCTCTGTCAAAGTGCCGTCTGGGCCCCATGGACCCACCGGGACCCATGTGAGGGCCGGCTCTGGGTTAAAGCTCCGTTTAGTATGTCACCCAATAGGGGGCATAATTTCTAAAGGATACCACAGCCACAGCCAGAGTGCACAGCCAAGTCACCAATGTGAACACAGACTAAAAAAATTGCCTTGTGCCAGTCAGATGTCTATGACAGCAAGAGGCAGGCTGATATACTATTACAAATACATTTTGCAACTCTAAGAAGTAATAACTTTCTCCAACAGTTCTCCTGCTTTGTTTAGATGAGTAGTGACCGGAGCATGAGTCTCATTTGAATGACATTGAAGGTATGCCAGTTTCAGACAATCTACTCACTCTCCACCCATTTTAAGATCAAATCCCACCTCTCTTTCTCCCAAACCTGTCCATCCTAATCAAGCCACACCCAGTTTATGACACACATCATTTGGACACTCCCACCCCCAGACTTGTGATAACGAAATTTCCAGATGTGCCTATGTATTAGGGTACATTAAAACCAATATGTTTCATTTGATACAATAAATATATATATTTTTTTTTTATTTCAATTGTGAGTACTGTGTACAAACTCAATGTATTACCATGCAAAATTTACAGGATTTAGTGTCAGTTTTGCGTCTGTGAAATATTTGTGAAAGGGACAGAAAACACTGGCAAAGCTGGCAATGTTTATAGACTGTAAGTTTTGCCTGACTGGAAAATGTATAATTGTAACCCTTTAGAAGCCAGATAAGTCTTCAAAATACTGCAGTGCCCAACAAATTAAAGTGTTAGTAATGTTCACAAAAAAGTTTTTTGCATTTAGAAGAGCTTAAAAAGCTGAGATAAATGCAAAAAAAGTATCTCTCAAATCGCTATGGTTTAAGAGATACAGGCGTTTAAAGTTTGATCTCCCCTACTGACAGCTGTAAAGCTGTCAGCAGGAGATCCGTGTTGGCCGACACGGAGGCTCTTGAGCAGAGCCACGATCTTGTTATTTACCACAAATCCCTTCATTGGAATAGTCTAAAATGTGTGCCTGGTTTTCAAGCACTCGTTTTAGACCATTCCATTGAAGGGATTCGTGGTAAATAACGAGATCACGGCTCTGCTCAAGCTCCTCAGTGTCGGCCGACATGGATCTCCTGCTGACAGCTATACAGCTGTCAGTAGATACGGTTTTTTGCATTTAGCTCAGCTTTTTAAGCTCTTCTAAATGCAAAAAAAAAACTTTTTGTGGACATTACTAATACTTTAACCCTTTGAGTGCCAGTGAGGTATACATGCCTTGCATTGCAATGTGTTGGATTCTTTACTGGCACTGAAAGGGTTAAATTCTTAGCTAGTAGCTGTGAGCCGACTCCTAATCTCCAGGGAAAATAGCTTTGCATTCCAAATTCATCTACATCTTCTAAATGGTGTAGAGATTTGCTAGGAAAATGTAATTAATGTGGCCCTGTCATCCTAACAAGTTCAGTTTTTTTTTTTTACAGATCATTAAAATCAGCCTACATCTTGTACTAACTGTTCTATAAAACAGGATTTTTGAGAGATTCACCTTTATGCTTTGCTGGCATAGTATGGCATTTTATGCTAATTTTCTGATCAGACTGCTAATTAGTTATTATTAGGTATTGCCCACTGTGCTCTTAGCAATGCCCTCAGTGTGAAGGCTCTGTGTAGATTCATTCATAGCACATTGTGTGACCATATTGGCACAGAACATCAGTACCATACTGCGTCACCAACAAATAACCGTGTCTCAAAAACTATTTATTTTACAAACATGTGATGACCACAATGTATAAGCAGTTTTTAAAGGGATAGTAATACTTAAAATGTAAAAAAAAATATGTTGTAGGGTTTATCTCCCTGAGTAAAACAAGAGTACTCCCACTGCTGAAAGGTGTTCCATTCAAAATTTATTAATTTTCAAAGTTAAATTTTTTAGGTGCAATATCACAGTGGCCTGAAATTGTACAGTGGCGCTGTTGTTACACCATCCTATGGAGATTTATGGTCCCGGGACCAGAGCTGTCCATAGGATCGTGTAGCAACAGCGCCACTGTACAATTTCAGGGCACTGTGATATTGCACCTAAAAAATTCAACTTTGAAAATTAATAACTTTTGAATGAAACACCTTTCAGCAGTGGGAGTACTCTTGTTTTACTCAGGGGGATAAACCCTACAACATATTTTTTTTACATTTTAAGTATTACTATCCCTTTAAATATATTTCCAATTAAATTAATTTATCTTAAAAGCACAACGTATAAGAAGTTTTTAAGGATCTTTCCAATTAAAAACATTTATCTTAAAAGCATAGTAACACTTAATATAGAAAAAAATAAGCATTGCAGGATTAATCCTGTTGAGTAAACAAGGACACTTCCACTGCTGTGAGATGTTTTATTAAAAGTTATCGCAGGTCAAACTTGTATTCTTTTGGATAAAAAATCACTTCTGGTTTTCTCTGCAGAAAAATATTAAGTTGAATGAAACTTGCGCTATGTTATAAAATGCATCATTCTAACAGTACAGAGAGAGCCAGAACTGATATATATCTTGACAAAGGCCCAAAGTGGGACCGAAACATTGATAATAAATATTGCACCAATTTCCACCATTTGGAAGTATTGTGAGTGCGGTTCTTGAACTACAATATATATTCTGTTCCTTAGCAGGTCTAAAAATTAGGTAAATACAACCTCAGATGAACAACAACATATGGCATATTACACCATGTCATGGTTTACTTAAAGGGATGGTAATGTTTCATAATAAAAGCAGCTCTAATTAATCACCACAGTATTTGGGCCTTGGAGAGTATTATTTCAGTTCTATCAGAGTTGTAGTTCAAGAGTAATTGAATGATAAAGTATCTCCCTACCACCCCTTTTACTGATGTAACACTGCTCAGCCAGAGCAGAAGGAAGGTGTCCAGATAGATTGCAGAGAGGGACAATCTTCAATTAAGATAAGGGGAAAAACCTGAAAAACCTTACAAGGGAGCAGGGTTTTCATTGTTATCACTGTAAGAAGATTGTTCCTGGCTGTGAGCTGTCTGGTCTATGGACCAGATTCAACATCTGAGGAGAGTGGGCTTACACTAGGTAAAAGGGGCGGAAACTTTATCATTCAATTACTGTTATTGAAATAACACTCTATATGGCTCGAATACTCTGAAGATTAATTGGAGCTGTTGTTTGTGTGAAACATTACTATCCCTTTAACAAAAATAAAGCCAAAATGGAGAAGCCATGTGTGAAAAACTAACTACACCTTATGATTCAATAGCTTGTGGAACCACCTTTAGCAGCAGTAACTTGAATAATTGTTTTCTGTATGACTTTATCAGTCTCTCACATCATTGTGGAGGAATGAATGAAAGGTTTCTGAGCAGAGTGTTTCTGATCTTGAGGCAGAACACTTTTATCATCTGAAAGAGAATGCAATAGAAAATCTAATCTTACCAAACAAATGGTTTCCCTCAAAAAGCATGGTACAAAGCCTGTTTTTGAAGAAACATCCGCTGCTCATTGTCAATCATAAGGCCCTATGCCTCGCACAAGCCAGCACTGAAGATCTAGCCTCCATATGAACACTATCCATAGAAGCATCACACAAGAAATCCGACACCAGGTGAAGAAAAGAAACAGATTTTAACAACTTCTCCTTAGAAACCCTATTAAAAATATCTTCCTCCAAGTCTAACTGAAGGAGCCAGAGATGCATTGTCTTAGAAACACAAGAGGTAAGTACCCCAGGGCGGAAAGTGGATACACATTGGACTCATAACATCTGCACAGGGATTTCTCAACTTTCCTATCCATAGGACCCCTAAAACCAAAGCTGTCTTACACTGGAATGGTTGTCTACTTAGACAGCCTAGCCACCTTCATTGCAACTTTGGCACCTGATCCTAAAAGAGGGTATCGTTAGGGTCAAGAGGAAACACACTCTTCAGCTTCTTAGGAAAGGAAAAGGACTTTTCTGGGTTAGCCCACTCTTTCCTGATGCCATTAACCACCATCTCATGAACTGGAAACAACTTATGCTTCTTGTTGAAGCCCAAATGTAAACCATCCACAACTGATCTAGGGGCATTGCCATCATTAAGGACCTTGGCTATTCTAATGCTTTTGACCAAAGCATATACACATTCTGCTGGGAAGATAGTAGAATTTTCCCTACCTCCCTCCTCAGAAGAATCAGAATTGGAATCAGAGATATCCACTGGTCTCCTATGAATGGACAATGCATCCTTGCATGCTGATGAACAAAATGGACATACCATCTCTTCCTCTGCCCTCATTGACTTCCATGTTTCCCTGGGTTTGGAAATGAAAAGGGATACCACAGAAGAAAAATCTGAGGGAATACTGGCCGGAACAAAGGAAGGCTGAGCAACCACAGGTAAATTAATATCATGAAGTCAGGCAGGGCAAAGCTTCTTAAGATATCCATAAGCAAGGGGTGACTTACACAGAAGACACAATGCCACATCAGATCCCATCCATAAAAAGAGTGAAAAAGTTAATACAACATAGCAGAAAAAAACAATGCATAAGCACTACACCTTCAAATACCTCAAAATCTAAAGTAGAATAATAAAGGAAAAAGACCCTACCTTGCAGGTAGACATATATCACCTTGAACTGGCCTCACAATACTGCATACCTCTGGAGGCTAGATGGACTCAAGGGGCAAAGATTGCCCATAAGTAGCTTCAAAACAGGCACCAGAGGAGCTCACTCTTCATGGCATGAAAAACAGCAGTCTTCCAGTCTGAGAAACACACAGACTGTAATCAAGATGGTTGTCTCAATCATGCTTTCCACCAATGGACTGCACAGAGAACTATGTGGCCTGACTTGGCAGCTGATGCCTGAAAAACTGCATAGAGGCCACAGAGGAGACCCACAGCAGGATGAGGAGGGTACATGGCCAAGAGGGACAGGCAGTCTCTCCTCCTAAACTGGCCATCATGGCTCGGCATGAGCCAAAGGAGCGACCCAGCTGGGCCATACATACAAAACAAAAAACAGGAGAAGCAGTGCCAGTGAAGGTGTCGTTGGCGGGGGAGGGGTATTTTAATTTAGCACCTATCCTGATTGAGAGGCAGGACTCTTTCTGGTTTGCTGGCAAGGTGACCCCCAAAGGAAAAGGGGTTAGGTTATTACCCAGGGGTTGTGTGTGTATGTATGTCTAGTATGTGTGAGTACATACACATCAAATACACATGTGCAGCCGAATACATTTTGAACAGAGATGTGACCATCGGACCAAATTAATTGTGGAGGGACTCATATGCAAATCAACTGCATCTAGAGTAGAAATTAAAAAATTCTGCAATTGCCCATTTATTTAAATGGGTCTTTTAACACCAATGCGTTGTTTTGCAGTGCATGGGAGGAACTCTCTAGTATTCAAGGGGTTAAAAGTCCCATTTAAATCGATGTGAACTGCTGAGTTGTCCACTATGGTTCAGTTGGTTTGCTACAGAGTTCATCTACTTTCCTTCTGAACATAAACCCTAGGAGCCACTTATTTAAACGGTACATTTCCCCTTTAATGGTTAATGTGTCTCAGTCTGTCTATTAGTGACTGTGTTGTCTTGAGACTAGCAGATGTGTTCAAAAAAAAAAAAAAAAACTATGAATATTTTTAAGCAAAATACACCTTTGCAACTATTTATAACAAGAACGATGACTCACGCCACTAACAGAAGCATTCTTGACCACAAATACTCACAGATTCCAATCAAGCTTTCGGTTTAAAAAAAAAAAAAAAGCCTTCATATATATACGCTGTGTCCTGCTGGAATTCCACAATGATAGGATTGAGTAAATAAGTCTCCAATAAACCCTGCAGCAATTGCAAGGAGGACATTACTAAAACCTGAAGAGACGCACTGTTTTACCTAGACTGCATCCCCAAGGCACCACTGTATTTTGAGCCCTGCGTGCAGCTGAATAATGTCTCTATGTGCGCTGATCACAGAGGACTTTAAGTGACTACAAGGCCCTCCTGCACAGTCACACAAACCAAGTAGCTCAGTTTTATGGGGCTCCAGCTTACTGCGGCAGAAGCATAAATCTTCAGAATGAGAGCGAATGTTCCAGTGTTTAAATAAACCCTATCACCTACTAACAACTTTGGTATATTTTTTATTATTTTGTATTAACTATTTTTATTTAGAAATGTTATATATATATATATATATATATATATATATATATATATATATATATATAGGGCTTAAAATTTGAAGTCCTTTGCTACTAGCCAGAC
The DNA here is from genome assembly GCA_037306005.1 of Rhinophrynus dorsalis. Lineage (NCBI taxonomy): Eukaryota > Metazoa > Chordata > Amphibia > Anura > Rhinophrynidae > Rhinophrynus > Rhinophrynus dorsalis. The sequence goes on along the minus strand of CM074727.1, from coordinate 47,235,459 downwards.
CTGAAAAGTTACTCGCCACTGCAAGCCATAGCATACCCACCAGGGCTGAATTTCTACTCGCCAGGGCTAAATTTTCACCCACCATTGGCTAGTGGCAAGTGGAAATTTTGAGCCCTGTATATATAATATGTGTGTGTATAGCTTTTAACATTAGGTATATGCCGTATTTACTATTTTTATTTAGAAATTGTTTTAGATGTATGTATATATGTGTGTATATATTTATAATGTATGTGTGTGTGTTTGTATTGCGTGCATATAGCTTCCAAAATTACCTATACCTATTACCATCTAAACAAACCACCGCTTAGCCACCATACGCTGCTACAAAAAAAAAAACAATCAAACCTTGTGGTGGGACATCAGAACCCCTCCTGATGTCCGACAGCTACTGATCTCCCGCAAAATTTGGCTCAAAGATCAATAGAGGTGACCCCGGGCAGCAAGAAGGTTCCCAAGCTTCTGTCACTTTCCCTCATTGATGTGAAAGGGTTTCCCAATCCTGCCCACTCCTACCCGGTAGTTTGGGTACGATGGAAGATCCATTTATATCTGTCTGTCTGTCTGTCTATCTATCTATCTATCCTATATAATAATTCGCTAAGTTGTGTGTAATGCCCGACATGCGCAGTAGACACTGCTGCGCGTGCGGCAGTCATGCGCAGTACAGACTGCCCACGCTGCGGCTGATACAGAGCTGGGTGCTCTGAAGCAGCGTCCAGCTCTGTATCAGCAGTGGCGCGGGCAGTCTCTGCTGCGCGTGACTGCCCCGCGACCGGCTGCCAGAGGCACTGTGGCCCGTGTAACGGGCTGTTCAACTAGTCTATCTATAAAATATACACTAACTAAGGTATGCTATGCCTTATATCATCTCCCCCCACTCACTGACATTTAACCCTGAGCAGCGTCAGGTGAGTGGAGAAGGTAATGTAGGACTAAGACTGGAAGTACTTGAATGGCATCTCTTAATTAATCTAATCTATACATCTAAATAAACCAAACTCTGGCATTCTAACTAAAAAAGGCTAAAATAACATATAGGTGCTTTTTAAAGCTCTTTCAAATTCCCCAGGTGTTTTTTAGGTTATAGGGTCACTTTAACTCTCTGGTATATCTATCTATCTATCTATCTATCTATCTATCTATCTATCTATCTATCTATCCACTTAATTAGGATAACCTATACTGCTGTGGTATCAGCACCACCAAAAAATTTCAGGCTAGGGAGGTAACCACAAGTATAAAAATGCAAGTCTGAGTTGCAATATATATATGTGTATATATATTAATAGTCAGCATTACTGTCCCTTTAAAGACAGAATGAGCTAAACAAAAGGTTATGCCGATTATATGCAATCCAGCCACCAAGCTACTTTACATTTTGCCATGCTACATTACCGTATTTTCCTGACTATAAGAATTATTTTTTTTCTGCAGACATATCTCCCATATTCACCTGCATCTTATAGTCCATACTAATGAATTGCTTTTATTGCTATCACTTTTAAATATGCTATATATAGAGTATATTCCCCTCTGTTTACTAAAGGATTATTAACCCTTCCATTACAAGATGGGTAGGCAATGCATTGCATCGCAATGTATTGTGTTACCCCTCTGGCAATCAAAGGGTTATGTTTTACAGCAGTTTACAGTTTTACTAATAGAAAGTCCAGAATGCCTATGTGTATTCAGGGGCGTAGGGACCGGGGGGGAATGCATCCCCCCCAGGAAATCATGCAGGGGACAGATAATGTAGAAATCCCCCCAGGCGCTAGGTGCATAGGCCTGGGGGGTGCAGGCTCTGGGTGACCAGCAGGAGGGGAGCGCACTGAACAGTGCTCCGTCCTGCCGGTCACCTACTTGTAGCGTGGGCAAGCAGAGTGGACCATGGTTACAGGAGCTTCTGTACCCTCTACCCTGGCCTGACAGGAAGCTGCTCACCGAGCGCAATGAACAGTTTCCTGTCAGACCGGGTAGAGGAGCAGAAGCTCCTCTACCGCGGTCTGCTTGACCACACTACAAAGAAGGTACAGAGGGGCTGGGGGGGCAATGTGACACACGGGGGGACACTGAATAAAAATATACCCTGACAGTAAAAATGCTATCCCCCAATATTTGTGGGGTTTCCTGCGTTACTGTGTGTATGGCCCCCAGGCCATAGTCTGGACATCTCTCTCTGCCTTAGTCCGTCAACCTCAATGAGGCTCATTTACTAAGAAAGTGATACAATTCTGAGTCAAATCTACTACACCATATGGATAAAATAAAATCTCCCATTGATTTAAATTTGCATTTAACCCCTTGAATGCCAGAGAGGTCTCCAATGCATTGTACTCTAGCATTCAAGAGGTTAAAAATCTCTGAAAACACCAGAATTTCCCTACTTTTCTTATTCCACCACTGTGCCTTCCTCGGTATATAGAAACTTTGTTGGATCAGTGTAAAAAATCACATTTTTTCATTCTTCAGTTCCCGTTATCTATTTCTAAAACCAAACTTATATAAGTCCTTAACAAAGACAAGCTGGTTTCCAATCCATCCAGACTGTAAATAAGCGAGGACAGACAGCGATTTTACAAATGCAGCCATTTCCCCAGATCTTCATCTGTCTGTAAAGTAATTTTTAGAGCCTGTGCCCGCGTGTGTTCCTGGTTAATAGGGATCTGTCTGCAAAACAGAAACTCTTTTCAGCAGTGAGCAAACTCTTATTTGTCTTCTCGCTGTAGTATTTTTTTTTTCTGTCGAGAAACCCACGCTAAAATGAGTTAATGGGCTGTGGTGCCTGTCAGACAGTTATAGGTATAAAGGATTATGTATCAGGCTTATATTATTGCTGTGTAGTGTGTCAATGAGAAACTATTCCATTCTCCGGAGCTTGTAACAACTTGCATGTCAATATTCAGAAGCATTTTTTTATACAGTATTTGCCAGCATAGAGAAAATGACATCCGTTACCACTCATGTGTGACTGCAACTCATTCACACTTAATAAGGGCTCTGATGGTAGAGATCTGCAAGATAGACATATTTGTAAAATCCTGATATAAAGATAGTCAAATTTATAGGTGTTTTATTGGAAGACAGAAAAGGGTCTGTAAATACTCAGGTGTGTATTCATCAAGCAACGGAGGTGCTATTCTGGGTTAAAGGGCTAGTAATACTTCATTTTATCTTTATTTTATTTTGTAGGCGTTAAAAAAAACATGAAGAAAGATATAAGTCTTATCTCTCAAACCTTTATGGTTCGAGAGATATTCACAAGCAAAGTTTCCCCTCCCACCTCTTTTACCTAGTGTAAGCCATCTCTTCTTAGATGTGGAATCCAGTCCATAGACCAGACAGATAACAGCAGGGGACAATCTTCTTCATATGAGAACAATGAAAGCCCTGCCCCCCTTGACAAGTTTTTCAGGTTTTTCCCTTATCTTAATTGAAGATTGTCCCTCTCTGCAGTCTACCTGGGCAACTCCCTTCTGATCTGGCTGACCAGTGTTACATCAGTAAAAGGGGCGGGAGGACTTTGTCATTCAATTACTCTTGAACTGCAACTCTGACAGAAATGAAATAACACTCTCCAAAGCCCAAATACTATGATGATTAATTAGAGCTGCTTTTATTATGAAACATTACTATCCCTTTAAGCCGAGAGCACCAGAGGATACAAAAAATATTTAAAAAATAGCATATATTTAAAAGGGACTTTAAACCTGTTGAATGCATTGTAAGGCAATGGTTTGGAGACCTAGCAAGTATTCAAGTGGCTGAAAGCTGTATTCAAATCTATGTGCAATTTGTGAAGTTTTATTTGTTTCCTATGGTGCAGTTAGAATCCCTGCTGACAGAATGGGAATTTTCACTTGGCACAATTGGGGTAGATGCTTCCAGAATTATACCTCTTCAGCTTAATGAATAAGGCCTTATACATTTCTTATACCTTTAAATGGGAACCTTTCACCTCTTATAAAGTAATCATTATTTTATTCTGCGTCCTCAATACAGCTTGAATCCCTTTTTTTCATTTTCCCTAAATCAGTAATTTCAGTGAGATATAAGCTTAGAAAGTGTTACAGCAGGATGTCAGTGGTTGCCTTACTGCCAGTGGCGTAACTAGAAGCCACCAGGCCCTGGTGCAGAAATTGGCATGGGCCCGGCGGGGCCCCTCCATCTTCACATTGCCCCATATCCATCTCCTACCTCCATCACCCGCTCCTGTGCGGTTCTGAATAATGCAGAGTTCTGGAAGATAATGTAATCTCCCAGCGCTCGGCATTACTAGAGCTCTGGGAGATCAGCTGAGCTGCTGCGGGCACGGGCTGCGGGCGATGGGTTCGTAGGGGGCGGCCAGGCCCCTGGAGTGACGGGCCCGGTCTCAGGTGCGACCCCTGCGACCCCTATTGTTACGCCACTGCTTACCACAGTACAGATCTGTTCCCACAGTTGTCAATCTTATCCTCTTCTCCTTCCCTCTTGTGCCTCATCCTCTCCTCCTTGTCTGATGCTCAAATCTCCATGTGACCTGGCGCACATTGACATGTATTGGCAAGAGAGCATGCCAGATCACATGGAGATTCAAGCGTCACACAAGGAGGGAACAAGGCACAACAAAGGAAGAGAAGAGGAGAAGATTGACAGCCGTGAGGTACAGAGCTGTACCGCAGCAAGGCAAACAGTGACATAATGCGGTAACACTTCCTAAACTTATATCTCACTGAAATTACAGATTTAGAAAAAAATAAATAGGGATTGAAGCTTCTTTTGGAGACACAGAATAAAATAATGATTACTTTTTAGGAGCCGAAAGGTCCCCTTTAAGGGAAAGGTAACTTGTTTTCTGCAAGAGCATCAATGTAAAGCCACATTGCTTATACTTAAAGGGATAGTAATACTTAAAATGTAAAAAAAAATATGTTGTAGGGTTTATCCCCCTGAGTAAAACAAGAGTACACCCACTGCTGAAAGGCGTTTCATTCAAAAGTTATTAATTTTCAAATTTGAATTTTTTAGGTGCAATATCACAGTGGCCTGAAATTGTACAGTGGCGCTGTTGCTACATGATCCTATGGACAGCTCTGGTCCCGGGACCATAAATCTCCATAGGATGGTGTAGCAACAGCGCCACTGTACAATTTCAGGCCACTGTGATATTGCACCTAAAAAATTCAACTTTGAAAATTAATAACTTTTAAATAAAACACCTTTCAGCAGAGGGAGTACTCTTGTTTTACTCAGGGGAATAAACCCTACAACATATTTTTTTTACATTTTAAGTATTACTATCCCTTTAACTTTTTTTTCATCTTCAATTATGTTTTTAACTATTTTGTGTCCCTGACAGTGAGGTCATTGATTTCCAGAATCCTGGGAGTTTTTGTCTGTGATATAAGAACTAGGAATGTTTATACAATGTTTCAGTCTCCCTGCAGCACTGATTGATTTGCAGTATACTGTGTATATGGCTTTTCTACATTGTTTCACTGTTTTTTACACTGTTGAACTCTGTACACTTTCAAAGAGCTCTCTGTCTGGGACATAAATGTAGCTCCCAAAATTTCAAAGGGGTTTGGGTCTCAATGAGGATTGCCCCTCCTAAAGAGGGGCACTTGGGAGGTATGTTTAAAACTGTAGAAAAATATGTGAAGATGGATTAAAAAATTAAAGAAAAAAAGTGTAGTCGATTTGGGTTTTCATATTATGTGCTTCTAGAATATGCAGTGAAAATAAAAGGTTATTTTTCCTTTTAGCCTTGAAATTGCTTTATCGTTGATCCATAGGCCTGGGAAGTATTTAAAATAAATTGTGCCTTGGAGTAATGTTGGACCAAACCAAATGCACCATAGGGCGGGTCCCCAGTATGGTGCATTTGGTGTTGCTGAAATTGGTTTAAAAGCTATAATTTTAAATGTATATAATTTTATTTGTCCCCATGGTGCAGTTGGTTAGCTTCATACTGTGTGCAAGACCCCTGTTGTATTGAAGAAGTTAACAGCTTATTATGCATTTGTATGCTACAAGATAAATACCTGCAGTAATGGTAGAGTCTGTGGGTGTGGCCATGTTGGTACCTTCACCTAGGAACACATGAAAATGGAAATCCAGCCCTGGTGATGCATGATAGGCTCTTAGTCTGTACTTAGCATGTGTTTTGTGCATCAAGCCCAAGATACTTATTATGATCACTTACAGATGTATTTGAATCCTAAAAATAATTTAGTCTAAGGCTTTTTTTACTGACTGCATATAGAAGGTGCTCACATCATTTAAAGTGGAAGAAAAAATAAAGCTACCCATTTTCAGGAAGCTAAACAAAAAGATAAATTCTGGAACATTCTGCAGCAAACAAACTGCAACACGGAGTCATTTTATGTCCCAAAATTATTTTTCACTAAAATGGGACTTGTAAAGGTACCCAACCACGTAAAAACACATTTGATTAAAAAAAAAATTAAAATCTCCAGTATGTTGTTTTAGCAATTTTTAAATAGAAAACTAGTTTTTGAGTCATTTAGATTCATAGATTGTGCTAATTAAGGCATGCCATGCAGGCACTTCCTGTTTTTATCCTAAATGACCTCACTGACACTTAACTGTTTAAGAGCTAGGGGAGATGGGCAATGAGTTGTTGTGAAAGTGAGTGGGAGGAGGTAATGTAGGACTAAGACAGGAAAAAGCCTATATGGCATACCTTAATTAGCATAATATATACAGCTACATAACTCATAAATGCCTCTAATGTAAGGTCTGAGTAGATGTGCTGGTTCTATGAGGGCATGAGGTGTCAGTCCTCGCTCTGATTGTAACGGCAGCTGATCAGAAGAGGAAGTCTTCAAAACACAACGAATGATCAGCCATGCATTTGGGTAGGTATTACCCCTGTGCTAATGGAGCAACTTAGAGGTAGTCAGGGATACATGGCCATTCTTTTAGTTAGATCAGGATTTTAGAGTTTACTGTTCCTTTAAATCAATCGAAAATTGTAGAATTTTCATTTCACCCTTATTGAGCAGTTTGTCCTAAAATTGTACCTCTTAAAGGTGCAGTAAACTTTTTTTTTATGAAAAAATATATATTGTAGGATGTTTCCTGTTGAGTAAAATAAGTGTAGTCCCACAGGTGATAGATGCATATTTCACGAGTTATTACTGTTTAAACCTGTGTCTTTTTTTTATATTAGCAGTGCCCTCTAGTATTCAAATTCCAATTAGTTATTCTGTTACATTCTAATGGAGAAGAAAGTCAGTGATATACAGTTCTCCATAGAATGTGATAGAAACTGCTGAGTCACTTCCTGTCAGTTAGAACTATCAGGAAGTGAACACAGTAAATTCACCTCCTGATTACTTGAACTGTTATATAGTTTGACTAAAACAACAGCAGTTGGATTACCCTTGTTTTAACCCCTTAAGGACCATTGACGTGGCAGGACCGTCACGCTGGTCCGGCACTTAAGGACCAGTGATGGTCCTGGCACGTCACGTACTTTTACTCACCGCGCTCCTGTAGGAGCGCGGTGAGTAATACCAGGGACTGAAGTTGATCACTCCAAGATCGGAGCGATCTCTTTCAGTCCCCCATTCTGCGTGCCGCCCTATGTGATCAGTCACGTGGGATGGCACATCAAAGTTTCCTATGTGGTACTTAAAGGACCGCACACCCCGGGACCGCTGGTCCTTAAGGGGTTAATCAACAGGAAAAGCTCTATAACATATAGGTTTTCATAAAAAAGTTTACTGCTCCTTTAAGCCTGATGAATGCTGCCCATAGTGGTTTGACTTGATAGTGCTGCCGTTGTGGAGCAAATCAACTACAGCGCAGAGAACAAATAGAACTCCTCAATTATTTAACCCCTTTGAGTTCCAGAGAGGTTTTGATCTTTATTATCCTTCAAATGAATAATTTCTCAGCAGTTTTTCATTCAGCAGGAAAATCAATTTGATATTTTAATAACCCTTTCAGTTCCAGAGTACGCTCTGGAACTGAAAGGGTTAAAAAAAATCACTGCTCTTCTAAGAGCAACGTGTTGCATTACTGTTCCAACATATTGCATGAGTTATCCATCTGGCACTCAAAGGGTTAAATGTGCCTTTGATGCTATAGAGGTTGCCATCATTTTTCTTTTCAATGCATCAGAGGCCTCTCTGTCATTCAGAAGATTAACCCTTTGAGTGCCAGAGGGATGCACAACTCATTGCTTTGCAATGCTTTGCTTACCCCTCTGGCACTCAAAAGGTTAAAATCCTCATTTAAATGAAAGGACATTTTGGAAAATTGTATTTGTCCCCTAAAGAGCGTTTGGGTTTCTACAAAATTGTTCATCTTTTCTAGTGTATCTGCCTCACTGAGCAGTTTTAGTGGATGGGTTAGTTTGAACAGATCCACACATCACTACATCTATCAGTTAAATTATTCACTCACCAGTGCCAATTTCTTAATTAGATTCTTTGCTAAGAAGTAGGGTATGTAGTGAGGGAACCTGGGAGTAATGAAAGATTTAAGACAATGCAAATGTTCCAGGGTGTGCTCTTTTGATTACTATCTGTGCAATTATTGACTGTTGAACTCATCCTTTATATAACAGATGATATATCTCCATAAGAAAGATAAGTTACTTCATACCAATGTTAACTCCTTGAGGACCAAAGGGTTTGCAATACAGTTAAAATGTACTGAAAAACCCTCTGGACCTCAAGAACTTAAAGGGATAGTAAAGTTTCACAAAACCCAGCAGCTCCAATTAATCTTCATAGTATTTGGGCCATGGAGAGAGTGTTATCTCAATACTGTAAGAGTTGTAGTTCAAGAGCAATTGAATGATAAAGTATCCCCTCCCGCCCCTTTTACCTAGAGTAAGACACCTCTGATCAGATGTGGAATCTCACAGCAAGGGACAATCTTCTTACTGTGATCACAAGGAAAACCCTGCCCCCTTGACAGGTTCTTCAGGTTTTTCCTTATTCTCACTGAAGACTGTCCCTCGTTGCGATCCATCCGGACAGTCTTGCTGCTCTAAGGTGAGCATTGTTACATAAGAAAAAGGGGTGGGAGGGTGATATTTTATCATTCAATTACTCTTCAACTACAACTCTGACAGTATTGAAATAACACTCTCCATGGCCCAAATATGTGAAGATTAACTGGAGCTGAATTTATTTTGAATCATTACTATCAGTAACCTTGAAAAAAATGTTCAAATTCTTTTCCTGTTGAATAAGCAAGGGTATCCCTATTGCAGAGAGATTATTCATTCAAAGGTTCTTAAAGATCACACTTTTAAAAATAGCACAAACTGGTTTCTACAAACACAGTTATTTTTTATAATCCACTCTATCGGAGAGCTTGAGTCATTGACTACAAAACTCTAGTAAGCGACAGAAACAGTACCTCCTGGTGATCACAAAAGAAAACTGCATCTGTAAAACTGTTAAATGACAAGTTTGAGAAGCATAATGCTTGAATGAAAACTTCTTCCATTATCCCCAGACATCCTGCTGAGGATGAGGGAAGTTGTAGCTTGTAGACATGTGCGAATTCATTCGTAGACATTCGGATTTCGTCGAAAATGGGGTCATTCGGAGACATTCGGCCAATCCGAAACTCAAGGGTCATTCGGAAAAAATGATCTGACTCCGAACAGCCCAGGTCCGAAATTCGTCGAAACTTTCGGAAGTTTCGGCAATCGACACATTTCCAAAAGTTTTGACTACTTTTGACCAGGACATTTTGTACTTCCTGTGCGCGCTCAATTACTTTCCCTCCATAATTTTCCCTCCATGTCTCTAGTCTAATTTCATTCTCCGTTTCATGCACTACTTCCCTCTTTTGTCTGTATTCGAATAGCCTTCTTCGTTTCATGATGGGGGTTGGACTAATGACACAGTCACACAGACAGACTGCCTGCATTTCCTCATTGGGTTGTTGGAGCTCAGAGAGAGAAGAGATTAGAGAGTGTACAGTTGTTGTGTAGGCAGGCAGGTAGCATTAGGCTAGGCATAGGTAGGCAGCCAGCATTAGTTCCAGTTATTGCCACTGCAAGAACAAGTAATATTTGTTCCTGTGCAAAATATAAAAAAAATTAGGTATTTGTTCGAATACAGGGCCGGCCCTTACATGGGTCCTAGTGGGTCCATGGACCCAGGCGGCACTTTGACAGGGGCGGCAATTTGCCGTCCCATAGCATGTTTATTTTGTGCTCTTCCGCCATTTCTGTGTTGCAGGGTGTTCCATCAGTGTGACTGTCAGCAGCCGGGAAGCCCTATGCTCACTCAGTGGTGATGCCTGCTGGCTGCTTCAGTGACGTGAATTATGTGATAGTGAAACATTATGCCTATTTTGTATTGTTTATCGCCCACCTAAAGTCAAGACTTGAGTAAATAGGTATACCATCCCAAATTTGCTAGAGAGGTTTTACAAATACAGGAGGGTGCCCCCTGTACAAAATGAGTCTAAACATTTGGGATCCCTAGTATGAGTGCACAACAGTGCATGATGTGTCCTGAACAGGATTGCTGTGAGGTGTCTCCACCCAGAAGGTGCTGGCCGGGCTGAGCTTCAACATTGCGACAAGTGACCAACTAAGAGCTCCGTGCCGTGCAGCCATAGCATCACCCCCTCCTACTCTCCGGGTCCCGCTGACTGGCAATAACAGGTGAGTCACTAAGAGATCTGAAGCCTTTCTGGAAGTCCTTTCACTTGGAAAGGGGCTAGGAATTACTTGGGGGAGTTGCCTCGTGTGTAAATAATTTCTAGGTGGGAGATGAATGTGCATCACTTATGTGTTTCCTAACAGTAGTTAGACTACAACTCCCATCATCCCCTGATTATGACATTGGGAAATGCCCAGCAATTACCGTAGAGCCCTGTATTGCACACTCACGGAAAACAGTGATATTGCTATACTAAGACAATGCTGTGGACCCCTCTTCAGTATAGATGTCAAGCATTTTTTTTATTTCTCTCCTGTGTTGCAGTTTGTTCACAACAGAATGTCTCAATTTTTCTTTTTAACCCTTTGAATGCCAGAGTGGTATGCAACGTATTGCTTTGCAATGCATTGCGTACCACTCTGGCACTCAAAGGGTTAACACATTACATCTATCACATTACAATCATTGATGTTTATTCTTGATGTAGTATGAAACTCTACAATGTATATACACATAGAGTTATCTGATATGAGGGGAAATCAGGATAGGAAAACGAGAGAGAGGAATTTGGGTACTAAAGAGGGACAGTAGGGTAGAAGGCTGGTACCAGAAAATGAAACCTTAATCTTTACCCATGTACTAACATAGAATGTGACATGTAGTTTGTCCATATTCGAGTCGACCACTTATGTTGAGTAGGATGTGACAGGCATGGGTTTTCGATGTCGAGCATATGCTAAATTGAATGACAGGCATGAGGTTTCGATGTTCGAACATATGCTAGATTGAAGGACAGGCATGGGGTTTCGATGTTCGAACATGATAAATTGAATGACAGGCATGGGGTTTCGATGTTCGAACATGCTAAATTGAATGACAGGCATGGGTTTTTGATGTTCGACGTTTGCATTGTGACTGGCATCCCATGCTAGAGTAGAGGCATGCACAGACTTTCAATGTATGACAATGTCCGTTTTTGGGATGGATCTTTTTCTAAATGCACACCCTGTCTGCAAATAATGATAGCAGCGTGCACGGAGGCGCACTGCTATAATTTAACCCATGTTAAATTCGGCCAAATAATTCGGAATGGATCAGAATTTCATCCGAATCGAATAGGCCCGGTCCGAAATTAGGATCATCCGAATTAGAAAAAAAAAAATTCGTCCGAATTCGAATTTTACCGAAAATTTTGTCCGTGCACAAGTCTAGTAGCTTGGAATAGTTACCCTCTTTTGTTAGGTTATTAGGTTATGACATTTTCAGTATGTTGATGCTGTAATGTCAATGGTCAAATATGGAAACAAAAACAGGATTTATTATAGAAAACAGATCTGAATAATTCCAATCTAATTTAACCATCTATGTCAGTGTCCTGTCTTCAAATCACACACACTTTCCCTGTAACTGTCCAGAAATCTGGCTATCATCTCCAATACTACTTAACACTTTGAACCAAGCAACTCCAGCTCCCCCTCTTTGCCTTTCTGCCTCTGCACACAAGTAAGTCATGTCAAAACGTCAGCAGCTTTCTCTTTCTCTACCGAGGACTAGTGTTAATTTTTGCAACACAGTATGCGATAGACCTGCTAGCTTTAGAATCTGTAGCTTGCATTAAAGGATAATGACGTACAGCAACTGGTGAAGTACCACCAGACCTCCATATATGCTTGTCCACTAATGTAATGTGAGCACATGTAAACACAGTATGATAAGTTGTACCTGTCTGTTTGTCTTGAATGTGTGATGCATTTATTTCTGTCTGTGTAGTGTCTGCTACTGTCTCAGTAGAGTCTCAACCTCAGCCAGCCAGCTCATATAGGGTGGATCACTTCACTTGCTTATCAGACTCTGTCACTTATCAGTCAAAAGGTGTTTGGTATTTTATTTCCTTAATGCTCCTTTCTCCCTTCACACTCACTTCCAGAGAACAACTAGTATGGTTAGTGTCACAGATATTCCTATCAAGCAATTGTAACCCCCCCCCCCTTTGCTTGCCTGTCTACATTAGAGTGAATAAGAGAGAGAGGCTGTGAGTGTAGGGGAAAATGTGTATGGAACTGCAGGTGGATGAGGAGGAACAGGAGAAGAGTGTTATGGTAGGAGGTAGAGGGAGGAGAAGACATGGGGGAAGGGCAGAGGATTTTCTAAGTACTGATCAACATGGCTACAGCTCCAGGTCTCATGTTAAAACTCCCGGATCTTGTTGCCATCTAGGGAAATGTAGTTATGCTAAAAGACTGGACACATACAGGCTACCCTCTCAGTTAGAGCTTCTAAGATGTCCCAGGTTATCGGATCAGCATTGAAGAGGGGAATTAAAGGGATTCAGAGAAATGTGTATAACACTACATTTTGTAAAGAGTAACTAGAAAGTGTTTTTTATGCACTTATTGTTACATGTGTTTATTTAAAGTTCCTTTAAAGGGATAGTAATACTTAAGTATTACTAATCCCTATATTAAAGTCCTATTAAAAATAAATGTATTGCCCCCAGTGTCATCTTGCTCCTAAAGTTGCCCTCTCCCTCCCCCTTTCACATAGTCAACTTTCTAGCTGACTGCAGGGAAGCCAGTCGTACAACTTTCAGGTGGCTCTGCAGCACAGCCGCGATCGCTTTAATAAAAAAAGAAAACTCACTGAAATGGTCTTCTATGTGTGCTTGGTTTGTGCTTGGTTTTAGTGATTTTTTTTTTTTATTAACGTGATCGCAGCTCTGCTGCAGAATCGCCTGATGATTTATGACCGGATTTCCTTTCAGTCAGCTAGAACGCTGACTACGGGGAAGGGGAGGAAGAGGGCAACTTTAGGAGCAATTATCTCTCAAACCATAAAGGTTTGAGAGATGACACTGAGGACAATACATTTATTTTTGACAGGACTTTAATATAGGGATTAGTAATACTTAAAGGGATAGTAATACTTCGTTTTATCTTTATTTTATTTTGTAGGCATTAAAAAAACATGAAGAACAATATAAGTCTTATCTCTCAAACCTTTATGGTTTAAGAGATATTCACAAGAAAAGTATCCACCCCCCCCTGTTCAGTCAGATCAGAAGGGAGGTGCCCAGGTAGACTACAGAGAGGGACAATCTTCAATTAAGATAAGGGAAAAAGCTGAACAACCTGTCAAGGGGGGAAGGGCTTTCATTCTTTTCATACAAAGAAGATTGTCCCCTGCTGTTATCTGTCTGGTCTTACAACCAGATTCACATCTGAGAAGAGATGGCTTACACTAGGTAAAAGGGGAGGGAGGGGAAACTTTGCTTGTGAATATCTCTTAAACCATAAAGCTTTGAGACATAAGACTTATATCATTCTTCATGTTTTTTAATGCCTACAAAATAAAATAAAGTTACAACAAAGTATTACTATCCCTTTAAGTATTACTATCCCTTTAATAACCTGAGACAAAATGTAAACATTGATCAATAGGATTACCTGTATGGGGTCAAGCTTACCAGTTATTCCTTATATGCTAGTTTTTCTGGCAATATGTTTTTTCCAGTTATCCATATATATGGGTGTAATACGGGATTGCATTTATTTCCAGTTGCAAAAAGGGTTTCAGGACACAACTGGATTCCTGGTGTTTAACCACTGTTATAGGAGCAGCACTTGTGGACTCCCTGGCTCTGAGTAGACTCTGTGAGTAGGTAGAAATAATCCCCCCTGCGGTCCATCTGTCGTTCAGACAACCAAGGGTTAATTTGAATAGCTATTTATTGGTCTTTATTGACCTTTTTAACATCATTGGTGATATTACACAAGTAAGTGCCCCTTCCCATATTTTTTTCTTAGGTGTTTAGGATATCTCAGCTTGATCGAATGCGGAAAAGTGTTAGGGAGGTGTGAAAAAATGCTGTAAAGTAATGCTTTCAAATACATGTTAATAGTTTATTCACAGTGAGCGAATAGAAGAAAAATCTAAATCAAATCAATATTTGGTTTAACCATCCTTTGCTTTCAAAACGGCATCAATTTTTCTAGGTACACTTGCACACAGTCAGGGATTGTGTTTGTGTGTGTATATATATATATATATATATATATATAAATATATATATATATACAGGGCTCAAAATTTCAAGTCCTGAGCTACTAGCCAGGCCTGAAAAGTTGCTCGCCATCAGTTTCCACGTCTAGCCCCACCCATCTCCCCTCCTTTAACCCCACCCATCTCCCCGCCTTTAACCCCACCCATCTCAAGTTCTCTTTGATGAAATGACACTGTTGGTCTATGTTTTATTCAGAATAAAATGTGTCCCCAGCACCCCCATTGCTGTCTCTTTAGACACTTGGAAGGTAAGGACCCCTAATATCGCCTAAAGAGGGACACTTGGGAAGTACGGACCCCTAATATCTCCTAAAGAGTGACACTTGGGAGGTATTTACCGAACACTTGTGAGGTATGTACCCCTAATATCTCCTAAAGAGGGACACTTAGGAGGTATGGACACCTAATATCTCCTAAAGAGGGACACTTGGGAAGTACGGACCCCTAATATCTCCTAAAGAGGGACACTTGGGAGATATGGACCCCTAATATCTCCTAAAGAGGGACACTTGGGAGGTATGTACCCCTAATATCTCTTAAAGTGGGTCACTTGGGAGGTATGGACCCCTAATAACTCCTAAAGAGGGACACTTGGGAAGTATATACCCCTAATTTCTCCTAAAGAGGGACACTTGGGAGGTATGTACCCCGAATATCTCCTAAAGAGGGACACTTGGGAGGTATGGACCCCTAATAACTCCTAAAGAGGGACACTTGAGAGGTATGGACCCCTAATAATGACTTTAGACTTAACTTTGCAAACAAGTGAAGACTGGTTTGTTTCCTTGCAGCTCATTCAATATGATATGTCTTCATTTAAATAATGATCACCAACTGGACCAGCAGTTTCTTATTATCAAAGAGTTGCACAACCATTTGATTCTATTAAGGGTTATGGAAGAGTATATGTCATTAACCCTTTGAGTGCCAGAGAGATATCCAATGCATTTCAATGCACTGTGTAGCTCTCTAGCAATCAAAGGGTTAAAAGCTATATATGAATGCACGGTTCTTACTATTCTTATTGGCTGTATTTCCATGGTGGGGTATGATTACATTGTTCTTTAGGATTTGATGGGAGATGTATTTAACACTTTGCGTGCCAGAGGGGGTCCACAAGGCATTACAAAGTAATGCGTTGCGTACCCCTCTGGCACTCAAAGAGTTAAAAAGTTGCAGAATCTTCCAGGACCCATTGTTTTTACCTTTATGTTGTTTACCCAAATCTCCACCACTGGGTTTCTAGGAATAGGAAGCTTCATTGCTATAAAACCAAGAAACAAGTTCCCACAGTTGGAACTGGTACTGGAAACTGGTATGGTCTTGAAACGCGTTGGAGGTGGATACAGAGTGATAGCAAGTTGACGATTTGATTGGAATTGACACGGTGGTGGGGAAGTCAAATACCGACACACCTGCCGGTAACGCAGTGTAACGGAGTAACAGTGCAAAGACGCCATCTAGAACGCTGGATACATACTTTCTGCTAACCTAGAACTGCTGGTCACGGAGAAACAAGAGGCAGTCCAGCCGAGGAACTGAGCGGACATGAAAGGCATCAGTAGGGTTGCCACCTTTTCTACAAAAATATACCGGCCATGGCATTCCCTCTATAGACTTAACATTGGACAGGCTTGTCGGTAAAATATCGGCTGGGTGGCAACCCTAGGCATCAGATAAGTGAAGGGGGGATGTATGTGTGCAAAACTGTTGTGCACTTATTGTGTACCGCATACAATTACACCATACCAGTGAAATCATCCCAAACTAAAGGTGCTTAGTATTCATACTAATTTGCTTTTAAGAAGATCAACATCAGGTTTACTGACAAGAAAAGACACTCTCTCTTGTATTTCAGTTTACTTGAGAAATACATAAGGTGGAAGATAGCTGCGCGGAAGGCTTAATAAGCATGAAAGAAGTGTAACTTTTTTATATAAAAGTATTGTTCGTTTCTTTTGAACATTGCCTTTAATCAAGCAGCTGGTGAACCGATCGAGTCACATTGTAAATCTCACCGTGTGTGTTATGAATTGAAAAGCTTCACTCTGTCACATTGATACATATATTTTTATGGACATTTTAAACATTTTTTGTAATTTTTTTTGTTGTATTTCAGATACCGGTATATAGAATGGGAAAGTATATAGGATTTATTATTTTATGTGGGGTATTTGTAGTGTAGAAGTTTAGCATTGGTTAGGTGTATATTTATTTACTGTATGCTGGAGACATTGTTACAACGTTGCCATAGTGTGGAGTCATTCATTGAAGTGGCTACATCGTTTAGAATAATTCTAGGTAGATATCTGTGACATCAGAATTTTACTTGTGTTTGCGATGCCACAGAGATAAATCCCGGCATTTTTTAACACCTTAAGGACCCATGACGGTCCTGGACTGCCATGGGTTGTTATACCCTTAAGTACCATCCAGGAATTCTGGGCTCCCCATGTGGCTGAACGCTGTTTGGGGAGTCCGGAATCGATTTGCACAAAAAAAAAATGCTCTGTGGTCCTTAAGGGACCGCAAAGTACGTGCGTGGCTGGTCCTTAAGGGGTTAAAGGACATAGGTACTATTATCCCACTTCAGTGTGAAAGTGTGGGATTCCTCTGCTGTCCTTAATGTTTTAAGACAGTGGTTCTCAACTCCTGTCCTCAGGACCCACTAACAGGCCAGGATATGATGATTTCCTTGATAGAGCACAGGTGAGTTAATCAATGTGAATGAGCCTCTGATCACCACACTTGTGCTCTAGCAGAGAAATCCCTAAGTCCTGGCCTGTTAGTGGGTCCTGAGGACAGGAGTTGAGAACCACTGTTTTAAGGCATTTTAATGCTATTTTATACATTTGGTGCACTAAGATATACTTTGATATGCTATTAAAAGACGTGTGATTATTACGAATATATACTATTTGTTTCCTCTGTTGCCACAGTTTTCTGACTATAGTTCAGTTCCCACAACTACTCAAGCGCCAGACTATATGTGATTAATGTTGTTGTTTTGAACTTATGGAGTAGGGGTTCAGGTCAAGCAGCTGAGAGTTGTTATACCTCTTGTTTCTGTTGTTCTCCGACACCTTAGTTGTGTGTATATATATCCTCCTATATAATAATTCGCTAAATTATGTGTAACGCCGCGACATGTGCAGTAGACACTGCCCGCGCCGCGGCTGATACAGAGCTGGGAGCTCCGAATGAGCGTCCAGCTCTGTATCAGTCATGGCGCGGGCAGTCTCTACTGCGCGTGACTTGCCCGCGATCGTGTGGCAGTGGCACTGTGGCCCGTGTAACGGGCTGTTCAACTAGTATATATATATATATTAGTATGAAAGCCAATATACACGGGCTAAAGTGCACCCAGCTGCCCCGGCTGCTGCCCTGGAGCCGGGAACAGAGACAGGACGTGAGCCTTCAGGAGTGGGGCAGCGTATTTGGCGAGTCTCTACTGTGCATGACTGCATTCATGCGCAGTAGAGACTCACCGAATGCGCTGATCCTTGGCAGGGAGCTCCAGACAGCTCACAGCGAAGCTCCCTGTGTGCGAAACAACACATGCACAGTAGAGACTCTCTACTGCGCATGTGCGGTTATGGCTCACAGTGAGCGACGCATTCTACCACGTTATGTTATAGGACACATGTAAAGAAAAAGGGGCAGCACACCTGTGGAACTTTTCAAAATGTATTTATTAGGCAAATGCAGCAAAATAGTAGGTCAATGTTCCGGTCCTAGTGAGGACCAAAATGTTAACCTACTATTTTACTGCATTTGCCTAATAAATACATTTTGAAAAGTTCCACAGTTGTGCTGCCCCTTTTTTTCTTTACAATATAAGATTTCTCTATTCTGGGGAATTGTGTACCTGGGCATTAGTGTTATTTAGAGTGAGCGCTTCCAACCCTCTTCCTTTGATTATATATAAATACACAGTCTTGGGCAAGGGCTGAAACATTGAGAACCATGTGAGTCATTAAACTATCACAAGAACCTTGATTGTTTATTCATTACACCATTTGGTACTATTGGAAGGCACCCAAGCGTTCAGCTGCGGAACTGTGTGCTAACCAGTTGCTCCAGAGAGTAAAAATTAAAATTCATATTGATTTAAATGGTCAGTAAAGCATCTGTTATTTTTTGAAACCATACTTTTACGTGCTATTAGCCATTGTGTTTGTTTTGATACAACAAACCTACTGAAGTCGTCATATTGAATTGCATATGTTCCTAAATGAATGCCACTGATAGAAACTCGAAAATGAGGGCTAATTGCTAAATTAGGCACAATCGCTAATCGTCTGAAAAAATGGGAGACATTTTAACCATGCCTACTTTTAACCCCTTAAAGACTACATGACGTATTATGACCATCATGGTCCTTAAATACTTAAGGACCGATGATGGTCATAGTACGTCACATACGTTTTACTTACAGCGCTCCAACAGGAACGCTGTAAGTAAAAATGGGGCCTAAAATTGACCACTCCAAGACTGGAGCAATCTCTTTCAGGCCCCAAAGCAGCGTGCTGATACACACAATAGGTCATGTTTACCGGCACGTCTGCAAGGATCAAAGTGGTCCTTATGGGACAGAAACGTCCCAGGACCACTGGTCCTTAACCCCTTAAGGACCACTGCCGTACCAAGACCGTCACGTCGGTCTGGCACTTAAGGACCACTGACGGTCCTGGTACGTCATGGAGTTCAGGGCTCCTGGCGCGGCTGCACACTGCTCCGGAAGCCCTGAACCGGAATCACTAAAAGAAAAAAAAAAAAAAAAAAAGCCCCGTGGTCCTCAAGTGCCGGCCGCATGTGAGCGCTCTGGTTCTTAAGGGGTTAAGGGGTTAAAAACCACAGTCACTAAAAAAAGTGCAAACATTCACTAATTCATAAAAGACACGCACAATTGAGTCACTGGTGCTAATAGTTTTTTCCATCAAAACTACATTGCAAATAATGAAAGCCACCACTTTCTTGCATGTCTCTCATAGTGTCTTTAACTCTTTAAGTGCAAGATACCTCGTGGCACTCAAAGGGTTAACGTGACCCACCAGTCTGAAGTGTTTACCTCCACTTTGGTATCCGAAAGGTTAAAAAAAATGTGACTTAGATTTACAAACATCTCATCTGTAGAGATTTGCTCTCTTTCCTTCGTAGTTTCCTTCTGTCTATAGCTGAATGGGTATGAAGCTTTTTTAGTGGTTTCCTGGTGAAAGAAGTGACTTAGTGGTAAACGGTCTTCCTTTGAAGTGGGGGAACCTGTAAATTCTACTGTATACAGTGCAGCAGCCCACGAAAACATAACTATTATACTGAAGCATTCCAGTATGAAGTGTGGGAATGAGGGGAAATGAGAGGATTAAGGGCCATACTCACTAAACAGCAAGAGATCATTCAACACAGATTAGTAAACATGGCTCTTGAGATAAATGAGCTGCTTACAAAGAAGGATTATAAAATAACAACCACACAACTAACATGGGCCTTTTAGATTCAAGTACTTTCATTTCGTAATTTGCAATCTCGTTTTCACAGTTAAATGACAATCGAGAGAGAGCAGGAACACAGGTCACTGACACAAAGAGAACATTGCCTTATTCTGATTGGTTCCTTTTCTCACACGTCCCTACATGCCTTTACCACTCCCCAAAATGAATTGTTATTCTGTGAGTATCAGTGTCAAATTATTAAACTCATGTCATTAATAGGGCTCCCATAATTTCTAGTTTTCCCAGGACAGTCCCAGTTTTTAGGATCCTGTTCCAATTTCCGTACAAACGTTTACTGTAACTATTAAATGTCCCAGATTTTTATCTTGTGAGCACATGATGCTGTGATTGGCTACCCATCAGCCAATCACATTGCTTAGAAAAAGCAGCATTGCACAAGAAGCACAATGCACTCTGCAAGGAAGTAAGAGAGAAAATGGATTGTTTAGGTACAACCTGTATAGAAATGACTGAGAAGAAACCAACTCAGCCCCAATGGATAACGCGACATTCAATAGACTGTGCTCTGTTTCCCTACATTGCTTCAGTTGTGAAGCACTGATTGATGTTTCCTTGTATGAAGTTATTGGTACATTGTGCATTCTGAAACACGACTGGATGATACACCTATGAAATTACCTAACCAGAATGTACTTAACTGTTTGAATGCCAGAGGGGTGTCCAACTTATTGCAAATCAATGCATTGGGTACCCATCTGGCACTCAAAGGGAGAAATTAATAGTTAAAGGGAAATTGTAACACCTTGATAAAGTAGTAGTGACTGCTATTAACCCTTTGAGTGCCAGAGGGGTATGCAATGCATTGGAAATGCCTGAGGTAGCTCCTAACTGGTTGTTGAGCAGAGAAACATACAATCTTTGAGATGCCATTAGTTCTGTGGAGATCTACAAAATACAAAAGACTTAGGACCATATGTTCAAAGAAGTAGCGAAATAGCTTTTGTCATTTGTAACGACTTTTCAAAGTACAGTGTCGTTGGGATCATTAATATTTTCAGAGAGTGTCGGTTGTGATTGGAAATATGTTGTTTGTCGTGACTGAAATTGTTGTATGTAACGCCAAAAAAAGTCTTAACAACAAAAATGTCTTAACTAACGAAAAAATGTCTTTAAAAATGTCTTAACTAAAGACAAAAATTATCACATTCAGAACTTCACATTCCCTCCACTTTTTTCTTAAAGTACAAATTTTGTTTTTTATAAGACATTTTTTTGTTGTTAGTTACGACAAATTTTCTTTTCCTCTATACGACCCTGGAGAATAGTATAGCCACGTCCTTGCCCCGCCCCTTTGCCCGTCCATTCTGGAGTTATGTCGTACACAACGGACATTACTAGTTTTTTGCCGTATACTGTATAGAAAATATGCCGTTCATGCATACAGTTACTTATTTTTGTCTTTCATACGACAATTTTTTGTTGTTATCCATTTGAACATACGGCCCTTAATCCATCATAAGGAAAGTCTGGATATGTACGGCTAAAGGTTACCCCATTGCCACTTAATATGGGGGAGATGAGACATTTTGATAGGCTCATAAACATGAGGCAGGATGTCCTCTGCATATAGTGAGTTTTGAATAGTCTGGCTTTCATGACAATACATTTTAGAAATGTAATACACTAGGGACTGCTTTTTGTGGTCTTGTAAAATATGTTGGAATTTTTTGAAGTAATTCCATTCTTATGTTAAGAACTTTATTCACCCCTTGGTTTTAACCCTGTTAGTGCCAGGGGGTACAGAACATATTGTGTAGTAATGTGTTGTGCACCCCTCTGGCACCCAGAGGGTTAAAGGGTTAGTAGTGCCCGCTTAGAAGTTACTGCTATATTGTAGATTAAAAAAAATAAATAAATAAAGTATCTTGAGCAAGTTCCATCTCTCAAACCTTTATGGTTTGAGAGATATTTGCAGCTAAAGTTCCCCCTCCCTTCCCTTGCACTAACATCGGCGCTCTACTGATGGCAGGAGATCCCAGTCCTGAGACCAGCTGGAGATATTTAAAAAAAATTACTTCATTGGAATGGTCTACAATGTGTGCCTGGGTTGCAAACACACTTTGTAGACCATTTCAATGAAGTATTTTATATATCGCTATTTTGGCTCTGCAGAAGAGCCGCTTGGAGTTGGCCGACATGGATCTCCTTCTGTCAGCTTTACAGCTGACATCAGGGAAAGGGGAGGAGGGGGGGGCATTAAAACCTTATATCTCTCAAACCATAAAGGTTTAGGTAGGTCCCTAAAGGACCATGAACGTACATGTACGTCATGGAATTCAGGGATCCTGTGCGGCTGCATGCCGTTGGTGAAGCCCCGAACTGGACCGCAAAAAAAAATGGTCCGTGGTCCATAACAACCCATGACGGTCCAGGACCGTCATGGGTCCTTAAGGGGTTAAAGGGATAGTAATACTTCAGTATTACAAATACCTATATTAAAGCCCTATACCTATATTAAAGAAATGTATTGCCCCCAGTGTCATCTCTCAAACCTTTATGGTTTGAGAGATGAATGCTTCTAAAGTTGCCCTCTCCCTCCCCCTTCCCCGTAATCAGCATTTTAGCTGACTGCAGGGAACAGTCATACGACTTTCAGGCGGCTCTCCAGCACAACCTGATCGCGTTAACAAAAAAAAAAACCTTTCACTGAAATGGTTTTAGTGAAAGGTTTTTTTTAGTTAACGAGATCGCGGCTCTGCTGCAGAGCCGCCTGATGATCTCTGACTGGATTTCCCTGAGTCAGCTAAAATGCTGACTACGGGGAAGGGGGAGGGAGAGGGAAACTTTAGAATGATCATCTCTCAAACCATAAAGGTTTGAGAGATGACACTGGGGGCAAAACGTTTCTTTTTACAAGGGCTTTAATATAGGGATTTGTAATACTGAAGTATTAGTATCCCTTTAAGTGCACGCACACGGCCAATCCTTAAGGAGTTAAAGGGATAGTAATGGATTAAAATAAACTGAGGTCAGATTCAGCAGTATAGTTTTGTTATCGTGTAGAGTGGTCTGCCAATGCTATCCTAGTTGTAGTTCAACAGTTATTAAGTTAGAAAGGATCTAGAAAAATGATTTGTACCAATGCTGTCTTGCACATGTTGTTCATCATAGACAAGAAATAAAGTTCTTACCACTTGCTGGCCTCCTCCGGTGCATTTCTGGTGATGGAGAGGGAGACGGGAGGCAATCTATATGAGATGATGTAGAATTGTTCTTCTTTTGATTTTGCTCTTCGGAAAGGTCTATAAATCGAGTTATTGGCAAACCAGCGACTGGCTGTTTATATCTTGCATACTGTAGGGCATCCATGATCCACCTAATGTCACGCCAGATTTCATCTGTTTGCTGTATCAAACAAAATGAACATTTCTTACATGAAAATGTATTAGCGCTTTTCAAAATGATATCTACAAGACTGCTTAACAGATGAGCGTTGGTACCGTGTTAGCCGTAGAAATACAGGCGGCAAATATAGTCAAGTTGATAACTTTATTGGCTAACTAAACAGATTTAGGATGCAAGCTTTCAAGACCTCTTAGGTCTTTTCCTCAGGCATGAAAGATTGCATCCTAAATCTCTTCAGCTAGCCAATAAAGGTATAAAATTGACTATATTTGCCTCCTGTACAAGACTGTTTGATTCCAAAATTAAGGATTCCTTTTACTTCTATTTGATCAGCTGTTTTGTGTTTAGCGGACACTAATGTATTACTGATGGAGCAGGTGTCATTGCACAATTCTCTGCATTCTGCCAGTTGCAGAACATGGGTAATCCGAGGAACGTGCCTTAGTGCATATCCTATACCTACGTAAGCACCTCACCATGTGGCACCATTGTATTCTGTTCTCCGATACAGGAACACACTGAAAATAACACCTGGGGGATTAAGAAACTGGAGTAATAAATAAAATGTCAGTAAATTTGCCATAAAGTGACATAAGGATAAGAACGGTCCAGATGAGAGTTGTCACAATGTATGTATAACTAGGTTAACTAGGTAAAATAAAAGTAGTTTTAGTGGTTAAATCTTAATGCCAGGTATAATCTGTTTTTTTTTTTTTTTAATAAATCTTTATTGAAGTAAAGCTAAAGTACAAAAAATGAGCACAGGTCTACAAGGACCATATTACATAACATGAAACCAAGAATATGCATTAACAGAGTCAGTGCGATAAAATGACACCATAAATCTTATAATCTGTTCTTAATGGAAATTATGTATGATGCACCAGTTCTTACAAAAGACACTAAAAAAGTACAGAGATGTGCAACAAAACCTTTAAAAGAATTGAAATATTTTTATTTATAAACTGAGATTAGCCAAACTGGGTTTGTTTACATTAGAGAAGAAGTGGCATTTTTAAACCCTTCACGTCCGATGACGTATCCAGACGTTCACACTCGTCCAGCACTTAAGGACCAGTGACGGTCCTGGCACGTCATGTACTTTTACGGAGAGCGGTGAGTAATACCTGGGACTGAAGTTGATCGCTCCAAGACCGGAGCGATCTCTTTCAGTCCCTCGTTCGGCATGCTGGCACACGTGATCAGTCACGTGGGGCGGCACATCAAATTTCCCTATCTGGTCCTTAAAGGACAACAGACCCCAGGACCGTTGGTCCTTAAAGGGATAGTAATACTTCGCTTTAACTTTATTTTATTTTGTAGGCATTAAAAAACCATGAAGAACGATATAAGTCTTATCTCTCAAACCTTTATGGTTTAATAGATATTCACAAGCAAAGTTTCCCCTCCCGCCCCTTTTACCTAGTGTAAGTCATCTCTTCTCAGATGTGGAATGCAGTCCATAGACCAGACAGATAACAGAAGGGGACAATCGTCTTCCTATGAGAACAATGAAATCCCTGCCCCCCTTGACAAGTTTTTCAGGGTTTTCCCTTATATTAATTGAAGATTGTCCCTCTCTGCAATCTACCTGGGCACCTCCTTTCTGCTCTGGCTGAGCATTGTTACATCAGTAAAAGGGGCAGGAGGGGGATACTTTGTTGCTACACCATCCTATGGAGATTTATGGTCTACAGATCAGAGCAGTCCACAGGATGGTGTAGCAACAGCGTCACTGTAAATTTTCAGGCCACTGTGATATTGCACCTACAAAATTCAAGTTTGAGCTGTTATAATTTTTTAATAACATTTCTCTCAGCAGTGGGAGTACCCTTGTTTTATTCAGGGGGATAAACCCTACAACATATATATTATTTAACATTTTAAGTATTACTATCCCTTTAAAGGGGAACTATCACCCCACATAAAGTCCTCCCCCAATAATTAACCATATAGCGGTAAGCTTGCCAATAGTCATATTATCCAACATAATTACCACTTAAGTCAGAAATTCAACTTCTTCCGAGACTGACGGCCAGGCAACAGCGCAGACATCTTTGTTTACAGACATCTGCGCACCTGGGCTGTCAGTCCCATTCTTCTCTAGGAGGTGTTGCATGGTACCTCAAGGTAACAGAACGGACTGAATGCGCAGAAATAAGATTTCTAACTAAAGAGGTAATTATGCTGGATAATATGACTATTGGTAAGCTTATCATTATATAGCTAATTATTGGTAGGGGGTGGACTTTATTTGGGGTGATAGTTCCCCTTTAAAAAACAAGAGAGTTGTGCAACACATTGCAAAGAAATGAATTGCACATGCCTCTCTGGTCCTTAACTCTTTAAAGACTGCCCATTCTGGCACCGGACGGCCGTTAAGAACCACGGCACTTTCTTTTTGATGCATAGTATTCTGGGATGGCGTGGAGCCGTTCTGCCATCCCAGAATTCCATTACATGCCAGACAGTCCTGGCATAGCACGGGTTCTTAAAGGTATAGTAATGTTCCACAAAAACAGCAGCTCCAATTAATCTTCATAGTATTTGGTCCATGGAGAGTGTTATTTCAATACTGTAAGAGTTGTAGTTCAAGAAAAATTGAATGATAAAGTTTACCTCTCCTGCCCCTATTACCTAGTGTAAGACAACTCCCCTCAGATATGAATCTGGTCTTAAGACCAGACAGCTCACAGCAAGGAACAATCTTCTTACAGTGAGAACAATGAAAACCCTGCCCCGCTTGACAGGTTTTTCAGGTTTTCCCTTATGCTCACTGAAGATTGTCCCTCTCTGAGATCCAGCTGGACAGTCCTGCTGCTCTGAGGTGAGCAGTGTTACATCAGTAAAAGGGGCGGGAGGGGGACAATTTATCATTCAATTACTCTTGAATACAACTCTGACAGTATTGAAATAACACTCTCCATGGCCCAAATACTATGAAGATTAAGTGGAGCTGCTTTTATTATGAAACATTACTATCCCTTTAAAGGGATAGTTTTACTTCATTTTATCTTTATTTTATTTTGTAGGAATTAAAAAACATGAAGAACGATATACGTCTTATCTCTCAAACTTTCATGGTTTGAGAGATATTCACAAGCAAAGTTTCCCCTACCACCCCTTTTACCTAGTGTAAGCCATCTCTTCTCAGATGTGAAATGCAGTCCATAGACCAGACAGATAACAGAAGGGGACAGTCTTCTTCCTATGAGAACAATGAAAGCCCTGCCCCCCTTGACAAGTTTTTCAGGTTTTTCCCTTATCTTATTTGAAGATTGTCCCTCTCTGCAGTCTACCTGGGCACATCCCTTCTGATCTGGCTGAACAGTGTTACATCCGTAAAAGAGGCTGGAGGGGGATACTTTGTCATTGAATTACTCTTGAACTACAACTCTGACAGAATTGAAATAACACTCTCCAAAGTCAAAATACTATGATGATTAATTAGAGCTGCTTTTATTATGAAACATTACTATCCCTTTAAGGGGTTAAAGAGTTAAGTAGGCTCATCCACTCTGCCTGTTTGGTTTAAAAACCATAAGCAACCATTATGTCCACCTCCATGGACATAAAATTCAGGACTGATGGAAGATGTCATCTCTTGAAAAAAAAAGGAACAAGAGCAAAATTCATTGGTCATTGGGAATTGTCTGTCCATAACAAGGGGGGTATTATTAAGAGGTGTTAGTTCTCCTTAAAGTATCTTTGTAAGCCAGTTGGGTCCTGATTTGCCATAAAAGAAACATAAACATATACTTTTTACAACACTACACTAATTTACTCTACACTACACAAGATTCTCATATACAAGCGCAAACTTATTTTTCCATGAAAGTGTCACTTTAAGTCCATGGTTTTTGCTCCTTTATTTTCATAAAGATATCATATTTACATAGCCTTTCGCTGCTCTCTATAATGTGTGGTTTGCGGAATAACTTTAACACGGTTTAAACGTATGATCACACATATGTTCCTGTGGTTTGTGGTCAGTGTTGTAGATCACTGTGGTCTGCACAGATTATTTATTCCTTACAAGGTAAGGAACAGCTGCTTTTTATTATGGCTGAGAGTCAGAGCGGCCTTGAAATCAGCGCATAGAAATACCCTATCTTCACCTCATACTAATTTATTAACCCCTTGAATGCTAGAGCAATGCCTTGGAGATTAATTAGGCTACTCTTCATACATGGAGTGTATGTCTGCGTCTCCAGTAGCAGGATACTGTAGTTAACGCAATGCCTTGTTTGACTCTCTTGCACTCAGGGGATTAAAAGTCCCAGTTAATATCTGTGGTACATAAAACAGTACAGATGTATGAAGATGATAACCCCTTATGGAACAGCCACAAGGACCATGGGGGGAACATGGGCATGCAGCCGCGCAGGGACCCCTGAATTCCATGAAGTATATATATATCATGAGTCCATAACGTAAGTTTTCCCATGACATCTATGTATATCTTGGGACAATAAGGGGTTAAAGAAGTACTAACGTATTAAAATTAAATTGGTTGCTATGACTTTAAAGGGGATCTCTCACCTATAGATATATAATGCTCATCAGTTAGAGCATTTATCAAAGAGATTGAAAACGTTCATTTTGGAAAAAAAACAGTTATATGCGCAAAAATTAACATTCAAAAAAATATCCGGCAGCCTACTTCCAGATTGCCGACCGGAGGCAGCTCCCGTCCCACTACCCAACATCCAACAATAACAGAGGCTGTCTGTCACTAAGCTGGAGCAATCTCATTGGCTAGATATCGATCTCTGCCAATGAGATCGCTCCAGCTTAGAGAAAGAAAGCCTCCATCATCGGAGGATGCTGGGTAGTGGGACGGGAGCAGCCTCTGTGCAACAAACAGGAAGTAGGCTGCCAGACACTTTTTAAAAGTAAATTTTTGCATATATAACTGTTTTATTTTTCAAAATGAACAACGTTTCCGATCTCTTTGATAAATGCTTTAACTAATGAGCATTATATATCTATAGGTGAGAGATCCCCTTTAAATACCATGTTCTTACATCTAGCACAGTGATTCTGGGTGTTAGTCCAGAATAATAAATAAATAAATAAATAAATAAATAAATAAATAAATAGTAGTCCTTGGTACACACCAACGGTGTAGGTTTCTGTGATTTTTGTGCTTGATCACAGCTGGGAAATCAGTATCTCAATCATTTTGATTGTTCTATCTGTGCTTAATTAGGAGTAGTCTTAAAGGGGATCTATCACCCCTATACAACTGTCTCTTAAAGGGATAGTAATACTTGAAAATAAGTTTATTTTATATTGTAGCCCTTAAAAAAAATGAAAAATGATATAAGTCTTATCTCCCAAACCTTTATGGTTTGGGAGATATTCACATGTAACATATAGTAAAATTCTCTTTTCCTGGCTGTTTCAGCCAAGTCTGCCATCTAGTGGACAGATTTGGAATTCGGTCCACAGAGCAACCGGCAGCTCTTAGCAGTGCCGAGATCACGATCTTTGAAAAGAACTACGTAATTGGAACTATCTACAAAGTGTGCCTGGCTTGAAAGCACACTTTGTAGACCATTCCAATTAAGAAATTCTTTTTAAAGATGGTGATCTCAGCACTTCTGGAGAGACACAGCCTGTCCCAGGACCGAATTCCAAATCTGAAGGGTGGAGCAATGACGTCACTCCAGGGGAAACTTTACTTTGGAATATCTCCCAAACCATAAAGGTTTGGGAGATAAGACTTATATCATTTTTCATGTTTTTTTAAGGGAAACAATATAAAATAAACTTATTTTCAAGTATTACTATCCCTTTAATTGTTAGGTTATATAGAGATTAGTTTGAGTATGTCATACATTTCGCTTTTTAAAACGCTATTTTGAAGAAATAGAAGTAATAAATAATGCTCTGACCCTACTTTCAGGCAGACTACGGTTACCTGCTCTTTGCCACAGTCCGTCGCTCTGCCTCCGCTCCCCTCCCTCTATCCAGCCTCCTCTGATGATGGAGGCTTTCTGTCTGTGACCTGGAGTGATCTCATTGGCAGAGATCGATAGCTAGCCAATGAGATAGCTCCAGCTTACAGACAGAAATCCTCCGTCATCGGAAGAGGCTGGATAGAGGGAGGGAAGTGGAGGCAAAGCGGCAGACTGCAGTCTGCTCAGAAGTAGGGTCAGGGCACTATTTAAATATTTCTATTTCTCCCAAATAGCATTTTAAAAAGGGAAATTGATGACATACTCAAACTAATTACTATATAACAATTAATAGAAAGTTGTATAGGGGTGATAGGTCCCCTTTAGAATCTGACCCTATGACTAGATCTGAACTAGCATTTGTAAGATTAAATTACTCACATATTAGAACCTCAGCTTAAATTTTTGGTCTGCTGGAGAACTCCCCTAGCCCTCGCAGCCTTCTACACACTAGTTATTAATTAATTGCACTATATTAATAACATGGATATATTAAGGTCAGCTAGGGCTTGGAGCTTTTTTCTTGGTTCTGTTTCTTCTTTCTTTCTCCATAGCTCTTTATAGCAGCTTCTGACCCCTTTATTTTATTATGAACACATTAGTTATACTTCTTAACATATTCAGTGTCACATTGCCTTTAAATCCATATACCTTTAAGTTGGGGTTAATTTGATTTTTCAGCTCACATTTCCCTGTCTACTTGTGAATAGTAATTCCTATGCAGGCCTGGGGGTGGGAACAATTTGCCTATATAGGAGGGCTGGAGTATACACAGTCCTTTTGGGTGGGCACCCACATCCTAGGCCTGCAACAAACTTTTTACATATCAGGTGAGTCCCACTTTATGCTTGTTTTTAATTGCATACGTTTTGTACATTTCATATATATTTCAGGACCCTTACAAGATAAATACAGATTATATTTAAAGGGTCCACTCCGACGTGTTTCGTGATACTTCCTCAGGGCTTGTTTTTAATTCCACTTTTTATTTTAGATAGGTTTATTTAGTATATTAGTGTAGGTACTCACCATATATTGAGGTATCGTGACGGGGGTGGTGAGCTTATATCTTTTTGCCAAAACATAATTAAATCCTCAATTTTATTTATATAGAGTTATTATAGATTCTTAGCACAGGGCACATTATAGCACTGACACAACTAACCTCTTAATTTAATTTATATAGAGTTATTAAAGATTCTCAGCACAGGGCACATTATAGCACTAACTAAACTAACCTCTTAATTTCATTTATATAGAGTTATTAAAGATTCTCAGCACAGGGCACATTATAGCACTAACTAAACCTCTTAATTTCATTTATATAGAGTTATTAAAGGGATAGTAATACTTCATTTTATCTTTATTTTATTTTGTAGGCATTAAAAAAACATGAAGAACGATATAAGTCTTATCTTTCAAACCTTTATGGTTTAAGAGATATTCACAAGTAAAGTGTCCCCCCCCCCGTTCAGCCAGAGCAGAAGGGAGGTGCCCAGGTAGACTGCAGAGAGGGACAATCTTCAATTAAGATAAGGGAAAAAGCTGAAAAACTTGTCAAGGGGGGAAGGGCTTTCATTGTTTTCATACAAAGAAGACCGTCCCCTTCTGTTATCTGTCTGGTCTTACAACCAGATTCACATCTGAGAAGAGATGGCTTACACTAGGTAAAAGGGGCGGGAGGGGAAATTTGCTTGTGAATATCTCTCAAACCATAAAGGTTTGAGAGATAAGACTTATATCGTTCTTCATGTTTTTTTAATGCCTACAAAATAAAATAAAGTTAAAACAAAGTATTACTATACCTTTAAAGATTCTCAGCACAGGGCACATTATAGCACTATTGTGTGGAGGAGCGCAGGGCTTCCTTTGTTTGTTTTTACTCACATATTAGTTTAGTATTAGAAATAATACTAAAAGTGTTTTTCAAAGGCATACATTAACTGTCCTATTCAGAGATTATTTATTTCATATCTTGTAGTCTATAACGAGATAAGAGCTAAATTCAGTTAATTTATTGTGATTAGTTTAGAAAGGCTGTTATCTTATCTAGGCCCATTTGCAGACACTCCTGGACAAGCAGTTTAAGATTGATATGCTACTTGAAACCCTGAAAAAAAGTGACTGTTCCCTCAGAGCACATATAAGAGTAGATTTTAGGCCTTAGAATACAAACAGAGACATTTACAGATGCCAGTATAAAATATGTGGTGTTTAAAGGGATAGTAATGTTTCATAATAAAACTGGCTCTAATGAATCATCATAGTATTTGGACTTTGGAGAGTGTTATATCAATACTGTCAGACTTGTAGTTCTAGAGTAATTCAATGACAAAGTATCCCCCTCCCACCCCTTTTACTGATGTAACACTGTTCAGCCAGATCAGAAGGGAGGTGCCTAGGTACACTGCAGAGAGGGACAATCTCCAATTAGGATAAGGGAAAAACTTGTCAATGGGGGCAGGGCTTTCATTGTTCTCATAAGAAGATTGTCCCCTGCTGTTATCAGACTGGTCTATGGACTGAATTCTACATCTGAGAAGAGATGGCTTACACTAGGTAAAAGGGGCGGGAGGGGAAACTTTGCTTGTGAATATCTCTCAAACCATAAAGGTTTGAGAGATAAGACTTATATGCTTCTTCATGTTTTTTTAACGCCTACAAAATAAAATAAAGATAAAACGAAGTATTACTATCCCTTTATTTTCACTGTTCATTTAAATGCAGCTACAATGCCAATTATATCATCTCACTGTAGAAATATTATTTTCTAAATAAATGTAGTACAAATAAAACCGTTGCTCCTTTTGTGAATACTAACCAAAGTACCCACAAATCTATTATGTCTAAAGATGAGCGAGCACCCCGATGCTCGGGTGCTCGGGTGCTCTGACCGAGCACCCCCTGATGCTCGAGTGCTCGGCCGAGCACCCGAGCCCCATTCAAATGAATGGGAGCACTCGAGCATTAAACCAGGCACCCCCTGCTCTGATGAGCGGAGGGTGCCTGGTCAATGTCCCCCTTCATCTCCGCTATGCCCCTCTTCCACAATGTCCCCCTTCATCTCCTATGCCATAGCGGAGATGAAGGGGGACATTGTGGAAGAGGGGCATAGCGGAGATGAAGGGGGACATTGTGGAAGAGGGGCATAGACTCTATGCCCCTCTTCCACAATGTCCCCCTTCATCTCCGCTATGCCCCTCTTCCACAATGTCCCCCTTCATCTCCTCTATGGCATAGGAGATGAAGGGGGACATTGTGGAAGAGGGGCATAGCGGAGATGAAGGGGCACATTGTGGAAGACGGGCATAGCGGAGATGAAGGGGGACATTGTGGAAGAGGGGCATAGAGTCTATGCCCCTCTTCCATAATGTCCCCCTTCATCTCCGCAATGCCCCCTTCATCTCCGCAATGCCCCCGTACCTCCATTCCCTGGTGGTCCAGCGGAGCGTCTTCGGATCTGTGCCTCTTCCGGCACAGATCCTCTTCACCCGAGCATGTCGGGCGAGCACATGGCGGTACTCGTACGAGTACCGCCATGTGCAGAGCAGAGCGATGCTCGAGCCGATCCGAGCATCGGCCGAGCACGCTCGCTCAACACTAATTATGTCATCTTGAAAGTAAAATTGCATTAAAAAATAATAACATAAATAATGAAAATACGCCTGTGGTAACATTTCTTTTTGATTCTGTTCAGTTATATTTCCACTTGTTCCAAACAAATAATTCATACCTCCTAACATTTCAAAATGCCAAAGAGGGACACTTTTGTTTTAGGTGGTATTGCTAGGGGCATGCCTGGTGAGCTGGACAATGACAAGACTTTTTAGGTTATTTATGTAACTGAATAAGACCAAAGTATTTTATGTACACAGACTAATTTATTACCACATATACTAAAGTTTAAGCAAATATTAATGTGAGTTTTATTGCTTTGGAGCAGCATGACACAGTCTGATCTTCTAAAAAGAGGGACACCAGGGTGGGAAAGAGGGACAGAGGAATTTGAGTCTGAAAGAGGAACTATCTTTCCTAAATAGGGACACTTGGGAGGTATGAATAATTAGGAGATGGAGGTAGACACAATCTTATTAACTATGGATGTCCCATATTTGACTTTAAAGAAATAATTTCTTTTAAAGGGATCATAACCTTTCGTACTGACTATATATTAGGAAATTGTGTAAACCATACTGCTTACACTTGTTATTCATTTTTTTTAATGTTTTCCTATTTTTCTACACTTTTATTTTCCTATCAATGAGATCTTTTTCCAGAGAGATTTTTCATTCGAGGATATGTAAAAGCAATTGTAGAGATTCAATGTAAAAAAATCAGTATATTGAGCACTCAGTGATGCAGAGATAGTGTTACATTATATCTCTTAATGGTTGTCTAGCCAGGGATATGTGCCTATAAAAATAAAGTGCAGATGAAATTAATAATATAAAGTGTAGACGATTTGACTTCCATTTTAGGTATTTGTGAAATGTGTTAAATCAAAATAAAAGTTTAATATTTCTTTAATTTAATTTTAATTTTGTGCACTTATCTTAAATAACAGTAACAGTTATAG
The DNA here is from genome assembly GCA_037306005.1 of Rhinophrynus dorsalis. Classification (NCBI taxonomy): domain Eukaryota; kingdom Metazoa; phylum Chordata; class Amphibia; order Anura; family Rhinophrynidae; genus Rhinophrynus; species Rhinophrynus dorsalis. The sequence goes on along the minus strand of CM074727.1, from coordinate 47,201,360 downwards.
TTTTATATAAGTTCCCAGTGGCAAGGCCCTCGCCACTGTTTTCTATCAGTACATATAAATGTGTTTATAATGTTGATTCCCTAATTGTACAATGCTATGCAATATTTTATTTCTTTATAAATTAATGAATGATAATAATAATCCTATATAATAATTCGCTAAAACGTGTGTAACTACGTAGTCATGCGCAGTAGAGACTGCTGCGCGTGCTACAGTCATGCTCAGTAGAGACTGCCAGTGACGAGGCTGATACAGAGTGGGGCGCTCTGAAGGAGCATCCAGCTCTGTATCACCCGTGGCGCGGGCAGTCTCTACTGAGCATGACTGTACAGCGACCGGCTGGCACTGTATCAGCCGCGGTGTGGGCAGTCTCTACTGTGCATGACTGCCCCGCGACCGGCTGGCAGTGGCACTGTGGCCCGTGTAACAGGCTCTTCAACTAGTAACTTATAAACAAATAAATTACAAAAATATTTTGTGGTAGGTGATTTTAATTTAAAATACTTCTAGGTCAGCTTCAGCCCAGTATGTGTGGGATGGTTTGGGCCATACATTTTATTTATGGATGAATTTGTATTTAGGTCCTTACCCTTTAATAATCATTTTTATTGGACAAAGACTCAAAATCATTTGATTGGATCTATTCATGAGTCATGATTGGACAGCTGGCTGCCACACAGGAAGCAGAAGAGGAGGAGGAAGAAGACTGAGGTAATGAGGCGTGTTTGTGTGGGGGGATATATTCTAAAGAGGAAAATATATCCTCTTACCCCATCCTCTTGATTTTGGCGTGTCCTCACAAAAAACAATTCTTTCTCATCACCCAGACCTTTCGTCTTGGGGTTAGTGGCCTTGTAATATTATTATTATAGGGGGTTTGTTAAGCCTTTTCTTATGTGTATTTTTATAAAGATGATCAACCAAGTCACGTGTGTCCTTATATCACCTACTCAAAATGGCTTTCCTGCCCCCAAAGTGTGTGTGTGTGATCCTGACATTGGTCTCCCATAATTAGTTATTTTAAAGAGGCAATATATTAAAGTGGAACTGTCATTGTAACAAGGAGGGTATTTTAAAAACATTTACCAAATCACATATACTTGTGACCCATATTTTATTTAAAACAATAGTTTATGGCAGCTTGAGAAAGGTCAAATCAGCCCAAAACGCATTTCTGGTTGAAAATCATGGTGGATGTATTTTCGCTGTATTTTGCCGGATTTTCAACGGGGATGTTTTGGCCTCACATTTTGGAAAGTGGAGTTTTATTCTTGCCTCTTCCTTTGGAAGATGATCCTTTTGGCCATTTATGAGGATCTTTATACATATATATGTTTATGTGCTTTTTTCATATTCAGAATATAACATTTTGGTTATGTTGATATTTTTGTGTTGGGGGTATGGTTATGCACAGCTATCTCTATTCTATACTTAATACCTTTTATTCATATTTTTCTATAAAAAGTGGTGCAGTCATTATTGTTATGTTGGATTACCTTTGTCTTTGGGAGTGATGGAGCTGCTCTCTTGACTCACACACACTATTTTATTTTTATTTTTGCTCAAATATTTATGCAAGTTGGTGCTGTCTCTGTTTTATGCATACTAATATTTATTGAGATCTCAAGCTTTATTTATTTGTCTCTCTGTGTAAATTAGACTGTACCGGTGGGAATGCCACCCAGATAGTAACATTTCATGCTGCTCACCACTCCAACCATCATTCCATGCAGGGTAGTACCAGTTCAGTTGCATAAACGGTCATATAAATTAAGCTGAATATCTCATATTCTATAGTTTGCAATAGAGCAATAGAAGTGTGTAAAGGAAATATAAACAGAAGGGTTATAGGTCTCTATCTTTTTTATATTTATATGTCTATACAACTTGTGCATGTGTGTGTGTTTGTATATATATATATATATATATATATATATATATATATACACCTCTAAACCTTCTGTTAAATCAGTTATTCACTTTCTGTTTTCTTTTATTGAAATGTGGTAGCTTTTACACATGTTGTGAATAGTGATACCATTGTTAAGTAATAAGACATGACAGGATGCCTTTTATTAAGCTGTTTACCCATGCCTTGGGTATGCTGGAGGCACAGAGTCAAAGGCCAAGTGATTTCAACCATCCGAGACGTGCTGAAAAGTGCCAATAAAACACAGTTGAGTGTGTTCCTGGTAATGTACCTTGGGCCTGAGAATGAATGAGAATCAGCGGGGAAGGCACACTGTAAATCTAAAACCAAATAGGGGTCTGTGTACCAATGCTTAAAGGCTCGACTCAAATACTTTCAGAATGTCCATAAAGCAATATATGCATGGAACGTAGCCAGTGTTCTAAACACCAAATTCAAGATTAAACTCCTCCAGTAGCCTGATCATATCTTATAATACCCATATTGTGCAGTCTAGAATGCAAGTTCATATTTACTAAATGAGGGCTTGCTAAAAGGCTCTTAGCAGGTCTAAAATGGAAATAGCCACCTTTATATTTTGAATTTCTCTTTTCCAAAAGTCATTAACTAGCTTATAGTTTTAGGAAGATATCTGCCAAAGGAGTTTTTATTGAACACACACCAAACTCATTTGCATTTTGGAGAGAAGATCCCATCTTTCTCTCTGTACTATTGATATCGGTTGTAGATCTGAGAATACTGACTTCAGAAATTTATCAGATGTAACCTACAGATTTTCTTGAAGACCACTGAGGTCTCAGGTTTTAAAGGGATAGTAATAATTTGTTTTATCTTTATTTTATTTTGTAGGCATTAAAAAAACATGAAGTACGATATAAGCCTTATCTCTCAAACCTTTATGGTTTGAGAGATATTCACAAGCAAAGTTTCCCCTCCCGCCCCTTTTATCTAGTGTAAGCCATCTCTTCTCAGATGTGGAATCCAGTCCATAGACCAGAGAGATAACAGCAGGGAACAATCTTCTTCCTATGAGAACAATGAAAGCCCTACCCCCCTTGACAAGATTTTCAGGTTTTTTCCCTTATCTTAATTGAAGATTGTCCCTCTTTGCAGTCTACCTGGGCACCTCCCTTTTAATCTGGTTGAACAGTGTTACATCAGTAAAAGGGGCTACTTGCTTAAAGTGCTGCTGAGCAAAAAACAAGAGGCCATCCATTAAGACTAGGGGATATGTGCTTTTTACTGAAACAAAGGCAGTGATTTTTGTAGAGTAAGAGCAGTAAAGTTGTAGAATTATTTGCCTCTTGATGCTGTTTTTGCAGATACTATAGTTGCTTTAAAAATATAGTACATGCATTCATACATATCTATCCGTCAGTCCTAGATCTAGCACTATTAGAGATGATTATAATATATATAGATATCTATCATATATGTACTTTTTCCTGTCTGCTTTGCTACCATGTCACCTAAAACCAATTTTGGTGATTTTGAAATAACACGAACAATTGGTGATATGCTGTATTAACAATTTCTCTTAAGAAAGAAAGTTTTTGAGCTATTTGGATGTACAGAATATGCTAATTAAGCCATACATAGTAACATAGTAACATAGTTGATGAGGCTGAAAAAAGTGTCCATCAAGTCCAGCCCATGACAAAAACACCCCTGTTGATCCAGAAAAAAATAAAGCCCTCCAAAGCCATTTCCATTTTAGACCCAAGTGAGTACAAAATATTCCTTCTTGACTCCAAATGGCAGTCAGTTCCCTGGATCAACATCCTATCTGCATTGAAGCCATCTATCATAATTTTCAATATTGCTCTGTGCTAGATAGGTATCCATTGCTTTTTTGAAAGCAGCTGCATTATCTGCAAGTACAATATCCCAAGGCAAAGAATTCCATAGATTTACCACCCTTACTGTAAAGAATCCCTGCCTTTGTTTTAGTCAAAAGCACCTTGCATACACTTCCTGTATTAGCCCTACATTACCTCCCCCACTCACTGACACTTAACCCTCTCATTGCCCACCTCCCTAGCACTGAACGGGTAAAGTGTCAATGAGTAAAAGAGGTAAAGTAGGGCTAAGACTGGAAGTTCCTGCATGAAATGCTTTAATTAGCATAATCTATAAATCCATCTAACACATAGAAAAGACTAATACTACATACAGTATATGTGCATTTTGACTGTTATTTTTAGGTGACAGTGTACTTTTAAATTCATTTGTAACGTATTACTAAATGTATGGGGCTGGGATAAATGCAGTCCTATAGGACTGTTTTAAAACTTAGTCATTCTAGGTGGTTGCATATAAGATAATCAACTTTGAGCATAAAGATTCAATTGTACACTAATGTGGTGGGACGGTCTTACCTGGATGTAGTCTAAGACTTGCTGATGTCTCTGCTTAGCAGCTGCAACTTCTTCATCTGAAATTGCCTCCCTCAAAGCCTGCTGAGAAATTAAGGAGTCCAGCTCTACTATAGCAGACAGGCGGCAATAAAGGCTAATGAACTTCTCCTTGTAGCAGCAAAAGTGAACTGTAATTTTGAAAAAAGAAAAAAAGAATTAAAATTCTTGTTTTACAGTAACCATATACTGCAGATTTTCCAGTCCTCATGTACCCTCAACAGCACTGGGTTTAAAGGAATATGTGGCGCTTAATTTGTTTAACAGAAGGACTTACCCAGGTATTTACATATTATACAGTCAGATATATTGATTGACTTTTGTTTTGATTTTTTTTTGCTCTGATATCTTGTAGTCTATTGCTGATCACTGGTTTCCTCATGCAGACTGCTGAAGCCTATTGTTTTGTGATGATGTGAAAATTAAATTAAACTTTCATATCATTATGTACAAGCAACTGCAGATAGAATGCAAAAAAATAAATAATACAATATAATAGTGAAATGGATATATCAGATTACTCTATAAATGACTGCCATGTGTCTAACAAATTGTGAATCGGTTGAGCACAGGTGCTTCAATCCTTAACAAAATACAATCTATCAGAATGATTAATTCATTGGCGTTCATGTAAGAACCTAAATCATGGAGGAAGGGGTTCCTAAGACTGACTTTGAAAGCCTTGGTATGCTAATGAGGATATTTATAAAAAAAATCCTCATCTTCATATAGAAAAGAGGAAACATTATGTGACTGATAAGCCTTGCCCGAAGCCAAACACACCCAGGGGTGGCGGTAAGGAGGGATTATGCAAAGCTCCTCTATATTACCTGTATCATTGGTGTAAGCGTGGTTGGTGATTTTTACAGGAGTGAGCACTGGTCTATAGCCCCCCTGCCCACTCCTGTGAAAATCTCTGCAAAGACTTCATCCTCCACCACAGTATATACCTCCTCCCTCTACACCCTCCCTCCCATTCGCTATGTACAGGACTTCGCCCTGTATCACAGTACACATGTTCTCCCTCTAGACCCTCACTCCCCTTCCCCTCACACTTCTATTCACAACAATTCACAAATTACAGACATTATTATATCACACCTCTTCAGACATGGAGAACTTAATTGGCCTGTATCTGAAATGAGCAGGACCGTCACCCCTAACCCCTCTGGAGGCAGCGTGTGCCATGCTTGGATTGGCAGCCACTTCCTCCACTGTTGCATTTGTCCCTTGCAGGACCCTCTCCACTCAACATACATTGCTTCTGGGTGAGGACTTTTAGGTCCGCACAGGTCACAACCATATTTCAGTGCGCATAGATGTGTACATGGAAAGTATGTTAGTAGCCTATGAGGACCTAAAAGTCCTCATATGTAAGCAATGTATGTCGAATGGAAGAGGTCCTGCAAGGGACACACACACAGCTTTAGAAGTAGAGGCTGCCAATCCAAGCATGCTGCATGCTGCCTTCAGAGTGGGTGACGGTCATGCTCATTTCAGCTACAAGTCAGTTAAGTGCTCCATGTTTGAAAAGGTCTGATCTGATCATTTACTATACATTAATTAATTCCTCCAATGCATCTGAGCAGATCTGATTTTTTTTGGGACCTGTGGGATTATCACATGAAACCCTTTTAGCATCACAAATGTATACAACACATTGCAAAGCAATGAATTGCATACCCCTGGGCCACTCAATGTGTTACTGTATCAGCAACGCCAGACCAAGACTGCTAATTCATATATAAGAATACAAATGCAGCACTTTAATCCATATAATAACATCAAATATATAAAATGAGGCACAGGGGAACAAAATGGTATAGACACATTATCAAAAGTATGATAGACTAACATTTTCACACATTTCAAATGTGCTTCCTATGAACCTTATACTTCATAACTTTAGATATGCGGTAAAGTTCTCCTTAGGCACCTTTCACATAGACAACACAAATGCTGTGTTGGTGATGTTGCCATGGTAAAAGTTACAGTACTGGGCTATAGTGCCTTTCACATGGGCAACTATCACCTTGTGTGAAAGCTGGTTCAGTAAACACAGAAGAGCAGAGAAGCTGTCATACGTAGCAGCTTCTCTGCCTTTCTGTACTTACCGAACCAGATGAATATCAGACTATACACCAATCAGCTGATTCAGGTAAACAGTGGACTTGCAAGGTACTCTGTGACCAAGAGAGACCTCCACAGTTACAAAATGTCCATCTATTGTGAATAACTCCACATAAGTCATGGGCCTTTCTGCCCTCTGTCTCAAAGTAACCGCAGACAGCAGCACCAACACCAACTGGTGTTTTTTTTTTTTTTTTTTTTTTAATATTCTCTATGGGACAGCTTGAGTCATAGACTTTGGTTCTTGACTGCAACTGGTAGAAACAGCACCATCTGGCAGCAACATAGAAAATGTCAGTTTAATAAAGAAAATACATTTAATTTTGAGCAGTAATAGCTTTTGAAAGACAAATCCCTAAACAGTGAGACTATACTTGTTTTACTGAGCAGAAAAACGGTCTTAACACATATATATATATATATATATATATATATATATATTCATTTAAAATATTTTACTTTAAATGATTGAGATAAAAATAGAGACTTTAAAGCTTCTTGTAAAAATATATTTTGTTGTAAAAAATAAGAGGTTTTTATTATTTATATGAATAGGAGGAAGGAATGCAGTGCATTTTTTATGTGTTCACCTCCTTTTAAAAGGACTCAAATGATTAGTGAATCTGCCATTTATCCATCAGCATATATGCTACATAAAGGCACATACACTCTTGAAAACAGACATTAAAATATCTCCTTATAGGTATGAAACTTCTGTGTTTTTTATATAATACTTATATGTATAATAATTTTGAATCTTAAATTTTTGAGGCTCTTGCTGCTTTCATAGCCTCCCATGATCTCCATTCAGAATGGATGGTACTTGCATACAGGGCTGGATTTCCAGTTAAGCAAAGCAGGCAGCTGCCTAGAGTACTAGATTTTGAAAGGTGCATCAGCTATACTGTCCATGCCCACATTCAAAGTTATGGATGTGCATACCTGGGTGCTGCTGCGTTAGACAGATGACTCGATTTGTGTCAAAAGGAGGCAGGGCTTAATCTAAAGTGGGGCCGTGGCTTCATGGACCTGGGAAAAATGCATTGAACATGCTGGGGAAAGAGGAGAAGTGGGAGGGAAATGGGAGAAACAGAAGGGGAAGGAAAAGATGTGGGCAGAGTTTCATAAAAAACTCTGCACATCTGGAGAATCAGCCTCTGCCCCTGAGATCCATTAATTAGTAGCCAAAACTGGAGTCTTCGGGGCAAATCCGGAGAGTTCCCAGCTATGTGGTGTGGCCAGAGCAATTTCTGCACCAGAAAACAACTCCTGGTTTAGAAGAGCAGGTTCATCAGTTTATATACAATTTTTGTTTCTATTAGTTAACCCAGTGATTCTCAACCAGGGTGCCGTGGCACTTTGGTGTGCCATGGACATCAAATTAGGGTGCACCATGTTTTCTATGAAGACTAACAAAAATGGACTTGTAAATAAAGATTTATAGAAATTGTTATGTACAATGTTTAGTTTTGTTATTAAGATTATACGACTTAATAATAACTATATATTTATGTATTATACCCTTCTTATGTCCTTGATAAAGTACATTAAATATGTTAGCGGTGCCCCGAATGTTCGAGATTACGTGCTAGGGGTGCCCCAAACAAAAAAAGATTAAGAACCACTGAGTTAACCCCTTGAATGGATGAAGAGGTTCTCCATGCATTGGAAACAATGAATTAGAGATCTCCTTAGCAAACAAGTGCTTTCGTGGGAAACCTCCCACTTTCTCAGGGATACTGATTGACACCCACAATTGACTAGATCCCTCCCCATGCTCCCTGTGAGTTTCCTTCCTTATACAAGGTGAGACCGCTTTTGGATAAGTTAACATAGCAACTGTGATTATTAGTGCAGTCGGAAGACGCTGAGGGACTTTCTACCACATGATTTGGAGGCATAGTGGTAAAGAGAACTGAAAAGAAGGACACTGCTTGTGGCTATTTTGGGGGTAGGGACCCCGATATGCATTGTTGATGAGAATATTTCTGTGAGTGTGCGTTTTGCTTATGTATCATTACATTGTGAATAAATGTTACTGCACTTAGATGGCCTTAATTTCTGTCCTCTCTCCTTTGTGAGCGCTGACAACAACATTGATGTGAAATAACAACAAACTCCAAAGTAGTTGCTTTTGGCTAAGTCAGGGTTGCACAACTTACTTCCCCTCCAGCTGCTGTTGGACTACAACTCCTATACCCTCAGCTGGACAAAGGGTAGCTGAGGATATGGGAGATGTAGTCCAAAACAGCTGGGGGGTCTCTGGTTGTGCATTGTTGGTGCAGCTATAAGCACAACAGCAGCAAACCTCTATCTTAATTGAGCTCGTTAACCCCTTAACGACCCTTGACAGTCATAGTACGTCATGGGTAGATCTGAGTTAATGACCCATGATGTACTATGACCATCATGGAATTCTGGGATCCCCCTGCGGCTGTACGCCATTCGGGGAGTCCGGAACTGGAAACAACAACAACAAAAAAATGCTCCGTGGTCCTTCAATGACCGCAGCGTGCGTGCGTGGCTGGTCCTTAAGGGGTTAAAGCTTTGTCTGTCTCTGAACAGATAGGGCATCAATAAGGTGTGATGGGGGCTTCTGGGAAGCTGGAGATCCCTCTTGGTTTGTCCTTGCTTGGTTTTGAAGCTTTTTGCTTTGGTGGAACCTTTTGGTGCCAGTGATTATTTTTGTGGAACCCACGCAATGAAACACTTGCATGTTTGGTGCATGTAATTTAAAGTGAGATTTACTTTACAAGGTTAGTAATGTCTAATTATATAAAAAGTCATATTGTAGTGCGTAAAATAAGAAATCCATCAGTGCAATTCCTATCTCTCAAACCTTTATGGTTCCTCCTTCCCTCACCTTCTCCAGACGTCAGCTGTAAGCTGAGAGCAGGAGATCCTGGTCCGGGGACAGACAGGTGGCTCTTCAGCAGAGCCAAAATAGCACAATTTAAAAAGAAATACTTAATTGGAACTGTCTGCAAAGTGTGCTTGGTTTGTAAGCTCTCTTTTTAGATAATTCCAAAGAAGTATTTCTTTTTAAATTGCGCTATGGCGGCTCTGCTGATTAAGACATTACTATCCCTTTAAAGGGATAGTAATACTTTGTTTTATCTTTATTTTCTTTTGTAGGCATTAAAAAAACATGAAGAACGATATAAGTCTTATCTCTCAAACCTTTATGGTTTGAGAGATATTCACAAGCAAAGTTTCCCCTCCCGCCCCTTTTACCTAGTGTAAGCCATCTCTTCTCAGATGTGGAATGCAGTCCATAGACCAGACAGATAACAGCAAGGGACAATCTTCTCCCTATGAGAACAATGAAAACCCCGCCCCCCCTTGACAAGTTTTTCAGGTTTTTCCCTTATCTTAATTGAAGATTGTCCCTCGCTGCAGTCTACCTGGGCACCTCCCTTCTGATCTGGCTGAGCAGTGTTACATCAGTAAATGGGGCGGGAGGATACTTTGTCATTGAAATACTCTTGAACTACAACTCTGACACAATTGAAATAACACTCTTCAAAGTCCAAATACTATGATGATTAATTAGAGCTGCTTTTATTATGAAACATTACTATCTCTTTAAGTATTCTGTTAAGTTCCAAATCTCACATTTATTTGTCAATCTGTTCAAATGTTAGAAATATGACAAAATCAGCATTTTTATATTGAATGGCTGTTTAAACTTTAACTATACCTGCTCTACCACACAGCTACAATAATAATAAAAACGAAACAATTAAAAATGCATTTTCTACATCGTATAATACGCTTTATGCTACTATAAAACATAATGTTAAAATGAATGTTGCTACTGTAAAATAAAACTTTATAGCATGCCCATTATTAATCATCGTACACAGAGTAACTTTAACCAAGATATTGGCTTCCTCATTTTAAGTAGATGTTGAGGAGAGATTTCTTAAAGGGGCAGCCAAAGATTGTTTCTTGTATTAAATTATTACTTAGACTCTTGATGATAAGAGGGTTGTGCTGTTCTCTGCTTTGTATTAAGCTGGATATGTCACTGGTACACAAGGGCTTAATGTATACATTTAGCTTTATTGTTTCTTACACATACTCATGGAAGAGTACTTACAGAGTAGATAACTGTTTATTATATTAACCACATCCACAAAGAAAAACAGTGACAGACATATGGCCAGATTTACATCTCAAGCTCCCCAAGTCACAGCACTCTCTGGTGCCCTTAGCCCTGCCTTAGTCCCACTACTAACCACACCCCCTCATCTAACCACACCCCCTTTTGTGGCCAAACCCATTTTTAGATTTATTCTTCACAGTACGGTGACATTTTCTAGTAGTAGATGAAAATTCTGTTTTTTGCTCCATTTTGCAGAAATCTTTTTTTTTTTTTTTTTTTTTTTAAATATATTTTTATTAAAGAATAATAGACAGTACAAAGACATGTCAGATACATGCGTTCATGGTCTAAAAATAGATCTTGTGGAGCAACAATTGTAAAATCCAGGAATTACAATTGGAAGATAGAAAAGAGAAAATAATGGGAGTGTGAAGAAGATGGCAGGGGGCCGTGTCAGTACGTAACAATAGGGGTGTGTAGTGGAAAGCAGAAAGTTCAGACTCAACTGAGAGAAAGGATGAAGTCACAAGAGGGAGGGGGGAAGGAGAGACAAGGAAAGGAGGGAAGGTGGGTAAGTAAGGTCTATCCAGCGATGGGTACAAGTAAGAAAAGAATGAGCTAGCTATGAAGTAGACATAACAAATGAGAGTGTAGAGTGGGGGAGGGTGCCAAGGGCTATTCGATGTAATGAATCAAGGGGGGACTGGATTTGTTGGTGAGAGAGAGGATTAGTAAGTTAACCATGGGTGGCAAGTATCCTCAAAGAAAGTAAAGGAGTGTGTAGTGATAGCGTGACAGCGTTCCAGATGAAGCCAGGAGTCAACTGCGTCCAGCCAATTAGATATTGTGGGAGGCGAGGAGGATTTCCATTTGGCGGGGATCAGCGATTTAGCCAGATGTAAAAGAGAGTAGAGTATAGAAGTAAGGTGTCGTAACAGTGGAAATGAGGCATGTTGGTCCATGAAGAAATGGCATAGGAGAGGGGTCGGACGAAGAGCTAACGAGAAAGCAGAATTAATATGGGAAATTACCACAGACCAGAAGGGGGTGATTATGGGACAGGTCCACCATATGTGGAAAATATCACCAACAGCTGCAAAGCATCTCCAACAAGAGGAAGATGTATGAGGGAAAGCTAGGGCTAGCTTGTGTGGGGTCATGTACCAGCGCGAAATAAGTGTATAGTTCATTTCTCTGAACTGTGAACCCCTAGGCAGGCGGCAGTTAAGATAAAGAATCTTGGACCAGAGCATTTTGGAGAAATCTTAATACATTGGCTCCACAGAAGAACATTGGGCTTGGAGATGTTTTCTTTATTATTTCGAGTCATGCACTAAGATCTCCAATGTTGGATAAATCTTTAAGCACTGGAGTTGGAACATAATTTTTGCACCATTTTCAGGCTCCATTTTTTTGCTTTGTTTTCTTGTTCTTTTTTTATTTATTTATTTTTGTTGCTCAATTTTCTTGCACAAAGAGCTTTTTACTCAAACACACCTTTAAAGCTGTAGGCATTGGCTCCGTACAATAACATAGGACTTGGAGCACCTCTTATTTTGTACCATTTTCTTGTTCCATTTTCCTCTGTTTTCTTGCTCAATTTTTTGCTATTTTCTTGCTCCATTTTTTGTACCTTTTTTTAGCTGTGTTTTCTTGCTCCATTTTGGAGAAATCTTAATATATTGGCTCCACAGAATAACACTGGACTTGGAGACTTTTTCTTTACTCTACGAAGCCAATGCACTAAGCTCTATGTTATTCTATAGGGTCAATGTGTTAAGATTTCTCCAAAATGGAGCAAGAAAACAGAGCTAAAAAAGGTGCAAAATGGAGCAAGAAAAAGGTACATAAATTGGAGCAATACATGGTGAAAAACGCTCCAGATTTCTTCAATATTAGATGGCTTAAATCCTGACCTGTTAGTGGCGCTTGAGGACTGAACCTGGGCACCTATGCACTAGGGACCCAATCACTAAAACCTCTAATGTTGGAAGAATCTGTAGGGATTGGTTCCATAGAATAACCTAGGACTTGAAGCATCTTTTTCTTTGCTCCATTTTTCTCTCTGTTCTTGCTCCATTATTTGATGTGTTTTCGTGCTCTATTTTCTTGCTCCATTTTTTGATCCATTTTTTGCTCCATTTTGTTGCTTCATTATGGACAAATCTTAACACATTGGCTCCATAGAATACAAAATCTTTCCTTTAGTCTATGCAGCCTACACAAAAATGTTATTCATTGGAGATCTCTAGAGAGACTAATAGACTGTAAAGGGGTATGTAACTGGTTAAGGGACATTAAGATTGTTCTGACCATACCCACAATTCATAATGTGGGTGTGTCCAGCACAGTGGCAGCACCCCTTAAAATTTGGAGCTCTAAGCAGGTGCCTACTCTGCCTATTGATAAATCTGGGCCTGAACAGACACACACACACACACACACACAGGCATGCACACAGCAAGAGACACCCATTCTTTTTTCTCCTTTATGTCCATTCACCTGCCATCACCCCTCTCCAAGGCCATCCTCTCTCCTAGGGGCAGCTCTTGATTTTTGGGGGTCCTGGGCAGAAATATCTTAGCGGGCCCTCAATAGAAAAATCTTAGAGGAAGCATGCAAATGTAGTCTTCACAACAGATTCATTTTGAATTGTGAAAACTACGGGAAGTGAAATTAACATAAATCTAACATTTCTTACTGTATCCATTGCTCACTTTGCTGACCAGACACTTTGCTTTCCCTATTCTACTGTGTTGCTCTATTTTTTGTATGGCCTCCCCCTCCTCACACATTTATTTCTGCTTAAAGGAGAAGTACACTTTTTTTAATGAAAACCTAAGGGTACTCCCACTGCTGTCAGTTGTTTTATTCAAACTTTATAACAGTTCAAATAACCAGGAAGTGAATTTACTGTGCATTTAGCTGGTTGTTCTAATTGACAGGAAGTGACTCTGCAGTTTCTATAACATTCTATGGAGAGCTGTAAGTCACTGACTTTCTTCTCCATTAGAATGTAATAGATTAACTAATTGGAATTTGACAACTAGAGGTCACTTCTAGTGTAAAAGAAAACAGGTTTATAACTCTGGAAATATGCATCTATCGGCAGTGGGAGTACACTTATTTTACTTTAAGGGACAGTAATGTCCCTCAAAAAAAGATATCCAGTTTTGTAGCCTTTAAAAAAAATAATAAATGTGCTCCAAACCCGATCTCTCAATCCGCGATGGTTTGAGAGATATAAGGATTCAAAGTTTGCCCGTTTCTCCCTTTCTCCTGACGTCAGCGTCTAGCTGACAGCAGGAGATCCCGGTCAGGGGACCAGCAGGCGGCTCTGCAGTAGAGCCAAAATCGCTTTATCTATGAAGAATTAATTCATTGGAATTGTCTACAAAGTGTGCTTGCAAACCAGGCACACTTTGTAGATCTTCTGCAGAGCCTCCACGAGTCGTACGACTTGATTCTCCTGCTGTCAGCTTTACAGCTGACATCAGGAGAAGGGGAGGGAGGTGGGATCTTTGAATCTGTATATCTCTCAAACCATAGTGGTTTGAGAGATCGGGTTTGGAACATATTGAGTTTTGTTTTTTTTAAGTCTACAAAACTGGATATTTTTTTGGGGGGACATTACTGTCCCTTTAACAGGAAACACCGTACAATATATATTTTTTTGTAAAAAAAAAATACTTCTCCTTTAAATGTCCCTATTCCACACCTGTCCCTATCACATCCTACCTAGCTATCCACAATTTCCTAACACACTAATGACATTTTCTCTCTAGATCACTCCCCACTAAATTTTGCTCTCTCTAATAAACCATTGTCTCTTATCTTCCCCTTTTATCTCTTTTGATTCATATCATTGTGATATCATCTAATGCTAATCTGATCTAGTAAAACGAGCTTGCTCCTACAGCTTGTACTGCTATATTTATTAATGAGTATAACGATAATCAGTTAATTTAATTAATCCTTATTGCACCCTCCATATGGAATCCCCTGGAAATGGTGGGAGCCGTAAGCCGCCATAAAATACAATTCTATGGTAGAGTCGGCTGCGTTCAATCTAACACTTTCTAACTCCATTCCATTTATTAATCCAGCTTTAGATATGCTTAATTCTTCCTCCTTTCAAAGCTTGCAGTTTATCACTCACTGAAGTTCTTAGGTCTGATATTGCATCTGCTCTTGACTGGCATGCGTAAAGAACATATAAAGTGGAAATTGAAGGAGTTGGTGCTCATTAACCAATCACAGCTAGATTCAGACACACCCACAGTCACTATACCATGTTGACAACAGATCAAATTGACTAAGCAAACTACAGTGACATACCACTTGAGAAGCAGTGGTTCATATTACAATGTGTCAGTCAAATATACCATTATTTATTTATGGGAAAAAAAACAAATGAAGATATAGGGTAGACTAATTTTTCCTAGAGAAATCCACTCCAAATGCTGTATGCACAAAGGAAGAGGATCAATTCTATAGCTACACAACTGCACAACAGAGCACAAATAAAATGCCCCAAATTGCCATTAATTTAAATGGTGCTTTTAACTAAATGGATGCTAAAACGACATCCAACACATTTATCTGGAATTCAAGGCATTAAAGCGGAACTACCACCCGACACAATCTTTAGCTTAACTAAGTCTCGATCTGGCGAATAGCTGCTTAGTAGCGCTAGTCGCCAGAATAATTACCTTATTTAATAGATTTCTGCTCTCTTCCATGGGTGACAGGCAGGACGGAGCGCAGACATCTTGCCATTGTGACGTCCACGCGCCACCGCTGTCAGTCCCAGCTGGAGCCAAATGGCTCCTAGCAAAGCCTCCTAGACCCGGCTGGGACTGACAGCGCAGGCGTGTGGACGTCAAAATGGCAAGATGTCCGCGCTACGTCCTGCCTTTCACCCATGGAAGAGAGCAGAAATCTATTAAATAAGGTAATTATTCTGGTGACTAGTGCTACTAAGCAGCTAGTGGCCAGATGGGGACTTAGTGAAGCTAAAGATTGTGTTGGGAGGTAGTTCCACTTTAAGAGTATTTAAATCAGTAGGAATTTGTAATCTGCCCCATGGTGGAATTGGTTTGACCCAGAATTACTCCATATTTATTTTGTGACTTATTTGATTTCATTCTGCACTACTTTATCATCATAATCCACACATGGTTAACTCTTTGAGTGCCAGAGAAGTGCTCAACACATTAAGCTGCAATGCGTTGGATACCTGATGATATTTACATAGCAACATTGAAGTCGCATTCGGATCAGCCGTGGACTGTGCACTGAGTTGCCATTGTAAGATGATCTCGTGGGTGGTATTACCTTAAAAGCTGATTGTCTTTCCCCATATGTATCTACCTATAATTGTTTGGATGATGCCCATGAGGGCCAAACAGTGATTTGATTGTTACAATGACTGAGCATCATAACAAGTTAGTCTTCTGTCTGAATAGCATGCAAGTAGCCCCAAATACTACCATGAACACCTTCCCTGATGCAACTTCCCCACAAACAGCACTGCAAGCTGCTTCTGTGGTGAATTCTGAAATTTCTTTTGTATTGAAGACACCTAAAGGCTGATGTACTAAGGAGAAATTGGGGGAGGGGTTATGCACTAAGGTGTGATAAAACGGGTGATAATGTGGGCATGACTTCTCCAGTGATGCCACGTTTCCAATTCTTATTTTATTCTATGGTGCCAATGTAGTAAGATCTGTAAAGTTGGAGAAATCTTAGTGCATTGATTCCATGGAATAATATGGGATTTGGAGAGTTTAGAACACTAGAGAAGTCATCTTCACTTCATCACCTGTTTATTACCTATTTCTCACACCTTAGTGCATCTTCCCCCTAGAGTAGTTGTGAGACAAAACAACTTCCCTAGGAGAAGACAATTCCATCTGATTAGTGTGAATGGCGTCATAGGGTACAGTACACCCTTTTGTGGGAGATTAAGTACTGTGATACCATACCGTGGCATAGTTGTCTCTTTGAACAAATCGATATGCTGATAGTTATCCTTTACATTTTATTTTCCTTTATGACAAAAAAAAACATAAAACAAAAAGTAAAGTCTAATACTTGTCCTAACAAATGAGATTTTTGTAATATAATGCAGCCAACACCTTTAAGTAACATCAGAGAGATAGGACACTTGGGTGAAGCTCGATAAATTCCACTCAGTTCAACGTATTGTTAGAATATGTGTTAACACTGTAAATATTGTTGCTCAGCTTTAATTCACTTTGCTGGCTGAACACTTGATTTATGGAGCGTAATATGATTGATTAATTATACGTGTACTTTTCCGTGTTTGGAGAAGGTATAAATTGATGAATGTTTTTATAGGCTGTTTTACACTCCTGATGAAGAACTTTGTGTGACATGCCTATTCTGCAACTGTAAGTAATACATTATTTAATGAAAAATGGGTAAGGCTGTTCCCTTTTCATGTATTAATAATAATGTTTATTTTGGCAAGCAGAGTTGGTACCATGTAAGCCTGCTGAAAGAACAATTCATTTAGAAGACAGGGCTTTCATGATGTCTGAAGAAATTACTTTAATAACTTTGAATCTTTATGCACGCTATAAAATAATTGTATCATCCATAGCCCATGTATTAAATGTTTCAACAGGTTCTAAGGTTCTGTGACGTTTTGTGGTGTTATAGTCTGAGTTTGGTGTAGAAGAACTGTAATCGTTCTATAGTAAACAGCTGCAAGTTAGGGGGGTAAAAAAGCCAAAATTTCCATTGATTTAAGTGAGGCTTTTAACCCTTAAATGCAACAGAGATCTCAATACCCTCAGAGACCTGTGGTGCTCCTGGGGGGAAAAAAATGACACAAATTGCATAAAAAAAGGGATGGGGCTTAATCATTAGTGGGGGCGGGACTTAATATAGTGGCCAGAGTAGGAGGAATGGGCTGGGGAAGGAGGAGAAGTGGGCGGAGAGTGGGAGGAAAAGACTGGTACCTCGTGTAAGCCGCCTCCCCTTAGATGTGGAATCTGGGTACTTGACCTGACAGCTCACAGTGAGGGACAATCTTCTTTCTGTGAGCATAAGGAAAAACCTTCCCCCTTGACAAAAGAGGGCTGTTTTTTCCTTATGCTCACTGAAGATTGTCCCTCTCTGCTATCCATACTGCTCTGCTGCTCTGAGGTGAGCAGTGTTACACGGGAGAGGGATACTTTATCATTCAATTACTCTTGAATTACAACTCTGACAGTATTGAAATAACACCCTTCATGGCCCAAATACTATGAAGATTGATCTGAGCTGCTTTTATTGTGAAACATTACTATCCCTTTAAAATTGTGGACACCAAAGTATTGCGTAAATGGCCAGTAAAATATTAACAAAATATTATTTTCAATTATTGGCAGTGCACTCAAAGCTATAGGAACCAAGTTCCCATAGCTTAGAATTCAACAATTCTCACTCAGTTTGCTCTTCAAATCACCTAATTTTCCAGCATTTAGCATTAATAGGCCTTGCAGAATGTGCACACTCTACAGGAATGTGCCAGAAGAGGCGTAAATCTATGCCGCTGCATAATGTGGGTGTGGCCAGCAGCTAAGACTCCCCTCAAAATTTGGAGCTCTAGGCAGTTGTGTACTCTCTCTAATGGGAAATCCAGCCTGTGTACAGTTTTATGCAAATGTTTGGGTACCTACACGTTATGTTGATTTTTTGGGGTGAAAAGAAGTTAACCCCTTAATGAGCAGCCGCGCAAGCGCGTTGCGGTCACTAAAGGACCACGGAGTATTTTTTTTTTTTTGTGATTCGGATTCCAGACTCCCGGAACGGTGCAGCCGCAGGGGGAGCCCGGAATTCCATGACGGTCAAAATATGTCATGGGTCGTTAAGGGTGTAACAACCCATGACGTGCTATGACTGTCATGGGTTGTTAAGGGGTTAAAGGGATAGTAATGTTTAGATAAACAAGCAGCTCAGATTGTTTGTTATAATGAACAGTCCTGATGTGTTAGGCTCTCAAAGTTCATAATATGCTAATTATGCTGTTATCATAAGATGAATTTTACCCCTCCTGCCCCTTTTCCTCGTCTGAAGCCAACTTCCCTCAAATATGAAGTCCGGTCGCTTGACCAGACAGATCACAATGAGGGACAATCTTCTGTCAGTATTAGGTAAAAAAACCTGTTCTCCTTCATTCAGGAGGGCATGTTTTTCCTTACACTGATAGAGGAAAGATTGTCCCTCGTTGTGATCTGTCCGGTTAAGTGACTGGACTTCAGATCTGAGGGGAGGTGCTTCAGAATGGGAAAAGGGATGGGAGGATAATATTCATCATATGATTGCTGCATAACTATCATGTTATTATCTTTGAGAGAGTCAGGCATCAGAACTATTCAGTACAGGAAATGATCTGAGCGTCTGTTTTCTGAACATTACTATCCCTTTAACACAACCTCTGTAGTTAGCAAACTTAAACTTGACACAGTCCTGCACATTTTATTGTACAGTTATTAAGTTTTCCCTGAAAAAAATTAAACAGAAAATTTGCAAAGGTTGGATACCATATCAGTCAGTACTAACATCCCCATTGGCAGAAATCACAGCTTCCACATGTTTCTAGTATCCAGCTAGAAGTCTTTCTCTTCTTGCTTTAGGAATTTTTTCCCACTCTTCCTTGCAGAATGCTTCCAGCTCAGAAATATTCTTAGGTTGTCTTGCATGCACTGCATATTTAAAGGGATAGTAATGTTTCATAATAAAAGCAGCTCTAATTAAGCTTTATAGTATTTGGGCCTTGGAGAGTGTTATTTCAGTTCTGTCAGAGTTGTAGTTCAAGAGTAATTAAATGATAAAGTATTCCCCTCCCGCCTCTTTTACTGATGTAACACTGCTCAGTTTAGAGTAGTAGGGAGTGTCCAGGTAGATTGCAGAGAAGGACAATCTTCAATCAAGATAAGGGAAAAAGCTGAAAAATCTGTCAAGGGGGGCAGGGTTTTCATTGTTCTCACAGTAGAATATTGACCCTTGATGTGAGCTGTCTGGTCTATGGACTGCATTCCACATCTGAGGAGTGGGGGCTTACGCTAGGTAAAAGGGGTACTTTATCTTTCAATTACTCTTGAACTACGTCGCTCACAGTAATGAAATAACACTCTCTATGGCTCAAATTCTATGAAGATTAATTGGAGCTGCTGTTTTTGTGAAACATTACTATCACTTTAAGATCTTCCCGCAGATTTCCTCATTCACCTGCTTAGAGGAGACCATTGCTTGATGTGTGTAAGTACAACACTCTGAGAGTCAGGAATTTCATTAAGATTTGGAATTGTTAACTTAACATATTAAAACCTAACAAGTCAATTACTTTCTGAAAGCTTACAAACAATAATACTAATGGATTAGCTGGAAGGGTACCAAAACTTTTGCACATGCCACATTTTCTATTTTATTTTTTTCAGTTTGTAAAAATTTGCACGAATATGTCAAATTTAAGTCTGTCCTCTGCAGAGCTTGTGCTAACATCTTTTTTCTTAGAAAATAAAAAAAAACATGTAACTTAGGCAGCAGTTCCCAAACATTTGCATACAACCATACCTGGGAACTCTCCGGTTTTGCCCCGGAGACTCCGAATTTTAGACTGAATTACCGGGTCTCCGGGGCAACGTGTGGATCACCGGGTGGGCAGAGTTTAAATAGAAACTCTGCCCACTTGCGCTCTGTCCCGCCTGGTTCCTCCCACTCCCCGCCCTCTTACATACATTTTGCAGGGTTTTTTTTTGTCCTGCCCCCCCTCCGTGACTAAGCCCCACCCCTTTTATGACACGAATCGCGTCATTTTCTTCACAGGTCAGCAATGACATGGTTACCCTCCGGGTAGCCCTTTCTCAAAAGTTCCCATGTATGCATACAACTCTATATATTCTTATGTTTACATAGGAACCAATTTGATTCTACATATTTCTGAATTACTGGTCAGCAAGTTTGAGGACAAGAACATCTGCATGTTGAGCTTATGTGTTGAAGAACCACAAATGGCTAACAAATTATACATTGCAAAATATAGCACCTATTCCATTTCTACAATTGTACAAAACCATACTGCAAAATAATAAATATTTAGTGTAGTTTTCATGTGTTTTTTTACTTAGAGATTTACGTAATTAAGCAGCACACATTTTTAAATTAATGTAAAGCCTAATTCTTTGCTCCAATTTTTTAAAGTAATTTTGAGTAATGCCAACACTGTTAACATAAAAAGGTTGCATTAATTAAGTACATTGTCAAAACCTGATTTTACTGATCAGATAAATGACCAAACAAGCCAAATTCATTGGCTTTAATTGATTTATTTTACATAAATTGTATGCAGTTAATTAAAGATAACTGCCACTTGTTCTACCTAACCTGTTGGCTTCTGATACCTTATTGTACTGTTCATATGGGAGACTTTAGCACAGTGTTATTAACGCTTCTCTCAACTCACCCTTTTGAAATAAATTGCCCCCCTCACTGCTATTTTCTTCCTATGTAATGTACCTTAAAGGGATAGTAATACTTCGTTTTAACTTTATTTTATTTTGTAGGCATTTAAAGGGATAGTAATACTTCATTTTAACTTTATTTTATTTTGTAGGCATTAAAAAAACATGAAGAATAATATAAGTCTTATCTCTCAAACCTTTATGGTTTATGAGATATTCACAAGCAAAGTTCCCCTCCCCGCCCCTTTTACCTAGTGTAAGCCATCTCTTCTCAGATGTGAGTCTGGTTGTATGACAGTACAGATAACAGAAGGGGACAATTTTCTTTGTATGAAAACAATGAAAGCCCTTCCCCCCTTGACAAGTTTTTCAGCTTTTTCCGTTATCTTAATTGAAGATTGTCCCTCTCTGCAGTCTACCTGGGCATCTCCCTTCTGATCTGGTTGAACAGGGGGGGGATACTTTGTTTGTGAATATCTCTTAAACCATAAAGGTTTCAGAGATAAGCCTTATATCATTCTTCATGTTTTTTTAATGCCTACAAAATAAAATAAAGTTAAAATGAAGTATTACTATCCCTTTAAAAAGCATGAAGAATGATATAAGTCTTATCTCTCAAAACTTTCTGGTTTATGAAATATTCACAAGCAAAGTTTCCCCTCCCGCCCCTTTTACCTAGTGTAAGCCATCTCTTCTCAGATGTGGAATGCAGTCTATAGTCCAGACAGATAACAGAAGGGGACACTCTTATTCCTATGAAAACAATGAAATCCCTGGTCCCCTTGACAAGCTTTTCAGGTTTTTCCCTTATCTTAACTGAAGATTGTCCCTCTCTGCAGTCTACCTGGGCACCTCCCTTCTGCTCTGGCTGAACAGTGAGACATCAGTAAAAGGGGCGGGGGGGGGGACACTTTGTCATTGAATTACTCTGGAACTACAACTCTGACAGAATTGAAATAACACTCTCCAAAGTCCAAATACTATGATGATTAATTAGAGCTGCTTTTATTATGAAACATTACTATCCCTTTAAGGCTGCAACTTGGATTCCTTATGATAATGACATGTCCAAGTCTTACCATACCTGATTTGCACAGCAGCCAGTGAACCACCAAGTAGACTGTCCACAAGGGCAACAGTGGAGACAGCAATGTTGTTCACAGCCTCTGATAAGTGGTTTACCTATGTGTGTGTCTTAGTCAGTTATGGATATTCCCATGTTGGATCACTGTGTGAACACTGGAAATCAGGGGTAAGTAAACTTAAAAGACAAAGATTCAGCAGTTTTTCCTTCTAAACAGTATTAGGACAAGGTATTCACATATCAAGCTCTTGTCACATAGACTGAGTATTCACAAATTATAATCTTGTTACAAATGAACATGTAATCTTTATCACATTTACTTGTAATCTCTGGCTGAGCAATAGGGTTGGATTGCTTGTATGGGTGCAAGAAGGGAGCTTCCTTATGGGATCTCAATGCAATATATTCACAACACACAAACATGCACATCCATTCGCTGTACCAGATCCATGGATAAAAATATCAATACTTTATTGAAACATAATCATAAAAAAATATATAACTCAAAATTTCTTCTGGCCACAAAGTTACTGAATGGAGAGACTTACAGTATTGAAAAAGCAGACCAGTAGATATCACGAAGCAGCATCCCAAAGATCAACGTGTTTCGCGTTTAAAACGCTTACTAATGATCTAAGACTTTTTCACTACTGTAAGTCTCTCCATTCAGTAACTCTGAGGCCAGAAGAAATTTTGAGTTCTTCCTGTCCTCTCCCTACACAACTCGAGCCATCTCTCGGCTACAAGCTTTTTCACTGGCTGCCCCTCGACTTTGGAATGCCCTCCCTATCACCATTCACCAATCATCCACAATCATCAATATCAAGCATCTCCTCAAAACCCACCTGCTCTAGGGGGCATCTCAATAGCAATATCCTCATCCCTGCACAATGATAGTCACATCAGAATCCTTCTGCACTTCCTTCACAACACCTTGTACTTGCACTTATAATCATCCTCCTACTGTCTCTGTATGTCATCATGAACTCTAATTAGATTGTAAGCTCCTTGGGGCAGTGTCCCTTTCTCAGTGTATGTTTCCCTTGCTGCACTTTCCCCTAAAAATAATGCAATGATCGCACTTAACCTTAACGCTCTTAACCCTGTTCTGTATGTTTGTATTGTATTATTTCAAATTCTGTTAAGCGCTGTGTACATGTATGGCACTATATAAATAAAGATACATACATACAATAAACTGCATTAGGCTAGAAAATATGAGTTTGGTTTTTTAATAAGATCACAGTAAATGGAAATAGTTATTATGGATTTCTCCATAGTCTTGACATTTTACTTTCTCTATTTTCTTTTGATATTTCCATTTTCGTTAATGGTGTTGACCATTTTTTGGCTACCAATGATTGTCTGCTGACACTTGGATAGTCTGTCTGGTTCCATTCTTCCTCTTCTTCCTTCTATACATGTGCCTGAATTAAGCAGATGTGTTAAGAAAAGGTGGAGAGATTCTGGAAACCAGTCCAATCATAAGGAACAAATTAAAATTCCCCAAATTATCGTTGCTTTAAATGGGGGGTTTTAAGCCCTAAAGAAGAAACCTCTTTGTTATAAATATAGCATTGGCAATATTATTCCTGACACTCCTCACAAATATATACCGTAAAATCTCAGGTAGAATACTCACCTGTGTATATATGCAGGTGCATATAATGCCTAAGATTTTAGGGGAAAAACAAGAGTGCCTATGTATAATACGCACCCTTGTTTTCCTCGTTACTGAAATCTTTATTAACCTTTGAGTGCCTCGAAGGGTTAAGCCTGGCAGGCTGGTAGATGGCTTCCCTCCCTCCCCTGGCGATATCCACCCTGAAAATAAGACTTACTAGTTTAAATGCAAGTCCCCACTGAAGTCCTCATCTTTTGAGGAGCAGGCATACCTGTATGTAAAGTTTCAGTGCGGGCGGCATGCATCCATTTGCTGCCCGCTTCTTTCAATGGGCTTTCAGGTCCTTCCGCCTGCAGCCAATGCCCTTGAGGTCCTCACAGGGCAATTCCATAGGAGGAAGGTCCTGAAAGTACATTGAAGAAAGAGGGCGGCAAATGGAAGCATGCCGCCCGCACTTAAAGGGATAGTAATACTTCATTTTAACTTTATTTTATTTTGTAGGCATTAAGAAAACATGAAGAATTATATAAGTCTTATCTCTGAAACCTTTATGGTTTAAGAGATATTCACAAACAAAGTATCCCCCCCCTGTTCAACCAGATAAGAAGGGAGATGCCCAGGTAGACTGCAGAGAGGGACAATCTTCAATTAAGATAATGGAAAAAGCTGAAAAACTTTTCAAGGGGGGAAGGGCTTTCATTGTTTTCATACAAAGAAAATTGTCCCCTTCTGTTATCTGTACTGTCATACAACCAGACTCACATCTGAGAAGAGATGGCTTACACTAGGAAAAAGGGGCGGGGAGGGGAACTTTGCTTGTGAATATCTCATAAACCATAAAGGTTTGAGAGATAAGACTTATATCATTCTTCATGTTTTTTTAATGCCTACAAAATAAAATAAAGTTAAAACGAAGTGTTACTATCCCTTTAAGCTTTACATACCGGTTGCCTGCTGTTCTCAGTGGGGACTTACATTTAAACTAAGGGAGTGCGGTCCTTTAAGGAGCAGATAGGGAAGTTTGACATGCCGCCCCACGTGACTGATCACGTGTGCCGGCACACTGAAAGAGGGACTGAAGGAGATCGCTCTGGTCTTGGAGCGATCAACTTCAATCCCCTGTATTACTCACCGCGCTCCTGCAGGATTGTGGTGAGTAAAAGTATGTGACGTGCCAGGACCCTCACTGGTCCTTAAGTGCCGGACGGTCCGGGTACGTCATCGGATGCTAAGGGGTTAATCTTCATCGTATTTGGTCCATGGAGAGTGTTATTTCAATATTGTCAGAGTTGTAGTTCAAGATAGAGTGACCAGACCTTACCTTTAACCGGGGACACATATGAAAAATGCATACTGCAGGGCTGCTTTGATTTCAAATGGGGCTTTTAACCCACTGAATACAATGCACTGGAGACCTCTCTGACATTTATGGTGTTAAAAATCCCATTTAAATCAATGGAAAATTGAGTTTCTTCCTAATGGAGCAGTCGATTTGCTCCAGAATGGTACTTCTATTCTTAGTATATCAACCTTAGTGTCTATCTCTTTCACCAGGTTTAATTATGGTCACAGGCCACACCATCCTATATAATAATTCGCTAAGGCTTGTCAGAAGCCGTCATGTGCAGTAGAGATGGCTACACCCTCTTTGTGGCTATTACGGAGCGGGGCTCTCCAAATTCTTACCAGAGTCGCACAGAGAGGACTCTGGTCTAAATTCAGAGCACTTCGCTCCGTATCAGCCATGACCCTGCCATTGTCTGCTGCTCATGCCTACAGTGGTGGAACTGTGGCCCGTGTAAACGGCCTTTCAGCTTGTTCTTAATATTTCCCTAGCTGGAGATATGATATTATATCTCCTAGGGAGGAAAAGTAAAAAAAAAAAAAAAAAATGTCTCTAATTATTTGCTGTTTTCATGGTTTATCAAGTGGGGTCACCATGGAAACAGCTAATTATGGACAGAGCAGAATAATCTCTGCGAAGAGGAAGGTCAAAGGTTCTAAGGCAGAAAAATCAATTCCTGACAACTCCAGTGTAGCCATATTATTGTAAAATAAATAATAAAGCAAAGAAAGGGAAAGTAATACTTGTATTAAAGTGGAGGTCCAACTTTTTTTTTTTTTTTTAACACATAGCGCTATATTTCAATACTTACAGTTTTGTAGTTCAAGAGCTATTCAGTTGGATAGGATCTCCCTCCTGCCCCTTTCCCTGCTTCACTCATCCTCTCAGTCTGGTCTGGATGGAGCACGGGGAGGGACAACCTTCAGTAAGCAATAGGAAAATCCTGCCCTCCTTTGTCAAGGTGTGTGTGTGGGGGGGGCAGGGTTTTCCTTATAGTTAAGTCGCTGCATCCATCAGGTCCAATGACCTGATTCCAGATCTGACGGGAGGCTTCACGAAACAACAGGAGGGGAATCATTTTGGATTGAATAGCGCTTGAACTACAACACTGTAAGTATTGAAATATAGTGCTACATGTTAAAAAAAAAATAAAGAAGACTTGGACCTCCACTTTAATATAAGTATTACTAACCCTTTAATTAAATCTAGTTTAAAATATTTTATTGTATTTATTCCCTTAGGTGTACATATTGGCCAAATCTATTAAAGGGATAGTGAAGCCCCCCAAAAAAACTGTAAGCCAAATGATAGGAATAATAAAAACATACTTAACGCCCTCATTCTCATCTCTCAAACCATTATGGTTTGAGCAGGATGGGAATGAAGCGGGATCTCATGACGTCCGCTATACAGCGGGCGCATGAGAAGGGGTTGGGAGCGGAGGTCTTTATTTTTTTACATCTCTCAAACCATAACGGTTTGAGAGATGGGAATGAGGGTGTTAAGTATGTTTTTATTATTCCTAGCATTTGGCTTACAGTTTTTTTGGGGGGTTTACTATCCCTTTTATGGAAGCTTTTGACTTGTATTATATTAGAAGAATGAGATTAGGCAGGGGAAACCAGAACGCCTCCTTTAAAAACTAAGAGACTGGAATAGTAAATGTGATACCTTTATTGTCTAGCTAAATGGATCTAGGATGGAATCTTTCAAGACATCTTAGGTCTCTTCTTCCGAAGTAAATAGAACCTGAAGAAGGGATATAAGCTGTCTTGTAAGCTTGCATCCTAGAGCCAATTAGTTAGTCAATAAAGGTATCATAGAAACATAGAATTTGACGGCAGATAAGAACCATTCGGTCCATCTAGTCTGCCCATTTTCCAACTGTAAAAAACCTCAAACCTTATTTGGTCCTTGGTCTTTTCTTATGTTAAGGACAGACTTATGCCTATCCCATGCATGCTTAAATTCTGTCACTGTATTAACTTCTACCACTTCTGCTGATTGGCTATTCTACTTATCTACTACCCTCTCAGTGAAGTAAAACTTTCTTACATTACATCTAAACCTGTGGCCCTCTAGTTTTAGACTATGGCCTCTTGTCCTAACATTTTTACTCCTTTGAAATATACTTCCATCCTGCACTTTGTTGAATCCCTTCTTGTATTTTAATGTTTCTCTCATATCCCCTCTCTCTCTTCTCTCCTCCAAGTTATACATGTTCAGATCCTATAGTCTATCCTGATCTTTCTTTTCCTGTAAACCAGTCACCGTTTTAGTAGCCCTTTTATGAATTACCTCTAGATTATCTATATCCTTCTGGACATGTGGTCTCCAGTATTGTACACATTACTCTAGGTGAGGTCTAACTAGAGATCTACAGAGTGGCATGACCACTTCCTTTTTTCTGCAACTAATGCCCCTAGCTATACAACCCAGCACCCTGCTTGCATTCCCCACTGCTTTATTACATTGCCCACCTACCTTTAAGTCATTAGAAACAATTACTCCCAAATCCCTTTCCTCTGTTGTCTCTGACAGCACAGTACTCTTAATAGTACATTTTTCCTTTGTCCCAAGTGCCTTATTTTACAATTATCAACATTAAACTGCAGCTGCCGCACTCTTGTCCATTCTTCTAATTTACCTAAATCATTTGTTATATGGCCTATTTCCCCTGGAATGTCTACCCAATTGCAAATCATCATCATCATCTGCAAAAAGGCATACCTTCCCTTGAAGACCTTTTGAAATATCACTAATAAAAATATTAAAAAGAATGGACCCCAGTACAGATCCCTGAGCTACCCCACAATAACACTCTTTTCATCCAAATATTGTCCATTGACTACCATCCTCTGTCACTCAGCAATTGCCTTATCCATTTAACTATTTTTACATCCAGACCCAAGCACTGCAATTCATTATTGAGTCTTCTGTGAGGGACAGTGCTAAATGCTTTACTGAAATCTAGATAAGCTATATGTACTTCTCCCCCTTAGTCTATTATTCACTTTTACTCTAACAGTCTGCTCTTTTTTCAAAGGCTAACATGCTGTCACCTTTTAACTATATTTAAAACAAAGGTACTTCCACACTGAAAGGTATTTTATTCAAAACTTATTACAGCTCAAACTTGAATTTTTTAGGCGCAGTATCACAGTGACCTGAAATAGCACAGTGGCTAGGTTATTAAACCATCGTATGGAGATTTATGATCAACAGACCAGAGCTGTCCATGGGACAGTGTAGCAACAGTGCCAATGTAAAATTTCAGGCCACTGTGATACTGTACCTAAAAAAAAATTCAAGTTTGAGCTGTAATCATTTTTGAATAAGGCACTTTCAGCAGTGGGAGTATCTTTGTTTTACCACAGGGGGGTAAGCACTTTTATTTGTATATATAATATTATATATATATATATATATATATATATATATATATATAGATATAAAATATTTAAAATATTTTTTTACATATTAAGCATTACTATCCTTTTATATCACTGAATCTCTTACTAACACACCTATGCCGATGCAGGGAAATCATAAAATCATTGCCTGTTAGGCTCTCCTGTGAGTAAGATTGGGAATTATTGTTCTATTGTTTAGAACCCTGTTGCGTTTTATGCCCCTGACTTAATGCAGTGGGTGTGGCCAACACTGTCAGTCCACACAATTTGACCCCAAGGCAGTTGCATACTATGCCTAATGGGAAATTCTGGCCTGTATACATAGAAATAATTCAGCCCATTGGTTGCTAGAGTGATCTCCATTGCAAGCTGAGAGATTAAACATGTCACTGCCATTTTTATATTTTGGATCTAAGAGAGAGATTAGCCTTTTAATCATGTCTCTGCCATTAGTGCACTTTCATCTTAGGAAAGACAGACCTCTTAAACACATCACTGCAATTTGGTCCTAAGGGAGAATGACCCTTTAACCTTTTGAGTGACAGAGGAGTGTGCAAATGGTTAAACATGTCACTGCAGTTAGCACACTGTGAGCCATATGAAACTATGAGCCATATATTTTCTTTTACTCTGTATAAAGATGTTCCCTGCATAGATTTAACCCCTTCAATGCCAGAGGGGTACGCAAAGCATTGCTCTGCCCTTAAAGGGTTAAGAACGTCTTCAGAAAAACCATTGTAGTTAGTTGAGGGAAACCCTTGTTGAAAGAAAATATAAGAATGGCGGTTTTGTAATAACTGGTGTAATTTTTGAGCAAATCACTGTACCATAAGGGACCAATTAAAATGACCAAACTCAATTTGAATTAAGTGGGAATTTTAACGCCTTGAATGCTGCAGAGTTTTCTAACGCACTGCTTCCGAAATTTGGTTTCTGCAGCCATTTTTTATTTCTAAGATGTAAATGTCATATACACAAAAATATAAAATTCTGGCTGAAGCAAATTGCAATATAGGGTAAATGGGTGTTCTGCATTGGCCTGAACAGTTACAGGTATTAAATCTGTGTCCTCCCTACAGTATTGATGTTACAATATTAGCATATTAAGTGGCTGCTTGGGGGCTCCACTTGGTCAGAAGGCCCAGCAGCAATTGTACACTACTGAAACCACATGTATACAAAATCAGATTGCAATGCCTTATTATTAATACCGATGCAGGAGTAAAGGGGGGACCCATGTTATTGTTTTTTTTGCTTATGGCCCCCAAAAACCTCCCCTGCATACCAAAGTCCTGGGTATCCCCTTCAAGGACAATACAAAGTCCTGGAATGAAGCCTCCAGAGCACAGAGTTGTAAAAAGCAAAGGGACACTTGCCTATTTACTGCTGTGATTTAAAAAAAAAAATGACACCTGTGCTGGGCTACATAAAAATGGCCTCTAGGTTGCATTCTAAACACTAGCAGTGGTTCTCAGTTTTTTTTTTTTACTGGTCAAACTCCAATGCACAATTTGCAATTTTCATTCTTTAGGGTGTAATTGGGCTTTCCAGCACACATATATAGTTATTTCTATGCCTCATAAACAAATCATAACAAAACAAGCATATCATTCATAAGCTTGTCCATATAAATACAGTTAAGAATCAGGTTTCATACATTTTCACAGTCTTCATAAGAAAAGAATAACATCCTAAGATCATGCCCATACCTTGGAACTTTTTGTTTTGGACTCCCCGCAGAGTGGAGTCCTATGGTGCTGCTGAGGGAGAAAAATTACACAAATTGCATCAAAAAGGGGTGGGGCTTAATCATAGGTGGGGGCGGAACTTATAAAATGAAGGAAATGTGTGATGAATAGGCTGGGGAAGGAGGAGAAGTGTACGGGGAGTGGGAGAAAGACTGGGAAGATGCAGAAGTGGGCAGGGTTTGCTTAAAAGCTCCCCACAAAGCAAAATGCCACTGCACCCAGCTGCGAACCACATCACTAGAGGAAGAAACAAGCCCTTTTTCCTAACACCAAACAGTAGCTACAGAGCCATTTTGTTGTAATATAAGGCTATGCTAAGGCTTGGGTCTTGATGTTCATTTTTCTGTAGCCAAGCTCAGAGTCATTTTCCTGTCTAAGGGCCATAAGTTTAAAGTAGTAGCGAAATAGGTTTTGTCATTTGTAACGACTTTTCAAAGTACAGTGTCGTTGGGATCATTAATATTTTCAGAGAGTGTCTGTTGTGATTGGAAATATGTCATTTGTCCTGACTGAAATTGTCATATGTAACAGCAAAAAAATGTCTTAACTAACGACAAAAATGTCTTAAAAAATGTCTTACCTAAAGACAAAAATTCTCATTCCCTCTACTTTATTCTTAACATACAAATTTTGTCTTTTGTGAGACATTTTTTGTCGTTAGTTACGACAAATTTTCTTTTCCTCTATACGACACTGGAGAATAGTTTGGCCACGCCCTTGTCACTCCCCTTTGTCCGTCAGTTTTGGAGTTGTGTAGTACACAACGGACATTGCTAGTTTTTTGTCGTATGCTCTATAGAAAATATGTCGTTCATACGACATTTTTTTGTCGTTATCCCTTTGAACATACGGCCCTAAAGAGTAAATGGGCAGTTCTCTCTCTACTATTCCAAACTCTGTGGTGCTTCTGAGAAAGCATAGTAGGTTGCACATTGATAACTAGTTATGTCAAGTGATCTCTAAACCAGACAAGAAGTACTGTGCTGCTCTTGTCTCAACAGTGCCCCTGAATGGTAGAAAGGAAATGTGGTCACACTACTGCATCACAAGGGCTAAATGAAAACATGTATTGATGTAATCCTTTGTGTGCCAGGGAGTTGCATTGCGTTGGATACCTCTCTGGCACTCAAAGGGTTACGATAGAAATAAAGGTTGTTTCTTAGAAATGAACTCGTTAAGTACAAAATTGTATTACATGACCACAGACTAACAATGAAGAGACCCTTGGTTGACAAATTAGTTATGGGAGCCTTGGCAGTCTGCTTATGTGTTTAAATAAACTGCAGTCATTTATCACAGTTGTTAAGGGAATTGTCACGAGACTTCCAGGTAAATCAATAACACCGTAGACTACACAATGGGCCTTTTTGGCAACAGATGATCTATTTTAGAGATGTGTGATGTATTTATTGAGCTAAATTCCACTACATCACTGTGTTCCTACAGAATCATATGTATCAACATTCTATATATTAATTTCCTTCTTGATTTCTGTGAATGAGATTCCTACTTCCAGCAGCAAAACAGGCTGTGGCTGTGAAGTTATTTGTGATTTAGACTAAGCCTCAGTCTCTGGGAAGAATCCATTACGTAATAAAGATAGGCATACCTGGGAACTTTACAGATCTCAACTGGACACTGTGGTTTTTGTATTTAACTAGGTGTTCCTGCATGGCTTTGTCCATGCGGTGAACCCATGAGTACCAGACAGGTATTCAACGCATTGAGTTGCAATGCATTGGATACCTGTGTGGCATTCAGAGTTTATTTATATATTTTTTTCAGTTCGCATCTTGTGGTGGGGCATCAGGACCCATTCTTTTGGCCCCCAGCTACTGATCTCACAGCTGATTCGGCTGGGAGATTAATAGAGCTCACAAAGGGAAGCAAGAGAGCTCCGCTGCCATCTTACCTCTACTACTGGGTAAAAGTGGACAGGATCGGGAAACCCTCTCACATCAAAGAGGGAAAGCCGATCCCGACCACTCCTACTCTAGCTCTCTGGCTCACCTGTGTCGCATCTATTGATTTCCCAGCTGAATCGGCTGGGAGATCAGTAGTCGGGGGCCATCAAGAGAGGTTCTAATACCCCACCATGAGGTCTGATTGTTTTTTTTCTGGAAGGGAGGTTGAGGGAAGATGGGGAATGGAAGGGAGGGGGGATGAAGCAGTGAATAAAAGGGAGGGTGAAACACAGTGGGAAAATGGAAGGGAGGAGGGGATTAATCTGTGAATGGAAGGGAGATGGAGACAAAGTGGCGAAGGGAAGCGGAGATTAAGTTGATATATATCTGCTTGGCTGAGAAAACAGGGGGCTTCACCCTGTGTATCTCTGTATTTGGTTGAGGAGGCGCTCCTCCTAAGGCAAATGACATTGTCTGTTTGACTGAGGAGGTGAAATTCCACCCCACACTTTCCATTGGCTGGCCACTGGCAGTAAGCCCACCCCTGGGTGTGGCTAGAACTGATCCAGAAACCTTTTTTGAGGCACCCAAATCAGGGCTAGCCTTTCATATATATAGATTACTGGGTCTCTTGGGATAGATGCTGATTATCAAGACCCATTGAGTTCCTTTGTAACTCTGCCCACTTCACTGTCAGAAAAGAAGTGTTATTTTGGCTTTAAAAGTATAGCCGGCATTTATAGAATTAATTACTCTAGTTTAGGAAGTCTTAACACTGTATAGATTACTTTTTGTCAAACTGTCACTAGGTTTGGAGAAAAAGTAGTGCAGCAAATTTATAACAAAACATCAACAACAGAATTTTCACCAGAATCTTAACGCATAGTATAGTCTGTTCTTAAGCATTCCAGGAATTAACATCAGATTTATAACATCATATTTATAAAGATACATTTATTCATTTATAAATCAGACCTGACATTATCGCCAGTTGCCATGACTTAAAGACAATTCTCACAAAAGGACTAAGAATGTTTTTTTTATAAATCTCCCCCATAGCCTCTTATTTCTGCAGTGAAGAAATCTAGCTAAGACGGGGGTAACCAGATCTGGATCTCAGTAGCAGCAAGAATGAAAGTCAAATTTTAGGCTTTCCCACTCAACCGCAGTGGGATGAATTAAAGGAAAACTATTCTAGTAGCTTATTTTATATAACACTTTTCTCCCCATGGGGATTTAAAGTGTTAAGGAGCACGGCCTTGGAATTAATCAACTTGCAGGAACCAATAAAATATTTGTGGCTCTTACCCAATTCAGTGGTACTCATTTTATCAGCCCTTGAAGGGTAGCCTGACTTGGGTCTTCTGGGGCAAGAAACTGTGACCCTGAGGTTTGAACATGTACTGCAGTTGGTGTATTAACCCAAACCAAACTATTTCACCAGTTGCACCTATAGGAATAAGGGTACCTTTCTGGAACTCAAAGCGTTAAATACAACCTTAGCAACTCCCTATCCTTACATCCCACTCTTTCTCATCCCTAGCCCTTTTCTACACTTCTCATCTCACTCCCTGCTTGTGGTATCAGTGTGGCATGGGAGTTCAGGACATCAGGATATGATGTCATATCCTGGCGCTCTGCAATAGCAAGCAGCATGTGAATTGTCACAGTGCTCTGATATGGAGGTCCTTGCCGGTGGCAGCACAGACCCCTGCTTAAAAATATTGTGGGCTGGTCAGTTGAGATCCTCTGATCTCCCCAATTGGATGACCATGATCATGCAGTCCACCTGGGGATCCCCGATCCACCAATAGGACAAGCCCACCCTAATTCAAGGGGTTAAATAATAGCTACTAATAGGGTCTGTAAACTGGTAAATAAACTGGCCACCA
Organism: Rhinophrynus dorsalis; assembly: GCA_037306005.1. Taxonomy (NCBI): domain Eukaryota; kingdom Metazoa; phylum Chordata; class Amphibia; order Anura; family Rhinophrynidae; genus Rhinophrynus; species Rhinophrynus dorsalis. The sequence goes on along the minus strand of CM074727.1, from coordinate 47,167,293 downwards.
TAAAACAGGGGCATTGAGATTGATCTGGTTATACCCACAATTCAGAATGTGGATGTGGCCAACACAGAGGAGGCACCTCACCTCAAAACTTGGAACTCTAGGCTGTTGCGTACTGTGCCTAGTGAGAAATCCAGTGTTGGTGTTAGCGTGTGGTGGAGGAAATGTTGGGATAAGACAGAAAGTGCCTTAATTAGCATTATTTATAAATTGAATAAATAGCTTTCTAAATACAGGATGGCTAGTACAATGCATAGGTGGTTTATAAAGATCCTACAAAATGACCAAAGATGTTTTAAGGTTCCCATTTAAAATTATAGCTAAATCACATAATGAAGGAGAAGTTAATCTTTGGACTTTCAGTTGTATATGGACTAAAACTCCTTTGGCAGGTTAAGGATGATGGGAGTTGTAGTCTCTAGCATCTAGAACAGAGGTTCTCAACCCGTGCCCTCAGTGGCAACTAACAGGCCAGGACTTAGGAATTTTCCTGCTAGAACACAAGTGTGTTGATCAGAGGCTCATTCATATTGATTAACTCACCTGTGCTCCTACAAGGAAATTCTCAAATCCTGGCCTGTTAGTAGCCACTGAGGGCACGGGTTGAGAACCACTGATCTAGAAGCCATAAGAATGACAGCCCTACCAGAACTCATTGGCTTGCCTTGAACCAGCTCTCCTAATCAAATACTTCCAGGTTGCTTCTTATATAAGGGATATTCTCTAATCACATCTACAGCAGCTATTCCTTAACCCTTTAAGCACGGCCGATTGCTCATGAGGCTGTCACTTAAGGACCAAGGACAATTTTTTTTTTTTTTCACAATTCAGTTTCAGGGCTCCCCAAACGGTGTGCAGCCACATGGGGAGCACTGAATTCCATGACGGTCCTGGTACATCTTGGGTCCTTAACGCAAATCTACCCATGACGTGCCAGGACCGTCAAGGGTTGTCATGGGGTTAATCCTTTGAGTGCCAGAGGGGTACGCAATGCATTGCATATGCCTCTGGCACTTACAGGGTTGAAAGGAAGAATTTATTCCTATTAATAATAATCCCCCCACTTATCTTACTATGGCCTGAAAATTCAAATGGCCCTATGAATTTTGCTCTTTTGCCTTTGTTCAAGATATAACATCTTCAATCCATCTTGAAAGTTATGTCCATAGAGGCGGACATGACAGTTGCTACAATGACCACACTTTAATGCATTGCACATCCTCATATCCTGCCCTGCAGGCCGAGAGATTATTATACTTTCATTAAATAATGCTGTCATGCCCTAATCATTCTATGCATCAGTTCCTCTAACCTTGGGCCATGCATAATTTTCAGAATGGGCTTTAAGAAGATACGAACATGAGGAATTTACCATGCCATACTTAAAAATAAATACACTTAAAAGTCTAGACACACTGTCTCTGTGGGTGACGGAGCATAAGTAAATTATGCACCTCATGATTTCACCATATTGTGACGAGCTTTTGTTTATAGCTGAGGAACTATTATTTGGCATAATAGTACGCTAATGTTGTACTAACACAGCTGCCATTAAACTGACTGATCACTTTTTATTCTTGACAGAGGAATGTACAGTAGGTATATAGTGAAAGGTTCTCCATTTCGACAGTTACATTTATTCATGAGTGTATGTTAGATGAGAAACACTTCAGCTGAATATCAATAGCTTTCTTGTAATCCCATCTGCATTTCAAGAATTGATTCCTCCTAGTAATAACTACACTGCTTACTTTTCTGTGGCTAGAAAATCCTAATTGCCCTATGAAGTTTGATTTCCTGCCTTTGTTTGATGACAAATTTAACCCTTTGAGTGCCAAAGGGGTACACAACGCATTGCAAAGCAATGCGTTGTGTACCCCTCTGGCGCTCAAAGGGTTAACCAGTTCACAGTTGCTAGCAGGACCTCTGCACGTGGTATTCCATAGGGAAGTACAGCAAGTTCAGTGTTATGCACTAAGGTGTGATAAAGAGGAGATGACATCCCCAGTTTATCTCTTCTCCAGTTCCTATTGTATTCTGTAAAGCCTATGCACTAAGATCTCCAAAGTTGGAGAAATCTTAGTGCTTTGGCTCCATAGAGTAACATAGGAACTGGAGAAGAGATATCACTGGAGAAGTCAACACCACTTTATCACCTCTTTATCACACCTTAGTGCATCTCCCCCATTATTGTGCAATGTATTGCACACTTGTCTGGTCTATAAACGGTCAAGTGCTATTGGGGTATCTATCTCACTGCAGAACAGTGCGTTGTATACCCTTCTGGCACTCAAAGGTTTTCGGTTTTTTTATCCCCTATTTTTTCCTCAGAAGTTTTACTTTAACAGCCCACTGTTGGGCTTATGAGCTTACCTGGGAATCTTCTCATCCATGACCCCTGAGAAACACATAGGGCTGGAGATGGGCATGTTCAAATGATACTATTTGTGTCATAATGTGAGATGGGAGTGTGCAAGTGATATCTTTCACATCATTGTGTGGGAGGGGCTTAATCAGGGTGAGTTGGGAGTGTGCAAATTATGTCTTTCACATCATAGTGTGAGAGGGGCTTAATCAAGGTGAGATGGGAGTGTGCAAATGATGTCCATCACATCATAGTGGGAGGGGCTTAATCAGGGGGAGATGGAAGTGTGCAAATGATGTCCTTCACATCATAGTGTGGGAGGGGCTTAATTGGGGTGACAGAGTTGGAGGGCTGAGAGGTGGTATTTACACTTAAATGGGTGGGGATGTGGGAGGAACAGGGTGGGACTAATGGGTGATAAAGTAGGTGGGGTTATTACTGAACTCTCCAAGCCGGAAAATGAGCCTCTGTCCCAGAGAGCCAGTAACTCATTCTGAAAATTGTAGGCTCTGAAGAAGATCAAGAAAGTTTGCAGGTATGCTTATGTGAAAGAGGTGCAAATCTGTAGGAAACCATTAATATAAATTAGGCTTTTAATCCCTTGAATGCTAGAGAGGTCTTGCAATTAGCTGAAGACCTTTCTAGTATTGAATAGGTTAAAAGTATGATTTAAATAAGAGGAAATTAGAGGAATATTTATTTGATTGGTTTTGCACTAGAATTATTTGTGTTCTTCTTAGCACATCAGCATCATACCTGGAAACCTCCTTATCCTAAGCCTCCAGAGGTCCACTAAAGTCTAGGGGTGGGATTGTTCAAATGAGGACATTTATGTTATCGAGTGGGTGGGGCTTGATTGGGGTGGGTGTGACTGGAAGGAAGGCAGGTGGGGTTTGTCCTTAATATGGGTGGAGAATAGGAAGAACAGGGTGGGAGTGACCAGAACTGACAGTGAAGTAGGCGGAGTTACAACGGAATTAAGCCTGGGAAAAAAAAAGACTCTGGGACAGATCTGGAGAGTTCCCTAATATGTGTATATTGCTATTTCCTACAAAACAAAGTGGGGCATTCTCATTAAAATCAGTCTTCAAATTAACTGCCAGAGTCAATTGCTTGTAGATTTCAGGACATTTAAAGAGGACTTGTCACTTTTTCAAATCCCCCCATCAATTGGAGCCTCCATCTTGAAAGGATTTGCATGAGCATTCCTCCCAATTAATTTATTCTGCTGCTGTGAGGGACAGTGGCATAACAATAGGGGTTACAGGGGTCGCACCTGCGACTGGGCCCATCACTCCTGGTGCTTGGCCTCCCCCTGTGACTCCACCACACCCGGATCCTGCAACAAGTAACAAGCTGAGGTCAGTGCCTTCTTTGGCACAGACCTCTAGCAGCTGAGCTCCCTCTTTGGCTCTCTAGTAATGCAGAGTGCTGGGCAATGACTTCATCTCTCATTGCCCTGCATCACAGAAGAGAGGACCACGCAGAAGCTCCAGCTGTATAAAGGTCTGTGCAGAAGGAGGCACAGACCTCTCCTGCCACGCTGCCGAACCACCAGGGAGGTAGGAGATGGACACTGGGGGCAATGTGGAGTTTGAGATTGGGAGCAATTCGGAGATTGAGGCAATGTGAAGATCAGGGGCAATGTGGAGATTGGGGGCTATGTGGAGGCAATGTGGAGATTGGGAGCAGTGTGGATATTTGGGGCAATGTGGAGGCAATGTGGAGATTGGCGGCAATGTGGTCGGGGGTCCCGTGGTAATTCCTGCACTAGAGCCCGGTGGTTTCCAGTTACACCTCTGGTGATGTAAACTGAGTCTAACAGCCTAAGGGCTTCTTCACATGGGGTACTGTTTTAGGGCAACTCGAACAACTCATGTGTAGCAACTAAAAATGTTAGCTCATTTTTTACTGCAACAGTGTTGCAAGGCTTTCCCAGAATCCTGTTTGCTCAATATAAACACAAGTGATAAAATCATATACACACTGCAGCTATCTGCAATAGCTGTGCAATTTCAAGTGATTCCATTGAAATCGATACTACAAAATTATTGCTGCATTATTTCGCTGCAAGAGGAAAGTTGCAGCATGCTGCTTTACTTCGGCCAATCATAGCTCAGGTTATGTACTTGAAATGTCACATAAGACACAATAATTCAGGATTTTCTGTCCCTGCATCAGTCACCTGTGTGAATGTGGCATTAGAAGGTAGAGGGGGGTTATTTCCTGGACCTCTTAGTAATTCATCTTGTAGTTTTATCCAAAGATGGATTAAGGCTCCCTAGGGCCCTAGGTAAGATACCAATATGGGGCCCTATGGAAGTGGTCTTTCAACAAACATTGTGTCTGACATAATGGGGTCGATTTAAAGGTTTGCATTAAGCTAGCCACTAAGTAAAAAAGGCACATCGGTCGCAGATAACACATGATTAACGGCACATTTAAAAGTAAGTGTACGAGAATAGCTAACGAGTGTAGGCACAACAAAAATACGTAACACAAAAACCTACGTCGCACCTGTTTTTGCATCACCATGCATCCCAAACACCCGTTAAAACACAACTTAAGTCAAAATGTAACATTGTGGAAGCCGTTGTCTAGTAACCCTGATAGATGCACAAACAAAATTCAAACCTACAGCCAATCCCAAGGCCCTAAAGTAGCAAAAATGTTCAAATACACCTATATGTATATGCCAAAATAACGGTCACACCCTGTCTGTGTTTCGAGTTTTGGCAAGCTAGATCACAGGACCCAGCAGCAGAGGATAGTGTCAAGAGCGAGGGAAAGAGGAACTGTCATTGGCGGTAGAAGGAGTTTTTGGAGCGGACAGAAAATTGGAGTTGCACCTAAATATACACATAGCACACTTTTGCACCTATCATATACACCCATACAAACACAAACACATCAACATACACATATAGTCTTTTTTTTATAACAACTAACACATTTTTTAAACTTTATTTTCTCAGTGTGAATCTGTGAGTGAAAGAGTGTGACAGAGAGTGAGTGGAATCGAGTGTGTCTGTGAGGGCCTGTGGGAGTGCCTGGGTGTGAGTGGGTGAGTGATGGTAAGGAGGGGAGGACAGGAGAGAGGGATGGGAAGAGTAGTGGAAGAGGAAGGAGAGCAGGACATCCCTGTTGAGAGTAGGGGTGGGAGTGGGAGATCCGCAGGGGGGACCAGGCCTAGAAGAGCAGGCACACGGAGAGCAGGGACAGAACCTGCAGTGGGACGAAGGGTAGTTCTTGGGGACCACCACACACAGGCAGGGCCAGAGCAGGTAGGACACTCTGGTTCTGACTCCTTGCATGCTGGAGCTGAGGGGGACAAGATCAGGGATCCCCGTTATACTGAGGAGGAGAATAGGGCCCTCGTGGAGGCTGTGCTGGAGAAGGAGACCATCCTCTTCCTGAGGGAGAAGGTCCCTGGCCTGTATGCGAGGAGCAAGGCGGCATTGAACCGGATCTGCAGGTGGGTGAACACTGTGGCCACATGCAGAAGGGAAGTGGACTCTATAAAGAAAAGATGGGGTGACTGCAAGATGGCGGTCAAAAATAAGTTAGCCGAAATCTCCAAGCACGCCCGAGGTACCGGAGGTGGCCCACCTGTCCCGATCACCTTCAGCGGATGGGAGGAGATGGAGCTGCAGAATATGTTCGCCACACTCATTGAGGGGGTCCCTGGAGGATCGGACACTGGGGAAGAGAGGATCCTCCACACTTCCGGTAAGTGCAGCATCCCATAGCCACACACCACATCAACCCACAAAACCATTACACACAAACACAGTCACATCCCAGCATATGCCCATCATTCATCCACACAACTGCACCAACACAGCACCCTCAGGGTTAAAACAGGACACAAGACAAGGACAAATGTCAAGGTTCAACAAGGCCCAAACCTGCCCAACTCCCTGGTTAACCCTCATGTTGCTGTGCTGATCACACACAATACACACAAACCATGCTCAGAAAAGTGTTGTATGTTCAACATCAGAACTGCTCCAACACAGTGTCACCCATGTACCCACAGGGAAGCCAGCACATAACCCCATGAGTGCTAGAGGGATTATCAATGTACCACTAAATAATGCATTGGCAACCCCTCGCAGTACTCAAAGGGTTAACCAGAAAAAAACAGACGTCAATAGGTTAGTGATTACATGCTGTACAGGGGACATTGACTAAGTGGTGAAAAAGAGATGATGGAGAGAAATGAACACTTACATACCCTCACTTCACCAATCCCAATGTTAGTCTATGGAGAATATTCAATAACATGAATCAAGTTGTTAAGGTCACATTGTATAGACTCCACAGAAAACATTGCAAAGGGGGAAATGAGATCACTGGAGAAGTCATCATCATGTTCAGTTCATCAAGTCTACTTCACCGCTTACTAAATCACAAAAAGGATGGGTCAGGTCACACATCCCAGTGCCACTGAGAATAACTGGTTGTATGTGCAACACACAGGCCTAAAACTATGCCAAAGAATTAAAGGTGAAAAAGTAGGCCTTGGTGTTGTGTATGCAATCATTTACTCTAACTTGAAATGACATATCTCACATTTGATTCTCACATGGATCCTCAGGAGTGCTGATGCCATGGATGGATGGAATACTAGCCACTACTTGCAGGATACACATGGGAACCAAATATGAACCATTGTAGGCCATGAATGAAGGATATGTCTGATTGAGTACGGCTGCCTCACTCAGAAGGATGGATGGGCTCATCCAGAAAAAAAACAGACCTCCATCAAAGATATTCTTCAACACTGGCTTGATTGTTGCCCTTCAGGATTCAACTGGAACAGACCTCATGGACAGGATCCTGTCAAGCACATCAATCTCTGATTGTCAGGGTGGTATCCCATGCATCACAATGCAATGCATAGGATACCATCATGACAACCAGAGAGTGACATATAAAATAATACAAAATCTTTCATTGTACGTGATAAACTGATAACATAGGGATGAATACCACTTGAATCACACTGTAGATCTGTTCCAAAAATACTGTATATGTACACAAAGAAAAACATTCAGATATGTATGCTGATATGTACCTTTAAAAAGGGTACAAATATGTCCCAACAAGATGTGAACCCAGAGATCAGTTCTGTATGTGTGATTGCCTTACTGCCCATATATGTGCACCCATCACAAACTAACTGTTATTGATACCCTCAAAATACACATACCTAGTATATCCACCTTACTTACATGGGATATACGAGGTATGTTTTCATTTATGATATCAATAAAAGTTAATTTGTGATGGGTTCACATATATAGTCAGTAAGGCAATCACATGTACTGAACTGGTCTCAGGGTTCATATCTTGTAAGGATATGTTTGTGCCCATAGCCACATACATATCAGACCATTTTTCTTTCTGTGTACCTAGGACGGGATAGCAATGGTTAATTTCACCTTGATGTCATATTGTAGGCATTGAAAAAAAATGTGGGTCGATGTTAGTCCTATCCCTCAAACCCTCATGGTTAGACAGCTTGTGCTGTATGTGACAGATGGAGATTTTACTCATATGACCACACAGAGGCTCTTCAGCAAAGCCAAAATTGCACCATTTAGAGACAAATACTTTACTGGAATGATCTAATAAGTGTGCCTGGTTTGCAAGCCCACTCTGTGGAACATCCCAATGAAGTATTAATCTTTAAATGGTGCATTTTTGACACAGCTGAAGAGCCTCCGTGTGGTCAAATGAGTGAAATCTCCATCTGTCACATAGAGCAATATATGTCCAACCATGAGGGTTGGAGGCATAAGACTAACATAGATCCACCTCTCATTCCAATGCCTACAATATTACATCAAGGTGAGATTAACCATTGCTATCCCGTTAAAGGGACAGTAATACTTCAAATGTAAAAAGAAAGATATTTTGTAGGGTTCATCCCCCTGAGTAAAAGAATAGTACTCCAACTGCTGAAAGCTTTTTCATTCCAAATTTATTGCAGCTGAAAACTGAATTTCATTGGTTCAATCTCACAGTGGCCTGAAATTGTACAGTGGCGTTGTTGCTACACCATCCCACGGACACCTCTGGTCCCGGGACTGTTAATCTCCATAGGATGATGTAGCAACAGCGCCACTGTACAATTTCTGGCCACTGTGAGATTACACCTAAAAAATTCAAATTTAAGCTGTACTAACTTTGGAATAAAACACCTTTCAGCAGTGGGAGCACCCTAGTTTTACTCAGGGGAATAACCCCCCCCCAAAAATTTTTTTTATTCTTACATTTGAGGTATTAATATCCCTTCAATCCTATCATGGCTACGTTTACTAATCACACCATCTCCTTTCTCCACAGAGCTTACGGGCCTCCAGCACATCAGGAGCCCATGGAGGAGGCTACATCACCACCCAGTGAGGAGTACACAGAGGAGGGGACCAGCCGGTGGTCACCATACCCACCATCCTCATCTCCTCCAACACAATCTGCACCACTACATGCTGCTTCACCACTGGCTGCACCACTACATGCTGCTTCACCACTGGCTGCACCACCCCATCACAGTGCCTGAATGCAACAATAGGAGAGGTGGATGCATCCCAACACCTTCAGGAGCTACTACCCTCCAGCAGCAGCACCACCCCCTGGGAGGCAATGGCAAACAAACAGCTACTTGACTTAGTAGATAACTAACAAGCAGGACAGATGGAACATGCAGCAAAATAGTCTTTGATTTACACTGTTATTATGAAACTGAATTACTGGAGAACCCAATGTTCACCCTAGGATTTCAATGTGTAGCACACACATTGAAATCCTGGGGTAAGCATTGGTTTCTCCAGTAAGTCAGTTTCACTATAAGAGTGTCAATCACAGCCTACTGGAGAACCCAATGTTCACCCTAGGATTTCAATGTGTGTGCTACACATTGAAATCCTGGGGTGAGCATTGGGTTCTCCCATAAGTTGAGTTGTTTTCCTAAGGTTGCAACAGACTTCACCAGTGATAACACTTGTCCACTTCGTCTGGTTGTTGATGTAGCCCATGTACTGAGATATGTCAAACGAAAGCAATCTCAGAACATTGATTATATTGAGCAACACAGAAACCGTGGACATGAAATCACTGTGGACGTATGTCCCCAGTATCACCTCTTTATCACTCACAACACACATTAGTGTATCACTGCCATCATTTGTTTGCATGAGTACATTAGAGTCCACTCACTGGCAAACAAGTAGTGGACTTGTGTGATGTGATGTGGGTCATGCCTTCCCATGTATGGGAGATACTCTAGCCTTGAGTGTGGTTACGCATTGACATGTGTAATCCAACATTTCTTAATACAGACACAGATTGACTAGTGATGGTTCTTCTTTATTGTGTCTCAAAGTACATTAGAACGTACATGTGTTTTCTGGGTATGTTGCCTATATGCATTAGACATTTGCATGAGCACACTAAATTAACTTTGAAACTAAATTGTAATACTTTATAAACACTACTGTCCAGCTCTTGTGTAGTCCACAAGGTTTGACAACTCTGTAGATGAGCATTCTAACTTGATACCTGGATGTTAGTACACACAAATCATTGTTTTCTGTGTCTATATGAGAATGTTCCAGTATAGGTTGCTGTGAACATCAAGTCAAATGCATCACCAACAAAAACACTTGGAACACCAAGGGGTGAGCTTCATAGAAGTGTTGTCAAGACATCAGTCCAGTCACATGGAAGATCTTCTGTCCAAGGATGGATCATGCTATGGATGCCTGTGGGACAAGAGGACAGGATTTGGAGTAGCACCCTCGAACTGATCATCATGCAACAACTTCAACTTTCTAATCCCCTCAGTCTTTTTTGTTACAGGTGAGTACACAAACCATTGCTTTGTAATGTGTTGTGTGCTCGTCTGTAACCCATTATGTAGAGAACTAAGGGAATGTGAACCAGCTCTAGGAATATGTGGCCCCAACATGAATACACACATCCACAAATATGTTCTGAGAGCTCCATGAAACTGATGTATTTGTGCTGCCACTGTGAGAGTTACAGTGGCAGCCCAATTTTATTTGTTTCATGGAACTATTATGACATATTTGTTGATGTGTGTATTTATGTCAGGGCCACATATCACTACACACTCACAGGTCAGCATGGTGTCCCTGGAGATCTGATCCACATTTCATGACCTCTATGTTGTGTAACAATACCACTGTAGATCTATCCCTCTGCTGCTCTTCTCAGCTGTAGCAAACTACAGGTCCCATGTTGATTCTAATGGCCCTTTAACCTCTGATGTGACAGAGTATTATCCAGTTCATTGCACTGGATAACACTCTTTCACTACAAGGCTACTATGGTTGCTCTGGCTATGATCATGGCAATTCAAGTTAGTTCCTAAAAATCAAGCCCTGTAAGATGCTGAACATGGGTTATGTGTTGTACCTTGTTTCTCCAGGGGGTATGCGTGATATCCTTGAGGTATCAATGACGACGTGGAGAAGGGAATGGAAGATGGTTTTGGAATCCCCACACACAATATGCCACGCCCATGGTATGCATGATGTTTGAGCCCATACTGCTGCCAGTGCAGTGCTGTGTCAATGATCCTATGGGGTGAAACAGAACATCATGTGTGGTTAGTGTGTTGACACCAGTTCACAGGACTGATGGAGGACTTGCATGGATTGTTTGAATGCCTGCGTTATACTCACAGCTAAAGTGGTTCGTGATGAGCCTGTCTCTGATCTGCTCCCCTCTCAGAGTCTCCTCAACATGGCGATATCCATTGGCACTTCAGATATGGGGGGGCCTGGATATCACCCACCATCTTGGTGTCCCCTGCGATGTTGTGCAGTATTGCACATGCCGTTATGATGTTACACGCTTTTCCAGGTGCATACTGCAGTGCTCCCCCTGAGTGGTCCAGACATCGGAATCAAGACTTCAGGAGGCCAAAGGTCCACTCAATGGCATTTCTCGTTCTGCCATAAGCCTGGCTGTACCTTTCCTGGGCATCTTTTTGGGGATTGGCGACCAGGGTCAGTAGCCAGGATTTGCATCCATAGCCAGCATCACCTGTGTAATGTGAGTGACATGGTGTGTGAATGATGTTTTGTGTGTTAGACGTAGTAGCTGTCGGTCAGGAGCATGCTGAGCAGTGTCGTGTGTACACCTGTTGATGTGGTGTGATGTAGTATTGTAAACTCACCCAGAAGCCATCCCCCTATATAAGTTCCATTCTCAAAGTCTCTTTGTACTGAGGAGTTTTGGAGAATGTACGAATCATGAGAGCTGCCAGGATATTTTGCACAGATATTCATAATCCTCATGTTGCTATCACACACCATTTGCATGTTCATGGAGTGGAAGTTCTTCCTGTTGATGAATAGCTGTGTGTCACGTGCTGGGGCTTTGATATGGACATGGGTGCAATCTATAGCACCCTTGACCCTGGGCATGCCTCCCCTTGAGTAAAAGCCCTGCTTGAGATGTATCCAGTCCATGTCGGTGGTGGGGAAATGTATGTAGGTACTGGCCTTGCTTTTGAGGGCTGGCAAGACCTGGGCCAGCACTGTGGAGAATGTGGCCTGTGACATGCCAGATGCGTAACCCTCAGTGGACTGGAAGGCGCCACTTGCCATGAAGTGTATGGCACACAAGAGTTTTTGCAGGCTAGATAGGGCATGGTTGTGGATGTAGATGGGATCCACCTGATCCTTGATGACCTCATACAAGGCAATGATGCTATGTGGCCTCAACCTATAACGATCAATCACCTCATCATTGGTCATTCCAAAGATAGTGACCCTTGGGCGGTATACCCTGGGCCTTGGTGGTCATCTATCCATCCTCCACTGCTGCATGGGTCCCTGTGGCAGCTGGGAAGCATCCTGTTGCATCTGCAGACAAATGCTGTCCTCCAGGTGGGGATGGCTCCTGTGTGGCTGTTGAGCCAGAGCCTCCTCACTTGTAACAGGTGAAGGCTGTTGATTAGGTGTGCCTGGGGGTTGCTGGTGTTCCCTAGCTCTCGCCCTTGCACGCCTTCTCTGCAGTCTTCTCATCAATAAGTATCCCAACATATTTATTGTTCTCTCTCTATCTCTCTCTGTCTCTATCTCTCTCAGTATCTCTCTCTGAGTGGAAAACAAGTCACAAGTGATTGTGGTGAGCTGTCCCTTTAAGTACCTGGTAGGGCGTTGTGTAGGTATGGTGATGAGGTGAGTACTGACCAGTGGAAAGGTGCAGGTTGCATCTGGATCGCGTGGTGATGTTACACAGGTGAGCTTGTTGTGTATTGGCAGGTGTCCGTGTTGTGTGATAACCTGCATTGTTCCGTGCCATGTTGTGTTGGTGTTTTTTTTGGGTCCTTGTCCCTGTGGTGTTGCTTGTTGTTGTGTGTGAGAGTGGTTTGTGGTGTCTATCCATGTTTTTGTGTTCTTTTGGCATTGCACGGGTTAATTTTGCCATTTACATGCTTGTGTGGTAAGCATTTTGTCTATTTTAATATGTAACGGGTGTTTTGTTTTGACTATTAAGCATCTAACGGCTAAGAAAACTGGCTGTTAATGTTTGTCCGTTAAGTGTATCTCTTTTTCAGCCATTAACAGTACCGCAAGCCTTTAAATGGCTCTGGGGAATCTTGTTCCATGCATCTCAATGCACTTCAGTCTATCGGCCGTAAGGATTATCAAACTGCCATTAGCTGTTCTTAAAAAAGACCTTTTAATGGCTTACGACACGTTAATGCACCCGTTGGTGGTTTTTTTTTGCTAACGGTTGCCTTTAAATCTAGCCCAAGATGTCAGCGGCAGCAGCAGCCACCGCTCCTTACATTTCATTGGTCCCTAGGCAGGAGCCTAGGTTGCCATAATGAATGATCCAGCTCGGGCTTTATCAATGATTGGACAGGTCAGACAACAAGGCTCTGTTGCGATTAGATTCCATAGCTAATAAACCAACATTTTGCAAAACAATTAGAACTGAATAACAGCTGAAAAGCCAATTATAAACAATTTAAATATATGCATTTAACTCTTTGAGTGCCAGAGGGGTAAATGCATTGGCTACATCTCTGGTACTCAAAGGGTTAATGAAAATACAAAGCTGGAAGGTGATAGGTCCACTTTAAATCACACAGGCATAATTTGCACTAATCTGTCACTCGCCACTGCTGGATTTCTAAACTGGTGACTTGGAATCTGCTGGGAATGCAAGAGCATCAGTGTGTGTGTGCGTGTGTGCACAGTTTCAATTAAGCCAAAGGAGGATTGTTTTTGGCTGACAGAGTTGACTTATGCAGGATCTGCTCAGTTTACATACTCAGCTAGCCTATACTTGTATACATGTTGAGGGAAAAACAGTACTCCAGTGTGTGAGTCTCCATCACTTGCCAATATCTGCCCTGAAAGGCTAGCTGTTGACTCTACAAGTCATAATTACCAAGAACCTGCGGAAAGCATGAGCTATTTTTTGCTGTTTAGCATGAAATGTAAAGGGGCAGTTCCCCCCACCCCCCTGCAGAAATGACCTGGTAAAATCAGATTTATCTAATTTATAGGTGTTTTTCTGAATTATTTTCCTTTTTATATTAGGAGGCTTGAAGCCTTAAAGCGATAGTAATGTCTGAAATAAAGTAGATCACAGTCTTCTTTATTATAAATCTAACACATTGTGCTATGTTTAACAGCTTACTTTTATGTAGTTCAAATTGTATTAAATGGAGAAAGATCCCCCTCCCACCCCTTCTGGCCCCTCCCACTGAATCTGCAATCTGGTCCTGAGACCGGACGGATGCAGAGATGGACAAACTTAATTCAGTAAGTATAAGAAAACCCTGCCCACCTTGAGGATTTTCTTTTGCTTACTGAAGATTGTCCCTCGTTGTATCTGTCCGGACCAGACAGAGAGGCAGCATGACGTGGACAAAAGGGGCGAGAGGGGGATCTTTCTACATTTAATATCTTTGGAACTACATAAAAGTATGTTGTTAAAGCAGAACTTTCAGATCTTACTGAGCCAGCCAATGAGGACCATATAGCAAATACATTTCATTGGCTGGCTGGACTGGTGCGTGCGAGACAGCTGGGATGGAGCAGGTATGCTGGTGCTGCAAGTGAGTCACGTGGCTGAGGCTCCCGCCGGCGCTGACCATCTTTCTGAGTCTCATACAGAATAAGCCTCCTTAAGATGGTCAGCGCCGGCGGGACCCTCATCCACGGGACTAGGGTGACCACATGTCCTGTAATGGCAGAACGGAAATGTGGTCACCCTAAATTCTTCTCGTTTTGGAACTGATGGGCAGGTTAGTGCGGTCTGGCACCTGCGTCGTCACTCCCTTCCGGTAACCATATGGTACACTGTAGTGCTACTCAATGGAAACTGGGACTGACAGAACAGGCACGCAGACAAGATGTCTGCGCTGTAGCCTGGGTTCCGGTCTCCAAACGGGAAGGATTACTTTATACTGGGCTATTTTTTAAAGGTAAGAAATCTATTTCCAAGCTAGTCGCCATGTGTTTAATGAATGCATGGTGATTTAGGATGATCTGAAAGTTCTGCTTTAAACATAACACAATGTGCTCGATTTACAATAAAGAAGACTCTGCAATCTACTTTATTGCATACATTACTATCCCTTTAAAGGAGATCTTGTACCTACATATGATAACCACCCAACTTACATTACTATGACCAGAAATTCCTAATGGCCCCTAAGTGTTTTCACTCTTCTTCAAGAAATAACATCTTCAATCATTACATGTCCGTAACAGTTGCTATCAGGTACACAATATCTCAAATATTACTCTACTCACTGCACGTGGTAATCTTAAAGGAATAGTAATACTTAATATGTATAAAAATATATATGTATTGTAGGGTTTATCCTCTGAGTACAAGAAGTGTACTCCTGCTTCTGAAAGGTGCTTTATTCAAAAGTTATTACAGCTGAAACTTTAATTTTTTTAAATGCTGTATTTCAGTAGCTTGAACTCTTTCAGTGGCATTGTTTCTACATCATCCTATGGAGGTTCATTGTCAACTGCTCAGAGCTGTCCATAGGATGGTGTAGCAACAGCGCCACACTACAATTTCAGGCCACTGAGATATTGCCCTCTTTAGTTTGGGCTGCAATAAGTTTTTGAATAAAACACCTTTCAGCAGAAGGAGTAGCCTTGTTTTATTTGGGACCAAAAAACCTACAACATATATTTTTTTCACATTTTAAGTAATGCTATCCCTTTAACCCATGGAGGGCCAGAGAGTCTAAGAAGGCTCATGTCCTCTGCCTGCTTCAATTTGCAAAAACTGCCAGGGACGGTCATGTCTGCCTCTATGGACACTATATCCAGGACTGATAGAGAGAGGCACAGTGGCAAAATGCATAGGGACAATTAGGATTTTCTGGCCACATTAAGGTAAGTCAGATTATTAAAGGGATAGTAATACCTAAAATGTAAAAAAAAATATGTTGTAGGGTTTATCCCCCTGAGTAAAACAAGAGTACTCCCACTGCTGAAAGATGTTTCATTCAAAAGTTATACATTTTCAAAGTTTAATTTTTTAGGTGCAATATCACAGTGGCCTGAAATTGTACAGTGGCGCTGTTGCTACACGATCCTATGGACAGCTCTGGTCTCAGGACCATAAATCTCCATAGGATGGTGTAGCAACAGCGCCACTGTAAAATTTCAGGCCACTGTGATATTGCACCTAAAAAATTCAACTTTGAAAATTAATAACTTTTGAATGAAACATCTTTCAGCAGTGGGAGTACTCTTGTTTTACTCAGGGGGATAAACCCTACAACATATTTTTTTTTACATTTTAGGTATTACTATCCCTTTAATGGAGTTTTAGTTATACTTTAACCCTTTGAGTTCCAGAGGGGTACGCAATGCATTGCAGAGCAATACATTGCATACCTCTCTGCAATCAAAGGGTTAAGGTAGGGACTAGTAAATGATTTGGCATCCTGCTGTTAGGGACTACAACTCCCATAATCCAGAGAGTCACCAGTTATGGTACAGGAGCCGTCGTTATCAACAGTTTGGGGTCCAACAATCAGCTACTCCTCCTTAAGGAGTTAAATTAAATCGTAGCATTGATTCACAGAGCGTAGCATTTGGCAGCAGATGACAATCAATTAGCCAAAGTAGTCTGCTTATTTTCCTATCTACAGTTAAACCTCAGACCCATTTAATTCTTGGCCTCAGGTGCCTTGTCTGTCCCAGCCGTTCTTCAATTACTTTAGTCTCTTAGAGTCGTATTCATTAAGCTAAGGAGGTGCAGTTCTGGAGCAAACCAACTGCAGCACACGGGAGAAACAGTAATTCCCCATATTCACGTTGATATAAACTGATCTATATAAATTCCTTGAATGCTAGAGAGATCTCTAAAGCATTGGAGATCTCTCTCACATTCAAGTTAAACTCCCCATTTAAATCAATGGGGAGATTCAATACCCTCCATATTGTACAGTTAGATTGCTTCAGAATTGCACTTCTTCAGGCTTCTGCGTAACACCCATAAGCATTAGCATAACTAGTCATGGCAGGGCCCCGGTGAAAATATTTAGTTTCAGCACCCAATATACAAAACTGTTCTCCCTGGGTCATACTTAGAACCAATTAGGCTCTAGAGCTGATTGGCCCTTGGATGTTAGACCCTGTCACATACCTCCCAAGTGTCCCTCTTTAGGAGGGACAGTCTCTCTTTTAGACCCAAATCCCTCTGTCCCTCTTTCCCACCCTGATGTCCCTCTTTTTTGGAGATCAGACTGTGTGGTATGTATATAAGTGTATCACATTGCTCCACATCAATAAAACTCACATTAATGTTTGTTTAAATATCAGTATATGTGTTTATATATTATTCTGTGTAAATAAAACACTTTGGTCTTTTTATAAATCATTTATTATGTTACACAAGGAGGTGTCAATAGGTTGTGAAATAGCCTAAAAATTATTGGTAATGCCCCACCCACCAGCCACGCCCACAGCAACACCCCCTGAAACACAAGTGTCCCTCTTTGGCAATTTGAAATGTTGGGAGGTATGCTGTCACACCTGCACCCTCTGCATACCTCCCAATATTTCAAATGGCCACAGAGGGACACTTATGTTTTAGTTGCTGTTGCTGGAGGTGTGGCTGGTAGGCAGGGCATTACAGAGAATATTTTGGTTATTTCCAGCCCTGGGAACTTCTTGTTGTGGATTCCCTGGAGAGGGCAGTCCTGTGGTGCCACTGGGGGAGAAAAAATTATGTGATTTGCTGTTAAAAAGGGGCAGGACTTAATTATGAGTATGGGTGGAGCTTATAAAATGAAGTAAAACTATGAGGAATAGGGTGGGGAACGAGGAGAAGTGGGAGGAACAGGGTGGGAAGTAGCAAAAGTGGGCAGAGTTTCAATAGAAACTCCCCACATCAGAATTCCCCACCAGAAGCTAAGAAGGGGAATCATGTCTGGGCTAAGGGGTCTAAGTAAGGCCCCTTGTAAAAGAAGTTGGGGGGAGTAGAAGGGGAGGGACAAATATATATAAGATAGCCCTGACCTGTTATTTCCTCTTTGGATCTGAGTGGGAATCTGCCCTGCCCTCCCTCCCTGTTTGGTTGTCTGTTATGGGTTATGGGTTGGGTTCCCCACTGTTCAGGTCATAAAAGCACCTGTGGAGTTTTGTTTTGTCACAGCTGTTGGCACTTTGGGCCCTTGCCAAGGGGTACAATGGTAAACAATTGCGGAGTATATATTATAACAGGAATATGTTAGGCCAGCGGCCTAGGAAAAACACCTGAGGCCCCCCTTGAGCTGCACAGACCAGCTAATGGGGTGTGGTGGGGTGGAGTAAAAAAGGAGCTGAGTTTTTATGCTCAGTAGGGGTGGGGACATAGGATTATGCCTCATATTCTTGGCAAGGGTTCATAAGCTGGTTGTTGTATGGTAATTATTAATTCAATAAAGCTGTGGCCTGGTTTCATTCATAATATGGTCTGTGTGTCTTACTTGGATTATTACTGCATGCCCAAGACATGGAGAATCAGCCTCTGTCCTGGAGTCTCAGTAATTATCACCAAAAAAAGGAGTCTCCGGGACAAATCCATAGAGTTCCCACCTATGGTTATTTCATGACCTGTTGACACATCTTTGCGTAACTGAATACGCTTTGCTTTGGATACCCTGCTGGCACTCAAAGAGCTAACCACTGGAGCCCAGCAGGAGGCATGTTTCATATGTGTCCCCTTTTAACACTTGACACTCAAAGGGTTAAAAGGATTATCTGGCTAC
Source organism: Rhinophrynus dorsalis (assembly GCA_037306005.1). Lineage (NCBI taxonomy): Eukaryota > Metazoa > Chordata > Amphibia > Anura > Rhinophrynidae > Rhinophrynus > Rhinophrynus dorsalis. The sequence continues at coordinate 47,148,646 of CM074727.1, read as the reverse complement.
CTTAACCATTAAAATTGATTGCTATCATAGCTGATGGGAATGGAAGTTCTGCAGATCCCCATTGATGTAAATGGAGTTTTTATCTCTTGAATGATAGAGCTCTCCAGTGCAATGGGCATTTTAATTTCACCCTGTGGAGCATTGACTTTGCGCCTGATTCTCTTTAGCTTGATGAATAAGGTCCTAAGCCTCCTCTATCCTTCAGTTGTCTCTTCTTATCATTCAAGCAGGAATAATTGATCTTTGGACCTCCAACTGGTGGAGACTACACATCCTACCAGTTATCTAGTTAGGGATGACAGGAGATGTAGTCCCCAACGGAGGGAAGTCCAATGACCGACTACCATACCTGGGAACTCTCCGGATTTGCCCTGGCAACTCTGGTTTTTGCTGGTAATTACCGGGTCTCCAGGGCAGAGGCTGGTCCTCTGGATGTGGGGAGTTTCTAATGAAACTCTGACCACTTGTGCTCCTTCCCTACACAATCCCTCCCACTCTCCTCCCACTCCCTGCCCACTTCTCCTTCCCCAGCCTATTTATCAAAGTTTTCTAAGTTTTGTATACCATGCCCCCCACTCAAGGTTAAGCCCTGCCGCTTTTTATATGTGAATCGCGTAATTTTTCTTCCCCAGCGGCACCACAGGACTCCCCTCTGTGGGGAGTCCTCAAGAAAAAGTTCCCAGGTATGCTGACTACTCGTGGGTTAAAATATTATGAAGCCTGGCGGCTATGAGTGCTGGTATACAACGTTTACGAAAAGAACAATCTTCTTCCTATATGATGTCAGAATGTTTAGTTTAGTACTTTGGACAGTTGATGAAAACAAGGGTAAGCACAGAGAAGGATAATGCAGTTTGAGGTCACCTAGGGCAAGATGAGATTCGCTCCATATATTGCATCATTATCTTGGCATGGCAGAGATTTAAGCAGACAATCAGCACACAGGACTATACAAAGCATGTTCCACTAAATTAAAAGTTTAATTAAAAGCAATTAAGCTGGAAAAGCAAGAATATGATATCATCTAATGAAACATTTTTGTGTGCAATTTCAAGTCTGGAATGGCTGTTTTGACTATTTATATTTACATTTATGGTTAAAGTACCTGGAACAAGCTCAAATACCATAATATTCGCCCATTCTTTGCTGGAGAAATTCCGATCTAAAGGCGCCCAGTTCAAGTGCTCTGGGCACAGTAGCAGGCCCAGTTTTTGAGCTCTACCTTTATAAATGGGTCCATCCATAACTGAGTTTAACCTCTTGACTGCTAGTGACATCTCCATTACAAAACATTAGATCCAAAGGTATTAAGCCCAGTGCACAAGCACAGGGAGTGAAGAGGGCAAAATTGTGACAGGGCACCGGAACTAAGGGGGGGGGGGGATTGATTGGCAATGCACTATCCTGCAACTCCTTAAAATTGGACCAGTTTCCTGTCTTGGCTGGGGGGCACCGACATCATCACACTCAATAGCTGCCAGAGTATGAGATAAGAAGAACTGGCACCGTGCCTTTCCATCGTTAACTCTTTGAACACCAAAGAAACATCCAACTTTTTGCAAAGCAATGTGTTTGATGTACCTCTGGTACCGAAAGGATGAACCCTTTGAGTGCCAGAGGAGTATCCAACGCATGCCCCTCTGGCACACAAAGAGTTAACTGATAACAAGTGGGTAATGAACCATGATGCAGCGGCTCCCTAACGTTATTTATGAATTGATTTTCCTCTCTCTTTCTCATCACATAGAGACCTCCTGAGATCCTGCACTGGTAGATTGTACTTTTGATCTGTGTCACACATGATTTGGGCTTGCTCTGGGACTTTAACCCCTTAAAGGAACAGTAAACTTTTTTTTATGAAAATGTATTTGTTCTAGAGCTTTTTATGCTGAGTAAAACAAGGACACGCTTACTGCTGTCAGTTGTTTTATTCAAAAGTTATAAAAGTTAAAATAACTAGGACGTGAATTTACTGTGTTTACTTCCTGATAGTTCTAACTGACAGGAAGTAACTAGACAGTTTCTGTCACATTCTATGGAAAACTGTAAGTCACTGACTTTTTTCTCCATTGGAATGCAACTGAAAAACTCATTTCAATTTGACCACTAGATGGCACTGTTGATGTAAAAACCCCACAAGTTTAAACTGTAATAACTCTAGAAATATGCACCCTGCAGCAGTAGGAGTACCCTAATTATACTCAACAGGAAATGTCCTACAATATTTATTTTTTCATAAAAAAAGTTTACTGCTCATTTAAGGAGTAGTGATGAGCGAGCATGCTCGGCCGAAGCTCGGTTCGGCTCGAGCATCGCTCTGCTCGGCACATGGCGGTACTCGTACGAGTACCGCATGTGCTCGCCCGCCATGTTCGGGTCTCCTCCCCGCACAAGGCGCCTGCCTAGGGCCCGGCCAAATGAGGGGGGCCCGGAAAGCCTCATTCAACTTGAATGAGGCTTTCCGGGCCCCCCTCATTTGGCCGGGAGATTCAACCCCCACGCCCGCAGCTTACCTGATCTCTCACTCATCTCGCCGCTCTAGTAATACAGAGCGCTGGGAGATGACATCATCTCCCAGCCTCTGCATTACTACAGCGGCGCCGGGAGCTTCAGTCAAAGAGATCTGTGCCGAAGGAGGCACAGATCTGTCAAGTACACCGCTAGACCACCAGGGGAAATGTGAAGATGAAGGTGCAATGTGGAGGTGAAGTGGAGATGGGGGCATTGCGGAGATGAAGGGGGCATTGTGGAAGGGGCATTGCGGAGATGAAGGGGGCATTGTGGAAGGGGCATTGTGGAAGGGGCATCGTGGAGATGGAGATGAAGGGGGCATTGTGGAGATGGAAGGGGCAGTGTGGAAGCGGCAGTGTGGAGATGGAAGGGGCAGTGTGGAGAAGGTGGCATTGTGGAAGGGGCAGTGTGGAGATGAAGGGGCAGTGTGGAGATGGAAGGGGCAGTGTGGAGATGGAAGGGGCATTGTGGAAGGGGCATGGTGGAGATGAAGGGGGGCATTGTGGAGATGAAGGGGCAATTGTGGAAGGGGCAGTATGGAGATGAAGGGGACATTGTGGAGATGAAGGGGGCATTGTGGTGATGAAGGGACAGTGTGGAGATGAAGGGGCAGTGTGGAAGGGGCATTGTGGAGATGAAGGGGGCATTGTGGAGATGAAGGGGCAGTGTGGAGATGAAGGGGCAGTGTGGAGATGAAGGGGGCATTGAGGAAGGGGCAATGTGCATCCAGACATCCTCCCTATGCTGTCCCTGAACCATTTCTGTGGTGTTTCCATCATTTTCTGCCCTTTTCCTATGGACCAGGCACCCTCCCCTCATCAGAGCAGGGGGTGCCTGGTGTAATGCTCGAGTCCACCCATTGACTTCAATGGGGCTCGGGTGCTCGGCCGAGCACTCGAGCCTCCGGGGGTGCTCGGCCAGAGCACCCGAACACCCGAGCATTGGGGTGCTCGCTCATCACTATTAAGGAGCAATAATGCACCAGGACCATTATGGGAAAACTTCCCTAAAGGACCAGTGACGATCCTGGCACATCATGGATTTCAGAGCTCCCTGCCTGGCTACACGCTGTTCAGGAAGCCCTGAGTCTGATCGAGTAAAAAAAAAAATGCTCTGTGGTCCTTAAGTGCCGGTCGTGCGCACTTACAGCTAGTCCTTAAAGGGTTAATTAAGTTCTGAGTCAGTGGAGTGAATTCGAACTTGACCCACATGGTTGTGTGTGTGTGTGTGGGCGGGGGTTATAGATTTCACCCCAGAACCCAGTATTATCTTGTTAGGTCCCTGGTTGAAAGGGATAGTAAACCTTGAAAATAAGTTTATTTTATATCGTAACCCTTAAAAAAACATGAAAAATGTTATAAGTCTTATCTTCCAAACCTTTATGGTTTGGGAGATATTCAGAAGTAAAATATAGTAAAGTTCTCTTTTTCTGGTTGTTTCAGCCAAGTTGCCATCTAGTGGACAGATTTAGAATTCGGTCCACAGATCAACCGGCAGCTCTTTAGCAGTGCTGAGATCACGATCTTTAAAAAGAACTACTTCATTGGAACTGTGTACAAAGTGTGCCTGGCTTGCAAGCACACTTTGTAGACCATTCCAGTTAAGAAATTCTTTTTAAAGATCGTGATCTTGGCACTTCTGTAGAGCCGCAGCCGGTCCCGGGACCGGATTCCAAATCTGAGAGCTAGAACGGTGACATCACTCAGGGGGAAACTTTGCACCTGAATATCTCCCAAACCATAAAGGTTATTTTCAAGGTTTACTTTCCCTTTAATCTTATTGAAGACATCTCTAGCATCTAAGATGCTAAAATATAAGGTGGTGGGGGAGATTCACTAAGCGGTGATAAAGAGGTGATAAAGTGGAGATGACTCCTCCAATTTATCACTTCTCCAGTTTCTATGTTATTCTACGGAGACTATGCACTAAGGGCCATATGTTCAAAGAGGTAGCGAAATAGCTCTTGTCGTTTTTAATGATGTTTTATTGTATGTTGTCATAGTCTTCATATATATTTTCAGAGAATGTCATTTGTTATAGAACATTTGTCTTTTTCTTTTTTTGAAGTATGATTTCTGACTGGAAATGTCATAAAACATTTTCCAGATTCATATCTCTACATTTTACTACTCTTTTTAATGTAAAAAAATAGTTTTTCTTTGAAAACGACATATTTTCATTGCCACTATAAGACACTGATGAATATTTAAAGGGATAGTAATGTTTCATAATAAAAGCAGCTCTAATTAATCATCATAGTATTTGGACTTTGGAGAGTGTTATTTCAATTCTGTCAGAGTTGTAGTTCAAGAGTAATTCAATGACAAAATATCCCCCTCCCGCCCCTTTTACTGATGTAACACTGCTCAGCCAGATCAGAAGGGAGGTGCCCAGGTAGACTGCAGAGAGGGACAATCTTCAATTAAGATAAGGGAAAAACCTGAAAAACTTGTCCAGGGGGACAGGGTTTTCATTGTTCTCATAGGAAGAAGATTGTCCCCTTCTGTTATCTGTCTGGTCTATGGACTGCATTCCACATCTGAGAAGAGATGGCTTACACTAGGTAAAAGGGACGGGAGGGCAAACTTTGCTTCTGAATATCTCTCAAAGCATAAAGGTTTGAGAGATAAGACTTATATTGTTCATGTTTTTTTTAATGCCTACAAAATTAAATAAAAAAAAAAATGAAGTATTACTATCCCTTTAAGCCACGCCCTTGCGCTACCCCTTTCAATGACAATTCTTGTTTTATTTCGTACACGTTGGACAGTACTAGTTTTTTTTGTTTGTTTTTTTAAATATGTTGTTCCTGCATACAATTACTTATTTTTGCTGTTCATACGACATTTTTTTCAATGTTATCCCTTTGAACATACGGCCCTAAGATTTCTTCAACTTTGGAGATCTTAGTACGTAAGCTCCATAGAATAATATAGGAACTGGAGAAGTGACATCACTGGAGAAGTCATCTCTACTTTACCGCCTCTTTATTACCGCATAGTGAATCTCCCACAGGGTGTTGGTTAAACCAGTTTGTTCTTGTTAGGTCCCAGGGTTAACCAATACTCTACATTTTAGCATTTAGATGCTAGAGATGTTTTCAACAAATTGCTTCACAATGCACGAGATGGGTTAAATGGTAGAGAAACTAGTGACAAGCAAAACTGTGGTTGGATAACTGAATAATGTCTACTTTGACTGAATTGACTATGAATAAATTGCAAATGGAGGCTGATGCCAAAGTTGTGCCAGTAGGGACAAAATAAAATTCCCACTGATTTAAAGGGATAATAATGTTTCAAAATAAAAGCAGCTCCAATTAATCTTCATAGTACTTGGGCCATGGAGACTGTTATTTCAGTAGTTGTAGTTCAAGAGTAATTGAATGATAAAGTATCCCTTGCCTGCCCCTTTTACCTAGTGTAAGTCGTCTCCCCCCAGATATGGAATCTCTTCTTGAGACCATACAGCTCACAGCAAGGGACAATCTTCGTACTTTGAAAACAATGAAAACCCTGCCCCCCTTGACAGGTTTTTCCCTTATGCTCACTGAAGATTGTCCATCTCTCAGATCCATCCGCACAGTATTGCTGCTCTGAGGTGAGCAGTTACATTAGTAAAAGGGGAGGGAGGGGGATACTTTATCATTCAATTACTCTTGAACTACAAATCTGACAGTACTGAAATAACACTATCCATGGCCTAAATACTATGATGATTAATTGGAGCTACTTTAATTGTTAAACATTACTTTTAAATGGGGCTATTAACTCCATAGACGCTAGAGAGATCTCCAACACATTGCTTTGTAATGTATTGGGGACTTCTTTAGCATTCGAGGGGTTGAAAATGCAATTTAAATTAGTGTGTGGATTTTGGGAATTTGGCGGAAACATTGATTTCAATAAATCACTGTGAGTGCGGATTTCTTCAAACAATATCTACACGCTATTAAGGCTGGAACTCAGGCAAGTTGTACTTACAAATGAGTGAGTGTTCCACTCCAATGAACTTGGAGTGATCCAAATAAGAATTGTCACTATATATATATATATATATATATATATCATTCAGAGGCTTGGATATAATGTAAGAAAGTTTTACTTCACCTCACTAAGAGGGTGGAAGATAATGTATATGGAATAGCCTACCAGCAGAAGTGATAGATAAGCGAAATAGCCTACCAGCAGAAGTGATAGATAAATGGTGTAGCCTACCAGCAGAAGTGGTAGAGAAGTCGACTAACCTACCAGCAGAAGTGATATATAAGTGAAATAACCTTTCAGCAGAAGTGGTAGATAAGTGGATTAGCGTGCCAGCAGAAGTGGTAGAGAAGTTGAATAACCTACCAGCAGAAGTGATAAATAAGTGAAATAACCTTCCAGCAGAAGTGGTACATAAGTGGATTAGTGTACCAGCAGAAGGGCTAGATAAGTTGAATATCCTGTCAGAAAAAGTGGTATATAATTAGAATAACCTACCAGCAGAAGTGCTAGATAAGTGGAATAGCCTACCAGCAGAAGTGTCAGAAAAGTGGAATAGCATACCAGCAGAAGTGGTAGATAAGTGGAAAAGACTACCAGCAGACGTGGTAGATAAGTGGAATAGCTTACCAGCAGAAATGGTAGCTAAGTGGAATAATTTACCAGCAAAATAGGCAGCTAAGTGGAATAGCCTACCAGCAGAAGTGCTAGAGATTAATACTGAGAGAATTTAAGCATACATGGGATAGGCATACGACTGTCCTGAACATAAGACAAGACCAAGGATCAAATAAGATTCAAAGCTTTTACAGTAGGAAAAATGGGCAGACTAGATGTGACGAATGGTTCTTGTATCCACAGGTAATTTCTATGTCTCTCTGGTTCTAAATTTGCTAACTGAACCAAAAATAAAGGTAGTTTTTAGTGATTAAGTCTTTGCTAGGTATAGCCTGTTCTTATAGTGATATAAACTATAGGCCGTAATTATAACAGTAAAATCAAGCAGGTTGTGGGCAAATCACCTGCCTTGTAGAGGACAAATACCTCCACGGGGGGGGGGGGGGTTATTGAATTAATCCTTTGAGAGCTAGAGGGAAGAGCAGCTCTGGTACTCAAAGAGTTAAATGGGGGTTTAACCCCTTGAATGCTAGAAAAGCATGCAGTGCATTGCAAATCGATTGCCTATACATTACATTTATTTGTCTTTTCATCTTCACCTATTATTTTTAAATTTTTTAATGTGCCTGACATTGAAGCTTCCTGAATCTCTTTCCACAGCTTTCAATTGGAGTCTGAGAAAGTAGACATATGTATATAGTGTTGGAATCTTCCTGCACCACAGAGTGATCTGTAAGCTGCAGAGACCTGCTTTTCTACATTGTTTCATTGCCTTTTTTCATTGTATCTTCTTTTACATTGTTGAATGCTCTTTGCTCTCACAGTTCCTGACAGAAAGCTCTCTGGAAACACATTCACCTAGCTTCCTGTCACAGAAATAAAATGTGTAAAAACCACACACCAAAAAGATGAAGATGGAAAAAAAATGAATAGTCATGATCACCGTACATATTTTGTACTTTCAAAATATGTGAAGTCAAAACAGAGATTGACTCACTTTAAGTCTTTTATGTTTGCATCAGTCATCCCTATTGCTTTCTTTCTAGGAGGGGAGAGGAAAATTGATATGTAAATCCTTTGATAACCCTACAGCTTAAAAACTGACATTTCACAAATAAAAATTCCTTTAATTGGATGTGGAAACCACTTGAAATGTCATCAAGAGTCAGTTTGTGTATCCTATATACGTATGCCAATGCAGATCTTCTGTATCAGCAAGAACTTAAGCAAAATATCACAGCTGGAGATGTTCCTTTCCTAGATAAGTGTAACCTGTTACCACTATGTGCATAAATACAAGTATTTCATGACTAAAGGCATTATTAACTTGCTAAAACATACATTTATATTTGGTTAAATTATTTTGGGTTGCAGACATAAGCAAGCTACATACATAGTATTTGAGCCATGGAGAGTGTTATTTCAAAACTGTTAGAGTTGTAGTTCAAGAGTAATTGAATGATAAATTATATCCCTCCCGCCCCTTTTACCTAGTGTTAGCCACCTCCCCTCAGATGTGGAATCTGGTCTCTTGACCGGACAGCTTACAGCAAGGGACAATCTTCTTACTGTGAGCATAAGGAAAACCCTGCCCTTCTTGACAGGTTTTTCCTTATGCTGACTGAAGATTGTCCCTCTCTGCGATCCATCCAGACAGTCTTGCTGCTCTGAGGTGAGCAGTGTTACATCAGTAAAAGGGGTGGGAAGGGATACTTTATCATACAATTACTCTTGAACTACAACTCTGACAGTATTGAAATAACACTCTCTATGGCCCATTAGAATCTAACATAAAAAACTAATTAGAATTTGACCACTAGAGGGAACTGCTAATGTAAAAAAACATGAGTTTAAACTGTAATAACTCTGGAAATATACATCTCTTGGCAGTGAGAGTACTCTTATTTTACTCAATAGGAAAATCCCTACAATATATATTTTTTCATAAAAAAGTTTACTGCTCCTTTAAGGTACAATGCAACTCCATCTTGCCAATCAGTGAGAAGACAGGGATGGACAGAACAGGCTGGGGAGTCTCCAAATAACTTAGATTTTTAAATAATGCCAGACGTAATAAGGATTATAGAATGATTTATATGATTAACGTTATAGTAAAAGTTAATTGGGGGTCACTTTTCTATGAGTAATAGTTTAGATTTATATGCCCTAGAGTGCAGTTGGTTTACCCCAAAATTGTTCCAGTTCTTCCTATTAAAGTGAATCTAACACATTATAACAACTTAGGTGATTCGGAAAGAAATTTAAATATCACCTATATTTATATGTCCTTACAATATACCGTATTCAACTTTATTTATTTGTCAGTTTAGACAAATTAGGCAGTACTGGCTGGCACAACCAGATTCCATTCTCCCTCCCAACTGTCTCTGAACTACTAGCTAATATGCATAAATAGAAGAAGTGGAAGAGGTTCATATAGTGAGGGATTTTAAGTATGCATGGGACAGGCATAACGCTATACTGGAATCGGAGCTACTACCCTATAAAAAGTTGCCATCCAATAATTAGGCATATGACGACTAGCTTCTCAATACTGCTATTATCTTCTACAAGTTCCGCGTTTTGAAGTAATCCTGTTTCTTCAGAGACTGACGGCCAGGCTTCTTGCTGTAGAGCCACCTGCACCGTCAGTCCCTTCTTGTGCCTTTCAGCTCCATGCAGTGCCTCCTACAGGAGACCAGGATGGACAGCAAAGGCGAGCTGACATCTCTGAGCAAGATGTCTACGTCCAAGCCTGGCTGCCGGTCTCTCAAGAAACAGGATTACTTCAAAACACGGTACTTGTAGAAGATAATAGCAATATTAAGAAGCTAGTCGCCATATGCCTAATTATTGGCTAGCATCTTTTTACAGGGTGGTAGTTTCACTCGAACATAAGACAAGATCAAGGATTACATAATGGTTAAGGTTTTGGCAATAGAAAAAATGGGTTGACTAAATGGGCCGATTGGTTCTTGCCTGCTGTCAAATTCTGCTATGTATCTGTAAAATTACAAACAAATAAATCTAAGAATCTCGTATTCTCTTGTTTTAAATAAAGAATAGAGAACTTAAAGGGATAGTAATACTTAATTATTACTAATCCCTATATTAAAGTAATATTAAAAATAAATGTATTGCCCCCAGTGTCATCTCTCAAACCTTTGTGGTTTGAGAGATAATCTCTCCTAAAGTTGCCCTCTCCCTCCCCCTTCCCCGAAGTCAGTGCTCTAGCTGACTGAAGGGAAATCCGGTCCTACGATCATCAGATGGCTCTGCAGCAGAGCCGCGATCGCGTTAATAAAAAAAAAATATGTCACTAAAACAGTCTTCTATGTGTGCTTGCAAACCAAGCACATGTAGAAGACTGTTTTAGTGAAAGATTACTTTCTTATTAATGCAATCTTGGCTGTGCTGGAGAGCCACCTGACGGTTGTACAACAGGCTTCCCTGCAGTCAACTAGAATGCTGACCACGGGGAAGGGGGAGAGAGAGGGCAACTTTAGGAGTGATTATCTCTCAAACCATAAAGGTTTCAGAGATGACACTGAGGGCAATACATTTGTTTTTAATATTACTTTAATATAGGGATTAGTAACAATTAAGTATTACTATCCCTTTAAATAGATGTGATTTTGAAAGCTCTTTCAAAATCGCTCAAGACATTATGAAGTGTTCCACTTTAAATCCCCTTTTCAGTGTCTCAGTGTTCCAGTCTAACAAGCAGAATTCTATTAGGAATTAGATTAGCAACTTAGCTGTTTAGTCCAGACAGAGTTAATATTCCAAACGATGTTGCTATAGGAATATTGGGACTGATGGGCAGGTCAGGACAGCCTACGTGTGTGTGACATATCACAATGGGGTTACAATAACTGGTTCCATCCTGGCTGGCTCCGCATGCCTTCAGGCAAGTCACCTTATCTCCCTCTTGTGAACTGAGATTCCTTCAGTCTACACTGACCCACATACAGAGGCCTGGCTAAGATGCTTCTAGGACAACAGATAAATGAGTCACATACTAGTGCTAAATCGTATAAACTTTGCCAAGCAGAGTCTAGTTTATAGATGGACGTAAAAGAGAAATACACACACATGGGGCTGTATCCAAAGCTAAAGAGGTACAGTTCTGGAGCAAACCAACTGCACCATGGGTAGAAATGAAAATTCCCTAAGATTTAAGAAGGAATTGTAACTCTAATCTCGAATTCATTAGATACCTCTGTAGGATTAAGGAGTTTTACTTTTTGTGTTGAAATGTGTTGGATAGCTTTGTGGCACTCAAAGGGTTAAAGAGATAGTAATGATTCACAATAAAAGCAGCTCCAATTAATCTTCATAGTATTTGCGTCATGGAGAGTGTTATTTCAATACTGTCAGAGTTGTAGTTAAAGAGTAATTGAATGATAATATATCCCCCCTCCCGCCCCTTTTACTGATGTAACACTGCTCACCTCAGAGCAGCAAGACTGTCCGAATGGATTGCAGAGAGGGACAATCTTCAGTGAGCCTAAGGAAAAACCTGAAAAACCTGTCGGGGGTGGGATGGGGGGGTAGAATTTTCCTTATGATCACAGTAAGAAGATTGTCCCTTGCTGTGAGCTGTCTGCTTCCAGGACCAGATTCCTCATCTGAAGTGAAGAGCTTACACTAGGTAAAATGGGCGGGAGGGGATACTTTATCATTCAATTACTCTTGAACTACAACTTGGACAGAATTTAAATAACACTTTACATGGCCCAAATACTATGAAGATAAATTGGAGCTGCTGTTTTTGTGAAACATTACTATCCCTTTAAAACTCTATTTCAATACATTTCCTTTCTCCCCTATGGTGCAGTTGGTTTGCTCCAGGACTGCACTCTTTTAGTTTGTTGGTTCTTATGCACAAAAGAAAAATAGTGGAACAAATCTGGATCAAACCAACTGCACTATAGGGAGAATTGAAAAATACCCATTAATTTAATAGGGATGTTTAACCTCTTGACCCTTTCAGTGCCAGAGGGATACATAAGGCAATACCGTTCTGGTACTGAAAGGGTTGTTAGAAAGGTTTCCAGTGCATTGCAAACCAATATGCTGCAGTCCTATCATTCATATTACAGGCCCCATGTAAAATATAGAACACTAGTGTAAAAACCCGTGTACACGGGTCGAGGTCTGGGTGATGTTAGCCCTATGAGTGCCAGAGGGGTACAGTCCTGCTCTGCGTACTGCCTCCGTCAGTGCATGCGATGCAGTCATACGCAGTTCAGGCAGTCTCTACTGTGCATGACGGCTTCTGACAAACATCCTAGTGAATTATAATATAGGATGTGTGTCTCCTGTGGTGCAGTTGGTTTGCTCCAAAATTGCTACAGGCCTTCTTAACCCTTTTATTGCCTGGGGGGGGTCTTCGGTATATTACTTTGCAAAATGTGTTGCATACCCCACTGGCACTCAAAGGGTTAAATTAGATTCCTGGGGGAAGATGCACTTAGGTGTAAAAAAGAGTTGATAAAGTGGAGATGACTTCTCCGTTGTGATAAAATCTCCAAGTCCTATGTTATTCTATGGAGCCAATACACTAAGATTTCTCTTACTTGAGCTTTCTCAATATATAGGCTCCATAGAATAACATAGGAGAGTTTAGAACACTGGAGAAACAATTTATTACCACCTGGTATCAAAATACCTTAATATTATTTATTTATTTAGTTAACACATGATTTTTCTGTTGTCTGTCCTTCTTGTTTTATTTGCTAATGCTGATAATTGTTATTGATCAGAATGTTCTCATATTCCTATTAGATGGATAATAAAGACAAAGTAAAGGACTTCTAAGAGATAAGGGTTGCTTGGGAGTCAGTTGGATTTGCAATATGTTTGTCCCCTGTGGTGCAGTTAATTTGATCCAGAATTCCTCCTTTTTTTGATTTGTGGTTATTAAACTGTGTTCTGTGGAACCCCAACTTTCCATGAAGCAGTTCAAGGGTTTCCACAGAACAAACTATAGTAGGATGGTGGGACAAAGTGGGAGTTAAAGACAGGGCAGGGTGAAAACCTGTTAATAGACAATCCATTAAAATGTTTTCCTTTTCACTACCACCAATGAAATCCCCATTTCAATTTCTGCCTGTGCTTTTTATGACGGTGAGAATTCTCCCTTATTAAATACTTCCTCTGAGTTCTCAAGTGGAGAAATCCACAGCTGAAAGTAAAAACACATGTAACAACAGTAGTAGTAGGAGCTCAGTACCAGGCAATAGTACTGCCATCACCACATCCGAAGAGACCTAACACACATGTATTTAAAAAGCGACACAAAGGTTCAGCTGCCTGAGACTGTTGTTTATGTGAGTGTGACACCAGGAGTGATATGCACTAAGGTATGATAAAGAGGTGATAAAGAGGAGATAACTTATCCACTGATAACTTCTCTAGTTCTTATTTTATTCCATGGAGCCTGTGCACTATGATTTCTCAGATGGGAGATGCACTACAGAATAACATAGGAGTTGGACAAGTGATATTGCTGGTGAAGTTATCTCCCCTTTACTTCTTAATTCGTCTCTCCTAATTTATAATTCCAAGGTGTGTCACCTATGTTACCACCAAGAGAGGAGCAACAGTCTGGTGGTGCTGTTGATGATTATATGAGAGATGATAATGGAAATGATAATTATGCCAGTGAAATTACAGCCTTCTTAGCAAAAGCAAACAAAGAGTGGAATAGAGATCTTCAGTTGAGGATAGGTTTGTCCACAAAAGTGGAATTATGGTGCCTGCAAATTTAGCTCCTGCTGAGTGTCGGCATAAAATGTTACAGAATCAGATTTACCTTCTTGTAGACCTCAACCTGCTAACAGTTTTTCAAGGATGAGGGCTACAACAAAGTAAGCCTTGAAATTATTGTTAGCAGACCTAAGGCAATGCAAGGTAAGCCTTAAGGAAATTGTTAGCAGGTAGTCCTAAGTCTTGAAAAAACTGTTAGCAATTAGAGCAGACCTATGGCAAGGTAAGCCTTGAAATTGTTTTTCATGAATGGAAAATCTGTAGATGTTCCCTTAGATCTTGAATCCTAATAGAGGCATATTGCCATAGTCTTAAATCTGCAGAATCCCTGTCTGCTTGAGGTACTGGTAATGGCAATGGCAATGCCAGGGAGGAGTCTGAGGGCACCAGGGGGACCCTTGGGATATTACTATTTCATCCCCGGACCCTAGTAGAAGATAAGGCAGATGATGATGATAATATTGTTGTTGCTCTGGATTGGTGTGTGTGTGTGTGTGTGTGTGGGTACCTGAACAGGCATTTTAGTGTGCAATTTTGGGGCATGTTGTTGTTGTCTTTGTTGTGGATAGAAAAGGGGCACAGTGACAGTACCTGATTTGGTAAGGGATGGTTAAAATTGTCAACATAAAACTCAGGTTAGTATGTTGGAGGTGCAGATATTAGAGAAGATTTGCCAAAGTATGATTCCTCCTTCCTCGTCAAATCTTTTCGCACACTACGCACATTGCAGTTGTTGATAACTACACAGTCCCTGGCCCATAGGAAAGACATTACACAATCATGATTTTAGCTACCACCAATGCTTCTTAAAACAAGCAACTCCAGGTCCCTCTCTTTGTCTGTCTGCCTGCATTCTAGCTAGCATAATTTTAGAAGCGTTCTCTTTTTACACTATCATTAATTTAATGCAAAGAGAAAAGTGGAAAAAATTGGAAAAACTGCACTTTTTGTGGGAAATTCTGCATGTTTCACTTTTGTGGCAAAAAAGATTTTGCCCACTCTTATTGAACGACATGTGGGTAGTATGCAAAAAAGCAAAAGCTGAGCAATTCTGGGCATACCAGTTGCACCAAATACAAATTCCTCAAATTCCCATTGATTCAGATGGGACTGTGAATCCCTGAATACTAGACATGTTTCCAATGTATTGTTTTGCAATGCATTAAATACTTCTCTAGTAATTAAATCACTGGGAATTTCCCCCTTTGTCCATTTGGTTTGCTCCAGAACTGTTCATCTTTTGCTTTCTAAATGATGTATGCATGGTTCTGCTTTGTGTGAGATTGGAACAGATCAAATTGTGCATTGTTTTATATACAAAACATTATAACCTAGCACCATCTATTAAAACATAGATATGATTAGCTGGAAGCACTTAACGTATACATTGTAAAAATTCAGTTTTAAAGGATCAGTAAACTTTTATTGTAGGAAAAAATAATATATTCAGTATTTTCCTGCCAAGTAAACAAGGATGCTCCCTCTGCTGGTAGATTTGTAGTTCCAAAGTAATTACAGTGCTAGAGGGGCACACCTGGGAACTCTCCGGATTTGCCCCGGAGACTCCGGTTTTGACACAGCTTTACCGGGTCTCCAGGGCAGAAGCTGATTCCTCCGGATATGGTGAGTTTCTATTGAAACTCTGCCCACATCTGCTGTTTCTTCCGGTGTTCTTCTTTCCCCAGCCTTCTGTGTGACACCTTTAAGCCCTGCCCCCTCATCTTGCATCAAGCTCCGCCCCTTTTTGACACAATTCATGTCATTATTGTCACCCCCTGCTGCACCAGAGGACTCCCCTCCAGGTAGACCTCAATTGGAAGTTCCCAGGTATGTAGAGGGGTGTGCAACTCATTGAGGCAAATCCACTAAGATGTAATAAAGAGGTGATAAAGTGGAGATGACTTCTCAAAGTGAAATCACTTCTCCAATTCCTATGTTACTCTATGGAGCCTATGCACTAAGATTTCTCCTTCTTTGCAGATCTTAGTGCATTGGCTCCATAGACTAACATAGGAATTGGATAAGTGATATCACTGGAGAATTCACTTCCACTTTATCACCTCTTTATCACACCTCAGTGCATAACCCCCTTTGTTTCACAATGCATTGCTTACCACTCTGGCATTCAAAGGGTTGACTCTTAGAGTGACAGAGGGGATATCCAACCAATTGCAAAGCAATGCATTGGATACTCCTCTGGAACTCAAACGGTTAAACTGTTTTTTTTTTGTTTGTTTTTTTTATTATTCTGTTGCATTCTGTGGGAGAGGTCCACTCCAGTACTCCTGTGACAGTTTGAAATGCAATATCTTTTGAACAAAGCAGCTGTCAGCAGTGGAAATATCCTTGTTTTACCCAGTAGGGAAAACTCTACAGTATATGTATTTTTTTCATAATAAAGCTTTAACAATCTTTTAAATATCCAATGCCAACCAGTTTTCAAATAAATTTGTTATAGAGACTAGGTTAACTCCTTGGCTGCTTTAGAGTTCTCCAATGGGGACTTCTCAGAGGTTAGAAATAATTTTTTCCATCACTACATGTAAGGGCCAAACCCCTAGTGGTCATTAGGAATTTATGTCCCTGGTAAGATAAGTGAGAATTATTATTATCAGGTGTTAAACTTCTTTCACATGAGTGGTCTGCGTCATTTTAATCACCTGTCTCCTGCATTCCACCACCAGTCTGGATGCTGAAGAGATGTGTCTGATGACTGACCCATGTGGCTGGTGCACAAGTGGCTCATCATTCATTGGAGGTTGCAAGGAATATTGCAATTGCCATTAATCATGTGAAAATTCTGCAGTCGGCCTCATAGGCCACCATACAGACCTTATTACCTGCAACTTTTCTGTGTTCCTGAGGAAAATTAAGTTACAATGCAGTGTGCAGGACTTTGGTGCACTGACATGAGGTAATAGTCGTCCATGGGCAAATTAACCAACAAAGCATCTCAGTGTGGTATCTCCCATGTGAAAGGGGCCTTAGAGTTCCTATAAACCTTTTTAGGTTTCTCGTGTGTTATGTAACAGTAATTACTTTATGACGAAATATCTCACCATAAACTCAATATAAACAACATACACTTCTTCTGTCTTCCCAAAGTGATTCCTCTCAGCTTCGGCTTTGGCAAGGTTACTCCGTTAACAAAGGTTACATAGTTACTCTGCTCAGACTTGGCTTTGCCAGCACACTGATACTGTGTGTTAGCAGGTGACCACAAAGTGAAACTCACATGTTCCCTGATAGGTTGCGGCCATTCTGTGATTTATTGAGTCATCTCTGGGACATTCAGGTAGACATATTATTCAAGATAGACTCTAGGACAATATTTCTATTAAAAAAAACAACAAAGTTTTGTGTACCTAGTTCAAACATCTGCAGGGGGAGGTTAAGAAATCCTGAGTGCAGTGTGTAAGGATTGGTCTGTCCTGGAGCACTGCAGACATCGTCTGAGGCCGGGAGCAGCAGAAGAAAGGAGACATTGTGACCCAGCTCTAACACCTCTTGTGTGTACAGACGAAAGTGCTTGGCCTGCAGAGAGACAGAGAGAGAGAGAGAAAACAAGGGTTACAATATGGCACTTATGTAAACACGAGAGAACAACATTGCCAAACAGCACTGAACAAGAGGTCATCACTTAAAGCATTAAGGCCATATGCCTAGATACAAAAGTAGAGCAATTTTACATCAAATCAACTAAAACACAGTGTTAAGACTTCTCTAGTATTTAAGGAAGCATCATAATACCAATGTCAAATGATTTTCATGAGTTATTTGTAACTTATGGATAGAATAGTAAAACATATAATGGAACCTATTTATCAAGCCAAAAGCAGAGCAGTTCTTCAGCAACCCAACTCTCATTACTTTCAATGGGACATTTTATGCAATAAATTTGAGCAGCTACTTTGCTCCAGAATTACTCTACTTTGATAAATTTGACCCATAATAATTTTGTTTCCTACAATGTTCTGGGTTATAATGTTTTTATCTTATTTCACTGTCCACTGGTAGCCACACAGATCCAATACCTGCTACCCCAGCCTTATTCCACTGCCACTGGTAGTCACAGAACCACACAGATACAGTATCTGCCACCCCAGCCTTGTTCCACTGTCCACTGGTAGTCACAGAACCACACAGATCCAGTATCTGCCACCCCAGCCTTGTTCCACTGTCCACTGGTAGTCACAGAACCACACAGATCCAGTATCTGCCACCCCAGCCTTGTCCCCCTATCCACTGGTAGTCACAGAACCACACAGATCCAGTATCTGCCACCCCAGCCTTGTCCCCCTATCCACTGGTAGTCACAGAACCACACAGATCCAGTATCTGCCACCCCAGCCTTGTTCCACTGTCCACTGGTAATCACAGAACCACACAGACCGGTGTCTGCCACCCCAGCTTTGTCCCCCTATCCACTGGTAGTCAGAGAGTCACACGTACACTAGCTGACATGCCCAGTCTTTTTTAACCTGTACAATGGTAGTCATAGAACCACACACACACATACACCAATGTGAATCAATGTGTTGGAGACCTCTTTAGTATTTAAGAAATGTTTTTGTTTTTAATGCATTGTAAACTATGATAGAGTAGGGCTGATGTCAGTCACTTATTCATGTCAGCCGCACACTTTAATGCTTAAAAGCTATTCAGAGTTTAATATCCCAATTCTCACTCCTTGCCCTGATTACCCCCCTTGCTAAATGAGGAGGCTGACTCACACAATCAATCATTTGCCATGGAAACCCAATGCTGCATATGTCTCAGTGTGAGTTTTATTGCATATTGATCATTAATTAAAGCCAGACTACAGGAAGAATGAAAAGGATAGTAATGTTTCACAAAAAAAATATCAGCTCCAATTAATCTTCATAGTATTTGGGCCATGGAGAGTGTTATTTCATTACTGTGAGAGTTTCAGTTCAAAAGTAATTGAATGATAAAGTATCCCCCTTCCGCTCCTTTTTCCTAGTGTAAGCCACCTCCCCTCACATGTGGAATCTGGTAGTTTGACCAGACAGCTCGCAGCAAGGGACAATCTTCTTACTGTGAGCATAAGTAAAACCCTGTTGCCCTTGACAGGTTTTCAGGTTTTTCTAACTGAAGATTGTCCCTCGCTGTTATCCATCTGGACAGTCTTGCTGCTCTGTGGAGAGCAGTGTTAAATCAGTAAAAGGGGTGGGAGGGGGATACTTTATCATTCAATTACTCTTGAACTACAACTCAAACAGTATTGAAACAATGCTCTCCACGACCGAAATACTAAGAAGATTCATCGGAGTTGCTTTTTTTTGTGAAACATTACTATCCCTTTAAAATTACTCACACAGAGACAAATGTCTCCAAGTGAGTGAGCGCCGGGAGGGCTGCTCTAAAATCACACAATCGAGTAAGTTAGCTCCTCTCCCTGGAGAAGGAGCTGACATCTGGGAAAGGGGTGGGAGGGTAGATATTAAACCCTGACTCTCTTTTAAACTGCTGAATAATAAAGAGTGTGACATCAGTCACTTTCTTTAGTATTTTAAAATACATGAACCCCACTTAAATCAATGGGAATTTTTATGATAGAATATCTCCACAGCAGTCAGTGGCCCATTTCTATTATCGTTTGAGCCCACTGTTCCAGCCCACCCCCTTTTTTAATTTTAAGATTGGCATTAATGTTGTGACGTAAGTCAAGTGATACCACAGAGCTTACAGTTGAAATGGGGCTACACTAGTGCGCTACTACAAAGCTTACAATTTAAGTAAAGCTTAACTAGAGATACTATACAGGTTACAAGGGAAATGGTTTATATGCTACTAGTGTAGGTCCATTTGGATTGTACCTCTGTGGTATCATTTATGTAGCTCAATTTCAATTGTAAGCTCTGTGGTATCACTAGTGTAGCTTCAGCCCAGACATATGACCAGCCCAGGGGGCAATTGCCCCCATGCCCCCCAGGCCAGACCTCCCAAGAAAGCAGTCCTCAAGTAGCCCAAGCAGTGCAGGTTTTCTGGAAAAATCCTCTAGTTACAAGGAAACCCTCGAAATCTGCACCATTAGGGGTAATTGAATGACGTGGTCAAGAAACTGTGTACTACAGTGAAGTTGATTTTCCCCAGATTTGCTCTTCTCAGCACATTAGCCTCCATGAATCTGCACACATCCTTGAGTAGTAACAAAATAGGTTAGAACTACAATTTACTTTGCCTAAGACCTCAGGCTGCATGAATCACAACCCCTTTATACGACCCGTCATCCAAACCATAATAAAAATATTTCATTTTGATAAATACATATGTTCACAGTGCTCCCATTTACACAAATGCCCTTTTACGTAGGTGCCTTATATTTTTATTAGGAGACGTTCCTGACACTTTTCAAACGTCCTTAGATTAATGGCCACCTTTGTGTATACAATACAGACGCATTTAACTCCTGGGCCTCTGCTGGTGCTCTCCTTATGGATCTCACATTGCTTTTTATAAAAGTAGTTTTATGGCTGGGGGAATGAAATGTGAATACGCTATAAAGGAACCCCGGCTGGTTATGGGACTTCAAGTTTATCAGTGGTTTTCCTTAACACCAGCAGACCACCCTTAACTTTGTTATTTATATGTGGGACACATCTTACTTGCAAAAATATAATATAAAGGGCTTGTACAAAGAGTAAATAGATAATTGCTGTAATTGACTACTTTCTATGTACTGCATATATTAATAATCGTTATGGATATTTGGAGCTATGTCAATAGGAATAATTTGCTTAAAGGTACAGTAATGTTTCATAATAAAAGCAGCTCTAATTAATCATCATAGTATTTGGACTTTGGAGAGTGTTATTTCAATTCTGTCAGAGTTGTAGTTCAAGAGTAATTCAATGACAAAGTATCCCCCTCCCGCCCCTTTTACTGATGTAACACTGTTCAGCCAGAGCAGAAGGGAGGTGCCTAGGTAGACTGCAGAGAGGGACAATCTTCAATTAAGATAAGGGAAAAACCTGAAAAACTTATCAAGGGGGGCAGGGCTTTCATTGTTCTCTATGCAGTCTATGGACTGCATTCCACATCTGAGAAGAGATGGCTTACACTAAGTAAAAGGGGCGGGAGGGGAACTTTGCTTGTGAATATCTCTCAAACCATAAAAGGTTGAGCGATAAGACTTGTATCGTTCTTCATGTTTTTTTAATGCCTACAAAATAATATAAAGATAAAACAAAGTATTACTATCCCTTTAAGGACCAGAGGGGATTGCAACACATTGCTTTAAAGGGATAGTAATGTTTCATAATAAAAAACTTTGGAGAGTGTTATTTCAATTCTGTCAGAGTTGTAGTTCAAGAGTAATTCAATGTCAAAGTGTCCCCCTCCTGCCCCTTTTACTGATGTAACACTGTTCAGCCAGAGCAGAAGGGAGGTGCCCAGGTAGACTGCAGAGAGGGACAATCTTCAATTAAGATAAGGGAAAAACCTGAAAAGCTTGTCAAGGGGGGCAGGGATTCCAGTGTTTTAATACAAAGAAGCTTGTCCCCTTCTGTTATCTGTCTGGTCTATGGACTGCATTCCACATCTGAGAAGAGATTGTTTACAGTAGGTAAAAGGGGCGGGAGGGGGAAACTTTGCTTGTGAATATCTCTTAAACCATAAAGGTTTGAGAGATAAGACTTATATCGTTCATCATGTTTTTTTAATGCCTGCAAAATAAAATAAAGTTAAAACAAAGTATTACTATCCCTTTAAAGAGGTGAACAGGGCCTTCTGTGGGAGTTCTGCAGAAGAGCCCCTTCTGCCAATTTTTTCAGTGCTGCTGTATGGTATAAGTGCGTAAGTGGGAATATGTGCATGTATGCATGCTTGATGCTATGTTCACATGTGCATATTGCTTGCATCTTGGCGTCATTGCAGAAACATCAGTGACATCATCACAGAAACATCAAAACTCAGAACAGGAACACTGAAGTTTGTGTGGGAACACATTCTGGAGGTGAGATTTGCAGTTTCTTTTCCAGGGAAATTCCTGAAAGTACAATCGAATCTTTCTAGGTAGGAATTCTTCATGCAGCAGTACAGTATAGCTGTTATTGGGAATAACTTGCAAGGATTTGTTTAGAGTTATCCAAGGGAGTTCAACAGTTGGGAGATTGAGAACAACTCCAACTACACAACTGGCCTAGGCTGACCAGATCTCACCTTTAACCGGGGACACACAGGAAATAGCCATTTTGCAGTACTAAATTGGCCATATGTATAAGATAAAAAAGTTGAATAATGCTGGAATAAATCAACTGATCCATGGTGAATACATATACATTCCCAAATTCTCATTGTTTTAAATAGGGGCTTTGAACTTGTTTTGTTAGTTAACCCCTTAATGACTAAGGACGTACATGTAAGTAGAGATAAAGTAGGTGAAGTAGAGATAAAGTGGAGATGACTTCTCCAGTGATATCACTTCTCCAGTTCCTATGTTATTCTATAGAACCTATGCATACATCCCAACATTTCTAATTGCCAAAGAGGGACACTTGTGTTTTAGGGGGTGTGGCTGATGGGCAGGGCATTAGCGAGAATTTTTAGGCTATTTCATGACCTATTGACACCTCTTTGTGTAACCTAATAAATGACTTCTAACAATGTACACAGACTAATTTATAAACACATATACTGATGTTTAAACAAACAATAATGTGAGTGTTATTGCTGTGGAGCAATGTGATACCCTTATATACACACCACACAATCTGGTTTCCTAAAAAGAGGGACATCAGGATGGGAAAGAGGGACAGAGGGATTTGGGTCAAAAAGTGGGACTGTCCCTTCTAAAGAGGGACACTTGGTAGGTATGCATATGCACGAAGATCTCCAAATTTGAAGAAATCTTAGTGCATTGGCTCCATAGAATAACATAGGAATTGGAGACAGTGGAATAACTACCACGGTCGCAGTGGCCGCAACCGCGACCGGGCCCTTCACTGTAGGGGGCCCGGCTGCCCAGTTAACCCCAGCAATGCAGCCTGACTGAGCCTAATAATAAATATGCTTGGCTACCTGTTTTTAAAACAATCCATTGATTATTCTGCTTGCCATGATCTTAAGACAGTATCTTCCTAAGATATTAGGGCAGACAAGTCTTATGATTGATAAGGGTCAGCAAAATATTATTGAGTGACCTGGCACTCAAAGGGTTATCGGAGCCCTGTTTAGCGTTCATGGTATTGTCTGCTCTGTGGGCCTCCGGCCAGAGGGGGCACTGTGATGAATGGATGCACATAACCGGGCAGTGTGCATAGGGAGTGAAGACATCCTATAGGATGATAACCCTTTGGTAATATTTTGCTTACCCCTTTCAATTATTTAAGACATGTCTGCCCCAGTATATGCTGAAGATCCTAGCTGAAGACCCTGGCAATCAGAATAATCACCAGCTAATTTACCAAAGAGGTAGACAAGCCTATTTATTATGTGAGAGGGCATGGGGGCAGTGATGTATGGGAGAGGGCTCGGGGGGGGCAATAATGTATACAGGAGGGGGCAGTGATATACAAGAGGGGGCATGGGGGTCCGTAATATACAGGAGAGGGAATGGGGGCAGAGATATGTACAGGAGAGGGCATGGGGGGCAGTAATATACAGATTAGGGCAATGATCTACAGGAGAGGGTGTGAGGTTGGGGGGGGGCATGGCAATTTACGCACCAGGGCCCGGTGATTTCTAGTTACGCCTCTGAGTGGAGAAGTGATATCACGGGAGAAGTCATCTCCACTTTATCACCTCTTTATCACCACTTAGTGAATTCCTCTTACCACGTACATAAAAATACTCTGAGAAAGAGGGGGCCTTAGCCCTGATGAGAAGAGCCACCAGATGTGTGCTAGGAAGGAGGGGAAGAGAAAAGAAGAGGAGAACAAAAAGGTGGTGGGGCTTGCTTGAAATCAAAGACTACAGGTAGCGGAAAAGGTGATATTGTGGCAGCAAGATAGTAGGTTCAAAAGCAAGAACCCAGGGGGTGAATACAGTACAAAAGCAGAATGCTACCTCTATGATGGCTGTATCTCCGTCATCATTCGACAGGAGAGAGGGAAGAAGGGGAGTTGCGGTTGGTCACTCGAGTGTAGTGGAGTACAGGACACCCACAAAAAAGGTGATATTACCTCAAAAAGATATTGTAAGTGATGCCAGTTGAACTGAGAACCTAAGAAATGAATGCATGAGTACCTACATCAGTTCCGTAACAAAGCAGGAGAGAAGAGGAATGAGATGGTAATGGAGAGAGATGAGAGGTTAAAAAGAAAGATAGAGAAAAAGAGACGAGGAGGGATAAGCCAAAGCTTACAATAAGCTAAAGGGGAGAAAAGGACCAGTACAGGTCCACAAGTCAGGATAGGCAGGAAGAAGGTCTGAGGATCAGTCAGAGTGACATCTGATCAGGCCAGCCACCACCTCCCAGGGGGCCTCTCCTCCACCCTAGTCACCCTCATCAGGGTAGCAAAGTCAAGCCATGGCTCGCATGCAGACTCTAAGAGGCTGATTTACTAAGAGACTGGAGCAAATTTGAGAGAAACTAACTGCTCCATCTGGACACTGATTTCATTTGGGCTTTTAACCCTTTGAATGCCCACGAGGTCTCCAACGCAATGCTTCCCTTTGACCCTGGTACACATAGCCCTTAACCCTTTAAATGCCAGAGGGTTCCCAACACATTATTTTTTAATGTGTTGGGCACCCCTCTGTCACTCAAAGGGTTAAAGACTTGTTTTACTCAATTTACCATAGTTCAGTCACAAAGGATGAAGTACCTGGCATAGAGGTAGATTGATCTGCTTCAATAGGGCTTTAACTGCATCCTTAAGGTCATAGGCTAGTTGATGGGTGTAAGCGTCAAAGGAGAAATTCAAGCTGTCATTAGACTCCAACAAAGAGAGATTTTGAATCCATTCCCATTCATCTCTGTAAACCAAACAAGATTGAAAAAAAAAAAAAAAGAATTACAAAAAGCATTATGTGTCTTTTTTTAGCCAATCAAAAAGATTTTTATGGAAAAATATATTATATAGATAGAAGATTTGTCATTCAAAAGGTATTACAGACAACTGTACACCACCACAGTTCGCTGGGAACAACAATAATGTATGGGGGGATCTGATGTTTATCCCGCGATTGTAGTGAATACATTTTTTATTGTCTCATGCCTGTTAGGAGGTAGGGGTTAATCGTCGGCTAGACAGAACAGATTATGCAGTATTCAGCATGAGTGTGGATTTTGGATGAGAAAAAAAGGCAAAGAGAGATACTGTATTCTCTCTCTAGCATTCAAAGGGTTAATGCTCTCGTGGACATATTCATGATTTTTTTTTCTGGTGCACAGTAACTGCACAGTAGGAAATTAAATATGAATCCCCCAAGTTCCCAATGATTGACCCTCAAATTCTAGAGAGGTCTGCATCTTAACCATTTGCTGTCCAGTAAGGGGCAGACCCTCTGACAGGTCTCTAATAGACTTTTTTTGCTAACACTCCGCCCCCACCTGAAATACAGTTAAAGGGCTATACGCAAAAGGAAGAATCTCAGTTCTGAAGTTAACCACTCAAATCATAGGGGCAAATAAAAACTCTAGTGATTTAACCCTTTGAGTGCCAGAGAAGTATCCAGTGCATTGCAGGGCACTCAAAGGTTTAATTGGGGCTTTTAACCTTGCAACTGTACTATACAGGGATGAATAAAAATGAACAATCCTTTAAATGGGACATTAAAGGGATAGTAATACTTACATTTTACTATCCCCCATCTTGTAGCCCTTAAAAACCTGAATTAAATGAGCCCAGCAGCATGTCTCAAACTTTTATGGTTTGAGAGATATCTGCTTTCAAAGTTTTGTTTTTTCCCTCTCCCCCGACGTCAGCGTTCTAGCTGACAGCAGGGGAATCCGGTCCCGGGACTGGCGGAGGCTCTTCAGCAGAGCCGATATCTCATTATGGAAGAAAAAATCCTTCACTGAAATGGTCTTCTACATATCCTTGCAAACCAAGCACACGTAGAAGACCATTTCAGTGAAGGATTTATTCTTCCATAATGCGATCTCGGCTCTGCTGAAGACCCTCTGTTGCTGTAACGCTGACGTCAGGGGAGAGGGAACTTTGAAAGTGGATATCTCTCAAACCGTAAAGATTTGAGAGATGCCGCTGGGCTCATTTCATTCAGTTTTTTAAGGGCTATAAGCTGGGGGATAGTAAAATTTAAGTATTACTATTCCTTTAACCCTCTGAATGCTGCATCCCCCCCCCGATCCCCAATGGGTTAAAATAAATATAGGCTGTAACTGGGCTGGCATCACTTACTTGGAAACATTGCTATTATCCCGGATTTTAACATGACACAGCATGTTGGGAAGCCGCTGAGAGACAAGGACTTTGATTTGATCCACAGAACTGCAGAGCTTCAAGTAGCCCAGGTACAAGCCAGGAGACAGGCGCTGTTGGCTCCGTTTCTGATAAGACAGGATTTCCTACAAAGCAACAAAAAGAAAACATTAGTTTTATGGCTCTACAGATAAACGTTTTTTAAACCAAGTCAATAACAGGGATAGTCTACCTTTGGCCCTCAAGGTATTGGGGACTAAAACTCCTAAATTTATTAGGATTAAAGTGGAACCAATGCATTGCGTACCCCTCTGGCACTCAAAGGGTTAATTCAAGTTTGCATGTTTGAAAACTGCATTAAAAACTGCCAATATGTCATGTTAACCAAAAGTCCAGCAGATGTCTAGTTTAGGAAATGTTCACACTTTTATGTCTGGGCAAAGTGAAAGTGAACAATTCCTGGTACTGCACACAGTTTCATTAGCATATGAAACATCATTGAAACCTTTTGTAGCATATGACACAGCACTGAAAAGTCTTCACTAGCATACAAAATATCACTGATGAGCGTAATTAGCATATGAAAACTTCACTACTACAGTACAGGTACCACACTTACCATACATTAGCATATGGTAACAAGTGTGAATATCTCCTTAACTGTACATTTACTAATATTTTGGCTAACATGACATATAGGCAGTTTTTAATGCAGTGTTCAGATATGCACATGGGAACTGAGGGACAAACTTAAAGGGATAGTAATGTTTCATAATAAAAGCAGCTCTAATTAATCATCATAGTATATGCTTACCATAATGAAGACTCGGTGATCTACTTTCTTTTAGCCCTTACTATCCCTTTAAGGGCAGGGTTTCTTCTAAGGTGAGCAAAGACGAGCGGTGCAGCACTGAAAGAGTTACAGAGTCATCAAAACTGGGTATGGTTTTTGTATTGGATCCGTTGTTACTGCAACCATGCAGATACAGATCTCTTTAACACTTTGAGTGCCAGAGGGGTATGCAATGCATTGCTTCGTTAACTCTTTCAGTGCTGAGTTGCTCATTTTCACTTTAGAAGGAACACTGATGAAGGCTACCGTAAAAATGGCCTATATTGTTATATATACAACTACCAATTGCGCATTGCATTCTCTTGGATCAACTTAAACAATGAGCACAATATAAGGAAGAATTATGTCATTTTAGAAAATGTATCTGCTCTCGGAAGAGTCATATTGGGCTCTTCAGGTCTAGTACAATGCTTCTCAACGCTAGTGTTTGTCCAGGGCCGGATTTCCCAATAGGCAGACTAGGTACCTGCCTAGAGCTCCAAATTTTGAGGGGTGCCTTAGCTGTGCTGGCCACACCCACATTCTGAATTGTGGGTGGGGCCAGAGCAATCTCTGTATCAATGCAGTACCTTATCAGGGGAGGGCTGGCCTGGGGGGCAAGGGGGCAATTGCCCCGCAGGCTGGTCATGAATATGGGCCGGTGGGCCACTGCCTCCCTCAATTTCCCATTTGCTGCTGTAAATAGAGTAAATAGAATTTAAGGAGCTACACGAGTATTACAGCTCCATTTCAATTGTAAGCTCTGTGGTATCACTAGTGTAGATCTATTTCAGTTATAAGCTCTGTGGTATCGCTAGTGTAGATCCATTTCAATTGTCATCTCTGTCATATCAGTTGTGTACTACCATTTCAGTTATAAGCTCTGTGGTATCACTAGTGTAGATCCATTTCAATTGTCATCTCTGTCATATCAGTTGTGTACTACCATTTCAGTTATAAGCTCTGAGGTATCACTTGACTTAGTCCATAACATTAATGCCAGTATAACATTAACAAAAGGGGTGGGCTGGGACATTGGGCTGGAGCGGTACTAGAAATAGGCCACTTAATTGTACTTACCCCCCTGGCCAAAAGTTGCCAGCCCTCACCTGTACCTTATGCACCCTTTACAGGCTATTATTTAACCCTTTGGATGCTAGTGAGCAAAGCGTTGGAGATCTCTCTAGCAACCAAGGGGTTAAAGCTTTTATGTCCTTGCTTGTTGTAGACCAAAGGTATATTTTGTGCCAGGAAACAGTGGATGAGACTGCAGGCGTGGTCATGTGAGGAGTGGGGTGTGGCCATGGGCAGAGCTAAGGCTACCCAGAATGCCTTGCCTGGGAGAGCCTGTAATGTAAATCCAGCCCTATGTTTGTTGTATACCAAAAGCACAGAATTTCAGTATTTCTCTTAAAAAGAACAGACAGCTCAATCATAATAAATGAGCAACTGATTATTTGCCTGTGATTTAGCAGGGATTTAATGAAAATCTGACCTGTTGGTATGCCCTGAGGAATAACATTGAGAAACATTGGTCTAGTCTAATAGCTATGTACATAGTGATCCAAGCTGAAACATCTCAGTCATCAGTGGAGATTACATAAATATGGTGTACCATTTTCAAATCCTATAGCCTCATACACTTGTGTTTATTAGGTGAGAAGTAATTGACATTACATCAACGTTTGAAAATCTACCAAATGCAAGATATTAAATCAGGCTTTTGTGCGCATTTCATTGAAATCACACTCGAAAGACATTTGAGTAATATTAGCGGATGTCATGTCTAGTCTTACAATACAATTAATTTCTCAAATCCCTGGGCATATGGAGCTGGTTTTCCATTGGTGTGTGCAGGAGAAATGAGTTCACACCAAATCATTACAGTACCTGGATAGTTATGAGCAAGATGTCTAGAGCTGTTGGTTCTTCAGGAGTTGAAAGCGATTTCCGCTGGCTTTGCAGCTTGGAGATTTGCATCCACTTGCCGTTGAAAAAAGAATATAATGTCTCTACTTCTCTTATTGTTACTATTAAGACGTTGCCATGTCTGTCCTTTATGGGTTCGTAATAAACTCTGCCTAAGTTATGGGTGCCAAGTAAATTCTGGAAATAGAAACATAATGGTCACACATCCACAAGTGTGTATCTATATATCTGAAATATACAGTAAGAATTTAAAGAATAAGCAACACCTTCTAATAATAAACCCCCACTTACCTTATTATGGCCTGAAAAATCCTAATGACCCTTATGAAGGTTCTCTTGCTCCTTGGTTAAAGAGATAACATCTTCAAACAGTGCTTGAATCATCTGCATGGAGGCAGACATTACAATTGCTAGGACAACCATAGGTCACAAACTCTGTCCACTGCACATGATACTCTTAAAGGGATAGTAATACTTAAAAATTACTATCCCTCATCTTGTAGGTAATAAAAAACTGAGTAAAATGACGCCAGCGGCCTCTCTCAAACCATTATGGTTTGAGAGATATCCTCTTTTAAAGTTCAGCAATTTGCCTTTTCCCCTGATGTCAGCATTCTAGCTGAGTGCCGGGGAATCCTCTCCTGGGATCAGCTGGCGGCTCTGCAGCAGTGCAGAGATCGCGTTAATAAAAAAGAAAACCTTTACTTAAATGGTCTTCTACGTGTGCTTGGTTTGCAAGCACACGTAGAAGACCTTTTAAGTTAAGGATATATTTTTTATTTACGAGATCTCTGCACTGCTGCAGAGCCGACGCCAGTCCCGGGACTGGATTCCCTTGCTGTCAGCTAGAATGCTGATGTCAGGGGAGAGGGAACTTTGAAAGGGGATATCTCTCAAACCATAAAGGTTTGAGAGATGCCGCTGGTGTCATTTTACTCAGTTTTTATTGCCTACAAGATGAGGTATAGTAATTTTTATGTATTACGATCCCTTTAAAGGGATAGTAATATTTCACAATAAAAGCAGCTCCAGTTAATCTTCATTGTATTTTGGCCATGGTGAGTGTTATTTCAATGGTCAGAGTTGTAATCTAAGAGTAACTGAATGATAAAGTATCCCCCTCCAGCCCCTTTTACTAATGTAACACTGCTCACCTCAGAGCAGCAAGACTTTCTGGATGGATCGCAGAGAGGAACAATCTTCAGTGAACATAAAGAAAAACCTGAAAAACCTGTCAAGGGGACAGGGTTTTCCTTATGCTCACAGTAAGAAGATTGTCCCTTGCTGTGATCTGTCTGGTCCCAGCACCAGATTCCATATCTGAAGGGAAGTGGCTTACACAGTAAAAGGGGCGGGAGGGGGACACTTCATCATCCAATTACTCTTGAACTACAACTCTGACAGTACTGAAATAACACTCTCCACAGCCCAAATACTATGATGATTAATTGGAGCTGCTTTGTTTGTGAAACATTACTATCCTTTTATCTTTTTAAGTATCAAAGGGCTTTGCAATGCATTCCTATGCAGTTCACTGCACAGCCATCTGGTCCTTAAAGGGTTAAGTAATCTCTGCTCTCTTCCGTTTTACAGCGACTGTCATGTTCACCTCCATGAACATCATATGCAGGACTGAGTGAAGATTTAAACTCTTGAAAAAAGGCAAGATTCATAGCGGCCATTAGGGTCTGCTGTCCATAGTAAGATAAGTGGGAAGTTATTATTAGAAGGTATTACTTTTTCTTTAACCCTTTAAGTGCCAGAGGGGTACGCAATGCATTGCAAAAGCAATGCAATGAGTACTCTCTTGCTTTCAAAGGGTTAACACTTTGAATACCAGAGAAGTCTTCACCACAAAACAATACAGAGGCCTCTGTACTCAACTAGAAATTATTACATACCTCACAACATTTCAAATTGCCTAAGAGGGACACTTGTGCTTTAGGGGGTATTGTTGGGGTGTGGCTAGTGGGAGGGGCATTACAGATAATTTTTAGGTTATTTTATGACCTATCAACAACACCTTGTGTAACCTAATAAATGACTTATCACAAGACCAAATTATTTTATTTCCACAGACTAATTTTTAAACCCATGTACTAATGTTTAAACAAACAATAATGTGAGTTTTATTGCTGTGGAGCAATATGATACATTTATATATACACCTCACCAGTCTGATCTCCTAAAAAGAGGGACATCAGGGTGGAAAAGAGGGACAGAGGGATTTGGGACTAAAAGAGGGACTGTCCCTCCAAAAGAGGTACACTTGGGAGGTGTGTTATTACATTGTCACATTTTTCCTTTCACCTGAACTATCACACAAATTAAAGTTACCCCAAGATAATTGTGTACATAATGATAAGCATATGCATACTAGTATTATCCTGAGTAAGTCTCGTTTTATTGAGAAATCCAACTTGTTCCAAGATGAACAAGCAGGCACCAGTGCAGACATCTTGCCAAAGAGAAATATGAGCGTCTGCGCTGTCCATCTCGGTCTCCTCTAGGAGGTGCTGCATTGTTCCTTAAAGGGATAGTAATACTTAAGTATTACAAATCCCTATATTAAAGCCCTAGTAAAAAAAAACGTATTGCCCCAGTGTCATCTCTCAAACCTTTATGGTTCTAAAGTTGCCCTCTCCCTCCCCCTTCCTTGTAGTCAGCATTTTAGCTGACTGCAGGGAACAGAGTCGTACGACTTTCAGGCGGCTCTCCAGCACAGCCTGATCGCGTTAACTTAAAAAAAACTTTCACTGAAATGGTCTTCTACGTGTGCTCGGCTTTTTTCCTCTGGATCAACTTGGCATGGGCTGGACTTGATGGACACATGTCGTTTTTCCACCTCATCAGCTATGTTACTATGTGATATAAAGGTGATACCTTTTAATGGCTAACTGAGAACATAGATGTTGTAAGCTTTCAGGACTCTAAGGTCACTTCTTCAGGCATGGGTTAACACATAAATCAAGTATTAAAGAGAAATATATATCACGGTGCCGTGATTGCTGCAGTTCCCTGTCTGTCACCAGTAGGGGGCTTCTATTGGCTGTCTGCAGTTAGCCCGCCTCTTGTTGCCTATTTAAACCTGGATTGGGCACCCTTTGAGTGCCCTTTCGTGTTGTTTCTGACCTTCTTGCTATCACTATGCTAGTGATAGCTGGGCCTCTGTTCCAGTGTTCCTGAGTTCCTGATCTCCTGTGTTCCTGGGTTCCTGATCTCTACTGTTCCAGTGTTTCCTGGATGCTGAGTTACTCCAGTCCTGGTTCCGGCCTAGTCTCTGGTGTTGCAGTTACTGCTGAACTTCTTCTATGCTGTTTCCTGACCTGACTGATGGTTGCTGGTTCCTGTCATCTCATCACCTGTCTTCAGTATCCTGGCGACCTTCTGCCTGGTCGCGTTGGTGACATTGCTACAATTCTGTGTCGGTCCCAGCGTGCGGACGCTGGTTTGCTCCTTAGCCTTGCGGTTATACAAACTCACTTGTTACACCAGTGTGCGGTCACTGGTTTGCTCCAAAGCCTATCAGCTCTACATAGCGGTGTTGGTCCCAGCGTGCGGACGCTGGTTTGCTCCTAAGCCTTGCGGCCATACAAACTCACTTGTTACACCAGTGTGCGGTCACTGGTTTGCTCCAAAGCCTATCAGCTCTACATAGCTGTGTTGGTCCCAGCGTGCGGACGCTGGTTTGCTCCTAAGCCTTGCGGCCATACAAACTCACTTGTTACACCAGTGTGCGGTCACTGGTTTGCTCCTAAGCCTATCAGCTATACAAATCTGTGTTGGTCCCAGCGTGCGGACGCTGGTTTGCTCCTAAGCCTTGCGGCCATACAAACTCACTTGTTACTCCAGTGTGCGGTCACTGGTTTGCTCCAAAGCCTATCAGCTATACAAATCCGTGTTGGTCCCAGCGTGCGGACGCTGGTTTGCTCCTAAGCCTTGCGGCTATACAAGCTCGCTTGTTACACCAGTGTGCGGTCACTGGTTTGCTCCAAAGCCTATCAGCTATACAAATCTGTGTTGGTCCCAGCGTGCGGACGCTGGTTTGCTCCTAAGCCTTGCGGCTATACTACTCACTTGTTACCCCAGTGTGCGGTCACTGGCTTGCTCGCAAAGCCTTACGGCTATACTATTCAGTGTTGTTCCCAGCGTGCGGACGCTGGTTTGCTCCAAAGCCTTGCTGCTTAACGATTCTGCTAATTTGCCAGTTTCATCTGACTGCTGCTACTATCTCTGGGCTGCCCTGCCCGGTATTGGTAAGGCCGGTAGAACCTTTTGCCACATTCCATCTGAGGTTGCCTTACCCGGTATTGGCAGGGCCGGTAGAGCCGACATTGTGTATCTATTGAGGCTGCCTAGCCCGGTAATTTGGTAAGGCCGGTAGAACCGTTATGCTATTCCATCTGCAGGTTGCCTTACCCGGTAATGGCAAGGCCGGTAGAGCCTATAGACTGTCCTGTCCGGTATATTGACAGGACCGGTAGAGTCTGCCTTCTGTCTGTGCTATATCCTGTATATATATAAATGTATGTTATTGCCATCCTAAGTTATCAATTTATTATTTCAATAAAATTGATTTTTTTTACCTAAAACTTGTGTCTGAGAGTCATAATAAACCGTGACAATATAGTTAATAGGTCTGATCATCATGACAAAAACAAGCATATTGTGTTTGGAATGCAACAATCACATTTCTGTCAAACATTTCATAGAAAATAAGTGTTCCATGAAGTTCTTACCCATGGCATACCAAAGTGCCACTGCAGTGCACTGGGGTTGAAAAGCACTGCACTATATGAATCTTCTCAGGTCTAGAAAATACCAGTGGATTCATTTATTCTATGTCAATGTTTCGGACCCATTCCAGTGCCTCTGTCAGGACCAGGACATGAGAAAGGTTCTGGAATGGGACCCAAAACCTTAACCCAGGAGAAAGAAATCCATTATTATTTGTTAATTGCTAAGTCCTGAGAGTGCTGTTCAGTTTTTACATAGCTTGCGTGTATATAGCCTATAAAACAATGAGACCCTCAGGGCACTAGCTGACAGCAGGAGATTCTGGTCCTGGTATGGTCAAAATAAAGCTATTTCAGCTCTGCTGAAGAGCTGCCAGCTGGTCCTGGGGCCAGAATCTCCTGCTGTCAGCCAGAGGCTGACGTCTGTGAAAGGGGCGGGAGGAGAGAACTTTAGCAGGTTATATCTCTCAAACTATAAAAGTTTGAGAGACCGGTCTTACATCAATTGCTTTCTTTTTTAAGATCTACAATATTAAACAAGCTTAAAATCAACCATTACTATCCCTTTAATTTATATTTATATTGATGTTTTGACAGAAATATCCTGGTCATAGGTCTTAGTTTGGGCCCAACATAAGTACACTTTTACATTAAATTATCCCTTTATGTCATTACTAAGTCATAAGGGTATTTGTTGTCTCATTAAAAATTTTTCATTGATAAAGAACCTGGACATTTTGCCCATGTTTTCCAGGACTATCTTACCACCAGTACACACCATTATGGTTTACCATGTGCTTGTTCAACCAACATTTGTCTCTAGTAACACATTCAATAGTCTACAGTAGTTAAAGGGATAGTAATGTTTCATAATAAAAACAGCTCTAATTAATCATCATAGTATTTGGACTTTGGAGAGTGTTATTTCAATTCTGTCAGAGTTGTAGTTCAAGAGTAATTCAATGACAAAGTATCCCCCTCCCGCCCCTTTTACTGATGTAACACCACCCAGCCAGATCAGAAGGGAGGTGTCCAGGTAGACTGCAGAGAGGGACAATCTTCATTTAAGATAAGGGAAAAACCTGAAAAACTTGTCAAAGGGGGCAGGGTTTGCATTGTTCTCATAGGAAGAAGATTGTCCCCTGCTGTTATCTGTCTGGTCTATGGATTGGATTCCACATCTGAGAAGAGATGGCTTACACTAGGTAAAAGGGGCGGTAGGGGAAACTTTGCTTGTGAATATCTCTCAAACCATAAAGGTTTGAGAGATAAGACTTATATTGTTCTTCATGTTTTTTTAATGTCTACAAAATAAAATAAAGATAAAATGAAGTATTACTATCCCTTTAATCACCTCTGGCAAAGTTTCTTGGAGTAAAAGCAAGGAACAGCCTAGAAACATTGGATTATGTGTGGGAAGGACTTGAGGAGTATATCTAGAGCTAAGATTTGTTTGAGATATTCATATTTATTTATATTTATGCAAATTAGTTAGTACTGTAAGGCACGTCTACCAGATATTAACATTCCACAGTGTTCCACGTCTCAACTGCCACTTCATGCTGGCCAGTACTAGCTAATTTATATAAACTGACAAAAAATAAAGCTAAATAATGCATGAACTATTGCTGGAAGTAAAAAGAAATGGATCACATAATTGTTTCAGTGACAATTCTACTTAAATAATACAGCTCTTCTCACACTGTGTTCCTTGGAATCAGGGGGTTCCTGAGAAAGTACTAGGTGTCCCACAGAACAGATGAGATCAATGGTGGACAGGGGAACTAGACTACAGAGAGGTACGGTGGTGCTGATGTACTAGGGGAATTTGATCAATTTTGGGGTAATCCAGGCTCCCCATAGGAAGCAAAAAAGCAATTCTCAATTACTCAAAAGGGACTTTCAAATACTTGAATGTCAGAAAACTCTCCAACAAATTTTGAAGCAATGGATTGGAGACTTCTCTATCAGCCATGGAGTTAACCCCTTAATGATACATAACGTGCCAGGACCGTCATGCTGGACCGTCATGCTGGACATTAACCCCTTAAGGACCAGCGGTCCCGGGTGTCTGGTCCTGTAATGACCAGATAGGGAAGTTTGACGTGCCGCCCCATGTGACTGATCACATGTGCCGGCACGCCGAACGAGGGACTGAAAGAGATCGCTCCGGTCTTGGAGCGATCAACTTCAGTCCCCGATATTACTCGCCGCTCTCCTGCAGGAGCGTGATGAGTAAAAGTACGTGACGTACCAGGACCGTCACTGATCCTTAAGTGCTGGTCCTAACAAAAAAAAGAAAAAATGTAGACCCGGAGCACAGAACGAGTCAAATCACTTAAAGCAGCGTCTTATTCCTAAGACTTTTATGAGGCCGCTGTGCACCCTGGTCTATAATGATACACAAGTATACAAAGAAAAAAAGAGAAAAATATATAGACCTATATATTTTTCTCTTTTTTTCATTGTATCCTTAAGTGCTGGACCAGCGTGACAGTCCCGGTACCTCAATGGTCCTTAAGGGGTTAAAGTGATAGTAATACATTGTTAAAATTAACTTTAACAGGACAGTAATGTCCACAAAAATATATTTCCAGTTTTGTAGAGTTTAAAATAATAATAATCAATATGATCCAAACCCTATCTCTCAAACCGCTATAGTTTGAGAGATATAGGGATTCAAAGTTCCCCCCTCCCTCACCTTCTCCTGATGTCAGCTGTAAAGCTGACAGCAGGAGATTTGAGTCGTATGACTTGAGGAGGCTGTGCAGCAGAGCCGAAATCGCATTATTGCAAAAGAATTAATTCATTGGAAAGGTCTACAAAATGTGCTTGGTCTGTTGCAGAGCCACCTGCTGGTCCCCGGACCGGGATCTCCTGTTGTCTGCTAGACACTGACATCAGGAGAAGGGTAGGGAGGGGGGAACTTTGAATCCCCATATCTCTCAAACCACAGTGGTTTGAGAGATAGGGTTTGGAGCATATTATTATTTTAAACTCTACAAAACTGGAATATATTCATATACTTCAGCAAAAGTTGTATATATGGTACAGTGCACTGAATGTGAATCTGGATGTTACATTGGTGAAACAGGCCTACCACTAAACCTAAAGATGAATATATACAATCTATTGAGAAATACCATAAAACAAAGAACCCTACCACAGTCGGTTATCGTTTTGTCCAGAGAAACCGCTCCATCCAGAACCTTAAAATCAAAATACTCAGAGGGAACTTCAAAAACAAAAAGGAGCGAAAAACATTTGAAATTAAGATGATAATTTTTTTCAACACCAAGAACACCGGCCTTAATAAGGACTTGGGATTCTTCATACATTGCCAAAACTTCATATATACTTTCTTATTATTTTATTTACTTACTAGTTGAAGAGCCCATTACATGGACCACAGTGCCACTGCCACCCTATCGCGGGGCAGTCATGTGCAGTAGAGACTGCCCACGCCGCGGCCAATACAGAGCTGGACGTTCCAAAGGAATGTCCAGCTCTGTATCAGCCGTGGCGCAGGCAGTCTCCACTGTGCATGACTGCAGAACGAGCAGCAGTGTCTACTGCGCATGACGCGGCATTACACACGTTTTAGCAAATTATTATATAGGATTTAGCACAAGCTTTACCATATTTCTTGTTTTATTTTATTTTGCTATTTATATATATATATATATATATATATATATATATATATATATATATATATATATATACATATGCTATGAATCTGTATCATTCTCTCTTTCTCCATATGTCTATTATACCTGACCCCTCAGCCCCCCCCCCACATTCCTTGGTTGATAGCTTAGGGATTTATTACTTATCAGTTGGTGCTCTCCTTAGCATGGCAATGTTATCTCTTTTAAAACCAGTATGTTTTTGGCTTTAAAAAGGGAGCATCGCTCTCGTAAACTTGTTTTATAATTGAATGTTAATCCAATAAAAAAGGTATCATTACATACTTCGATACTCATTAATTTGGCCTATATATATTTATACACAGTACTGTGCAGAAGTCTTAGGCAGGTGTATACTGTTTTGAAGGCAAAGGTTGGTCACACCAAATATTGATTTGATTTAGATTTTCCTTCTGTTCACTCACTATGCATTTTGTTAATTAATTGATAAAAATAAACTATTAACATGTCTATTTTTGAAAGCATTCTTACATTACAGCATTTTTTCACACCTGCCCAAGACTTTTGCAGTACTGATATATATATATATATATATATATATATATATATATATATATATATATATATATATATATATATATACACACTAGTTTAAAAGCCCGTGTACATGGCCACAGTGCCACCCAGCAGCCTCAGCTGGTGCCTGGAACCTCACCAAGTGGTCCCAGGAAGGAGCACAGAGAGGACTCCAGTCCGAATTCGGAGCAGCCCACTCCATATAAGCCGTGGAGCGTTTAGGCAGTCTGTACTGCGAATGACTGCAGCGCTGTCAGTCTCTACTGTACATGATGGCCTCTGTCAAACATCCTAGCAAATTATTATATCCTATATAATAATTCGCTAAAATGTGTGTAACGCCGCAGTCATGCACAGTAGAGACTGCCCGCATCTGTATCAGCCACGGCGTGGGCAGTCTCCACTGCGCATGACTGCCCCACCACAGGCAGGCAGTGGCACTGTGGCCCGTGTAATGGGCTGTTCAACTAGTATATATATAAATTACTAGGAGTGTTTACCAACTCTTTGCTCTGTATTCAGTGCTCAGACTTTCTATATTATACATATATAAACACTGAAAAACTTGAGGGCACACAAGGATATAGGTGCCGAAATATTAGAAATTGATACTTTCCTAAAATTTCAACACCTATGT
The DNA here is from genome assembly GCA_037306005.1 of Rhinophrynus dorsalis. Classification (NCBI taxonomy): domain Eukaryota; kingdom Metazoa; phylum Chordata; class Amphibia; order Anura; family Rhinophrynidae; genus Rhinophrynus; species Rhinophrynus dorsalis. The sequence goes on along the minus strand of CM074727.1, from coordinate 47,110,050 downwards.
CTTTGAGTGGAGCCCAGGAACCAGGCCAGTCAAGGATGAAACTCCTCGCACCTTCTGCCCTATATCGGCCTTCCAAAAGTCAGCTAGTTCAGTGTTTTTTAGTATCCTCAGGAGTATCAGGGCATTTTTTCCTGAAGGAAAATCATTTAAGTGTTTTATCTAAGTATTCCTTGTGTTTCAGTTCCCATCCCATTAATTTCTTTCTGAGGAGATAGGAGAAAAATAATCATCTGTCCACCCATAAAAACAAGGTTTGAATTGGGCATATTGAATATCACCACTGAACCAAAGCAACAACAGAAGTCTCAAAATATCACAATCCTTAATGCAATAATAAACTTTTGGAAATTCAAGAACAAACATGTTTAGCTGACAAGTTAATTCAGATTGACAGAGTAGAGCTAGAAGAATGATGCACATGTCATACAACTGTATTTATTACTCGAAGGAAGTACCAAAATATCCAGAGTCATCAAAAGGGAGCATTCAGATATGATTTCATGATGAAATAGATGCAGGAACCAATTGTTGTGTGCTGTGTCTGCCTAATGTCTATGTACTAAGTATTTTCCTACTTTTTCCTTAATTGTGAGTTGTACAGCTTAATTCTCATAGCTGGGAACACCACATATTTGCCCCGGACACTCCAGATTTAGCTTCTAATTGCTGGGTCTCCAGGGCAGAGGCTGATTCTCAAGATTGTGTTCCCCCCACTCACCGGCCACTTCTCTGCCTTCCCTAGCTTATTCAGTATACTTTTTTTTTTTTATTTTGCAAGCTTTGTCCCCACTCATGATTAAGCCCTGCCCCTTTTTGACACAAATCATATCATTTTTCTCCCTCAGCATCACCATAGAACTCCCCTCTTTGGGGAGTCCTCACCAAAAAGTTCTCGTGTATGTTAATTCTACCTCTTTACAATTCCTCGGTAAGGCCATCTGGAATATGGAGTACTGTTTTAGGAGCTAGTTCTTAAAAATGCATTATTGAACTGGAACATGTACAGTTCTTAACTGAACTGGAAAATGTACAGAGGCACACAACAAAACTGATAAAGGGATTGGAAGATGTTAGTTATAAAGTGAGACCAGCCAAATTGGGTTTGCATACATTGAAAAAGAGATGTCTATTGGGGGACACCATTACTATTTATGAATATATTCAAGGCCAATACAAAGAACTCACTGAGGAAGTATTTTTTTTTTTTTTTTTTTTTAAAAAGCAAGGAGTCATCCATTAAGACTAGAGGAAAAAAATATGACAGGAATTTTTTTTATAGTAAGGGCGGTAAAGCTATAGAAAGGATTGCTTCGGGTGTCTGTGTTTACAGATACTGTAGATATTTTCAGAAATGTATAAGATACCTTCCTAGCTTGGGACAATACTGAGCATGATGACAGTTGGTCATAAATAGAGTGTTTATCCAGGGGAGGGCTGGCAACTTGTGGCCCGGGGGGGACAAAACCAATCAAGGGGACCGTTTCTACTATTGTTCGAGCCCACTGTCCCAGCCCACCCCCTTTTCTTAGCTTTAAATTTGGCCTTAATGTTGCAAAGTAAGGTGAGCGATACCACAGAGCTTACAGTTAAAATGGGGCTACACTACTGATATTACAGAGCATATAATTAAACCGTTTGAGTGCCAGGGAGATAGCCAACGAATAGTAATGCGTTTATACCTCTCTGGCACTCAAATGGTTAAGAAAAGCAACATCAGTGATACTATAGAGCTTACAAGGGAAATTGGTTAAGTTACAGTATAGCTCCATTTGGATTGTAGCTCTGGTATCACTCGTGTAGCTCCATTTACAGCAGCATGTGGGAGATTGAGGCAGTGGCCCAACAGCCCAGACATGTGACCAGTCCAGGAGGCAATTGCCCTCCTACCCCCCAGCCCAGCCCTCCCCTGGAAATATCTGACTGCCATTCAGAGTCAGGAAGACTTTTTTAACTCACCTGGGGTTTAATTGGAAATTACTTCAACAGGTGGTTTTGTTTTCCTGTGGATTAATACAGGTGATGTGGCAAAAGCTAAAACTGATTTTTGTTTTGGGATTCATCAGCTAAGTTTGAATGTTTCTGTCACTATCAGGTCCTTCTGATTATTTTGTATTGCATGTTCTAATTTGAACGATCATAACTCTTGATATGTCTGTTTACTCTTGTATAGCTCTGCTGAGTAAGTGGGGGCAATATAAATAATAAAAATGTTTACTCCTTATGCCACTTGGGGAGGAGACTGTGGGAGTGAATGGGCATTTTGGGCTTCCTGTTGCTTTTCTCCATGTTTTGTGCAATGTATTAACAAGGCACAGAAGAAACTGTTAAATGTCTTTAAAGGGATAGTAATACTTTAAATGTAAAAAAAAATATGTTGTAGGGTTTATCCCCCTGAGTAAAACAAGAGTACTCCCACTGCTGAAAGGTGTTTCATTCAAAAGTTATTAATTTTCAAAGTTGAATTTTTTAGGTGCAATATCACAGTGGCCTGAAATTGTACACGATCCTATGGACAGCTCTGGTCCCGGAAGCATAAATCTCCATAGGATGGTGTATCAACAGCGCCACTGTACAATTTCAGGCCACTGTGATATTGCACCTAAAAAATTCAACTTTGAAAATTAATAACTTTTGAATGAAACACCTTTCAGCAGTGGGAGTACTCTTGTTTTACTCAGGGGGATAAACCCTACAACATATATTTTTTTACATTTTAAGTATTACAATCCCTTTAATATTTCCTCCGCACTACAATCCCAGAATGCAGTGGTAAAAAAAAATAGGTTCTCTAAAGTGGTCCATAAGGGATTAAATGTGCTTCACATAGGAGCAAACTTAGTAAAACATATTAATTACTCTTTTAATATTTTCAATGATATGAGAAATCCAAGGTTAAATATCTTCAAATATTAAAGGGATAGTAATACTTCGTTTTAACTTTATTTTATTTTGTAGACATTAAAAAAACATGAATAATGATATAAGTCTTATCTCCCAAACCTTTATGGTTTAAGAGATATTCACAAGCAAAGTGTCCCCCTCCCGCCCCTTTTACTGATGTAACACTTTTCAGCCAGGGCAGAAGGGAGCTGCCCAGGTAGACTGCAGAGAGGGACAATCTTCAATTAAGATAACAGAAAAACCTGAAAAGCTTGTCAAGGGGGGCAGGGAATTCATTGTTTTCAAAGGAATAAGATTGTCCCCTGCTGTTATCTGTCTGGTCTATGGACTGCATTCCACATCTGAGAAGAGATTGTTTACAGTAGGTAAAAGGGGCGGGAGGGGGAAACTTTGCTTGTGAATATCTCATAAACCATAAAGGTTTGAGAGATAAGACTTATATCATTCTTCATGTTTTTTTAATGCCTACAAAATAAAATAAAGTTAAAACGAAGTATTACTATCCCTTTAACTTCAGCCCTCCAATGCTTTTCAAGTAACATTTCATTTGTTATGCTGATGTTATTACTTATATTGTGATTTCTTATATGATGTCATCAACAAAGTATTGAAGGCACAAAGTTAATATGTGAAGAGTTTTAACTCTGAATTTACCTAATTTTGTTTGTATGAGTGAGAACGTTTAATGTTGTCTTTAATTATATATTTTTTTTACCTTCTAATTTCCACTGTTTATACATATCAACCCCTTAAGGACCAGCGGTCCTGGGACGTTTCTGTCCCATAAGAACCGCTTAGATCTTTGCCGACGTGCCGGTACACATGACCTGTTGCGTGTATCGGTGCGCTGCTTTGAGGCCTGAAAGAGATCGCTCCAGTCTTGAAGCGGTCAATTTCAGGCCCCATTTTTACTTACAGCTCTCCCGGTGGAGCGATGTAAGTAAAAAGTATGTGACATACTATGACCATATCGGTCCTTAAAGGGATAGTAATACTTCGTTTTATCTTTATTTTATTTTGTAGGCATTAAAAAACGTATCTCTCAAACCTTTATGGTTTGAGAGATATTCACAAGCAAAGTTTCCCATCCTGCCCCTTTTACCTAGTGTAAGCCATCTCTTCTCAGATGTGGAATGCAGTCCATAGACCAGACAGATAACAGCAGGGGGACAATCTTCTTCCTGTGAGAACAATGAAAACCCTGCCCCCCTTGACAAGTTTTTCAGGTTTTTCCCTTACCTTAATTGAAGATTGTCCCTCTTTGCAGTCTACCTGGGCACCTCCCTTCTGATCTGGCTGAGCAGTGTTACATACAGTTACTATTGAACTGCAAGTCTGACAGTATTGAGATAACACTCTCCAAAGTCCAGATACTATGGTGATTAATTAGAGCTGATTTTATTATGAAACATTACTATCCCTTTAAGTATTTAAGGACCATGACGGTCATAGTATTTCACGTAGTCCTTAAGGTGTTAAGGGCATTTCTCATTCTTGGTCCAGCCATAACATGTTTTGATTGACCAGAAACATTTTTGATGGATCAAGTACACTTTGTGATTGATTGATCAAAAGTGATTTTTTTATTTAAACATGTATTTATACATAAAGCTGTTACATCTATGGGAGGAAATCCACTGGCTCTAGTTATCCATATAATGTCATAGTAACAGAGGTGTTAGTTCTCCTTCAAAGTTTCACCAATGATTCTACCTGAAGCTGAGCTGCAGCTGCCAGCATTTTCTGCCTTGCTTGTAGGGCTGTAGACGAGGACATGGAGATGGACATGCTTTGTCGCAGCCACCGGATATCATCCCACATGCACGACAGCTGAAAAAGAGATCACATCAAAGCAACAATGATTCAGACCCAATGAGACATTACAGAATTGACCGAAATATTGATTGAATTTTCTGTTTTCAGTGTTATCGAGGAAGGGGATAAAAGGGGGACTGGGATCAAAAAATGTGACAGGTAGCCAAAATTGTTCATATGGGAGACCTTATATATGTACATACCTGGGAACATCATCTCCTTGAGCCTCCAGAGAGGGCTCACATGCTGCTGACTAGGGGGATGTAAATGCTGAGATTTGTGTCATAAAGGGGCAGGGCTTAATGGAGTGGGCATGGCTTAACATCTTGTGTCATAAAGTGGGTGGGAAATGGGTGGGTAGTGGGCAGAACAGGGTGGGAAGGAGAAGAAGGAGGCAGGAAGTGTGAGGAAGAGGGTGGAAAGGAGAAGAAGTGGGCAGGAAGTCTGAGGAACAGGGTGGAAAAGAGGAGAAGTGGGCAGGAAGTGAGAGGAACAGGGTGGAAAGGAGAAGAAGTGGGCAGGAAGTCTGAGGAACAGGGTGGAAAAGAGGAGAAGTGGGCAGGAAGTGAGAGGAACAGGGTAGGAAGGAGGAGAAGTTTGCAAGAAGTGAGAGGTACAGGGTAGGAAAGAGAAGTGAGCAGGAAGTGAGAGGAACAGGGTGGGAAGGAGAAGAAGTGGACATAGCTTCAGAAGAAACTCAGCACCACCAGGGAATCTATCTCTGACCCCTGAGACCCGTTAATTAGCTGTAAAAACATTAGTCTCTGTTGCATATCCGAAGTGTTACCATGTATGCCTATGTAACATCCTACTTATATAAAAAACAATAATAAGAGCAATTCTGTAACAAGCCAACTGCACATACGGAACAAATACAAATTCCTAAAAACTCCCATTCATTTATATAGGATTTTTAACCATCTGAAGGCTAGAGAGATCTCCAATGCATTGCACATGACAGAACTCCAGGACCTAAACAACCCCCACTGAAAGTTTCCTAAGACGACAGCAGGGGGAGTTGCTGAAATTAATAATTATGTCTGCCTCCATGAATATGATATCTAGAATAGTGTTGAGCGAGCATGCTCGGCCGATGCTCGGATCGGCTCGAGCATCGCTCTGCTCGGCACATGGCGGTACTCGTCGAGTACTGCCATGTGCTCGCCCGCCATGTTCGGGTGGCGGGGATCTGAAGACGCTCCGCTGGACCACCAGGGACTGGAGGTACGGGGGCATTGCGGAGATGAAGGGGGTATTGCGGAGATGAAGGGGGACAGTGTGGAGATGAAGGGGGACATTGTGGAGATGAAGGGGGACATTGCAGAGATGAAGGGGGCATTGCAGAGATGAAGGGGGCATAGCGGAGATGAAGGGGGACATTGCAGAGATGAAGGGGGCATTGCAGAGATGAAGGGGGCATAGCGGAGATGAAGGGGGACATTGCAGAGATGAAGGGGGCATTGCAGAGATGAAGGGGGCATAGCGGAGATGAAGGGGGACATTGCAGAGATGAAGGGGGCATTGCAGAGATGAAGGGGGACATTGCAGAGATGAAGGGGGCATTGCAGAGATGAAGGGGGCATAGCGGAGATGAAGGGGGACATTGCAGAGATGAAGGGGGCATTGACCAGGCACCCTCCCCTCATCAGAGCAGGGGGTGCCTGGTGTAATGCTCGTGTCGCCCCATTGAAGTCAATGGGGCTCGGGTGCTCGGCCGAGCACTCGAGCCTCAGACGGTGCTCGGTCAGAGCACCCGAGCACCCGAGCATCGGGGTGCTCGCTCAACACTAATCTAGAACTAATTAAAGATTAGGGGAACCAGTCTATGCAGAGCTGATCTATTGAGCCTTATGCAAGAAGTTAAATAGGTTCAGTTCTGGAGTATACCAACTTCCACCATAGGGAGTAAATAAGAATTTTCACATATTTAAATTGGATTTTTTAACCCCTTAAATGCTAGAGAGATCTCTAATGCATTGCTTCACAATGCTTTGGAGACCTTTCTAGCATTCAAGGGGTTTAAAAGAAAGCCTCATTTAAATAAGTGAGGATTTGTTACCCCCACAATTGCTGCAGTTCTCCTTTAAAGGGATGGTAATGTTATTAAGGCAAGGCTGATTCTTTAGTATACTTTTTTATAACAAAGTATACCTTTCTACAGGGCTGAATTTACCAATAGGCAGATTAGGCACCTGCCTAGAGCTCGAAATTTTGAGGGATGTCTCAGCTGTGCTGGCCACACCCACATTCTGAATTGTGGGCGTGGTCAGATACTCTTAATGTCCCTGAACCAGTTACATACCCTTTTTCAGTCTATTATTTAACCTCTCGTGAGATCTCCAATGAATAACATAGTACTTATTGCATTGGCTCCATAGACTAAAGAAAGGTGTCTGTCTTACACTATGGAGACAGTGTATTACGATTTCTCCAAAACGGAGCAACAAAACAGAAAAAAAAACAAAAAAGAGAAACAAAATGGAACAAAAATGGAGCAAGAAAATGGAGCAAAAGATGGAGCAAGAAAATGGAGAAAAAGTGGAGCAAGAAAATGGTGCAAAAAAAAAAAAACAAGCACGAAAATGGAGCAAAAAATGAGCAAGAAATGGAGCAAGGAAACGGAACAAAAAATGGAGCAAGAAAGCGGAGCAAAATATGGAGCAAGAAAATGGTGCAAAAAAAAACAAGTACGAAAATGGAGCAAAAAATGAGAAAGAAAACTGATGCTTCAAGTCCTATGTTACCCTATGGAATCAGTGCCTACAGATTTCTCCAACATTAGAGTTCTTTGTGCATTGGCTCCCTAGGGCATGGGTGTCCAGGTTCAGTCCTCCAGGGCCACTAACTGGATGGAGAGCGACGAGGGACAAACTTCACCAAGCAAAGGAAAATCCTGCCCTTCCTCAAGGTGGGCAGGGTTTTCATTATACGTACTGACTTAAGTTTGTCCCGCGCTGCATCCGTCCGGTCCTGGGTCCAGATTGCAGCTCTAAGGGGAGGCAGCCAGAAGGGGTGGGAGGGGTATCTTTCTACATTTAATATGTTTTGAACTACATCAAAGTAAGTTATTAAATATAGCACAACGTGCTAAGTTTATACTAGAGAAGACTCGGAGATCATCTTTATTGTACTATCCCTTTAAGCATATGGCCTACGTCTTCTGTATAACTATGTCAGTGAAGCCGAGTGATGATACAAAGACACTTATGTTATTTTTATCTATTTAATCTGGGCTTTATGCATGAATACCATATGCAGAGAGGATTGTGTTGCTAAACAGGTGCTGACAAGCTGTTCTTTGTAGGATATTAATCAGTTTGTAATATTAAAATAGCTATTCTTTTTCCAGAGGCAGATTGAACCTCATTGCTTGACACTTTGCTGGAGAAGCTCAGTGTTAGCTTTGAAGTAGGCAAATGCAGCCTGAATTTCTGAGCTGTCTGAATTGGTGTGACCTTGAAAAAGTCACTTTAATTCCATATCTCAGACACACAAATGAATGCTGAAGGCCCGTTTCATACATTCGCCACAAAAGCAGTGATGCTGTGTTTTGTTCTTTCTCCCACTGAGAAAGGTCCTGTGTTGCTGGGTGTGGTGCCTTTCACATGGGTGACTAAAGTCTATCAAGCTGTATCTTTCTTGCATTCCCTCATGATTGTGATTGTTCCACATGTGTTTAAAGGGGAACTGTCACCTCCTTTAAAGTCCTCCTTATTTGATTATGGCTTCCCAATAAATGTTAAATACGTTTCATTTTTTAAAAGCCGCTCTTTTCATGGAGAAATTAGGCTTTAAAGGAATAGTAATGTTTCACAAAATCAGAAGCTTCAATTAATCTTCATAGTATTTGGGCCATAGAGAGAGTAATACCAATACTGTCAGAGTAATTCAAGAGTAATTGAATGATAAAGTATCCCACACCTGTCCCTTTTACCTAGTGTAAGCCACCTCCCCTCAGATGTGGAATCCGGTACTGGGAGCAGACAGCTCACAGTAAGGAACAATCTTCTTACTGTGAACATAAGGAAAACCCTGCCCCGCCCCCCCCCCCATCCCCTTGACAAGTTTTTCAGGTTTTTCTTTATGCTCAGTGAAGATTGTCCCTCTCTGCAATCCATCCAGACAGTCTTGCTGCTTTGAGAGAGATCTCCAACTCACATAGAGGATTCCTCCATCAGAGAAGGAGGTGGTAACGGGGAACAACTGGGGAGGGGAAGAGGTGAGGATTGACAGACTATGGTGCAGAGCTGTACCGTACTGCAGCCTGCCCTAAAGTGACGTCACGAGGTTACATTTTAATGCCTAATTTCTCAGTGAAAAGAACATTAAAAAAAAACAAAAAACAAACAGATTTAACATTTATTGGGAAGCTAGAATCAAATAAGGAGGACTTCCTGGTGAGATAGCTCAGTGGTGACTGCAGAGCCTGCTCAAACCTCCAGGTTGCAGGTTCGATTTCAGGCAGCCCTTCATCCTTCCGAGGTTAATAAATGAGTACCATTGATTGGGTAATAATAACATCTATTATTCAGCTGCTGATTTGGTTAATTCTGAGAGCATGTGCTAAAAGCGCTTTGAGTCCCACTGGGAGAAAGGTGCTATATTTATGCCTTTATTGTTATTAAAGGCGGTAAGCGTTACCCTTTAACACCTTAAGGACCCATGACGGTCCTGTTCCGTCATGGGTTGTTATACACTTAACGACCCATGACGGAACTGGACCATCATGGAATTCCAGGCTCCCCTTGTGGCTGCACGCCGTTCGGGGAGTCCGGAACTCGGCTGCAAAAAAAAAAAAAAAAAAGCTCCGTGGTCCTTAACGGACCGCAAGGTGCGTGCGCGGCCCGTCGTTAAGGGGTTAATCTGGGATTGTCATTGTTCCTCTTGTGTGTAGTCAGGGATATCCTTAACTCTTTAAGTGTCAGAGAGGTATCCAACACATAGCGTTGCAATTTATTGGATAATTCTTTGTCACTCAAAGGGTTAAATCTTGGCTTGTTGTGCTATAAGGACTGGAGCTAAGAATCACTGATCTAGCAAGCAAATTAAGGGTTAAACTATACTATCGTTCAAAGATATGGAAGTCTGAATGAATTTAGTTACAAAGCACTTTTGTCTCCAAACCTGACTTGAACAATGCATTGAGCTCCAGATAGGTGCCCATGCAATGCTTTGAAATGCTCTGGCCACGCCTCTGGGGAAAAGAGGGTTAATTATAACAATGGCAGGTGTCTTGGGAAAACATTTGATCATTCTGTATCAGCGGTGACAGATATACTACACACCACAAGACAGTTATGGCCATGTTCAATAAGCTAAAAAGGATCAACTCTGGAACAAACCAACTGAGCCACAGGGGAGGGGGAATGCACTTCCTCAAAGATTTAAATGAGAATTTTAAACCCTTGAATGCTAGATGGGACTTCAATGCATTGCAAAGCAAATAATTATCATCCCCTTTAAGGTGCAGTTGGTATGCTCCAAAATGTGTCATATTTTTCTTTCTGCATAAAGACATAGTAATACTTAAAGGAGCAGTAAACCTTTTATTATGAAAAAATATATATTGTATGGCATTTCATGTTGAGTAAAATAAGGGTACTCCCACTGCAGAGATGCATATTTCCAGAGTTATTACAGTTTAAACCTGTGTTTTTTTTTCCATCAGCAGTGCCTTCTAGTAGTCAAATTCTAATTAGATATTCTGTTATATTCTAATAGAGAGGAAAGTCAGTGACTCACAGTTCTCCATAGAATGTGATAGAAACTGCTGAGTCACTTCCTCTCAGTTATAGCAATCAGGAAGTAAACACAGTAAATTCACTTCCTAGTTATCTGAAGTATTATAAAGTTTGAATAAAGCAACTGACATCTGTTGAAGTGACCTTGTTTTACTCAGCAGGAAAAGTCCTATAACATGTAGAGTTTCATTAAAAAAGTTTACTGCTCCTTTAATACTGAAAACATATATATTGCAGGGTTTATCCCACCAATTAAAACAAGGGTATCCCCACTGCTAAAAAGGGTTGTATTCAAAAGTTATTGAACAGCAAACTTTAATTTTCTAGGTGCAGTATCATACTTCCCAGGTGTCCCTCTTTAGGAGGGACTGTCCCTCTTTTAGACCCAAATCCCTCTGTCCCTCTTTCCCACCCTGATGTCCCTCTTTTTAGGACATCAGACAGTATGGTGTGTATGCAAGTGTATCACATTGTTCTATAGCAATAAATCTCACATTAATGTTTGTTTAAATGTCAGTATATGTGTTTATAAATCAGTTTGTGTAAATAAAATAATATGATCTTGTTATAAGTCATTTATTAGGTTACACAAGGAGGTGTTGATAGGTCATGAAATAGCCTAAATATTCTCGGTAATGTCCCGCCCACCAGCCACGCTCCCAGCCACACCCCCTAAAACACAAGTGTCCCTCTTTGGCAATTTGAAATGTTGGGAGGTATGCAGTATATCCATGGCCTAGAATGTTATGGTGGCTCTGTCGCTACAGAGGTCTGTAGACACTTATGATGAGTTGATTATAAACCTATGTAGCATGCTTACCAACAGCGCCACTGTAAAATTTCATTCCATGGGAGGAACTGCACCAAAAAAACTTGAACTGCAGTAACTTTTTTTTTCTTTGTAAAACATCTCTCATTCGGGAAGTACCCTTGTTTTCTCCACAGGATAAACTCTGCAACATATAGCTTTTCAATATTAACCAGTAATAACCTTATAAGTCTCCTAAACTGATATCCTGCATATGTTCAGTGCTAGAGATGTCTCCAGATAATTTCTTCTCAATGCACTGGAAACCTTTTCAGCATCAAATGTTAGAAGGCATAATGAAAGAAGAATGTTACCTTTGTAAACCAGAGAAAATCTTGCATAATAGAACTGGTACATGAATCATCAATTTCTACAATAGGTATGTGATCTTCATTGGTTACTAACATATTGTCTTTGTAATAAAATATCACTGCTATGTAGAGACCCCTGGAAGTGAACAGAAAAAAGATTGATCAAAATGGTACCAATAAAAAAGAACACTTCAGTGATCAGTAAACAGGCAGGGTACATGAGCCTACTAGCAAAGGCTACAAGATACAAATTTACTCTCTGCAAACCGTAATCTTAAACCAGCGTGTTATGTATCGTATTGTAAAGCTACACGTTGCACATCCTTATGGTTCAAAAAAGGTTATGGTTACCATGTTTAGTGAGCCGAGTTCATATCCTATGATCCACTTCTATGTACATGACTTTCATGGTTAATTGAAGATGTTATTCCTTGAACAAGGGCAAAGTTCATATGGGCCATTAATTTTTTTTTTTTTTAACTATAACTAGTCAAGCAGGGTTAGTATTAGGAAATGTTACTTCTCCATTAACCCTTTGAGTGTCAGAGAGGTATGCATTATAATTTTCTGCATGGTTATGGTCAGAATTACCAAGAGGCAGATTAGGCACTTGCCTAGGGATTCACAGATTTTTAGGCAGTGGCCTATCACTGTAGCCCCTGAGGAAGCCACCAACAGGCCCGGATTTATGAATAGGCAGACAAGGCACGTGCCTAGGGCGCCCGATTTTCAGGGGCGCCTTGCAGTGCCTTTGTCACGCCCACAAATCCGGGTGCCTCACACTGCCATTTCCCTGTGAGCGTGCGTGCGCCTAGGATATGCCCTCAACTCGAGGGCGCAGGCACTTTTACCTTGTTCTGGCTGCTGGGCAGTGCTGGCTCAATAGTGTATGCCGCCGGGGCCGCCCCACGTGACCCACTGCTGCGTCTGATGTAACAAGATGTCCCGAGGTGGCCAATGAGAACAGAGGTAGTGGCTCTCTGTTGTCATTGGTCACCGCTCTCTGTTCTCATTGGCTACCTCTGGATGTCTTGTGAGAGCATGAAGCTGCCCGCAAGGAGGTGTTGGGACCGCCTCTGAATTAAATAAATGCTCCCTTAAGCGCCCTACACCCCACATTTGAAGCCTGTGTCAGCGCTTTGTTGGAGCTCAGAGGCGGGTTCCCAGAGCTCCAGTGTGGCACACGGCAGTTTTACTTCGGCGCAGAGGCGGGTTTCCAGGGCAGTAACAGGCGCAGTGGAACTTGTGTGGACTAGGCAGTTGTGGACTACAGTGGTTCGGCTCAGAGGCGCTACAGACAGCAGGCTGGCCAGTGGTTTTGGACAGGTGGCAGTGGTATACATTAGCCAGGTATGTGTGTTGCCCACAATTACATTTATTTCTACTGTACTGTTAGTTTGAAATGTGTGCTGTAGCAACCATCTGTGTTATTTCTGGTGTTCCAAGCTTGTATTTATTACTTCACTTACAAAGGTGCTGGGAACACAGGGAACTACCATCCCACACAATCCTTACTTTCACTAAGTCCCCACCTGGCAACTAGCTGCTTAGTAGCTCTAGTCGCCAGAATAATTACCTCATTTCCTCATCTTGCCATTGTGACATCATGCGCCTGCGCTGTCAGTCCCATCTGGAGCCAAATGGCTCCTAGCAACACCTCCTATGGGACTGACAGCACAGGAGCGAGGACGTCACAATGGCAAGATATCCGCACTCAGTCCTGTCGCCCATGGAAGAGGAGAAATCAATTAAATGAGGTAATTATTCTGGCGACTAGCGCTACTAAGCAGCTAGTCGCCACATTGGCACTTGGTAAAAGTAAGGATTGTGTGGGGTGCTAGTTCCCCTTTAAGTGTATATATAACTTCACTTTTATTAAGACATGATAAGATAATCCAACGTTTTAACTTTAATTCCCTATCTGGGACTTTTGTCAGGGATGGGTGTGGTCAATGGAGGGTGTGGCCAAGTGAGAGGCGTGGTTAGGGGTAGGGCAAAGGCGGGGCTAGGGGCGCCAGCCGTTGTTGTGCCTAGGGGCGCCTGAGATGTAAATCCGGCCCTGGCCACCAACAGCAGTGGTGAAAAGCATAGGGCACTTTAGGGGTTACATTTGATACCACACCACTCTTCTTTTCTCATGTGGGATATAAGAGCTGTGTATACCCCATCCCTAGCTATAACATTTTCATCCACCTCTGGAAATGTACCACATTACTGTGAAGAATAATTCTAAATATGGGTTTGGCCACAAAAGAGGGAGTGGTTACATGAGGGGGTGTGGTTAAGAGTGGGTCCAAGTTGGGGCAAGGGGCTCCAGAGGGGGCTGTGCTTGAGATGTAAATTCGGGCCTATGCATGGTGGATTATTCCTTGCACTATATCATAGAGGCTAACAATTCACTGCTAGTATGTACTGCTTCTATTTATACTTATATTAATTTAATCACATTTTACCTGTCCGAGGTGTAGTTCAAGAGTAATTGAATTATAAAGTATCCCTCTCCCTCCCCTTTTACCTACATAACGCTGCACAACAAGACCGTCTGGATGGATCTCAGAAAGGGACAATCTTCACTGAGCATAAAAAAAACCCTACAAAAGGTATAAAATATACAGATTCCTGGCAAGCTCAAAATATCCTTTATTAATAGTGTCAAAAGGGTTATATATGTGTATGATCAAGAGAGAAGCATGATATTTCTTGGCTATATATATGTATGTATGTGAGTGTGTGTGTGTGTGTGTGTGTATATAGATAGATAGATAGATAGATATAGTATATAGCCAGCAGGGTATAGCTTATTACGGAAGGTATAAATACATACTCCATTTCCCTCACAAGGGTTTTGTTCACAATACAAGTATAACTGCATTATACTAAATAAATGTTCACAGATTGTAGACAGATAGGAACTTGCCTGAATCTGTGATTCCTTGACGGGGCAGGCGGGCTTACCATGCCTTTGGCCAAAAACATGCAACTAAATCCACACTGTTTTATTTATAGTAAGTCATAGGTTATTTATTTGAAAAAAGTCAGGATTCGATGCACAGACAATCCATTTGTTCATAAAGAAAAAACTGCCCTCCCTTACCAAGGTAGGTAGGGTTTTCCTTATGCCCACGGCCAGAAGACCCCTCACTGCCAGCTGTCTAGTCAAGCGACCAGATTCCACATCTGAGGGGAGACGGCTTACACAAGGTAAAAGGGGTGGGAGGACGATACTTTATCATTCAATTACTCTTGAACGACACCTCAGACAGTATTGAAATAACACTCTCCATTTCGCAAATACTATGAATATCAGTCTTAGCTGCATTTATTAAAACTTTATTTTAATCTTTATATTTATATTACATAGCACAAAGTCATAGTATCCCTTCATTTATTTTTTTCATGTTTAGTTGAGATTTCTAGATGCCAGAGTCAGGGGTGTAGTCATTGTTTTCTCTGTTGTGTAGAGCAGGTACAGTATTTTCTCTCCTATTTTTTTTAGTTGACCTTTTAAGGAACAGAGTGGTGTGCAGTGCATTGTTTCAAAATACATTGCATGCCCCATGGTCCTTAAAGAGTTTAAGGGTCAGTATGTTTTTGCATGCTCTAACTCTGATGCATCCTTTACTTTAACAAATCTGGAAAAACTCTGCGAGGGCCTGTGTTCGCCCTAGATGTAGACTATAGGTTCAGATGTCTGGTTGTGACATCAACAGCCAGTGCCGTCTATACAGCTTGGATATAAATATAATTTCTGCCGGGCTGTACAGGTATTAATCCTACAACTACTCTATGGAATAACAAAACTTTGAGTCAACTTAGTAACCTTGAGTTTAGGACCTTGTCATCTAGATACAGTATTACTAAGAAGCTGGGCTGGAGAGGCAACAGCGGACGTACCAGATGTGCTACAGAACATGGTACATTCATGTGCATGATATGGGAGTGTTCAGTGGTGTTTAATTACCGGACCCAAATTTTTCAAGCACTATTAGATATTTTGGATAAACCGATCTTACCATCCCCATCAATTACTGTCAATTATTTCTAATGACTTAGATTCTAATTCTCTAAAGTCTCTGCTTTATGTAACACTATTTAGAGTGCATAATATTCTAGCCACTGAATGAATTTCAGATAACTCCCCTTCACATGCTCAATGGATGAATCTTGTGAGACAAAATATTGCACATTACCTGATCTATGCATATAGAAGACATCCAGAAGTTGGATGAGATCTGTGGATATTGGCTGTTTTATTTTGGGGTTCGGAGTTGACTGCCATCATTCACTCAAATTTACACAAAGGGTAAGTGAGACAGAGTCTATATGGCTATCACCTAGATTGGAGATACACGTGCTTGAGAATGACCTCTTATATACGGAACAGTCCTCTTGCAATGACTATTCCTATATGACATTGAGTATTTCTGCCATAACTGAAATAATCTGTAGATATATTATTGATTTATCTGCTGTTATATATGCCATCCTTGGATGATGTGGGAGAAGGCTCAGCTGCTTGGGAGGGATTTTAATATTTTTATTTATTTTTTGTTATCGAAGGCACTGAGGAAAATAAAAGGCATAGTGGCAATTTACTTACAACAAAGTGCGTTTTCATACATTTAAGACTAAAACAAAGGTAGGAATTTTTTACAGTAAGGGCTGTAAAGCTATGGAATTCTTTGCCTCAGGATGTTGTACTTGCAGATAATGTAACTTCTTTCAAAAAAAGCAATGGATGCCTATCTAGCACAGAGTAATATTGAAAATGATGACGAATGGCTTCAATGCAGATACGTCATTGATTCAGGGAACAATCTGACTGCTATTTGGAGGCAGGAAGGAATTTTTTTACCCACTTGGGGCTAAATTGGAAATGGCTTCAGGGTTTTCTTTCTGGCTTTTTTTTTCTTTCTGTGGTTCAACAGGGATGTTTTGGCATGAGCTGGACTTGATGGGCGCATGTCTTTTTTCAGCCTTGTCAACTATGTTACTATGCTACTTTTCTTGTATTTAATGGCTATTCTGTTATTACTATAATGACATAAACATTTTATATTTATGATATGCCTTTTATAAAAATATTACTTAAAAAAATGAAATAATAACAAAAAATACCATTTCCATTATCTCATGTAATATTAAGTAATACTGCATGACTCATTAAAATTTTCAGACATGACCAACCTTTTTAAAGTCTTGATAAACTTGTTTGATGAGTGGAAAAGATGCTTCAGGCTTCTGGATACAGACTGTTTGCGACTTGGATTTTGTAATTTCGCACTTTCTAAAATGAAACAGGCACATGATTAATTTTAAGTATCTGCAAATACTGGCTTTATTATATTTGTTCACTTAAATGGCAAGTGAACAAGAGCACTGTATTATATATTTGTAAATGACAACTAAAGCAGAAACATTGAGGCTGACACACAGTTTTGGGGAAAACCAAGTGCATCATAAAAGACAATTAAAATTTCCCTAATCCTGATTGATTTAGATTGGACTTTTACCACCTCTGGGGCTACGCATTAAGATGTGACAAAGAGGTGATAAAGTGGAGATGACATCACCAGTGATATCACTTCTTCAGTTCCAATGTTATTCTATAGAGCCAATACATTAAGATCTCAAAATCTTAGTGCATTGGCTCCACAGAATAAGATAGGACTTGGAGAGTTTAGTACATCTCCCCCTTGAATTCTAGAGGTATCTCCAATGCAGGAGTTGGAGACATTCTAGCCACCCTTAACTCCACACAGCACAGCTGAGGCATACCTCAAAACTTGGAGCACTAGGCAGTTACCTACTCTGCCTGTTGTGAATCCACGCCCCTTGTTAAAGACACTATTGAATTCTGCCTGGACTGGATCTCCAAATGTAATTTTTAATTACTAATGAATATCACATCTACAGAGGAAGCAATCAGTAGGAGGAACAAGTTTTTGGGGGCCCTAAGAAAAAAATTCATATGAGACCCTCTTTTGCCCCATAGTCAATATTTCTAATAAGATATTGCTATCTAATTTTGTTTAAATGCAGTGAAGATACTGTATAATGGTGCAGGGTCCTTGGACCAAGTGGAGGCCCTAAGCAGCCACTTATTCTCCATATATTGTAGGGCCACCACTGGGGAGGAACTTAGAGTTGTTGAGTCTTACAACACAGATTTATGTCTGCCTCCATGGACATGATATTCAATGCTAATTAAAGATTAATTTCAGATGCCCAATACACACAGAATAGATTTGTAGTGTCTATGCTTATTTTCTGCCAAGAGTAGGGAAAATGCTCATTTCTTATTAGAAAGTATTAATGTTGTTTTAAATCAATTAGAAATGTTACTTGTGTCCTATGGTGCAGCTGGTTTGCCCCAGAATTACCCTAATTCTTTGAAAATCAGCCTCTCTGGGACCTTGGGATGAATCACAGTGTGGACACAAAGAGCTCTTTACACAAACCATAAAACATACTATCATTTATCAGAATGTATTCTATGAGCTATAGAAAATATGAAGCAATAGCAATAATTAGTGTTGAGCGAGCACCACGATGCTCGGGTGCTCGGGTGCTCTGACCGAGCACCCCCTGAGGCTCGAGTGCTCGGCCGAGCACCCGAGCCCCATTGGAATGAATGGGGCAACACCAGGCACCCCCTGCTCTGATGAGGGGAGGGTGCCTGGTCAATGCCCCCTTCATCTCCGCTATGCCCCCTTCATCTCAGAATGCCCCCTTCAGCTCCGCAATGTCCCCCTTCAGCTCCGCTATGCCCCTCTTCCACAATGTGCCCCTTCATCTCCGCTATGCCCCTCTTCCACAATGTGCCCCTTCATCTCCGCTATGCCCCTCTTCCACAATGTCCCCCTTCATCTCCTCTATGGCATAGAGGAGATGAAGGGGGACATTGTGGAAGAGGGGCATAGCGGAGATGAAGGGGCACATTGTGGAAGAGGGGCATAGCGGAGATGAAGGGGCACATTGTGGAAGACGGGCATAGCGGAGATGAAGGGGGACATTGTGGAAGAGGGGCATAGAGTCTATGCCCCTCTTCCACAATGTCCCCCTTCATCTCCGCAATGCCCCCTTCATCTCCGCAATGCCCCCGTACCTCCAGTCCCTGGTGGTCCAGCGGAGCTTCTTCGGATCTGTGCCTCTTCCGGCACAGATCCCCGCCACCCGAACATGTCGGGCGAGCACATGGCGGTACTCGACGAGTACCGCCATGTGCCGAGCAGAGCGATGCTCGAGCCGATCCGAGCATCGGCCGAGCACGCTCGCTCATCACTAGCAATAATCAAATCTACATGGCTCATTTTTAACTAGCATTGACCTTTCAATTCAGCAAATCCAGAAAAAGGGTAGATCTAGGATTAAAGCCAGGAAGACTTGATCAGAAATGGTATCTTCTTTGTTTCATAGTATGCTTTTGTCTTGTTTTCAATACTTATTTTTCCTTTATCTCCTCTATTGTATATATTTAATTAGGCTAACAGTTTATGGTAAAGTACATCAACGTCCAGGTCATTATTAACTGCTTCTCATCATCCATAAATAGAGATGGAAGAAGTGTACAAACCCCTTTCATGTATAGATAGATATAGATCTAGATAGATAGATAGATAGATAGATCCATAGAGCCAACATACATTCCTGCCATGTGAGGACCTTGATGCAGTCACAGGGCACTACCATACTTTCATTGTGCACACCCATGTGCATTGAAAGTATGGCAATGCCCTGTAAGGACCTCAAGGTCCTCACACGGCAGCAGTGAATGTTGAGTAGATGAGGTCCTGCAACGGATATACAGAGCATCGAAGGAAGAACCTGACAATCCAAGTATGGAGCACGCTGTCTCCGGAGGGGGTGTGGGTGATGGTCATGTTCATTTCAGCTACAGGTCAATTAAGTGATCCATGTCTGAAGAGGTCTGATGTAAAATTTGTCATTTGTGAAGTGAGGTGAAGGGGAGTGTGGAGCAATGTGGCAAACGGGAGTGTGAGGCAATAAGGTAAAGGGGAGTATGACGCAATGAGACGAAGGACAGTGTGAGGCGAAGAGGAGGGTGTAGACGGAGGAGGCGTGTTCTGTGGTGGAGGGTGAAGTCCTTGCAGAAATTTTCACAGGCCCCCTGCCCGCTCCTGTGAAAAATCACTCCCCATGCATACAGCAATTGGACAGGTGGTATAGAAGATATATGCATAACTCCTCCTTACTGCTGTCCCTGGGTGTGTTTGGCTTCAGACAAGGCTTGTTGGTCACAAGATACTTCCTAATATCTATCTATCTATCTATCTAGTAATCCCCAAAACTGTGCTCTCACTTGTAATACTAAGTCTCCGGCCTGGGTGCTAATCCAAAATAAACATGTCATAGATAATCCATAAAGGCCCAGGTTGTGGCTGAAACATTGATGGAATAAACCAGCACATTTTTTGAAACCTGCAAAAGACCTGTGAGTGTATTTCTTTTGAATTATCTATCTATCTATCTATCTATAAAGGGAGAGAGAGAGAGGAGTGAGATAGATAGGTAGACAAAGATAATTATATAAGTGAGAGATAAACTTTACATTTTCCCTTTAAATCAAGGGATCCCATCACATTTTGTTACCCATGTCATACAACAGAGACAATGTAGAGGGTATCTGATCCATCTGTTCTCCACATTTGATTGTACTGTTTAATACCTCTGTATATCTATTCCCAATTGTACAGCGCTGCAGAATTAGTTGGTGCTATATAAATAAAGAGTAATAATAATAATAATATCTGTCAGTATAAACCCTTATTGAAAGGATATTGATACAAGCAGTAGGCAATCTGATGAGCCTCATTTCATTTTGTATACAATATGGAATCCATTGAACAATCAAATGAGAAATTATGATCTCTGAAATGTGATATTCACTCTGATCACTGATCAACTCTACTTGGTCCTGGCTGCATGATGAACCAATAATGCACTGGGTTGGGCCAAGCCCTGTGTCTTTAGGAAATCCAGCAGCTTACCTAATTTGAACCCTTTGAGTGACAGACAGGTGTGCAATGCATTACATGCCCCTCCAGCAGTTAAAAGGTTAATACTTTATGGCCATTTGGATAGTTGGGATTTCAAATGCAGGTCCTCTTCACCATAACCACATTTGCTTTCACATAAGCTTCAAATCCTAACTTTCATGGAATTATTACTCTTTAATGAAGGCACTAAGGGAAAGTAATCAGTCATTGTTGGGAAAAAATAACATTTAGTAGCAATAAACATTGCATCAATCTTCACTTTAATATAAGTGGTTACCATTACTTCCTCCTATAGAACCATGGACCAATAATATGACATTGGTTGCCCTGTCCCATGAGTTAATTGTATGCCATCACACTTACTTTCTTAGATACATGGGCCAATATCATGCCATCACTCTTGGTGCAATACCTGAGCCAATAGTATCATGCTTTTGTTAGAATGGCCAGTATTATATCATGCTTGCAGACCAAGGGCCAACACAATGACTTGATTCTCACTGACCCATAAGCCAATTCTGTGATGTCATCTTTGTGCACTCGTTAGCCAACACCATGACATTATCAATCATTTCTTGAGCATTTTAATTATTCCAGTAATTAACATAATGGATTCTAATTTATTATCAAAGTGAGATGACACTACAGGCCAAATAAGATGACACATTGCATTACTCTTTAGCACATAATCTGGCTGTCCTCTTGTTTCAATTAAAACTTAACAATGAAAACTTAAGTTAAAAGGCTTTTTCTGATGAGCGGAACCAAGGTATACCCACTGCTAGAAATTGCTTCATTCCAATGTGTTTACTACATTAAATGGCAATTTTCAGTTGTGGTCACCAGCAGGTGGTGGTGTTGCTATCACCAACTATGGAAAGCTGTAGTCTATGACACAAGTGGGGAGATTCACTAAGGTGTGATAAAGTTGTGATAAAGTGGAGATGACTTCTCCAGTTTATCACTTCTTCAGTTCCTATGCTATTCTAAGGAGCCTATTCACTAAGATTTCTTCAACTTTGGAGATCTTAGTGCATAGGCTTCACAGAATTACATAGGACCTGGAGAAGTCATCAAGTGGAGAAGTTATCTCCACTTTATCACCTAGTTATAACAAGGGTCTTGTTTAGAGTTCTGAGACTGAATTATCCAAGCCTACAACTTGTAGGTATGACCAGCATAACTGTCAAGACCTACTTGAAAACTCAAACTGGTACTGGTCAGATCTATTGGCATGTAGGTGCAATGCACATGTGGATGGTGCTGGGCAAGGGAATGTATGCAGGAGCTAATGCAAAAAAGGTTGTATAATATTGTATTTTTATGTGCTCAGGCATTTGTGTGTGAATAACAGTATTTTGGAGTAAATTGCCACCATTTAATTCAGCTCTGGTCTATGACCTATTTCATCTACCCTGGGTTCACTAGTGTTCAAACAGCCCTTAGTGTCTCAATTCCTTGGTGGGAGCTGGTGCTTCTACATGGTGTATCCTTAACCTGCCAACTCTTTCAGGTACACATCTACTCATTGGGACAACAGCCGAGGCACCTCTCTGACCCATAGTAGTTGTCTTCTCTTCCTAATGTAAAAGTTGGCATTAAATTCAGGTATTCTGAAAGTTTAGACTGAGAGTATTGAATCTGTGGACCTCCAACCATTAGAGACTACAACTCTCATCATCCCCAACCAGCCAACAGATGGCAACTGTAGTCTCCAACACCTGGAAGTCCTAAGATTGTCTACCCCGATTTAGAACTACAGAACTGATCTCAGATCTTCGGTACACATGTAGATGGATTTGCAATGACATTGTATGGATTATTTCAGTTCAGAAATCTGTTTAGACATTATTCCTGAAGTTCACACTATTTTTTATTTATAACTTAAACCTGTTAAGATTATTCCTTCAAATGTTATGGGCTTTAGGATGATTTCCTCATGACGCACATGCAAACAATACTTTGCTGTGTTTAGATTACGTGTAACATTTATAGCAGACCTTTGATGAAGTTGTGGACTCAACTTTAATGATTACATTGAGCATCATCCTCTTATTACACACAGTTCATGTGTAATTCACAGCATAGACAGGTGTGATCTAGGGTACCAGATTGCTTCAATTATCAGAATCACTAAAAATATTTTGGAAAAAGTCTCTTATAGCATAAACAGGTCATCTTTCTAGAACTATGAGGATATACTTAACCCTTTAGTTGGTATAGACTCTAGTGGATTGCATTGCTATACTTTGCTATAGAGATACTTAACCATTTTACAGAGGACCCTGCTAACAAAATAAGTTACATTACAATATGAATAGAGCCCTTTAAAGGGATAGTAATGTTTCATAATAAAAGCAGCTCTAATTAATCATCATAGTATTTAGAATTTGGAGAGTGTTATTTCAATTCTGTCAGAGTTGTAGTTCAAGAGTAATTCAATGACAAAGTATCCCCCTCCCACCCCTTTTACTGATGTAACACTGCTCAGCCAGATCAGATGGGAGGTGCCCAGGTAGACTGCAGAGAGGGACAATCTTCAATTAAGATAAGGAAAAAACCTGAAAAACTTGTCAAGGGGGGCAGGGCTTTCATTGCTCTGTATAAAAAAAACAAATAAAAACTATTACTGTTTACAGAGACTGTCACTAATTTAAATCTAGGATGCAGGAATGTGAGGCAGTAACTCTGCTCACAGAACCATCTTGGATGCAGGACAGATCCTACTGTCAGTGTAATGTTATCTTGATATGTCAGAGAAAATCTTGAAGTTTAGTATCTGCCAGGGCCTACCTGACATCCTTTATATGCCAGTTCTGTGCTCTTCAAGTTTGCCAGATTATTGAGATTTATTCCAGAAATCTAGGGGTTTTGGGTGTTTTCTATTCAATGGTAAGAGCTCTGCTGTGGTTGACTGACTGCTGCTCTCTTCAGGTTATGACTCTTTCCTAGCCTGAATATGTCTAATCTCTGCACCCTAGTCATAATATAATCATTAACCCCTTAACGACCCTTGACGGTCATAGTACGTCATGGGTCGATTCGAGTTAACGACCCATGATGTACTATGACCGTCAAGGAATTCCGGACATTCGGGGATTCCGGAACCGGAATAAAAAAAAAAAAAAAAAGTGACCGCAACGCTCCGATCGGCCAGTCATTAAGGGGTTAAGATTAACTTTTGACTGCTCTTCTCTTCTGATTACACCTCTTCTGGCTATTTTTATTCTTTGCTCCTGGTTAAGGATGGGTGAAACTTTCCGCCTCAAACGGAAATCGGCGAAAAATGGCACTTTCCACTAGGCGAAAAATTTCCAGAGAAAAGTGCAGATTTTCCACTTTTTTCCGCTTTTTTCGCCCATTAAAATCAATGGGAACATAGAAGTTATACACAACACATTACAAATAATATTTTATTTCCCAAAGGCATTGTATAAAATGGGTATGAGGGTGCCTGTGTTGGTGGGGTGTGGGGAAAGAATCAGTTGAACAGGGAATGTTTTTGGGGGGTTGTCTACTGAGATTGGGGGGAAGTTAATAAAAAAGAAATCCTAAATAAATGAAAAGAAAATAAAAACCATAAGACGTGGTATAAAGGGGTCTGAGGAGTGTGCCTGTGTTGGTGAATGAATGAATCATTTGAACAGGGAATTTGTTTTGGGGGGCTTTCTTGACTGCTACTGGGGGGACAGTTAATAAAAAAAATAATCAATAAAATAAAATAAGACATTTGTATTTAAAGTGACAAAGACAGGAACCCCCTGACATAAGCTGTCACTGGGGTGGACTGATACGTGATTTGATATATTATTTTGTAGAGGATGATTTGTTTGATTTGTTGTTAGAGGCCTTTGTAAGATTTAGATTTATTAGAGGCCCAAGCCCTGATGAAACATTGGTTTGTAGGACTTAAACTAGTTTGGCCCAAGCCCTGATGAAACATTGATTTTTTAAGACTTAAGCTAGTTTGGCACAAGCCCTAAGGAAACATTGATTTGCAGGACTTAGGCTTGTTAGAAACAAACCCCCAAAAAATTGTTTATTTTTTTGTAGGACTAGTTTTTTTTTTCTTTTCTTTTTTTTTTTTTCAAAAGACAAGCCCTGAGAAAAAAATAAAAATGCCCTACTGGCCTAATGCCAGCAGGTCATGTTGGCCAGTGGCCACTGTCAGATGTCCTCCAGAGTTGCAACTGCTGTTCATACTGCTGCTGCTGAGTTGTTTAAGCAGCAGGATGATTAGGCAGCTGAAAGGGAATGGGATCAACAATAGCAGTAACATGGAAGATGGATGATGAAGGTTCCACTTGCCACGACTGGCCTTATGTGCTGCTGCTCTATTCCAGATATCTCACTGCTGCTTGGAGGAGGTGACGAGCAATGTGACAGAGGGTACCCTGCTGTCACACATGGCATAATCCCCCCCCCCCCCGAGTACTACAAGAAACACTAGCAGCAGGCAAGTTATTGGTGGCAGCAGGTTCAGCACTGGCAGAAGGTTCAGCACTGGCAGCAGGTTTAGCACTGGCAGAAGGTTCAGCACTGGCAGCAGGTTCAACACTAGTGGCAGCACATCTGACAGTAGGTACAACACTAGTGGCTGCAGGTACAGCAATGGTGGCACTGGCAGCAGGGGTAGCACGTCTTGCAGCAGGCATAGGCAGCTGACCTGTCCTGCTTTCACTAGTACTACCCTTTATTCCCTCCCTTCCCATTCCCTTTTCTCCCTCCCTTCCCATTAAATTCCCCAAGATTTTTTGGGGTGATTTAGGGGGACTGGACAATATTGGTACAGTAGTGGTCCCTTCCTCCTCAGACTTAGTGGACACATAATGGTCCTTCCAGCTCCTCCACTGATTATTTTTTACCCTGCTCATAGTGATAGGAGTCACTATGAGCCTCTCCTGCCTCAATTTTTGCAAAATATCACAAGAGAACAGCACAGCACGTCTATCTCGCTCTGTAGCTGCTTTTATTGTGTCTGCCTTCAGCAAAAACATCACGTTTTTATAGCGGAAGTGTAAAAACAATGTAAATCAATGGGTGGAAACTTTCTAGCCACTGAAAAAATGTCGAAATCTTTCGGCCAATGGGCAAAAAATGCAAAAATTTTAACCGCTAGTTTTAGAGAAGATTTTCCCACGAAAAAGCGGACAACAATGTGGTTTTCACTAAATTTCCCGCAGGAACACGGCAACAACTTTTGCCCACCCCTACTCCTGGTAATAAGACATCCAAAAAATTTGACTATACTTTCTCTCTGTTACATGTTTTCTTAAGTTTCTGTTTGTTCAAGTCTTTTCAAACCTTAGGACTCAAACCCTGGGGATGATCGGGTCCATGGTTTAAGAGCTATAATTCCCACTACTGTATTCTTTGTCCTGAAAAACAGTGCAAGAGAGAGACAGTAGCACTATTTTTTCATTTATTCAAGATACTGAGTATCTTCCTAGGTTTTTTCTTCTCAAAAGCCATATTTCCGCCACATGTTTTTGGGATCTAGGTAGACTAAATTACTAGCCATGCAATCATTAATGCCTCTTTGGGAAGTACTCTACAGATTAACTTGTCATGAACCGTACACGTTACTATTAACCAATAACTGCTGGAAATCTCTGTGGAAAGAAAAGCGCTCTATTCAGGAAGAACACATCTGGAGCAAAATCAAATTTACCACAGGGGAGAAATACATTTCAGTTTGATTTAAAGGTTTCTTTAAATCCTAGTGAGATCTCCAACAAGATTTCTCTAACATTCAAGGGGTTAAAATTCTATTTAAAGCAATAGACATTTTATTAGTTCTCTATATTTGAACAATTCAGGATCAGAGAAAGAACTGCGTCTTAGGATTTTTTTTTTTTTTCACTCTCTCTGTCTGTTTGCCTAGACTAGACAGCAACAAAAATTCAGCTGATTTGGAATCATTTAAGGGGACTCTTTGCTAGAGAAAGACCTGGGTATCCTTGTCAATTACAAACTTGGAAACAGTGACCAGTGTCAAACAGCAGTAGCAAAGGCAAACAAAATCCTGTCTTGCATAAAAAGAGGTATTGAAGCAAGAGTGGATAACATTATTTTGCCATTATACAAATCATTGGTAAGACCTCACCTTGAGTATGCAGTGCAATTTTGGGCACCGGTTCTGAAAAAGGATATACTAGAACTAGAGAGGGTACAGCGAAGAGCAACAAAATTAATTAAGGGAATGGAGGACTTGACATATGAGGAACGACTAGACAAACTTGGTTTATTTACTCTAGAGAAAAGACGACTAAGAGAAGACCTTATCACATTGTACAAGTATATGAGAGGTCAATACAAGGATCTCTGCGGTGAGCTATTTATTCCAAGGCCTGATCAGGTGACCAGGGGACACCCTTTGAGATTAGAGGAAAGGAGGTTTAAACTTCAGCAGAGGAAGGGTTTTTTACGGTAAGGTCTGTTAAATTGTGGAATTCTTTGCCCAAGGAGGTGGTTATGGCAGATACAATGGATAAAGACTAACTTAATTTGTAGCAGGAAAGCTATAAAATTATCAGTTACTGGGGTATGAGGAGAAGGTTGAACTTGATGGACTTGTATCTTTATTCAACCTAATTTACTATGTTACTATGATTACTCTCTCTCTCTCTCTTCCCATACAAAGATTGAAAACATACAGTAAACGCCCCCCCCCCCCACCGCACCCTTATACAAGCATGGTGGTAATATATGGAGGAAACTCCACATATAGGGAATACATTATAATTATTATTATTATTGATTTCAATGCAGTGAAAAAATACAAAAATAGAACTTTTCACAAGAACTCTCGCACAAGGGCGGAAGCGTGATTTTTCACATGTTTTACTTTTGATATGAAATGTTTCACCCATTCCTAATTGTAGAAAGCCCATCATTCAGAGATGTTACCAGTGCCACTATAATATCTGGATTTTCACCCTTATACCCAATGCATTGTGTATCTTCTCGTCTATTGGAGCTATTTTCCCACCTTTTCAATGATACCTTTAGTACAGGAGTGGCCAAACCTTTCCTTAAAGGGACATATGCCCTCCTTTGTCCAGAACTGTGAATACCATGAGAGGAGCAAATTAAAATGGCCATTTTCTTAAATTAAACCTTTAAAGGAGCAGTCAACTTTTTTATGAAAACCTACATGTTATGGGACTTTTCCTGCTGAGTAAAATAAGGTCACACCACCTACATGTTTATTCAAACATTATAACAGTTCAAATAACCAGGAAGTGAATTTACTGTGTTTACTTCCAGATTGTTCTGACAGGAAGTTACTCAGCAGTTTCTATCACATTCTATGAAGAACTATAAGTCACTGACTTTCCTCTCCATGAGACTGTAACAGAATAATTAATTAGAATTTGACCACTAGAGGGCACTGCTGATGTAAAAAACACAGGTTTAAACAGTAATAACTCTGGAGATATGCTTCTCTCTGCAGTGGGAGTCCCTTATTTTACTCAACATGAAACGCCATGTAATATATATGTTTTCATTAAAAAAAATGATCACTCCTTTAACAGACTGAATGCTAGAGAGATCTCCAACACATTACATACCAATGTTTTGGAGACCTTTCTATCATCCATGGGGAGCTTTCTATTTGTTTCCAATGTTCTGCTATTGGTTTGCCCCAGAATTTCTGTACTGTTTCTTCATACATACTGCCAAGGCCTTACAATTATGTTATTAAGGAGCTACTATGTACATACCTTTGAGTGGTTACCTTTGTGCCACTCAAATGTGTATATATATATATATATATATATATATATATATATATATATATATATATATATATATATAATATTCTCACATAAATGCTTGACATTGTAAATCTTTACACAAATAAACCTATCTATGGAAAAAAGCACATACTCGTTTAATGATTTCTGTTTAATTAAATACACATGTTCGGTTTTAATAAAAATGATCTTTCCTAGATACAACATCAAATATGAACATATTATAGTGATAAATGTGTTATTCTTTCTACTAAAATAATAAATAGCACATTTATGTGTGGTTTTAGGCCATTTTTTCCTGGAAGGCAGTATACACAAACAAAAACTGCAACAGAAAAAAAAAAAAAAAAAAAAAAAGAGAAGACTTTAAGCATTAATAGGATAATCCTAGGATATAAAGGTCACCCTGTAACTTGCAAAGCCTTTGACAACAGGAGTGTTTTAGCGAAGTATGAAAGAAGCTGTCAATGGCCTGTTAATGCAT
This sequence comes from Rhinophrynus dorsalis, assembly GCA_037306005.1. NCBI lineage: Eukaryota > Metazoa > Chordata > Amphibia > Anura > Rhinophrynidae > Rhinophrynus > Rhinophrynus dorsalis. Next base: position 47,081,210 of record CM074727.1, on the reverse strand, counting down.
TCATTCCAATAAACCTTGCAGAATGGAAGGGATTGAGAGAGAGGACAGAGGTCAGACTACAACAAGTATTTGTTTGGTGCGGTTCTATAAAAGGTGAAGCCATAGGGCAGCTTGTATGGCACAGGAATGAGGCTGTTGAAATGAGTTGCCAAATACATGAATACTACAACATACCAGTAACAGGATACAGAATTACCAGATTAAAAAGGCAGCTATTGTATGCTCCAGAGGAATGCAACTGGATGATAGAATCAAACAAGAAACAGTGTAGAGATTTCCTTGGATCATAATGTATATCTCTGTGTTGGTTTATATATCCATATGTTGATATATCTATCTATCTATCTATCTATCTATCTATCTATCTATCTATCTATCTAGCTATATTCTATCTATCTATCTATCTATCTATCTATCTATCTATCTATCTATCTATCTATATATCTATCTATCTATCTATTTATCTATCTATCTATCTTATATCTATCTGTCAATCTATCTATTATTTTCATTGCCTCTGTGGTTGCCTATGTTTATAATGATACTGAGTTCCATTTTACCTGGCTTAAAGGGATAATAATGTTTCATAATAAAATCAGCTCTAATTAATCATCATAGTATTTGGACTTTGGAGAGTGTTATTTCAGTTATGTCAGAGTTGTAGTTCAAGAGTAATTCAATGACAAAGTATCCCCCTCCTGCCCCTTTTACTGATGTAATACTGTTCAGCCAGATCAGAAGGGAGGTGCCCAGGTAGACTGCAGAGAGGGACAATCTTCAATTAAGATAAGGGAAAAAACGGAAAAACTTGTCAAGGGGGGCAGGGCTTTCATTGTTCTCATAGGAAGAAGATTGTCCCCTGCTGTTATCTGTCTGGTCTATGGACTGCATTCCACATCTGAGAAGAGATGGTTTACACTAGGTAAAAGGGGCGGGAGGGGAAACTTTGCTTGTGAATATCTCTCAGACCATAAAGGTTTGAGAGATATACTTATATCGTTCTTCATGTTTTTTTTAATGCCTACAAAATAAAATAAAGATAAAACGAAGTATTACTATCCCTTTACGTTATTGTCTATTGTGAGGAAGTGTAAAGAGGCTGAATGAGATAACCCACAGAAAAATGTCAAGGTTGTTTAGAGAAATGTAAGCATTTTCCAGAGGGAGAAATGTCACTGTCCAGATATGGATGGAAAGTATACTCCTTTGGGGATATACTATCAAACAAACTTAGGGTGTCAGACAGTGTATGTGTGGGTAGACAGTACAATGTCTCATCCTTCCCCCCCTGCCTCATCTCGCACTGGAGGTGTGGTGCATCTTTTACTAGTTTCACAAAATAATGATTAATATCTTCTTTTTTTCTCTTTTGTATATCAACCTCAGTGTGTGATGATGTCAGTGGACTCTAGCTGAGATAGGAAACTGATCTGATTGTAAAGGCGCAGGATATAAGTGCAGAGCTGATTGGCTCCCTTGGATGTTGGTTACCATTACAAGCACGGCCAGATTTTCCAAATAGACAACTGCCTAGAACTCCAAATTTTGAGGGGCGGTGCCTTATCTTGCTGACCACACCCACATTCTGAATTGTGGGTGTGGCCATAACAATCTCAATGTCCGATGCTAATTGTAGACATACAGGAAACTACAATTATGTTATCATTTGGAGCTTTATCAATATACTTCTAATTAATCATGTTAACGAATGAAAAGATAAACCAGGGGAGTTCAAAATGTCCACTCCAGGTCCTGAAGGGCATATCCAATGGCCAGCTGAGGATAATGAGAGTTGGAATCTAACAACAGCTAGAGGACCTAAAGTTACCCCATCTCAGAGCTAATAATTTTTCTGCTCTGTGTTCTATTAGTGCAGTAAAAACCAGGGCAGAATTTCTCAATAGGGAGAGTAGGCAACTGACTAGAGCTCCATATTTTGAGTGGCAATGCTGGCCACACCCACATTCTGAGTCATGGGTGTGGTCAGATCAATTTCAATGTTCCTGCTCCAGTTATATATCCCTATGAAGGCTATTATTATTAAACCCCTTGGGTTAAATTTTAAATTGTTGTTTTTTTTTTTAATTCTAGCTTTTTATAGACCAAGGGTATTTTTTGATCCAGGAAACAGTGGATGAAACTGTGAGTGAGGATTCAAACACAGGGGATTAACAGGGTAGCAAACATTCATTGATTAACAATACTTTTGCATAAAAAAAAAAAAGTTTTGGATTCAAAAAGCAAAATGGTGTACCACCTAATGGCGTATATATCAGTTGCTGATGTAAGCCAAAGGGAATGTGCTCAGGATGATATATATTATGTACAAACGAAAGAAACAAGAAATCCTATAAGCGACACCAAACCCACCCTTATTCAGACTGATATGGGCATATTAACTGTAGATGTACAACAGCTAGGTGAAACAAAGTAGATAAATTAAAAAGTAACCTTTATTAGCAAGTTAAAAGCTGGCAAATTGTTAAAAGCAAAAAACCACACTGTTTATACTACTTAGGACTACCAATCCTATATAATAAAAAGCTAGGATGTTTGTCCGATGCAGTCATGCACAGTTGAAACTGCCTGAATGCACAGAACTCTAGAAGCATTCTATGCGTTCGGGCAGTCTCTACAGCGTATGACTGTATCGTGTGGCTGTGGCAGAATGCAAAGCAGGACAAGCCTCTTAACCCTTTGAGTGCCAGAGAGGTATGCAACGCATTGCAAAGCAATGTGTTGCATACCCCTCTGGCACTCAAAGGGTTATCATCACCCGGACCTTGGCTCGCGAATACGGGCTTTTATACTAGTAGTAGTATATGTGAGTCAAATCACATGTCCTACACATTTGTAGTAAAGAAAGCAACAACTTTCCATTGCACAGGACCATAGGCCATGATGTATAGGATTTCTTGTTTTTGTAAGCATTTTTTGGATTGCCTTTTTAACTGGTATACTGAGTGTTAAAATGATTGTCAGTTTAAATGTGCATGCTGCTATGTGTTGTACACTTCTCTGGCACTCAAATGTTTAATACAGATACATGTAAAGTGATCCATTTGGAATGCAGAAGCAAACATGTTACATATACACTGAATGGGAAATCTCTTGGGGAATACTTGTTGGAGAAAGATTTAGGAGTATTGATAAACAATAGATTTCACAGCAGTGTGCAATGTCAGTCAGCAATTGTCAGAGCCAGTAGGGTATAAAAAGAGATATAGATGCACCGGATGGAAATATAATTGTACTTCTACACACCTCCTTGATAAGGCCTCAACTACAATATGGTGTAAAGGTTTGGAAAACATGTCTTAAAAAATACAATATTGTACTGGAAAAAGTGCAGAGCCATGCAGCAAAGCAGATGAAGGGACTGGAGAATTTGAGTTATAAAGAGATACTAGCCAAACTGGGTTTACTTTAGAGAAGAGACATCTATGGGGTGATATTTAGAAATATATTCAAGGTCATTGCAGAGAACTCTGAGAAACTATTCACTTGAGGAGATGACCAAAATCAAGAGGATATATATTACATACATGCCCTTAAAGGGATAGTTATACTTAATAATTACTAACCCCTGTATTGAAGTCATATTAAAAATAAATGTATTTCCCCCAGTGTCATCTCTCAAACCTTTATGGTTTGAGAGATAATCGCTCCTAAAGTTGCCCTGTCCCTCCCCCTTCCCCGTAGTCAGCATTCTAGCTGACTGCAGGGAAAGAGAGTCGTACTACCATCAGGCGGCTCTGCAGCACAGCCAAGATCGCGTTAATAAAAAAAAAAATCTTTCACTGAAATGGTCTTCTACATGTGATTTGAGGACCTTTGTAGCATGCAAAGGTATAAAAAAAAGGAAAAAAAACCCTCTGTTTAAAGAGATGACACCATCAACAATGAACAAATTAACTGTAAAATAAATAGCTTTATGTATCTATTCCTGTGTGTGTTTAAGAAATGAAAACCTTTGAGTGCCAGAGAAGTATCCAATGCATTGCACTGAAAGGGTTAAAGGGGAACTACCACCCCGCACTAAATTACATTAATTAATTCTTCATCTGACGACTAGCTGCTTAGTAGCGTTAGTCGCCAGAAATATTACCTGGTTTCAAAGATTTTCCACTTTTTCTGAGGCTCACAGTAGCAGGAAGCACGGACATCTCGTCATAGTGATGTCCGTGCGCCTGTGCTGTCAGTCCCTTTTGGAGCCGGCCGGCTCCAAAAGGGAGCCGTCCCTTTAACTTGCTATGGCCAGAAGATCGAAATGTCCCCTATATAATGTGACAATCTGAAAAAGGAGTGTCCGGTGATAACTGGTGAGCAGAGGCGTAACTAGAAGCCACTGGGCCCTGGTGCAAGAATTGCCATGGGCCCCCCCGACCACATTGGCCCCCTTCATCTCCACATTGCCCCTTCCACAATGCCCCCTTCATCTCCACAATGCCCTCCTTCATCTCCACATTGCCCCTTCACAATGCCCCCCTTCATCTCCACAATGCCCCTTCCACAATGCCCCCTTCATCTCAACAATGCCCCCCCTTCATCTCCACAATGCCCCTTCCATAATGCCCCCTTCATCTCCACAATGCCCCTTCCACAATGCCCCCATCATCTCCACAATGCCCCTTTCACAATGCCCCCATCTCCACATTTCCCCTTCCACAATGCCCCCATCTTCACATTGCCCCTTCATCTCCACATTTCCCCTTTATCTCTACATTGCCCCTACCTCCAGTCCTGGTGGCCTAGCGGCGTGGCTTAACAGATCTGTGCCTCCTTCGGCACAGATCTCTACTACTGAAGCTCCCGTGCGCCGGATGTCATCTCCCAGCGCTCTGTATTACTAGAGCGGCGCGCCGAATGGGAGATCTGCTGAGCTGCTGATATGGGCGAGGGGGTCGCAGGGGGGGTGGCCCGGCCCCTGGAGTGACGGGCCTGGTTGCAGGTGTGACCGCTGCGACCCCTATTGTTACGCCACTGCTGGTGAGCCTAGGACAGTGGTTCTCATCCAGTGTGCCACGACTATTTACTTAGGGTGCCTCTTATTTTGTACGAAGACTTGGATAAAAATGTAAGTATTCCTTTTTAAATGTATATTTATGCAAACTATCATGCACAGTATGTTTATTTTTGTTATTATGACTGTAGAACCTAACAATAATTGCACATTTATGTATTATTACTTTCTTTATGCTCTTGATAATTTGCATAAAATATGTGAAGGGTGCCTGAAAAATTTCAATTTTCATGTTAGGGGTGCTTTGAGCATACCTGAGAACTTTCAGTAATAGCTCACCCAGAGGTAGCATGTAACTTCACTCCCAGCCATCCCACCACAGTGAAATAATTAACTCCAAAGAACTTACGTAACAACATTGCACATTGGTGGCCAGGTTCTCTGGTCCCCCGCCTTCCCTGATTCTCGCTCTCCTCTTGCCCCAGGCTGAAACCACGCACACAGTGTCGCTCGTCATCTCATCATGTGACCTGTGCTACGTGATGTAGCAAAGGTCACAAGTTCACAGCTTCACAGCCAGGATATACGGGCACATACGGTATACCATACTCGGAGAATTTAAGGTTTCACACAGAAACATTGCTCTAAATCCGGAGTCTCTGGGTGAAATCTGGTAAGTTTCCAGCTATGGCCTTGAGTGAAAAAAGATTGAGATCCGCTGGCCTTGGGCCTACGGAACTGATGTGGTAGGAGTACAGGAAGTGGATGAAACCCCACCTCTAGCAGCATGTTATCTCTATGGCATAATAATGTAAGGGGGCGTCCATAGAAAGATGTTGATTCCCACTTCATCAGGTATAACTCATTAAAGTGCAACAAAGTCGTTAAAGGAGAAGTAGCCTCTCTTAATAATAAACCCCCGCTTACCGTACTATGGACAGGAAATCTTAATGTCCCCTATGAATTTTGCACTTATTGTTTTGTTGAAATGATGGCATCCAGGACTTACTACAGATATTATGTCCATGGAGACAGACATGACAGTTGCTGGCAGTTTTTTTCTAACTGAAACGTGCAGAGTGCCTGAGCCTACTTAACCCTTTAAGGACAAGAAAGGTGTACAACACATTGTAAAGCAATGCACTGCACATCCCTCTGGTCCTTAACCACATAAGGACCAGATGACGTGCAATGACCGTCACGGTCCTTATACCCTTAAGGACCGGTGACGGTCATAGCACGTCACATACTTTTTACTTACAGAACTCTGCCGGGAGCGCTGTAAGTAAAAACAGGGCCTAAAATTGACTGCTCCAAGACTGGAGTGGTCTCTCTTAGGCCCCAAAGTGGCTCGCCGGTACATGTAACAGGTCACCCGTACCGGCGCGTTGGCAAGGATCAAAGCAGTCCTTAAGAGAGGGTAACTTCCCTGGACCGCTGGTCCTTAAGCGGTTAAGTGAGTAAGAATACCATGTGCAATGAGCAGAGACTGATGGACTGTGATCCTGCCAGCAACTGTCATGTCCGCCTCCATGAGCACAACATTAAGGACTGATTGAAGGCGTTATCTCTTGAAAAAAGGAGCAAGGGCAAAATTCATAAGGGCCATTAGCATTTTCCGGCCATAGTAAAGTAAGTGTGGGGTTGTTATTAGGAGGTGGTGGTTTTCCTATGTGTTGCACACCCCCTCTGGCACCCAAAGGATTAACCACTCCCGAATGCCAGAGACATCTTCAAAGTATAGCAGGACAATGCATTTGAGACGTTTTTAGCAACCAAGGGTTAAAGAAGAAACATTTTACATAGTGAGTGGGAATGCGCCTAGAGAGCAGGAACCAGGATTTCATCATTGTGTCAATCCAACATCCTCCCCTCAACTTGCCTTTGTTGATGTTGAGTTTTTCTTTTCTTTTCGTTCTTAGCCGTTTGCTTATTTTGTTAAGCCTGGAAAGGTTGCGGGAAGTTTATGTTCTTAAGAAGTTAAAATTGTAATAAGCCTCATTGGCATACATATGAGAATTCCCTCTGGTGATGCTTTGCCCAGATATGCATCTTAGCAGACTCCAATGTACCTGAGCCTTGGAATGCAGTTTCTTTAATAGTTCATGCCAGCAACATCTCTGATTTCACAAACAAGCCACAATGTCTTCTAATCTCCCTTTACTTAACCTTTTCACTGCAAGAAGGGGTCAGATATGCATCATTAGCAGCTAAAGGGCTCAACATGTATTTCCTTCCATGGAAAAAGCATGAAGGCCCAGATGCCCCATATTATTTTAAAGGGATAGTAATACTTTGTTTTAACTTTATTTTATTTTGTAGGCATTAAAAAAACATGAAGAATGATATAAGTTTTATCTCTGAAACCTTTATGGTTTAAGAGATATTCACAAACAAAGTATCCCTTCCCTGTTCAACCAGATCAGATGCCCAGGTAGACTGCAGAGAGGGACAATCTTCAATTAAGATAATGGAAAAAGCTGAAAAACTTGTCAAGGGGGGAAGGGCTTTCATTGTTTTCATACAAAGAAAATTGTCCCCTGCTGTTATCTGTACTGTCATACAACCTGATCCACATCTGAGAAGAGATGGCTTACACTAGGAAAAAGGGGCGGGGAGGGGAACTTTGCTTGTGAATATCTCTCAAACCATAAAGGTTTGAGAGATAAGACTTATATCATTCTTCATGTTTTTTTAATGCCTACAAAATAAAATAAAGTTAAAACGAAGTATTACTATCCCTTTAACCCTTTGAATGCATTAAGAATGAAGATGAGCGAAACATCAATGATTCATTTCACAAACTGATTAGAAACAAATTGCTTATAGATAGCGTGAGGAGGAGTCAATGACACGGGGAGTATGGGAAGTTTTGGAAAGTGTGTCTGATAGATTGGGTTGGAGTGGAAGCGATGGAGTAATAGTGAGGGGTGAGAGTGCAGGAGAGAGGAGGCGGAACAAAGGCAAATTGAGAAAGATAACATATAGAGAGGAGAAGAGAGAGAACATGGAAGAAGAGTAGAGACAGAGAACGAAGATGGGACAGACAGAATGGGGAGAATGAGATGGGGGCGTTGTCATGCTGTCTACCTAGTACTAGACTGTGGAAGAGGCTCTCATACCTTGTTCAGATGTGTGACCAAGAGACTAACCTGTTTGCTTGACATCTGAAGGTAAGTAGATCTTATTTATATGTCTATTTGTTTTTTTTTTCTCACGGCCCATGATTGCTTTTTCTGCTTCATGTGAATTCCAAACTTACAGAATTGTTTTGCTTCTCCCTAAAAGCAAAAATATACCCTGGAGATCTCTCTAACATTCAAGGGGTTAAAACAAAATCATTCAAAGGGTGGTTTAGAACTTTTTCTGCTAAGTAAAATAAGTATACTCTCACTTCTAAAGTTATTCACTAAGGTGTGATAGGAGGAGATAACTAGGAGATGACTTCTCCAATGATATCACTTCTCCAGTTCCTATGTTATTCTTTAGAGCCAATACATTATGATCTCCAAAGTTGGACAAATCTTAGTACATTGGCTCTATAGAATAACATAGGAACTGGAGAAGTGATATCACAGGAGAAGTTATCTCCACTTTATCACCTCTTTTTTATTTAGTGCATAACTCCCAGGTGATGCTGTTTTTATCACTTGCTATGGAGAACCATAATCAATGACTCAAACTCTCCCAACGAGTGTATTATAAAAAAACCTGTGCCTTTGTACACCAGTTGGCGCTATTGATAACAATAATAAAAAAAAAATGTTAGACCTGTGATAATTAAAGGTTTACTGCTTCTTTAAAATCAAGGCATGTGGTGCAACTAATTGAAATTTGAATGCACGTTGCTTTATGACAATATAATTGGGCAGATAAATAAAACAATACAATTCTAGTAGTTCTGTTTGTAAGAACATAAAGTCATCGGTGTGGCGCAGGGGAGTTCAGGCATTCAGTATTCCAGAGAAAGGACCCAGAGGCTGAATACTAGAGTTATATTTACCAGTTAGTTAAAGGGACACTAATGTCCCCCAAAAAAATTATTTATAGTTTTGTAGAGCTGAAACTAATAAACTAAGTGCAACAAAACCTATCTCTCAAACCGCTATGATTTGAAAGATATAAGGATTCAAAGTTACCCCTCCTTCCCCTTCTCCTGATGTCAGCATCTAGCTGACAGCAGGAGATCCCAGTCCAGGGACCAGCAGGCGGCTCTGCAGCAGAGTCGGAATCACGTTACTTAAAAAGAATTAATTCATTGGAAAGGTCTACAAAGTGTGCTTGCAAACAGGGCACACTTTTTAGACCTATCCCAATGAATGAATTCTTTAACAATAACGCAATTTCGGCTCCGCTGCAGAGCCTCCTCGAGTCGTACAACTCGATTCTCCTGCTGTCAGCTTTACTGCTGACATCAGGAGAAGGGGAGGGAGGGGGAACTTTGTATCCCTATATCTCTCAAACCATAGAGGTTCGAGATAGGGGTTATTAGTTTCAGCTCTACAAAACTATAAATATTTTTTTTGGGACATTACTGTCCCTTTAATGGGAAATTTCTGCACATAAGAGAGTAAATGAAAATGGCTAACAAGGTTTTCTTTTTTTTTCTAAAAGGAGTATACAACAAAAATGTGTATTTTTCACACACACACACACACACACACACACACACACACACACACATAAATAAATAAATAAATATACACACACACACACACATATATATATATGTATAGGTAAAGGTGGGCACTCCAAAACTGATGAAACTCAGAGTCCACTTGCTTAGATGCTGCATGTTGCCAGGTGCATACAAAATGGGTAAATGGTGAAAAAACAAGAACACTCATAGGACTTAAAGCGTTAGTAATGCCCAAAATAAAGCTGATGCTATTTGTTAGATTTGACAAAAATAACATGTTTGGAAAAAACCCTATCTCTCAAATCTTCATGGTTTGAGAGATATCCTTCATTGAATCTCCTTTCTCCCTCCTCTTCTCCTGAGGTCAGATGTAAGCTGACAGCAGAAGTGCGATTTAAAAAATAATTCTTTGGAATGGTCCAAAAAGTGTGCTTGCTAACCAGGCACACTTCATAGACTGTTCCAAACAAGTATTTATTTTTAAATTGTGCTAATGCGGCTCTGCTGAAGATAAAGTGAAGATGACTTCTCCAAGTCCTATGTTATTTTATGGAGCCAATGCACTAAGATTTCTCCAGCTTTGGAGATCTTAGTGCATAGGCTCCATAGAATAACATAGGAATTGGAGAAGTGATAAACTGGAGAAGTCATCACCACATTATCACCTCTTTATCACTGCTTAGTTAATTCCCCCCCTGCTGTCAGTTTACAGCTGACGTCAGGAGAAGAGGGGGGAGAGAGTAACTTTAACGGAGGATCTCTCTCAAACCATAAAGGTTAGAGAGATAGGACTTTTTCCAAATACGTTATTTTTGTAAAATCTAACATATAGCATCAACTTTATTTTGGGCATTACTAACCCATTAATAAAATCATATAAATCAGTGTATGTTTATTTATCAATGTTTCAGCTCCCTATAATGCACCAGCTGATGAATCTGCTCAAACCTCAATGTCTCAGGTTCTAGTACGTTGCAGGGTTACATCTCTGCTAACCCGCATTATATACACTGTATATACATGAAAAAATTCAAACTGTTTGGAGAAGGGGGGAGAAGCAGTAACTCATGAAATGGCAATTTGCTCTCTAGCAAACAGGCCCCTATGTTGACCGTTTAAGGATGAGAGAAGTGGGCATCACATTGCAAAGAAATGCATTGAACAATTATCTGGTCCTTTAACCCCTTAACGACCGACCGGGCAGATGCGTTGCGGTCACTAAAGGACTACGGAGCTTCTTTTTTTTTTTTATTCGGATTACGGACTCCCCGAATGGCATGCAGCCGCGGGGGGAGCCCGGAATTCCATGACAGTCATAGTACATCATGGGTCGTTAACTCAGATCGACCCATGACGTACTATGACCATCAAGGGTCATTAAGGGGTTAGGAGTTAGAAAGTATATGTTATTGCCATATTGCAGTAACTAAAATGTCATACAAGACATGGACCTTTAAGCTCTGAATTGCTACATGTGTTAATGAAGAATTAACCTTTTTGCTATGGTCACATTGACCATAAATGGAGATAATTTCCCATTCTCCATGTTTGGAGAGGGTTATTATATAAAATTGTATAAGGTGGTCTAATCTAGACTTGTGCGATTTGGTTCGACTAATTTCGGAATTTGGACGAATAAGGTGTATTCGGCATCATTCGGACCTTCCGAAAGCCAGGGTCCACCCACACAAAAAAATCAGAGTCCGAAACGGACCTAGTCCTAAATTTCAGTGTAAATTTCGGAAAATTCGAATGGCACTTTCCCGCCTGAAACTATTACAATGTTGCTACTTGCTACTAAAAATAGACGACACAGCGCTTTCCTGCCTGAAACTATTACAATGTTGCTACATACTGCTAAAAATAGATCTGGTAAAACAGGTGCTTTACAGTTCATGCGAAGTGCAGGTATTAACCACAGAAGGACACAAGCAATTTTGCCATTTTTGCATGTGTGTTCAACCATAATTCCTATCTTTCTCATTTATTGCACAAACATATATTACTAGTTGAAAGCCCATGTACAGTGGCCACAGTGCCACCCAGCAAACTTGGCTGGTGCCCGGATCCTCTCTTCTCAGTGGCCCCACTGCAGTCATGCGCAGTACTGACTGCCCGAATGTGCCGCGCGATCAATAGACACCCATCAATCCCGAAACCAGTCAATATCTGTCTCAGAATCTCAGCCTGTGATTGGCTTATGTTTGTATTATCCAACTCACTGATTTTTTTTCTCTTTTCATTGAAATAAATAATACAAGCAATAAACCAATCACAACTTTGCTTATTGATCTCTCTGGCTGTCTCTGATTTATATTGACATAGTTTATCAATGGTCATCATAGTACAAATAACCAAAATGACAACAGTTTATATAAATATACTGAGCTTGAATTGTCTAACTAGAAATGGCAAACAAATGAAAATAAAGATGCAGAAACTTTATTTCACCTGGCCTAACTTTTTCGGTCCAGCTCTGGGCCTTTCTTGGGATGAAATCATTAAGCCTGAAGGAATAAAGCTTCTGTATCTTCAGCATGTTTAATCACTTGTCTCTACTTGGACAATCCTGTCTGAGTATGTTCAGGGCCAGCGCCACCTATAGGAAAGGTAAGCGCCGGCCTGGGGCGCACTTCTACTGGGGAGCACATCTACGGGGCGCAGTGAGGCTGAAATCTGGTGGACATGCACTGTTAAACATAAATTATAGAAAGTGAGCACTGGAAGCCGGCGGAGGTACAGACGGGCCACATTACCTAATATATGCAGTGGCGTCCAGTACCTTTCCAAGCAGCAGTTTCAACAGTACTGCGTCTGCAGCCAATGAGAGAGAAGAATTTTGCCAGGATTTTCCTCTCTCCTTGGCTGTCAAGTGCATATGAAGGTGGTGCTGGTGTGCAGGGTCATGGTGGAGCAGAGTGGTGACAAAACAACAAAAGTGTCCCTCTCCTGCCCCTTTTACTGATGTAACACTGCTCAGCCAGAGCAGAAGGGAGGTGCCCAGGTAGATTGCAGAGAGGGACAATCTTCAATTAAGATAAGGGAAAAACCTGAAAAACTTGTCGAGGGGCAGGGCTTTCATTGTTCTCATAGGAAGAAGATTGTCCCCTGCTGTTTTCTGTCTGGTCTGTGAACTGCATTCCACATCTGAGAAGAGATGGCTTACACTAGGTAAAAGGGGCAGGAGGGGAAACTTTGCTTGTGAATATCTCTCAAACCATAAAGGTTTGAGAGATAAGACTTATATTGTTCTTCTTGTTTTTTTAATGTCTACAAAATAAAATAAAGATAAAACAAAATATTACTATCCCTTTAAGTGACAAAGGGCTGTGCTGCACATTTCCCTGACACTCAAATGGTCAAAAGTTTCTTAATCATGGGGAAGCAGTTTTGCTCTTTCTTTTACCATCCTGACCATCCTGTTTTGTTTTGTCTGCTTCTTCACATTGTATATTGTAGAAACAAGCTTAGAACAAAAAATAGGGTTAATTGGAAGAAGGAAGATAAAAGCTGCTTCACTTGGACTAAGACACTAAAGTGTGTCCAGAAGTCGGGAAACTGACCTGTCGCAAATCAAGGAGATACCATAGAGGCAGAGACAATATACAGTCAGCACCATTGTAGATTCCCCTAATCCTCACTTCTTTGTTGATGTTTTGGAAAAATGTGGCACTTCGTTAACCCTTTTGAGTGCCAGTGAGGTATCTAATGCATTGTATACCCTTCTGGCACTCAGAGGGTTAAGCTTGGCTCACAGGTATAATTATGAAGGCAGCAGCAAATCAATTGTTTTAAATCCCACTGCTTTATCATTTGCTCAGTCAGTGATTTTCAATCTTTTTGCTTAAGGTACCCCTAAACCACAGTGCAGACATTTCAGGAACCCCTAACATTTTATAGGTTATTAGTGAAGAGCAAAATGAAGGGTACAAATACACACATGTAATGGTCTCTCCATCTGAATAATAAAAATGGGCATATTGTTAAAACATTTATAGAAATATACAATTAATATTCTACATTCACATTTTTATCAAATTCACAATACGTAAAAGTGCCACCCTAAACTGGTACCCACAGCACACCTACCTGGTCAAACTCTTTGGGGGGACACCTACAGTTGGGCTGGATTATATTTTACCCACCTATCACAGGAACCACTGGGCTCCTGGCTCCTGGAGGGGCCTGAGGACCAGCCTCCTGCTAGGGTTGCCACCCAGCTGGTATTTTACCAGCAGGCCGGTAAAAGATTGGCTTCTGTCCAATGTTAAGTCTATGGAGGGAATGCCATGGCTGGTATCTTTTTTAAGAAAATGTGGCAACCCTACCTCCTGTCCACAGACTATGGACCTAGCCCTGGAACAGGGTATGGCCTCTCCCTGAGACTAATCTCTGCCCTGTTTTCTCCTTGCCAAGGAGGATCCTGTAATACATCATAGTCCGTTACTGGAGCCCTTCTCTGGGCCTGAAACTGTTATCCCAAGAACCCCAGAGACTGTGGACATTTCTGGGCCCAAAGAGACTGACAACCATGGACTGCAGGCTTGCTTCCAAGGAAATGGGCAGTAAGGGTTAATTATTTGAGTTTAGCCAATGTTACTTCCAATGTGTATTGTAGCCCCTCAAGCCAGTGTACTGTGAACTGTATTGAGATCCCCTGTGGTGTGCTAACCTAATCACGTCTGGCCCTTTGTATTGTGTTGTACCATTTGTTGCCAGCCCTTTTGTGTAATAATACAGTCATGTCTGTGTTATTGCAATTGCTGGGACCTTCTGTTGTTGGCCCTCTGTCTTACAACCCAAGCAATAAGATAAGCAAAACAATAAGATGAACCCGATACTTAGAAGACATTAGTACTGGGAGAATGGTATTCTAATAATTGTTCAAGACCAGTGATTATCATTCTCACTTAGCTGAATTACTTCTTCAACTGGCAGCACCATCTTAAAGGGCAGTGGGGTTTACCTGTATTGAGAGCCCAACCGAGGAGAATTAACCAGAAGGGTGTTTGTGTATCACATAGTAAAAGCAATGCACTGCGCAGGCACCCTTCTGGCATGCAAAGGGTTAAGCTTACAAAAGCAATGGGGGTGTGCAGCCCATTGCTTCACAATGCGTTGCACTGCCTCTGGTTCTTGAAGGGTTAATACATCTATTTTGCATTGTTGATTGAAGGGAAATAAAATATAACAGTACTACTTTAGAAAGGTGTGGTTCAAGTTGATAATAGGGAGACTGGTAAAGTGTTGCATGCAAAAAGCATATGGGTTACTGTGACAATGACAAGCTGTCCTCTAAATTTTTGACAAAAAAATCTGAGAATTAGCTAAAGTAATAGTTATTATAAGAGGTGTATACATGGGTGGGACACAAGGGGGGAGCCAATTGGTGGCAAAATTAGGTTTTGCCTAAGGTAGGAAAAATCCTTGCACCAGCCCTGAGTATGTATATATGACATCAGGTTTATCCCATGCCATATCATCCTTGTTGATCCACAGGCAGGCTAAAAAAACAAAACAAACATTGAAGCCATTTCCAAGTAAGCCCTATGTGAGTAGAAAAAAATCATTCCTGACTTGTTATGGCATTCAGATATTTCCCTGGACCAACATCCTATCTGCTCTCTAACCAAATGTCATAATTCTTAATATTGTTCTGTGCTAGAAAGGTATGTATTACTTTTTTGAAAGCAAATACAGTATATGCAAGCACAGCATTCAGAGGCAAATAAATCATAACCTTACTACCCTTACGCTAAAAAATCCTTACCTTTGTTTTAGTCAGAAGTGTCTTTACTCTAGTCTTAATGGATGATCTCTTGTTTTTTGTTGAGCTCTTTGAGTAACTGGTTTCTTGAAGAGTTCTTTGTATTGACCTCAAGTATATTTGTAATTGGAAATCATATCAACCTTTTAGATGTTTCTACTGTAATGAACACAAGCTCAGTTTGGCTAGTCTGTCTTTACAACTCAGATGTGTATAGTCCACTCACATATATTAGCTGTTTTCGTAACCTTGACAAAGGCCACAAAGGTATCAAAATAAACAAAAGAAAAAAAGGGCGCTCCTAGTGCAATACGTTGCAAATAATGAACCTCCACCGATCCACCTCTCCACTCACATATTCCAAGATCACTAATAGTGATCAGCATGTACACATGAGGGAATCAAACTGCCCCCACTCAGTTATACAATGCGATGGATGCTGCATCTTGAAAAGGAATCCTCAAACAGTCTTCTGGGATCCTTAAAACAGAAGAAATACACGAACAGAAAGAGCGCAAACCACCTTGCAAATATCCGTTGGACAATCTATATAAAAAGTGCATTAATACTCACACTTTCCAAATAGAATAGCTGGTGAACCTCAAACCAGCTTAAACAAACAGGGAAATATAAACTGCCCCGATACAGTTATCACCAGGCAAATCCGGATCCACAGTCTCATTAAAAAATGTTTTATTAAAAAACATTAAGCCTCATAATAGAAAAAATTGTGTTATACATATGATAATATAAAAGCCTAATAACACGTTTCGGGGCTCTACCCCTTTATCAAATTGTACAGGCAATGTAACAAAACAATCATCGTTTTGTTACATTGCCTGTACAATTTGATAAAGGGGTAGAGCCTCGAAATGCGTTATTAGGCTTTTATATTATCATATGTATAACGCAATTTTTTCTGTTATGAGGCTTAATGTTTTTTAATAAAAATTTTTTTAATGAGACTGTGGATCCGGATTTGCCTTTTGATAACTGTATCAGGGCAGTTTATATTTCCCCATTTGTTTAAGCTGGTTTGAGATTCACCAGCTATTCTATTTGGAAAGTGTGAGTATTAATGCACTTTTTATATAGATTGTCCAATGGATATTTGCAAGGTGGTTTGCGCTCTTTCTATTAGTGTAAGATATCAAAATGTTAGTACAATAAATTTTCTTTGATTCACCAGAAACACTATTCTTGTGCGTGCACCCAGCCACTATGCAGTGTATCTAGTGAAGTCTTTATGACTAGCACCCAGACAACTTGAAACTAATACAATGAGTAGTGCTGATTTCTCAAAATCTATTTATTCTACAGAAATTTTTTTTTTAACTCCCTGTAAAACAAACTGAACTTGTCTTGAAGTGACAGGTCCATTTGAAAACTACAAAAGCCAAACTGGTTATCATTAGTGTTGAGCGAGCGTGCTCGGCCGATGCTCGGATCGGCTCGAGCATCGCTCTGCTCTGCACATGGCGGTACTCGTACGAGTACCGCCATGTGCTCGCCCGACATGCTCGGGTGAAGAGGATCTGTGCCGGAAGAGGCACAGATCCGAAGACGCTCCGCTGGACCACCAGGGAATGGAGGTACGGGGGCATTGCGGAGATGAAGGGGGCATTGCGGAGATGAAGGGGGACATTATGGAAGAGGGGCATAGACTCTATGCCCCTCTTCCACAATGTCCCCCTTCATCTCCGCTATGCCCGTCTTCCACAATGTGCCCCTTCATCTCCGCTATGCCCCTCTTCCACAATGTCCCCCTTCATCTCCTATGCCATAGAGGAGATGAAGGGGGACATTGTGGAAGAGGGGCATAGCGGAGATGAAGGGGGACATTGTGGAAGAGGGGCATAGAGTCTATGCCCCTCTTCCACAATGTCCCCCTTCATCTCCGCTATGCCCCTCTTCCACAATGTCCCCCTTCATCTCCGCTATGGCATAGGAGATGAAGGGGGACATTGTGGAAGAGGGGCATAGCGGAGATGAAGGGGGACATTGACCAGGCACCCTCCGCTCATCAGAGCAGGGGGTGCCTGGTTTAATGCTCGAGTGCTCCCATTCATTTGAATGGGGCTCGGGTGCTCGGCCGAGCACTCGAGCATCAGGGGGTGCTCGGTCAGAGCACCCGAGCATCGGGGTGCTCGCTCATCTTTAGTTATCATATTTCTCCTGAAACTAAGTATATGGCAAGGATAAGCAGCACTGAATGTCCACTAGACTTTGGCCTTTTGGTTCGGCTAATTTCGGAATTCGGACGAATAAGGCGTATTCGGCATCATTCAGACCTTCCGAAAGCCAAGGTCAACCCACAAAAAAAATCAGAATCCGAAATGAACCTAGTCTGAAATTTTGGTGTAAATTTTGGAAATTCGGATGGTGCTTTCCCGCCTGAAACTATTACAATGTTGCCACATGGTACTAAAAATAGACGACACGGCGCTTTCCTGGCTGAAACTATTACAATGTTACTACACGCTACTAAAAATAGACGGCACAGTGCTTTCCTGCCTGAAACTATTACAATGTTGCTACATACTGCTAAAAATAGATCTGGTAAAACAGGCGCTTTACAGTTCATGCAAAGTGCAGATATTAACCACATAAGGACACAAGAAATGTTGCCATTTTTGCTATGTGTGTGTTCAACCATAATTCCTATCTTTCTCATTTATTGCACGAACACATATTATATACCATTTTTTAATGGGCAGAAAAGGCTTTAATTGATGTGACATAAACATATATAAGTGTGTAAGGGTTTATAAAATACCCCTTCCTGTCTCATTAGAAATTTAATATTGTTATTCGTTAAATGTATTTTTTTATTTTTATTTGTTTAATTTTCATTTTTTATTGAATATTTAGTATTTTTTTTTTTAATTCAGCCAAATAATTCGGACTGTTGCCTAATTTCATCCGAGTTGAACAGGTCTGGTCCGAAATTCGGCTCCTCCGAAAGGGAAAAAAAAAATTGTCCAAAATCGAATTTTACCAAAAATGTTAGCCGTGCGCAAGTCTAATGCCCATTGTCAGACTTCAATGTCCATCATTTGTAGCCAAATGATGGGAATTGTGGTCCAACATCAACTGGAAGGTCTCATTGTGCCCATGCAAGATACAGAGCATCTAGGTGTCAATATTTCAGAGAAACAAATTATGCAATTAAATGTGTTGTGAACATAGGTAATCATAGCCATTTAGTCATGCTAGGGTAATATTGTATTATAAAGATAAATAAATGACTTTGTTTTCATAATCATTTGCATTTTCCAGAGGATTAAACATAAAAAACAAGTCTTTACAAGCTACTCCCGGGATAGTTTAGTCATATTAAGCTGCTTCCAAAATCACTGATGGATAAAAAAAAGTACAGAGATTGTATGGTTTCAATTAATTTTTTACACAATTTTTTTTTATGTTTTCTTTTAATGAAATGTAGGATTTTCTTTAACCCCTTAAGGACCCTTGACGGTCCTGGTACGTCACGGGTCGGCGAGCCATAAGGACCTATGTCGTGGAATTCAGGGCTCCCTGCGCGGCTGTACGCCATTCGAACCGGGTCCTGAAATTTTTAAAAAAATGGTCCGTGGTCCTTAAGTGCTGGCCACATGCATGATCGGCCGGTCTTTAAAGAGATAGTAATGTTTCATAATAAAAGCAGCTCCAGTTAATCTTCATACTATTTGGGACATGGAGAGTATTATTTTAATACTGTCAGAGTTGTAGTTCAAGAGTAATTGAATAATAAAGTATCCCCCTCCCGCCCCTTTTACTGAGGTAGCACTGTTCACCTCAGAGCAGCAGGGTGGTGTCCAAGTGTATTGCAGAGAGGGACAATCTTCAGTTAGCATAAGGGTAAAACTTGAAAAACCTGTCAATGGGGGCAGGGCTTTCATTGTTCTCACAGTAAGAAGATTGTCCCTCGCTGCGAGCTGCCTGGCCTTAAGACCAGATTCCACATCTGAGGTGAGCAGTGTTACATCAGTAAAAGGGGTGGGAGGGGGATACTTTATCATTCAATTACTCTTGAACTACATCTCTGACAATATTGATATAACACTCTCCATGGCCCAAATACTATGATGATTAATTAGAGCTGCTTTTATTGTGCAGCATTACTATCCCTTTAATGGGTTAAGCATTCTCATTTTCAACCAAAAAAGGCTATATGTAGGAAGTTAACACTTTGCGTGCCATAGAGGTATCCATCACATGGCACTCAAAGTGTTAACGTGGAGATATTTCAGAGCAAACCAACTTAACTGTAGAGGTTATATAAATAGTCCCAAAATCCCCACTGATTTAAAAGGGGCTCTCAACATCTTGATTGCTAAGCTTGCATTGGAGGCCTCTCTAGCACTCAAGTGTAGGGGTGGGCGAAAAGTGTAAAAAATTTCGCAAAATGTGCCAATTTCTCGCTTTTCTCGTGAAAAATTTTGCCTTTCCACCTATGTAAAAATTTCCTCCTTTTCACCTATTTTAACAAATTTTCCACCTATGTTAACACATTTTTCACCAATTTTAACACATTTTTCGCCTATATTTCCTATAGGCACTACATTTCCCACTGTAATATTACTACTTCTGAGGGCTGAAGTTTAGAAATAAGTGGCTGAAAGTCAAAGTTGTGAGTCCTACAGCAAAATATGACTTGAAAAATGTGTTAGCATGCAAAATGCATTTGTCCTTTGCCAACAACTCTTTCTTGCTTAAGTGACACTGGCACATATTCATGATGATATCAAGTAATAAAATAAAATAAAGTACAACCTACAATGTGGTAGATATGTATTTTAGTGGCGGTGGTGAGGGACTGGCCTGGTGTGATTTGTGTATGTATTTTTACCATTGTCATACTCTATCCTCCTCAGATTATTGACACACATTACTTATCAGTCATATCAGTGGTCCCATCTGTCCTCCACCTCCTCATCTGTGCTGCTGTTAATATATTTGTCCTGGCTTTGTCTGTCATGTGTGGTTTCTGCTACTACTACTACTACTACTACTACTATTAGAGCTAGATGTTGATGTAATTCTACTGCCACTACTACTAGTTGTCAAAGGTGCAGCACTTCCAGAAGCAGCACCACCACAGGTACTGTTCATATCTAACACTATGGATGTTAACCTGTGTTGCTGTTGCTGGGTACTCAAAACAGGCTGGTGTGGCTGAGTGGGAGTTGGACTTTGAAGAAGCAATGATGCTGAGGATGACTGATAGGGTGACTGTGTGCTTTTTGACGTCTGTACTTGTCCAGGGTCAGACTTTTCAATGGCTTTCTCAAACAGTTTATAGACAGGCACAGTGCTCCTTAAAAGTGGCGGAAGATAAAGCCTTTGACTTTCTGCTAACCTTATAGCCCTGTCGTCATCCTCACTCTCAACTTCTGTATCTGAACAAGAGTAGGATGCTTGAGGGATATATTCTAGATCTGCATCATCATCAGTCATCATTAGGTCATCCTTAGCAGCATCAGCATCACCTGACAGTTCTTGCCCACTACTACCCTTATATTCCTCTAAGCTTTTGGAGGTCTCAAAATTTTTTGACAAGCGGAATGTGCCATTATTCGCCGATTTCAATTTGAGCCGAAAATTTTCGCCCATCCCTACTCAAGTGGGAAAGCTCCCAAAGGAGTATGAATGAACAGGGCTGCATTTACATCCCAGGCTCCCCGAGGGAAGGCACTCTAGGTGCACTTAGCTCCACCCATGGCCACACCCCCATTCCTCACATGACTTCACCCCCAGTCCCATCCATTATTTCCTGGTATAGAAAATATGCTTGGTTTATAACAAGATATGCTCCACAATGAATTGGAGATCTCTCTAGCATCCAAGGGGTTAAATAATAGCCTGTATAAAACTGGTGCAGGGACATTGAGATTTCTCTGGCCACACCCACAATTAAGAATGTGGGTGTGGCCAGCCCAGCTGAGGAGCTCCTCAAAATTTGGCGCTCTAGGCAGTTGGCTATTCTGCCTCTTGGAAAATCTGGCCCTGATAATGAAGGCCAGACTCCCCAAAAACAACCAACCACAGCAATAGATTATAATGGAAGTGATTATCTTATATAAAAAATATTTTTGTTACTCATACCTGGGATCTCTGAGGATCTGAGCGGGTCTCCAAGGGCAGAGGCTGATTCTCAGGACTCAGGAGACTGGTAGAATAAAAATAATACATTATACTATTGTTGGCTAACTGAGTGGCTTTGGGGCATCGAACACCACTCAACCAATAAAGGTATCATGTTTATTCTACCATTCTCCTGCATTTTCTATGGCTACCACGATACCACGCTTTACCCATTTCTAGGACTCGATGGGGTAGATTTAGTAAGTGGTGATAAAGAGGTCATATGATGGAGTCATTCTATGGAGTCTATCATGACTGGATTTACATCTCAAGTACCTCAAGGCACAGCACCCTCTGATGCCCTTAGCCCTGTCTTGGTCCCACTACTAACCACACCCCCTCTTCTAACCACACCCTCTTTTGTGGCCAAACCCATTTTTAGATTTATTCTTCATAGTAATTTGAAATTTTCCAAAAGTGGATGAAAATGATCTGCTTTTTGTACCATTTTGGAGAAATCTTAATACATTGGATCCATAGAATAAAATTTGGAGATCTTTTCTTTACTCTATGTACCCAGTGTACTAAATACTATGTTTTCCATGGATCCAATGTATTAAGATTTCTTCAAAATAGAGCAAGAAAATGGAGCAACAAAAGTGGAAAATAGAGCAAAAATCGATCAAGAAAATGGTTTAAAAATGGAGCAATACAATGGTGCAAAAAAACTCCAGATTTCTCCAACATTAGAGGTCTTAAAGGGATAGTAATACTTCGTTTTAACTTTATTTTATTTTGTAGGCATTAAAAAAACATGAAGAATGATATAAGTCTTATCTCTCAAACCTTTATGGTTTAAGAGATATTCACAAACAAAGGATCCCCCCCTGTTCAACCAGAGCAGAAGGGACGTGCCCAGGTAGACTGCAGAGAGGGACAATCTTCAATTAAGATAAGGGAAAAAGCTGAAAAGCTTGTCAAGGGGGGAAGGGCTTTCATTGTTTTCATATAAAGAAGATTGTCCCCTTCTGTTATCTGTCTGGTCTATGGACTGCATTCCACATCTGAGAAGAGATTGTTTACACTAGGTAAAAGGGGCGGGAGGGGAACTTTGCTTGTGAATATCTCATAAACCATAAAGGTTTGAGAGATAAGACTTATATCATTCTTCATGTTTTTTTAATGCCTACAAAATAAAATAAAGTTAAAACGAAGTATTACTATCCCTTTAAATCCTGGCCTGTTAGGAGTCAAGGTTCAGTGCTCCAGACTATGCTCTAGGAAGCCAATGCACTAAGACCTCTAATGTTGGAAAAATCTGTAGGCATTGGTTCCATAGAATAACACAGGACTTAAAGCTCCATTTTTTGCTCTGCCTTTGCACTGCTTTCTCTTTTTTCTTCTTGCTCCACTTTTTGGTCCATTTTCTTCTTGCTCTGGTTTTTTTTCTTGCTCCACTTTTTCTGTTTTCTTCTTGCTCCAATTTTTGTTCTGTTTTCTACTTGCTCCATTTTCTTCTTGCTCCACTTTTTGCTCCGTTTTCTTCTTGCTCCATTTTTTTGCTCCATTTTCTTCTTGCTCCAAATTTTGCTCCATTTTCTACTTGCTCCATTTTCTTATTGCTCCACTTTTTGCTCCGTTTTCTACTTGCTCCACTTTTTGCTCCATTTTCTTTTTCCTCCATTTTTTGCTCCATTTTCTTCTTGCTCCATTTTTTGCTCTGTTTTCATCTTGCTCCATTTTCTTCTTTGCTCCATTTTTTGCTGTTTTTTTTTTTTTTTTTTTTTTCTTTTATCCATTTTCTTCTTGCTCCATTTTGGAGAAATCTTAACACATTGGCTAGAATAACATAGAGATCTTTTCTTTAGTCTGTTGAGCCAATGCACTACGTCCTATGTTATTCATTGGAGATCTGTCTAGTATCCAAGAGGTTAGATAACAGATTGTAAAGGGGTATGTAACTGGTTCAGAAACATTAAGATTGCTCTGACCACACCCACAATTCAGAATGTGGGTGTGTCCAGTACAGCAGAGACGCCCCTCAAAATTTGGAGCTCTAGGCAGGTGCCTTCTCTGCCTATTGGGATATCCGGCTCTGGAGTCTATTCACTAAGATTTCCAAAGCCGAAGAAATCTTAGTGCATAGGCTCCGTATAATTACATAGGAATTAGAGAAGTGATAAACTGGAGAATTTATTTCCACCTTATTACCACTTTATCTCCTTTTTATCACCGCTTAGTGAATCTCTCCCAGTGAGTTTTCTTTTAACTCTGCCCACTTCACTGACAGTTCCGGACACTATCTGCTATGTTCTTCCTACTCTCTGCCTGTTTTAAGAGCAAATTCTGCCTCCTTTACTTCAAATCCCACCCAGGCTTATCAAGCCCCACCCATTTTATTAAGTGACTGTCGTCATTTGCCAATACTAGCCCTAGACCTTAACCCCTTAGTGACGGCCGCGTGCAGACGCGGCCGTCACTTAACGTCCGTCTAACATTTTTTTAAATTTTTTAAAAATAATCCGGAGTCCCCGAACGGCGCGCAGCCGCGCGGGGAGCCGGATTTCCGGGACGTACATGTACGTCCTCTGTCACTAAGTGACAGCCACACAGGACGTACATGTACGTCCTGTGTCATTAAGGGGTTAATGAACCTCTGGAGGCTTGGGGCAAGAAGGTTCCCAGTATGCACGTTCTCTGCTCCATTTACTTTGTCCCATTCGGTTCGTGAAAGTTCAACTTTTCTGCCCTGTATTAACATATTCACATTTCTAGGGGCCATTGTGAAGCAATGTGATGGCCATCCCTCTGGCACTCAAAAGGTTAACCCCTTAACTGCCTGATCCAGCTCATGGGCGGCCTTTAAGGACCACAGAGTTTTTTTTTCCAAACTGAATTCTGAGATGGCAGAGCGGCGTGCAACCATGCCGTCATCCCAGAATTCCATGACGTGCCAGGGCCATCACCAGTCTTTAATGTGGGGGACCGGTGTGACAGTCCTAGCACATCATGGGTCCTTCAATGGTTACGAAACAGCTAAGCAGTTCTGGCACAAGCACCACAGAATTCCATGAGGTGGCAGGACGGTCACCGGTCTATAAGTGCCAGAACTGTTATGACGGTCCTGGCACATCATGGGTACTGAAAGCGGAACTTTCATCCAATTAATATAGAGCCCCAAACCATAATTACATTAGCGATATGCACAGACATAGTTTTATTTCCAAGAATAATTGCTGCATTAAAGAAAAATAGAACATTTTAAGCAGACAGGCACCGGCTGGTATCTTGCTGTAGGTGCTGTCAGTCCCTTCCGGTGCCTTTCAGGACAAAGGCTTCCAACTAACCAATAATGGAGTTGAAGGGGACAGACAGCACAGATGCCGTCTCTGCAAGATGTATGCGCTTTTCCTCGCTGCCTGTCTGACTAAAAGGTTCTATTTTTCTTTAACGCAGCAATTATTCTTGAAAATAAAACTAAGTCTATGCATATCACTAATGGAATTATGGTTTGAATCTCTGTATTAATTGTATGAAAGTTCCGCTTTAAGGGGTTAAGGTACCCATATACAGAGCAATTGCTGGTTGCTCCTGTCCACATACAGACCAAATATAGAATTGGATTGTCTGTGGAGCTATGCAATCAGGTCTAATCAACCTGACACAACAGCCCCATTCCAGATCATTCTGGTTTGTTCTATTGAGGCCACACACACACACAGATCTGATTGCCAGGTGATCAAAATTTTCAAGAAGGGTCAACAAACCAAAATAACCAATTTGGTCAGCCCAACATGGCTGATGTAGCCCATACACAATGCAATAAATGTCCATCCTGGTTGATTTCCACCAAATTGCTTGGAATTAATTGACACAATTCCACTGTGTATGTACACCTTAATTCTTATTTTGTCTTGCGCTAAATATTTTAAACTATTTTCTTGTTTGGTGAACAAGACCACTAATTTAACCCTTTGCATGGCTCATTGCCTTGCAAAATGTGGGATTCCTCTCTGGTGCTCAAAGAGTTAAAGGGATAGTAATGTTTCACAATAAAAGCAGCTCCAATTAATCTTCATAGTATTTGGGCCATGGAGAGTTTTATTTCAATTCTGTCAGAGTTGTAGTTCAAGAGTAATTGAATTATAAATTATACCTCTCCCACCCCTTTTACTGATGTAACACTGCTCACCTCAGAGCAGCAAGAATGTCCTGATGGATCTGTCATGGTTCCCAGAGAAGTTCAAGAGTCAGTACGGTATAGTTAAATGCAATTTATTGACAACTGAAAGGTAAACAAAATATATATAATATATACTGCAGGAACAAGCAGATGGTTACAGGCCAGCGAGCTCTGCTATCAGGAATAGTAGGCTGCCGAGCCTGACCAATCTGCTGGAGACTAGGCCTAAGCCCCTGGTAGTCTCTACTGGAGCCAGGAGCAGGAACAGGAACACAGGATCTTGATCCGACATAGCGGGCGTACCAACTCAAGTCTGCAGTCAGTAGGGAGCGATATCTGACTCACACCTGCAGTCAGAATGGCGCGAACTCTGACTCACACCTGCAATCAGAATGGGAAATAGATAGATGACTCACCTGCAGTCAGTATCAGAGCTGGTCTACTAGAGTCCCAGGTCCTCACTAGGTTGGGTGTCTGCTAGGTACAAGGAACAAACGTAAGAGTAGTCAGATAGAGCCACAAGTCAGCACCAGAGGGGGTAGTCAGACAAGCCAGGTCATGCACAGTTCAGGCCGTCAGCCAGAGCCACAGGTTTGCACCAGGTTGGGTGTCCACTATAGGGATAAGCAAAAGAATAGTCAGGCAGAGCCACAAGTCAGCACCAGGTTGGATGGAAGACTAGCCAGGTCATACACAGAGCCCAAGGTAATAGAACTGTTTGAACAACAACGCAAGGGCAACTGAGTCAGGACACAGTCTGCCTTTTAAACCCCTCCACAGGAAGTAGGTAGGAGGAGCAGCTCAGAGGGAGGAAGTAGGTAGGACGAAGTAGGTAGGAGGAGACTACAGGAAGCAAACACATAAAACAGAGGCCTGCTGCATGCTTGAAGCCTCGTGCCTGTAGATGATGCTGAAACCAAGGTAAGCTGTAACAGGATTGCAGAGAGGAGCATAAGGAACAACCTGAAAAACCTGTTAAAGAGTACAGAATTTCCTTATGATCGGAGTAAGAAGATTATCCCTTACTGCGACCTGTTTGGTCAAGGGACCAGATTCCACATCTGAGGGGAGGTGGCTTACACTAGGTAAAAGGGGCAGAAGGGGGATACTTTATCATTCAATTACTCTTGAACTAGAACGCTGACCGTATTGCAATAACACTCTTCATGGCCCAAATACTCTGAAGCTGCTGTTTTTGTGAAACATTACTATTCCTTTAAGCTGCAGCAGGACTCTGGAATAGATCCACTGCAGGAACTGTTGATCTTATCATCCATTCCCCTGTCTGCATGTAATAAATACAGTCATCATTATCATTTTTATCTTCCATTATCACTCCATACGTGTTGACTCTTGTTTGGATTTATCACTAACTGAGCATATTGGACTGAATAATCGCTAATGATTTTTCTTTTCTACCTATAGCTGATAGTCTCATCATGCATTTTATTTAAGGTCTATTGTTATTATTTTTCTTATATTTAATATTTATTTTCCTTTTGCTTTACATT
This sequence comes from Rhinophrynus dorsalis, assembly GCA_037306005.1. Taxonomy (NCBI): domain Eukaryota; kingdom Metazoa; phylum Chordata; class Amphibia; order Anura; family Rhinophrynidae; genus Rhinophrynus; species Rhinophrynus dorsalis. The sequence continues at coordinate 47,054,060 of CM074727.1, read as the reverse complement.
TTTATGTTTTTGTTTAATTTCCCCACTGTATATTTAATTACATATAACTAGGTATTATAACCCTAATGAACAGGTAATTACACAGTTACATGCTATTCTTTATAAGGGCCCATATTAGCAATTAGGTTATTATTTGTAGATTTAAAAAGATAGTAATGTTTCACAATAAAAGCAGCTCCAATTAATCATCATAGTATTTGAACCATGGAGAGTGTTAGTTCAATACTGTCAGAGTTGTAGTTCAAGAGTAATTGAATGATAAAGTATCCTCACTCCTGTCCCTTTTACTGATGTAACACTGCTCACCTGAGAGCAGCAAGACTGTCCAGAGAGGGACAATCTTCAATTGGCATAAGGAAAAACCTGTCAAGGAGGGCAGGGTTTTCCTTATGACCAGAGTAAGAAGATTGTCCCTTGCTGCGACCTGTCTAGTCACATATTCCACATATGAGGGGAGTTGGCTTAAACTTGGTAAAAGGGGAGGGAGGGGGATAATTTATCAATCAATTACTCTTGAACTACAACTCTGACAGTATTGAAATAACATTCTCCATGGCCCAAATACTATGAAGATTAATTGGAGCTGCTTTTATTTTGAAGCATTACTATCCCTTTAATTGTTCCTTTAACTCCTGAAGACTTGAAGGGAGTATGTACCACAATGCACTGCTAACCCTCTGGTCCTTGAAGAGTTAGGATGGCTTTTTAAAAGGGAAGTAACACACTTAATAGAAACACCCACTTAATTAACTATAGCTAGAAAATACTAGTGACCCCTGTGAATATTAATTTGCTCCTTGGTTCAAGTGATAACATCTTAATTCGGTCCTTAACCCTTTGAGTGCCAAAGGGGTATGCAACACATTGCTAATCAATATGTTGCGTACGTCTTTGGAGGTCAAGGGGTTAATGTCATGTCCATGGAGGCAGACATGACAGTTGCTAGCAGGAACAGAGGACCTCATACTCTAATCACTGCACTTGGCAGTCTTAACCCTTTAATGACCAGAGGCATGTGCAGTGCATTGCTCATCCCTTTCCTTAAAGAGATAAGCATTTAATTATTATAATTGCCTGTTCAGTATGAAAACAAGTGCCACCTACTGTCATGTCTGCCTCAATCAATGTCACATCTAGGGCTGACTGAAGATGTTATCTCTTGAACATAGATACAAGGACAAAATAGAGAGGGGTCATTAGGATTTTCTGGATGTAATTAAGTGAGAGGTTATTATGACGAGGTGTTAGTTCTCCTTTAAACTTTTACTTCTGTAGGGGGAGACATGTAAACCACATAATGGCTTTGTATATGTTATGTGTGGGTGGGTCAGTTATCGTACAGACATTCAGTAAATTCATAGACATTCCTCTGTGACAGGGCTATGCACGTCCTTAAGTCTCCATTTTGTCTGATGCTGTCTGCCCATGATAACGCTGGCTCCGAAGAGCATTCATATTAAAACATGTTTTCTCGCCATCTTACTATCAGCTTCAAGTGAAGGAATGTCTTTCAGCTGCCTGAAAACTAACATGAACCATTTAGGATAAGAATTATGTCTCAACTAATTCTTTCCCTTAGCGGCACTTCAGTCGGAAATACAAATAAACCACATTCCATTTCAAGAACAGTTTTTTTGTGTGTTTAATTATTTTTACCACCTCGTCCCTATCCAATTTAATCTTAATTAGCTTCAAATGGGATTTATTTACAATTGCTACAAAATTTGTAATATTTCAAATTCTTTGAACTTTCCAGAAAATAATTTCTTCCAACCACAAAATAAAACTATTTCCTTTTTCTGTCTTAATGTATGATTTTTATTTAGCCTTTCCCTTAATGGTATGTTTAACTAGCACCACTTGAAACAAGCTTCGTAGATAACAAACTTGGAAATAATTTAAAAGTCAGTTAGACTTTATGTACACATAAGCAAATAGCCCTTAAATTGCTACACAAACAAGGCAACCACAGAGGTATCACAAAACCTAATTTGTAGCAAGGGCAAACCCAGGAGTTCTAGAGAGGAGTTTACAAAAAATAAAATAAGTATACAATAACACATAAGAGGGGGTTGTACTAAGGTGTAATAAACCTGTGATAATATGGAGATGACTTCTCTAGTGGATTCCCTTCTCCAGATCCTGAGTTATTCTATACAGTCTATGCGGAATGTTGGAGAAAGCTTAGTGCATTGGCTCCATAGCATTAGATAGGATTTGGAGTAGTGATATCACTGGAGAAGTTATTTCCACTTTATCACCTTTTCACCACGCCTTAGTGCATCTCCCCCCAGGACTTGAAGCTCAGGTGAGTTAATCAGAGGGTCTCATATTTGAGTTCACTTACCTATGTTCAAGCAGAGAAATCTCAAGTTCTAGAGGGTGTATTCACTAAGGCATGATGAAGAGGTGATAACCAGGTGATAAGGTGGAGATGACTTCTCCAGTATTCTGAACTCTCCAAGTCCTATGTTATTCTATAGAGCCATTGCACTAAGTTGTCTACAGCTTCAGAGATTTTAGCACATTGACATCATAGAATAACATAAGAACTCAAGAAGTGATATCACTGGATAAGCCTTCTCCACATTATCACTTCCTTATCACACCTTAGTGCATAACCCCTCTAGAACAGTGGTTCTCAACCCATGCCCTCAGTGGCTACTAAAAGGCCATGATTTGAGAATTTCCTTTTAAGAGCACAGGTGAGTTAATCAATGTGAATGAGCCTCTGATCAACACACCTGTGCTCTAGCAGGGAAATTCCTAAGTCCTGGCCTGTTAGTGGCCACCGAGGGCACGGGTTGAGAACCTCTGCTCTAGAATTCGCTTTGTGTAATTCTGCAACTATCACAGAAATAGTGAGTTGATTATGTCATCTGTTCTAAAAAGTATGTGCCTTTCATATGGGCGAATATCACCTTGAGTGAACTCATAAGTAGTTATGCACTAAGGTGTGATAAAGAGGTGATAAAATGGAGATGACATCTCCAGTGATATCACTTCTCCAATACCTATGTTATTCTATGGAACTTATGCACTGAGATCTCTCCCACTTGAAAATATTTGTGCATAGTCTTCATAGACCAGCATAGGTACTGGTGAACTGTTATCACTACAGAAGTCATCTCCACTTTATCAACAAAGGAAGAAAAGGGTGCTGAACACTCTTAAATAAATACTGATACAGCTAAAAAGTAATAACATGGGACTCACCACTGTTCAGAATGGGTGCTCAATACCAAACATGATCTCCAGTTCTGGATGCAGTCACAAAGCAAAAGAATGGTCTCCACTTTATCACATCTTTATCATACCTTAGTGCATCTCCCCCATCCAATCCAGCATGCTGAAACTTCACCGCACTCATTCAGGAATACAGTTAGGTTGCAGCAGAACTTATAATCATTCACATTGGTGGTTCATATGTTCATTTCAACCTACAATGAATGGCTGACCGACATGGAAGAAACTCTTGTAGGCGTTTCCCCTGTGTGCTCAGCTTTGCAACTGTGGCATGTTTATTTTCTGGTGAGTAAAAATGTATCCTACTTAAAAATGTTGCTTTAAATCCTAACATAATTCCATAATAATATTTACAAGTTTATGTAGAAAGAGACAAATGGCTTTTGAAGAAAGTTAATACTTCTAAGAAAACAAACCACACTTTCCTGTTGCCTTTGAGCCTGCTCACCACGTCTGGGTACCATCCAAAGACTTGAACTTCATAAGCTGTAAATACCTTCCATCCAGCATTTAACCCTTTGAGTCTCAGAGAGGTATCGAGCTGGATACCTTTCTGGCATTCAGAAGGTTAAAGGACCACTGGTGCTAAAATGTTAGTTGCCATTAAAGGAGAATTAACAGCTTATGATAATATCTACCCCCCTACCTTACTTTGGCCACAAAATAGTAACGGCCATTATGAATTTTGCTATTGCTCCTTTGGTCAAGACATAAGAGCTTTTTTTTTCTTTTCTTTTTTTTTTAAACTTTATTTTTATTAAAGATTTAAAATATAATTAACAACAGTAACAAGAAAAAGTATTAAGAATAGTACATGTAACATAAAATATGGATGAAATATATATTTTATATTTATATATTTTTTAAAATAATTTTTTACCAAAAGGCTGTTCAACTATGGAGACCATATTTTACAACATCTATTATAATGGTCTAGTTCAGCAGAGCTAAGGTATTCGTTTGTACGAACTGAGATCATTTTTCCCAAAATCCCTTTCCAAAATATTTTGTCAGATATCCACTGTGATGCAATGTATATTCTGAAAGCAGAACATAATAATACTGTTAATTTATCTTCTGAAGAATTAAGGGCAGTAATTTTTTTCCCAACAAAGCTTCCTAAATATTTAAATGAATTGGTTTATTAAATAATTTGGATAAAAATGCTGATAACTTTTCCCAAAACCAACTTATTTTGGGACAACTCTACCAGATGTATATAAATGATCCAACTTTGCCACAATTACGGAAATCTTTTCTGGCCCCAGGTAAGACTGATGGAGCATTTTAAATGTCTGTTCACATAAACTTAAATTTATACTACATTTAGGGATTCTGTCCAAAATACTCAACCAATCAGATTGGCCAATCAACTCATTAGATATTTCCTACTAGAGAAGTTGACATTTTAAAATGGAATTATTTTCAATAAAAATTTGAAATAATTTAGAAATGTCACTGCCACCTGGCTGCCAAAAAAGAACATAATGTTAAAGGAAATCCAAAGTAATTTCCTAAATATGATTTGATTTTGAGTTCCAAGGAGTTGTAAATAACTTTATAAGAATCATCAACATTTATCATCCCTTTAAGTCTATCCCATCCCACCAAATATCCATGAAAAAAAAGTTGTTGTATGAAGAAAATACTTTTGTCTACAATTTTTTTAATTAATTCATATTCAAGTGTATGCCAATCAAATACATATTTATTGATAATGTGGAGCATTTTGGTTCTAAATTCAACTAATTTCTAAGATCCTTTAATTTTGTCCCATATAGAAAGTGTGAAACAGGTACTTTCAAGTGCATTACATTGAGTACATTTCCTTTGTTTAAGGGTGCTCCAAAAATAATCATTGAAACAAACATTATCTAGAAAATTTCTCTCTTGGTCAACCCAAATAGGTCTTAAACAAGTGTTATTAAAGAAGAATTTGCATCCTCATTAAGTGATCCAGATTCTAACACATTATCAAAGAAATTCCTCAAAAAGGGAGTTAGTATATTAAGAACATTCTTGTAGTAAAAATTGCTAAACCCTTCTGACCCTGGGCTTTTATTGTTTTTAAGCTCCTTTATAACATCCCCAATTTCCTCAAGAGAGATCGGAGAGTTTAGCAATTCCTGTCCTCTGTCATTTAAAGAAGGAAAATCAATATCTTGCATAAAATGGTCAAATTTAGAAGTATTAACATGTCCCTTATTTTCAATAAGATTCCTATAATAATGTTCAAAACAATTTGCAATATCTTTTAAATTGAAGTTTCCCCTTTAATAGGACAATTAATTTTCTTTATATGACTTATTTGTCTTCTGGACTTAAGTTGTTGAGCTAAAAAATTGTGAGGTTTGTTACCCCATTAATAAAAGTATTGGCACAACCAAGCCATCTCAGAGTTTACTTCCTTGTCCATCAATACCTCCAGCTGCTCTTTTATCAAACAAATATGTCTACTTAGATTTATAGAAGGATGAAAGCCCACTTTTTTTAGTTAGGTATGATAATTCCATCTCTAAATCTTTAATGGCAATTTGTCTATTTTTGTATATCTTTGAGGCAATGCGTATAAGTGCTACACGAAGGACTACGTTATGGTCTGACCAAATCTATGAAAAATCACAAACACCATCTTTATTGTTGGAAAAGTAATCTTTGATAATGTGAGAAATCTGGTTATGAAAATCTGAATTTAACAATAGTTTTTCATTCAATCTCCAACGTTTACTTTTGTTTTGGATAATAAATATTTTATTTGTAAAGATACAGCATTATGATATGACCAGGAATGAGAAACATTATGTCCCCACCTAATGTTTTGGACTAAGGATACATCCAATAAGAAAAAGTCTAATCTAGAGGCAATCCTGTCTCTTCCATGGAAATAAGTAAACTCCCTTCTTTTAGGGAACATGAACTTCCATGGGTCAATAACATGTAGGCTTTCTATAAAATCTTTTTGCATACTACAAGTTTTTGAGCGAGAACCCCTAGAAAAAGTTCTATCCAAAGAAACAGCCTGAGAAAGATTAAAATCTCCACCCAAGATCACTGGACCTTGTTTATTAGCTATAATAGATTGAGCTACATTTCTAAAAAATACTTTTTTTTATTCCTTTGACGGCCATATATATTTAAAAGTGTGAAAGTAATACCTGAGATACTACCCACCAAAATATCGACCTTCATCATCCCCCAAGACCAGATGCTCTACAAAAGGTACACTATTTTTGACTTATATAGCCTCCCTATTTGTTTTGCTCAAATTACTGCTTAGAAATATTTTTTTATATTTTCTGCACATACATTTCAAAGTATTGGCTCTATGGAATTTTGTTTCTTGTAAAAAGATACTCTGAATTCATTTTTTTAAACTTAAAAATATCTTTCCCCTTTTATTGGGCAAACAAAAGCCCCTGACATTAACTGAAGTGAAAATGTAATTTTCCATCCTTTTCAACTTATAATAATCATCTAGACTGAAAGAAGCTGAAGAGGTTGTAAAATAGTTACCGATTTTTAAAACTTTCAGTAATAATCCCCAATAATACTCCATGGAAAAACAACCCCCCTACCACCTTGTTCTGCCCACTTCCCACCCACAAAAATATATACTGTATCTTTTTGTGTTTGGTAGAGCTAATTTGTATTGAAAAGGCAGTGTATACTGTGAAACGCGTCAACGCCCCCTTTTTTTAGCTCATCCATTGTGATCTGTTAATATTTGTTTTTATTAAATTAAAACGTTTTTTATGGTATATATGAAGATTATTTTATTTGAAAACAGTCTTCCTTTGTACTACCCTGTGGTCCAGCATTTGTCCCAGAGATCCTGAGAAGAGACAGGATATAATTTCTCTGCAAGCTCTTTGAGTTGGGTTAGAGTATATGCTTTATCCCAGCCATTAACAATTGTGAGTATATAAATCATATCCTTACATTTATTGGTGTTACATTAACCAGGCACTATTGGGCGCCCCTGTTTCCCTGTTTTTGGCTATGTTTTTCCTTTACACATTTTTTGCATTGCGTTATATTATGATACCTTTGACTTACAGACTCAAATAAACCCCTTTAACAAAAACTCTTACTTCTTGATGAATAAGAAGCCAGTGACCTACAGTATTAGGAATCAGCCCAAGGTACCGGAGCCACCAGAGGCATAAGGAGAATCAACTGGAAGCATTTTATCTTATATCACTCCTACCTCGACTGTTGTAATGTTGATGGCCAGTTCGGACTTGCTGAAGCAGACGTTCTAATCCTTCAATTTGTCCCTTGTACCTACAATCTCGACCATCATAGTCTTTCCAGTCTGTTGGATAAAAGCACAAGCAATGTTGGTTATTCAGCAATCATGCTTTGAGTGAAAAAGCAATGTGGCAGAAGGAGTACCTGCAGGGCTGAATATGATATTAAGCAAAGTAGACCACTGGCTAATGGCTGCTAATTTTTTGATGGAGTTTCAGCTGAGCCAACCATGCCTGCTGTTTGGAGTTGTGGATGTGACCAACACAATCCCAGTGCCCAGGCATCTCTCCTGTTTTAGAATTTCCTGAAATTCATAGTTTATATATCACTTTGAGTGCCAGAAAGATGAACAACCCTCTAGCACTCTAGAGTTAACCTTTGCAATGAATTGCATAACTCTCGGGCACTAAAAGGATTAAACGTCCCTCTTTCCTCAGTCATTTAAGGAGAAAGCAAGGAGAGGGATAACCATTAAGTACCACAGGGCTGTTTAACACATTAGCTATAAGATGGAGATCTCACTGCTGTAGTCTTAAGGCTAACATATCCACTTCAGGATCTGATCCTCTTCTTGTATTGGTCTATATAGAACTATGTAGGTGGAGACAGAGTTACTTTTGCCATGGTTTTCTTTTAACTCTTTATGGAACAGAGGGGTATGCATTGCATTGTCAAAGCAATATGTTGCATAGCACTCTGTTCATTAAACCTTTGCTGGGCACTCCTCTAGCACTCAAAAGGTTAAATAGCCAAAAAAGTAGATTTTTCACTGGTTGTATCTCCAAATTTTCCAATAGTCTGCAATAGAATTGTGCATGATGGGAGATGTGGTCCCCAACAGCCAGGGAGCCGACAATTGACTATACCCTCTGTATGCTATCCTTTTTACACCGTCTTTTCTACATTGTATCAGTATACCTTCTTTCCAAGTCCCAGACATATCTAGACACAGATCCAGGGAGCTCAGTGACACATAAAAGTGTGAAAAATTGGTGAAGATGAAAATAAAAAGTATATGTTATTTTACTTTACATATTGTGCACATGGAAAATATGTAAAGTCACAATAAAGGGATAATGGCCAACATATATAAAACAAACTGATGCTATTCAGGAGTAAACCAACTGTGCCATTGGAGACAAATAAAAATTCCTGTGGGCTTTTAACACTTAAATGCTAGAGAAATCTCCAGTGCATTGCTTCCGAATGCATTGGAATGGTCTACAAAGTATGTCTGCAAACCAGGCACACTTTGTAGACCATTCCAATGAAGTATTTATTTCTAGATAGTGCTATTTTGGCTCTGCTGAAGAGCTGCCGGCTGGTCCCGTGACCAGGATCTCCTTTTGTCAGCTAGAGCACTGATGTGTGTGAAAGGGGCGGGAGGGGGGATCATTATAAGAGTATATCTCTCAAACTATACATGTTTGAGAGACAAGACATAAGTCATTGAATTAATATTTTTAATATATACAATATTAAACTTTGTTAAAGACAACCATTACTATCCCTTTAAAAAGTTACATATTTATACAGAGAGACTATTTACACACATCCTACACAATAATTCGCTAGGATGTTTGTCACGATGCAGTCATGCACAGTAGAGACTGCCCGTGATTGCATCGCGTGAGTGAGGCGACTGGAACAGTGAGTAGTGGCCTCTTAACCCTTTGAGTTCCAGAGGGGTACGAAACACATTGCAAAGCAATGTGTTGCGTACCTTGCAATGCGTTGCGTACCCCTCTGACACTCAAAGGGTTAACATTACCTGGACCTTGGCCCGTGTACACGGACTTTTACACTAGTACACATATAAATACAAAAAGATTATGTACAGTTACATATTGTTTTTAGATACAAAGAGGCAGTTATTTTTAGGGACTTTAGACTGGGAGAAGATCTCATTTTTTCATGTAGGTTTTTCCAGGCTTTCAGAGCTCTGAAGGAGAAGACAGGTCAATCAGCTTCTTTCTTTAGTGTGGGATACTCAGTAAGTACAGCTGTATTGTAGATGAACTAAATTCAGGCTTCACATGTAATTAGACTTGATTCTTCTTTAAATTAAAGGTTTTTTCTTAACAGTGGTTCCCACTCTCAGCAAATATCTGTGAGAAATAATCAGTGCAGTTTGCATCTCTCTAGTCCTTAAAGTGATAGTAATGTTTCACAAAAATGCAAATTTGATTAATCTTCATAGTATTTGGGTCATGGAGAGTGTTATTTCAGTACTGTCAGAGTTGTAGTTTAAGAGTAATTGAATGATAAAGTATTCCCCTCCCACCCCTTTTACCTAGTTTAAGCCACCTCCCCTCAGATGTGGAATATGGTCACAGCTCATAGCAAGGGCCAATCTTCTTACTGTGAGTATAAGGAAAACCCTACCCCCTTGATAGGTTTTTCAGTATTTTCCTAATGCTCACTAAAGTAGGCTGACCAGATATCACCTTTAACTGGGGACACATAGGAAATAGGCATATTTCAGTATTTCACTGAAATCAGTGCAGTCCTGCAGTATGTCTTTCTCCTATGCGTCCCCGGTTAAAGATGAGGTCTGGTCAGCCTACACTGAAGATTGTTACATCAGTAAAAGGAGTGGGAGGGGGATACTTTACCATTCAATTACTCGTGAACTACAACTATGACAGTATTGAAATAACACTCTTCATGGCCCAAATACTATGAAGATTAATCAGAGCTGCTTTTTTGTAAAACATTTCTATCCCTTTAAATGCTTAAGCAGTCAGTTACTGCATTATCTCCCACCACACATCTAACTTCTTTTGTCATTATCTTAACTGCAACTCTTTTTAATATTTTTCTCTTTCACTTAAAGGAATAGTAATGTTTCATAATAAAAGCAGCTCTAATTAATCATCATAGTATTTTCACTTTGGAGAGTATTTCAATTCTGTCAGAGTTGTAGTTCAAGAGTAATTCAATAACAAAGTATCCCCCTCCCGTCCCTTTTACTGATGTCACACTGTTCAGCCAGATCAGAAGGGAGGTGCCCAGGTAGACTGCAGAAAGGGACAATCTTCACTTAAGATAAGGGAAAACATGAAGAACTTGTCAAGGGGGGCAGGGCTTTCATTGTTCTCAGAGTAAGAAGATTGTTCCCTTCTGTTATCTGTCGGTCTTACAACCAGATTCCACATCTGAGAAGAGATGGCTTACACTAGGTAAAAGGGGCAGGAGGGGAAACTTTGATTGTGAATATCTCTCAAACCATAAAGGTTTGAGAGATAAGACTTATATTGTTCTTCATGTTTTTTTAATGCCTACAAAATAAAATAAAGATAAAACAAAGTATTACTATCCCTTTAGATGCCAATAGAAAATGTTGTTCCCTTTCACTTTAACTGGGCTATTGTATCTTCCTCTTTGCACTTTGGCATATGTGATTATGCTCTTAGCCTCTTTCTGTTGATTATTATGCATCTTATTGTCTTTAGCCAAGATATTCTTCCTGTATGTTTTGAGACTTTGCTATATTTGTTAACATTCTAGAGAACCCGGATGGCTTCCTTTGTTTTTTACTTTTACTAACATTCAAGACAAAGGGTCGTATGTTCAAAGGGCTAAGACAAACATTTTTTGTATGAACGAGAAAAATATGTAACTGTATCCATGAAAAACATATTTTCTATAGAGTATACGACAATAAACTAGTAATGTTCGTTGTGTATGACACAACTCCAGAAGTGCTGGGCATAGGGGCAGGGAAAGGGTGTGGCTAAACTATTCTCCAGTTTTGTATAGAGGAAAAGAAAACTTGTTGTATACAACAACAAAAAAAGTCTTACAAAAGACAACATTTGTATGTTAAGAAAAAAAGTGGAGGGAATGTGAAGTTCTGAATGTGAGAAATGTAAAGAAACACAACACAAGCACAATTACCATACCTATATACCAACATTTTTGTCTTCCGTTAAGGCATTTTTGTCGTTACATATGACAGTTTTGTCTTTACTTACAAAAATTTCAGTCAGGAATTGTTCTTCAACGACAAAATGACATATTTCCAATCCAATCCAATCTGAAAATATTAATGATCCCGACGACACTGTACTTTGACATGTTGTTACAAACGACAAAAGCTATTTCACTACATCTTTTAACATATAGCCCTAAGAGTTCTGATGCATTTAAAATTCTATGTTTTAATATTTCCCCAATACAACCAACAAGCTCTTTGTTAAAGAATGTCTTTGGTACTTTCCATAGATGAAAAATAAACCCTTCAAAAATCTATGAGCTTTATTTTGCCACTGCATAGGTGACATTCAACATTACATAACGTGACTCTTCTTGACTAACAATCACAAGATTTACAAAATATGCATACGATAAACAACTCTATCTCCTTCTTAAGGTGAATCTTGACTGGAAACTGGACCTTGCTGCTTGTCAATCAGATAGATTTTTTTTTAATATTTTTTTTTAATTTTTTTATAAGGAATATTTGACATGACATTCGATATCCAGTACGTGTAACATATACAAAGCAGAAACAGTATATCATAAAACAAAGAAGTCCAAGAGACAAATGCAGAAACAGAAATTGTAATCTTTGATACGTCATGTCTAGTATCACAGAGAAAAATTAGCATACACGCAGTATAGTCCTCGAGGAGAGCAAGGACAGTAGAAGACTAGAAGTCATAGACAGAAAAGGGAGAGCAAAGATGAAGAGGTAGGGAAAGTAGAGAGAAAAAAAAGGGGGGGAGGGCAGTATACAGCCAAGTACGACCAGTGTCGGACCATCCAGGGTGTCAATCAGATAGATTTGCTACTATAAATATTTTTTTGCCTAATTCATCAGTGGGAAATGACAATTTTAACAAAATCAGCAAAGATAAATATTTATTAAGCTGCATGTCTCCTCTGCTTGTTTATCATTGATATTTAGCTTCTGGCCAAGAATGTGGAACTGAGATTATGATTCTGTATCCATATCATGATCCAAAATCAGAGGTATGGTTATAATACGGGAGTTTGTAATGACAGTTTCTTTGTAGGCAATGTACTTTTTTACAGGCCCTCAAGGATTTCCAGTTGACATCTTTCATTTATAAGCTGATTAAAAATACCAAATTTCAATGTATTTTTTAATCTGCGGTTTAAATCAAAATAGCTAATTACCTACATATTATTTGGGAAGAGGTTCAATTTAACTTTTTTTCATGTTGGGATCATCTAACAGATTTAATATTCTCTAAAACTGAATAGAAATTGTGATATTTTAACTTTACGGATATGAGAGACAGTGAAAGACCCAAGTGGTTCATTTACAGCAAGGGTAGCAAGGTGGAAACATTTGGATTGCTGTTGCCTACTTGAGGATGGTAAGAGCTGTAGCCTCCAACACTTGACAAGCTAAAGTTGCTTGCCCATGCTTTATAGGGTGCCAAGGCAGGAATTTGCAGCTGGAGGTCCTGGAGTAGAGACAAAGAGGAGTGTGTGTGGTTATGAGGAATTTTACAGGACAAGTATCATGTTTTGCTATGTCTGTTCCTATGAGCAGCTTCAAAATGGCTCCTATCTGCTTTTCAGAGGATCAGAAAACAGACCTCCTTGGCTGAAAAAGCAATTGGGAAGTATGTAGCTATCAGATACAAACTTTCCTGGTGGTGTGCATACCTCCATAGACACTCTGAGTCAAGCTTTCAAGCCAGATATGGAGGGAGTTATTTAACAAACTGCAATTCTGGAGCAAACCAATTGTGCTATAGGGGATAAATGACAATTCTGAAAATTTTCATCAGTTTTAAATGTGCTTGTTAATTGACTGAATGCTAGAGGGGGGTATTCAATGCATTGCAAAAATACATCTAGCAATCAAGGGGTTAAAAGCCTGATTTAAATCAATGTTCAGTACAACCCTATGGTACAGTTGGATTGTTCTAAAATGTCATCTCTTTAAGTTGATGAGTAAGGGTGAGGGTCTTTGAATTCTGCATTGCACTGGTAGTGGTTATCAAGACTGAACTACAAGACCTCAGCTGCATTTCAGTTTCTTCTCATAAGACCAAGGAGGGAGTACTGGGGGTTTCTTTTTAGATCTCTGTTCTGCATCCCTATTGGTCTATCAGGATTCAAAACGAAACCTAGCATCATCACCAGGTCTGCTCACAGGGAAACAGATCTGCCAGTGGGTAACTGTCTGAAAGATAGCTGCCCTTTAAAGGTCTTTCCATTAAAGGGATAGTAATGCTTCACAAAAACAGCAGCGCCAGTTAATCCTCATAGTATTTGGCCCATGGAGACTGTTATTTCAATATGGTCAGAGTTGTAGTTCAAGAGTAATTGAATAATAAAATATCCCCCTCCAACACCTTTTACCTAGAGTAAGCCGCCTCCCCTCATATGTGGAATCTGATCCTGGGACCAGACAGCTCACAGTAAGGGACAATCTTCTTACTGTGAACATAAGGAAAACCCTGCTCCCCTTGACAGGTTTTTCCTTATACTCACTGAAGATTGTCCCTCTCTGCGATCCATCCGGACATTCTTGCTGCTCTGAGGTGAGCAGTGTTACATAAGTAAAAGTGGCGGTATGGGGATATTTTATCATTCAATTACTCCTGAACTACAATTCTGACAGTATTGAAATAACACTCTCCATGTACCAAATACTATGAAGATTAATTGGAGCTGGTTTTTGTGTGAAACATTACTATCCCTTTAAATGATGTTATATACAGGCATTTCACGACCTCTGGAAATGAAATTACTGTCTTGACCAATGAAATATGTACTTTTACTAGCTATTTCTGAGGTACTAAAATGAACTAGAGCAATTCTGGAACTTTCTGCATTATACACAAAAAATAAAAATCCACATTGATTTAACCCTTTGAGTGCCAGGTGGGTATGCAGCACATTCCGTTGAGTACCACTCCGGCACTCAAAGGGTTAAGTGTATCTTCTAACTACTTGAGTGTCATGGAGGTTTTGATTGGTTCAGTCCCGTAATTGCTTTACTACTTTATGAATATGGCCCATTGTTCTCAGGTTTAGATAAAGTGGTGACACAGATTTTCAGATTTTTCGCCTTCATTTTTTTTTGTTTGTTTTTGCTCCGAAAGGCTATCACAACTAACCTCTATTTGCATAGGTCTTCTTAGTGACCTTGAGGTCAGGAGATCATCAGGAAAAAGTAGATGCAGCAGAAAGATTGGTTCTTTCCTGTTGCCTTTCCATCAATCAGAGATTGATTGTGATGCAGAGGGAGGAATTGATCAGTGTCAGATTGGGTCAAAGTTAGCCACGTTATTAGGAGCAAATTGTTATGTCTCTCACTTCCCCATACAAATGTCACCATTTAATCTATGTTGAATCCATTTACATATTTGTTTAATTTTTAGCCAATAGAACTAAAAGGAAAGTTACCACATGCTCCTAACAAATAAAAAGACTGTTGACAAAAAGGTCAGATTAGAAAGGGTAGATGGCAGGCAAGTAGAGAAGCTGTATAGTAGAACTAAAAAGTAGAACTGGACCTACTGTAGTTATTGATGAGGAGCTCAGAATTGTAGGCAATGAGCAGAGAAGATCTCTGGTAGTGATAGAGGGCAGTGGAAACAGAACGTAGTAAGCAGAAGACAATGGAAGATGAAGACTGGATTCAGAAGTAAAAAGAGATGAGGGTGACCTGGGAGAGGCTGTGATCCACAACAAGAAGTCTCAAAGTTATTATAAACTGCAAAGGAAAAGGCGCACATGCCCTAAGTGCAGACTGTTATAAATCTTGATGAGTTATACACCTTCTTAAAGGGATAGTAATGTTTCACAAAAAGAGCAATGATAAAGTATCCACCTCCCTCTCCTTTTACCTAGTGTTAAAGGATGTGAAATCTGGTCTCTTGACCAGACAGGTCACAGCAAGGGACAATCTTCTTACTGACCCCTTTGACAGGTTTTTCCTTATGCTCTCTGAAGATTGTCCCTCTCTGCGATCCATCTGGACAGTCTTGCTGCTCTGAGGTGAGCAGTGCTACATCACTAAAAGGGGCAGTAGGAGGATATTTTATCATTCAATTACTCTTGAACTACAACTTGGATAATATTGAACAGATACTCTCCATGGCCAAATACTATGACGATTAACTGGAGCTGCTGTTTTTGTGAAACATTACTATCCCTTTAAAAAGGATGTAGTACTGCTCACATTTTTAGAGGCAAAAACCAGCCTCTAAATGTATATGCCATCAGTGGATAAACCACAGAATCGGTATCAACTGGATCCCTTGCTTCCACTGTTTCCACTCCTTGTGGTACCTAGATGATATGATCCTCCCTGGGGTCCACAAGAAACCCTATATTTGGAGACAAGTGACATTCTATATCATAGGAAGATCTTAATCCTTATACATCCACTAAGGGGGACTATCGATCAAGATGAAATATATATGCTGATTCCAAAAATAAGAAGGCTAAAAAATACTTCTTTAATAAAAATACAATATATATGATACCAGTAATACAGGTAAACAAATACATTAATCTTAAAATTCTCAATAGAAGGTATACTTGTAGTCATTAACACCCCGCGGGTTTCCTAGCATCAGGCTATTTCCTCAGGGACTCATTTTATCGTGTTATTGGAGAACTTTGCGCTGGAGGTTCAAGAGGAAATGGCAGCAACTAAAAGTGGAGGACTAAAGAGACTCTAAATACAATCAGGGCAAATTTCCCTTATTTTGAATCTGAGACTTGTGGTTTCACATACCATTTGAATTGGTGCTCAAGAAAGTTTGGTTTGTTTTGCCAAGGAAAAGGTTTACAAAGAAACACCAGAGAACATAGAAAATTAACAAAATAATAGTCTGCAAACAACAGATATAAACCTTCCATGCTAAAACCATAAGTGTTTAAGAAGAAGAGAAGAAAGAAGAAGAAGCCTCCAGTAATAATTGTTGAGCCTGGGGCCTGTAGAAATGAAGTGGTGGAAGACGCATTGTAACTAGTCATTGCAGGGTCCAGTGCTAACAATTTATGGGCCCCCTAACACAAAAATATTTTCACAGATGCACAGACCTGTTTTGCCCTGGAGACTCTGGATTTAGATGTTAATTACCCTGTCTCCACGGCAGTGGCTGATTCTCTTGCTGTGGGGAGTTTTTCTAAAACTTCTTCTCCTTTCCAGCATGTTCCGCCCACACCCCGCCCTCTTCAACTCCTTCCCTAGCTTATTTCTCCAAGATGTTCATGTTATTTTAAGTCCTGCCCCACACTCATGATTAAGCCCCTCCCCTTTTGACACACATTGTGTCATTTATCTTCCCCAGCAGCAGCATAGGACTCCGCTCTCCGGGGAGTCTTTATTCAAAAGTTACCAGGTATGCAGATGCATAAATAGACCCTATCGGAGCCAGCAGCATATGGGGTTCCCTTGGCAACACTGCACCTTCTGCACCCCTGGTAGTTGCTTACACCCCTGACTGAAGATAAACAAAGCCCCCCACAACCAACAGCCTTTATGTTGTCATGGCTTCATTTTCGTGATGGATCAATATACTGTTTGCTTTGTTCTCTCTTCTTGAAAAGTTATTATTTTACACTGATTTAAGAGATACATTTGTATACTTTATATACTTTATCAGATGCACTTTACTAATGTATAGCAACTTATATTGCCTGTATTGTATTTTACTGTATGTTTTTTTTTTTAATATTAAGCACTTTTTGTATTGATTGCACACTAACTAGACTGTAACTGTACTTGTCCTGTTCTTGACATACTAAGCATGTTACCATGATAAAAATGGCGACATGAGAATCTCACACTGCATGACAGCTCGAGATTCTCAAGTTGCTTAATGTATTCTTGCATATCTTTAACCCGTTCATCCCCTAGCAAAGGAAGTCACCTTCAGATAACCCCTTCCCTGCTGCAGAGGCCCACGATGTGTTGATGGCCTCTTTACCTTTAATATTTGTCTAACTCTCTGATGCGAAGAACTCGCTGAGAAGTTTGTATCTTGTCAGGCAGTACGGTTAATACCATTCATCCCCTTCAGATTATAGAGCCGAGAGTGGATCTTCCATGATTCTGTGCACCTCCCAGCCACTCACCAGGTGCCAAGAAGAGGCTGTCTTATCAGAAGGTGACTCGCCTTGCTAGGGGATGAACAGGTTAAAGATATGTGAGAGTTCATTAGGCGACATGAGAATCTTGCGCTGTCATGCAGTGTGAGATTCTCATGTCACCATTTTTATCATGGCGATATGCTTAGTGTGTTAAGTGGTCACACTCTCTTTTGTGCGCAACCTTTTAAATGCAAACCATTTTTAGGCAACCATGCTGTAATAGCTTACTAAATCTCTTTTTTGGTCTAAGAGTGCACCAAGATTCTTGTAGTCTGATATATATGGTTACTTACTGGTTAGTGCATACCATTTGTTTATAGTTTCCACAGAGGGTTGTGTATTCCACAGCCTTCTGGTTCTTAAAGAGTTAAGTAGGCTCATGTACTCTGCCTGTTGCATTGAGAAAACTGCCAGCAACAGTTATGTCTACCTCCATGGAGACAGTATCCAGGATTCTTGGGCAAAGGCAAAATTCAAATGGACAAATAGGATTTTCTGTTCATAGCAAGAAAAATGAGAGAATATTATAGGGAGGTGCTACTTTTCCTTTAATTCTGCAAAAAATATAATAAGAAAGTAAAGTAGGTTGTTAGATTGTTCAGGATGCATGCCATCTTGTTAGAAACATAAGACACAGGAGGAAATCACTGCAGTTGTATTTATGTGAAGTACACAGAATAATGTCAGTGCTGATGCACAGCAAAAATGGTCTGACGTATTTCAGGCAAATAGCTTGTACCGGCAGACAATGAGGTATGGGCTATTTGTTTGAAATGCATTAGGCAAGTTTTGCTATTTTTCCACATTATGCTGTGCATTTCACTTGATTAACCCCTTAAAGGGATAGTAATACTTAAAATATAAAAAAAATGTTGTAGGGTTTATCCTCCTGAGTAAAACAAGGTGAATCCCACTGCTGAAAGATGTTTTATTGAAAAGTTATTAGAGCTCAAACTTGAATTTTTTTAGGTGCAGTATCACAGTGGCCTGAAATTGTACAGTGCCGCTGTTGCTACACCATCCTATGGACATCTCTGGTCAGTTGATCATAAATCTCCATAGGATGGTGTAGCAACAGTGCCACTGTACTATTTCAGGCCACTTTGATACTGCGCCTGGAAGATTCAAGTTTGAGCTCTAATAACTTTTGACTAAAACACCTTTCAGCAGTGGGAGTACTCTTGTTTTTCTCAGGTGGAGAAACCCTACAACATATTTCATGTTACATTTTAAGTATTACTATCCCTTTAAGGACCCTTGATGGTCCTGGCACGACATGGGTCGGTCAGCCTTAAGGACCCATGATTTGCCAGGACTGTCATGGAATTCAGGGCTCCCCATGAGGCTGCACACCATTCAGGAGCCTTGAAACAAACACGCAAAAGAAAAAAAATGGTCAGTGGTCCTTAAGTGCAATGGGATGACGAGCATTAAGGGGAGAGAAGTCATGGGGCAGCATGATGAGATAGAGCTGGACCGGACTGGGATGCGACCTTTCAGTAGTGACATGAGAATCTTGCTCTGTTATGCAGTGCGAGATTCTCATGTTGCCATTTTATTATGGCAACATGGTAACTGTGTCATTTGGTTGCAAGCACTTTTGCGTGCAACCTTTTAAAAGATTACAAAAATCTCAGAAAAAGGAAGTTCAGTAGATTTATCCTACAGCAGTTACTTCTCTCACCTTGTTGACAATTTAATGGAATAGTATAACATAAAATTAAATTATATATATCAATAAAATCTTCCAAAAACTGGCACTCACATGTCTTTTTAAGTTGTTCACAAAAGCTTTATTCCATGATCACTGTTTCAAGCCGCATCTGGGATCTTTATCAAGATAGTGATAAAGATTCCAGATGGGGAATGAAACGATGATCATGAAATAAAGTTTTCTTGCAAAACTTAAAGGGATAGTAATCTTTCAAAGCAGTTCCAATTCATTTTCATAATATTTGGGCAGTGGAGAGTGTTATTTCAATACTGTTAGAGTTGTAGCTCAAGAGTAATTAAAGTACCCCCCTCCCGCCCCTTTTACCTAGTGTAAGCCACCTCCCCTCAGATGTGCAGTTTGGTCTTAAGACTAAACAGCTCACAGTAAGAACAAACTTCTTACTGTGAGATCAAGGAAAACCCCATCCCCTCACAGGATTTTCAGTTTTTTCCCTTATGCTAATTGAAGATTGTCCCTCTCTGCAAGCCATCTGGACACCACCTTTCTGTTCTGAGGTGGGCAGTGTTACATCAGTAAAAGACCTGTGCATGCTGTTTTTTGTAAGAATTGAAGAATGTTATACCCAGGCACCAAGGCATTTATCCAATATATATTGCAGGGTCTGAGAGATGCTTTATTGAAAAGTTTTTGCAGTTCAAAATTACATTTTGTGGGTATTTTACTTACAGGGCCTGAAACTGTATGGGGGTGCTGTTGCTACAGCAGTTTATGATCAGGTATTGTCATTGAAAAGAATTCACCATAGACTGTTATAGGAACAGTGCCTCTGTACATTTTCTGGCCAATAAGGTACTGCATCCAATAAATGCAAGTTTGATTTCTAATAACATTTGAGAAAACATCTCTCTGTTATTTGATTCAAATGGACTTTTAACCCTTTGAATGCTAGAGATATCTCCAATGCATTGTTTTGTGATGTGTTGGAGACCTCTCTAGCATTCAAGGGTGTAATCAGTGCAAATTTGGGGACATTTTATTTGCACTATGTCGCACAATTCTCTAGCTTCAGAATAGTTCCTTTTTGTTTTTTTGTTTTTTTTACATATCTCCAGTATGAACATGGCTATGGAAATACCCATAGCTCCTACAAGAAAAGGGGTATTATTGGTTTAAGCCTAATGATGCAAGTACATAATATGTACAGTCAGATTGCCTATACTTTTATTCTTTTTCATCATAACATTTTTTATACTTAAATGTCCTTGACAGAGAGTTACTCGGATCTGTTTGCAGAGAGCTTTCTGACAGGGATCATGAAAGCAGGTCTAGAGATACAAAGTAAAATGGACACAATGTAAGCAAGATAGTATTCTAGACATTTGATAACAGGGAGGGTTTACTATTGAAGTGTCACATTTAAAGTTTTGTGTCATAAAATGTTGCATGTCTTTGTCCGCGTCATTTGAAGAGTCGCAATTAAAGTTTTGCATCTTAAAGTGTCGCAAATTCTACATTTCACGTTGTTCTGAATGGTGCATTCGCCATATCGTGCATTAACATGTCACAGCAATATGGGTGCAATAATGACACTATATGGGTGCATTAAGGATGCAATATGGGTGCAATACAGATGCTATATGGGTGCATTAAGGATGCAATATGGGTGCATTAAGGACGCAATATGGGTGCAATACTGACGCTATATGGGTGCATTAAGGATGCAATATGGGTGCAATACAGATGCTATATGGGTGCATTAAGGATGCAATATGGGTGCATTAAGGACGCAATATGGGTGCAATACTGACGCTATATGGGTGCATTAAGGATGCAATATGGGTGCATTAAGGACACAATATGGGTGCAATAATGACCCAAAACCCACAAAACCCAACCCAAAACCAAATGAAAACCAACAAAAACCAACCCAAAACCAACCCAAAAACCAACCCAAAACCAAATCAAAGCGCACAAAACCCAAACCAAAACCCGTTAAACCCAATCAATAACCAACTCAAAACCCACTAAACTCAACCCAAAACCAACTCAAAACCAACAAAAACCAACCCAAAACCAACCCAAAACCAAAAAAAAACCCAAAACCCAACCCAAAGCCCACAAAAACCAATCCAAAACCACCCATATTGCTGCGACATGTTAATGCACGATACGGCAAATGCGCCATTCGGAACAAAGCGGAATGTAAAATTTGCGACACTTTAAGATGCAAAACTTTAATTGCGACACTTCAAATGATGCGGCCAAAGACGTGCGACATTATATGATGCAAAACTTTTAAAAGCGACACTTCAAATTGATACCACAGGGAGAATGTAAGTAACATTGTATTACATCCCACATCGCATTCAGGGAGTGTGTAACATTGTATTATATCCCACAGAGCATTCAATGCTGCAGAGAAACAGTAACATTGTATTACATCAAACAGACAGTTCAGTTCTGCTGGGAGAGTGTAACATTGTATTACTTCCCACAGAGCATTCAACGCTACAGGGAGTATGTCATATTGTATTACATCCCACAGAGCATTCAGCGCTTCAGGGAGAGGGCAATATTGTATTACATCCCATAGAGAAGTCAGTACTACAGAGAGATTGTAACATTGTATTACATCCCATAGAGAATTCAGTGCTGCAGGGAGACAGCAACATTGTATTACATCACACAAAGCATTCAGTGCTGCAGGGAGACTGTAACATTGTATTACATCCTCCTTTGATGGTCTACTGACCAGAGCACTTTCTGGAAACTAAAAATAAAGTAGCTCATTGTCAGGAAAAGTGTACATTTTTTTTTTAATCTCAAACTATATTTTAAGATATATTTAGCTTTATTTATTTGTTGTTTTTTGTAGTGTGGTAGTATTGGCCGGCAAGGAGTGACAGTTCGGATGGGAAGCAGTGTGGAATGTTAGTATTTGGAAAGCATGGCATCCAGAATTCTCTAATTTGCAAAACAATAAAGCTAAAGATCTCATAGATAGATAGATAGACAGACAGACAGACAGATAGATAGATAGATAGATAGATAGATAGATAGATAGATAGATAGACAGACAGACAGACAGACAGACAGACAGACAGACAGATAGATCAGTTTTAAAGCTCCTTCAAAATCATGTTTTTGTTGTTTTTTTTTTTTAGAACAAAGTTGTTCTACTTTAATATTATATAGTACAGTAGTGGTAAAAAGTTGTGACAATGACACAAATATTAATTTTCACAAAGTCTGCTGCCTCGGTTTAGATGATAGCAATTTGCATATACTCTAGAATGTTATGAAGAGTGATCAGATGAATTGCACTCAATTGCAAAGTCCCTCTTTGCCATGAAAATGAATTTAATCCCAAAAAAACATTTCCACTGCATTTCAGCCCTGCCCCAAAAGGACCAGCTGACATCATGTCAGTGATTCTCTTGTTAACACAGGTGAGAGTGTTGACGTGGACAAGGCTGGAGATCACTCTGTTATGCTGATTGAGTTAGAATAACAGGCCGGAAACTTTAAAAGGAGGGTGGTGCTTGAAATCATTGTTCTTCCTCTGTTAACCATGGTTACCTGCAAGGAAATACGTGCTGTTATCATTGCTTTGCACAAAAAGGGCTTCACAGGCAAGGATATTGCTTCACAGTGAGGCGAAGACTATTGGAAGATGGCCTGGTGTCAAGAAGGGCAGCAAACAAGCCACTTCCCTCCAGGAAAAACATCAGGGACAGACTGATATTCTGCAAAAGGTACAGGGATTGGACTGCTGAGGACTGGGGTAAAATATTTTTTTCTGATGAATTCCCTTTCCGATTGTTTGGGGCATCCGGAAAAAAGATTATTCGGAGAAGAGTAGATGAGCGCTGCCATCAGTCCTGTGTCATTCCAACAGTAAAGCATCCTGAAACCATTCATGTGTGGGGTTGCTTCTCAGCCAAGGGAGTGGGCTCACTCACAATTTTGCCTAAGAACACAGCAATGAATAAAGAATGGTACCAACACATCCTTCAAGAGCAACTTTTCCCAGCCATCCAAGAATAGTTTGGTGACGAACAATGCCTTTTCCAGAATGGTGGAGCACCTTGCCATAAGGCAAAAGTGATAACTAAGTGGCTCAAGGAACAAAACATTGAAATTTTGGGCCCAGTGCCAGGAAACTCACCAGACCTTGATCCCATTGAGAACCTGTGGACAATCCTCAAGAGGTGGGTGGACAAACAAAAACCCACAAATTCTGACAAACTCCAAGCATTGATTATGCAAGAATGGGCTTCCATTAGTCAGAAGTTAATTGACAGGATGCCAGGGCGAATTGCAGAGGTCTTGAAAAAGAAGGGTCAACACTGCAAATATTGACTCTTTGCATAAACTTAATGTAATTGTCAATAAAAGCCTTTGACACTTATGAAATGCTTGTCATTTTACTTCACTTTACTATAGTAACATCTGACAATAATATCTAAGACCACTGAAGCAGCAAACTTTGTGAAGACCAATACTTGTGTCATTCTCAAAACTTTTGGCCACTACTGTACACAAAGTACAAAATTAAGATACAGAAAAACGGTATTTTGAGACAGAGGTGCCATGGACATCCAGTTAGGGTGCCTCTTGTTTTCTATGAAGACTTTGATAAAAATATGAATGTTGAGTTTCAGATGTATATTTATGCAATTTTTTATGCAAGATATGTTTGTTTTTGCTATTCTGATTGTGAGATATATAAATAGCTATGAATTTTTTTTTGTAACATTCTTAATGCCCTACATAAATGACATATAAAATGGTAAGGGTGCCAAGAAAAATCTAGATTACTTGTCAGAGGTGCTTTGAGCCAAAAAGATAGAGATCTACTGGTTTAGACCTATCTAGCCTTCAGGAGGTTACAAGCATTGTTATGAGTTTGTTATAGATTACGGCAGGGTAGTTGCTAGGTTCTCAAATGAGTTGGGGTTTTCCAATAAGAACCAGGGTTGGGTCCAACCTTATGCTTTATTAGTGAACAAGTTTTAAAGCCCATGTACATGGGACAACACTGGTGGAGCTGCAGTTGTGCGCAGTACTGACTGCCCGTGCTGCAGCTGATACGGAGAGGGGAGCTCAGAGAGGACTTCGGTCTGAATTCGGAGCGGCCCGCTCCGTTATCAGCAGCGGGGCGGGCAGTCTGTACTGTGCACGATTGCAGTGCGTGCAGCCGTCTCTACTGTGCATGATGGCTTCTGACAAACATCCTTAGTGAATTATTATATAGGATTGTGCCACCCAGTTGAAACATTTCTACACGTGAGACTAGCACCATTACATTTCCCAGATTTGCAGCAAGACCCAGGGCTTTAAGCATAAGATTTGTGGCTTCGGTACCCTCAGTTAGTATCTAGAAATTACTCTAGGATGATCCTCCCCAGGGACTACCTGATAGCAGGAGGGTGCCAGTAGTCTGGCACCTGGTGCCTGCCCAGGAATAGAGGGGTGGCTGTTCCTGGATGATTTTGTGGACTACCTGAGAACAGCTCGGAGTTAGCTGTCAAGCACCCAGTGGTCTTAGCACCCTGCCCTGCAATGTGGGCTTATTATGGCAGAACAAGGGAATCATGGTGTGGAGGATTCTTGTGGTCCTGGGCATTCACCAAGGCCACCAGAGCAAATAGTTTAGCTCATGGACTGAGCTGAAACCACAGACTTTGCTCTGCCCTCTCTCCCATGGTTATTTTATCATGTGCCCCAAGTTTCTCTCCCTGAATCCCAGTGGAAACTTTTTATTATGCTGTGGGGAACAGTGGTATATATATATATATATATATATATATATATATATATGTGTCTTTATGTATGTATCTAGCGGTTATATAGAGGTTGTGTGGAGTACCCTTTTTATTGGATGCTGTCTAGGTACTAAACCAATGAGAGGAGGTGAAGAAGACTGAGGCCACAGATTATCATACCGGTGACCAAATGTAAGACATGCCTGCTTTAAAAGCATTTAGATAATTTTTTCCTATCTTTGTTGTTAGCCTTGAATAAAGTAACATACCTAGTACTATTTTAAAACACAATGTACATCGGTTAAGCAATAAGCTTGAAGCTTGAGTGAAAAAGTAAAATGTAGCTAGGATTTATATTTTGAAATGATGTGAGTGTCAAGTCATGTGTAAGATTTACCTATACTTGCTCTGTAAGACTCAATGGCAATATGATATGGCCTCTTGTTCAGAAGATTTATTGAACACTAGTACTAAAGGCCCGTGTACACGGGCCAAATTGGCAGCCAGCGGCCTTGGCTACTACCACGTTCTGAGCGTTCTGAGTGCCCCGCTCCTGATCAGCAAAGCCTCTGAATGCAAGCCGGTGCGTGACTTCATCGTTCCCTACTGCGCATGTGAGGTTACTCACACAGGGAACGACACATTCTAACGCTTTATGTTCTTTGGATAGAAAAGTAGATGCTAATTAGTATAGTGAAGGCATCAGCTACCTATGTCATGCAATCGAAAAAGGCTTTATCCCCACTATGATTTGAAATGAAAAGAAATATGAAAGCTCCAGGCTATCCACATACATTAAGTGAGGGCAGGAACAATGTGCTGTCAGATAACCCAGTCATGAGTCTCTCATATAAACACAATAGCTATCATAATACTAAAAGGAGCAGTAAACTTTTTTTATGAAAAAATATATATTGTAGGGATTTTCCTATTGAGTAAAATAAGGGTACTCCCACTGCCGAGAGATTTATATTTCCAGAGTTATTACAGTTTAAACCCATGTTTTTTTACATTAGCAGTGTCAAATTCTAATTAGATTTCCTGTTAGATTCTAATGGGGAGGAAAGTCAGAAAAGTCAGAGACATACAGTTCTCCATAGAATGTGATAGAAACTGCCTGTCACTTCCTGTCAGTTAGAACTATCAGGAAGTAAACACAGTAAATTCACTTCCTGATTACTTAAACTGCTATAAATTTTGAATAAAACATCTGACAGCGATGGGAGTGACCTTGTTTTATTCAGCGGGAAATGCTCTATAAAATATGTGTTTTCATAAAAAAAGTTTACTGCTCCTTTAACAGTAGAGGTGATATAGTGTAAAACAGTAAAATAACACTGGAATCAGAAATAAACAGCAAGAGTTTTGTTTTTATATATTGACAATGAAAAAATTCTTATTCTAGCAATCCCCAAAAATTATGTATTTCAATCTATTTGGTGTATTTGTTGAAGGCGTATGGCTTTCTATTTGCAAACACATTTATACAGTACATACCTGCAGTCAATTTGTATGTGAAAATAGCAATGGATATATGTTTATTCCAATCTTATAACGTTACTCCATTGTTTGCAAATGAGTATATTACAAATCAAGCTGTTAACTTACTGGACGGTGCAGCGCAAGCAGGAGTGGACAATTCTGCAGGACCCCAGCCTTTCATGTTACATGCAGATACTTGAACATAGTACGTCTGGCCCTGAAAATCAAACCACAAGAAACAAGTCTCAGCATCTTGCCCATGTTGATCACTGTGGGCGTTATTCCAGAAACACATTGGGGGTTATGCACTAAGGGGTGATAAAGAGGTAATAAAGTGGAGATACTTCTCCAGTGATATCACTATGTTATTCTATGGAGCCTATGCACTAAGATGTCCAAAGTTTGAGAAATCTTAATGCATTGGCTACATAGAATAACATAGGAACTAGAGAAGTGATATCACTGGAAAAGCAAGAGTGGATAACATCATTAGGCCATTGCACAAATTGTTGGTAAGACCTCACCTCGAATATGCAGTACGGTTTTGCGCACCAGTTCTGAAAAAGGATGTTCTAGAACTGGAGAGAGTACAGCGAAGAGCAACAACATTATTTAAGGGAATGGAGGACTTGACGTATGAGGAACGACTAGACAAGCTTGGTTTATTTACTCTGGAGAAAAGACAACTGAGAGGAGATCTTATCACATTGTACAAGTATATGAGAGGTCAATGCAGGGATCTCTCTGGTGAGCTATACATTACAAGGCCTGATCAAATAACCATGGGACACCCCTTAAGATTAGAGGAAAGGAACTTTCAACTTCAACAGAAGAAAGGTTTTTTTTTTACAGTAAGGTCTATTAAATTATGGAATTCCTTGCCCAAGGATGTGGTTACGGCAGATGCAATGGATATTTTTAAGAGAAGATTGGATACCTTTCTTTCAAAAGGGAACATTCAGGGTTATACTGTGTATTAGTAGGAAAAACAGGAAGTTCAGATAAAGTCTAAGTTACTTGGCAGCAGGAAAGCTATATAATCCTCATGTCTCTGGTTATGAGGCAATGGTTGAACTTGATTGGCTTGTGTCTTTTTTCAACCTAATTTACTATGTTACTAGGTCATCTCCACTTTATCGCAGCTTTATCACGCCTTGGTGCATAACCCCCCATTATGTAGCAAGACATCGACACCATGTAAAACAAATAAAAAATCATGAACAATTGATGTAAATAGGGGTTTTAACCCTTTGAGTGCCAGAGGTGTACTCAATGCATTGCGTACCCCTCTGGCACACAAAGGGTTAACCTCTTGAATACTAGCATAATCTACAATGCGTTATTTTCAATGCATAGAAGACTTGTGTAGCAGTATTCAAGGGGTTAAAATACCCATTTAAATCAATTGGAATTTTCATTTCTCCTGAAATACAGTTGCTATGCCCCAGATTTTGCTTCACTGCTGTTTGAATGACAGAGAAATACGCAACACATTGCCTTGCAATGCGTTATGCACCCCTCTGGCACTCAGTGAGTTAAAGGGATAGTAATACCTTGATTTAAGAAGGATTAGTAATGTTCATATGAAACAAATAAATGAAATGAAGTAAATCCCATTGCTCAAAGATGTATATTTTAAGATTTATAAGCTTTTAAAGTCCTCCCTCCCGCCCCTTTTACAGATGTCAGCGCTCTAGCTGACAGACGAAATTCTGGTTTGTCCCACTCCCTGATGCAAGGGCACTCTTTGGGCTGAGGAGGAGCAAATTCCCACTGCTCAAGCCAGGGGTAACACAGTCAAGGGCAACAAAGGGGTCGCTGGTGAGTAACGCATCCTTTCTCACCAGTTCAGGATCCACAGGGTTAGCAGCACTGCATTCCTTCCACTTGCTGTGGTGCTCATCTTCAATGTTAACAACACAGGGACTGCTGGTGAGGAATCTGGTTCCGGGACTGGTGGAGGCTCTTCAGCAGAGCCGAAATCACGTTATGGAAGAAGAAATCCTTCACTGGAACAGTCTTCTACTTGTGCTTGGTTTCAGTGAAGGATTTCTTCTTCCATAACGTGATCTCGGCTCTGCTGAAAAGTGTCCGCTTGTTCAGGGACCGGATTCCCCTGCAGTCAGCTAGAGCGCTGACGTCAGGGGAGAAGGGACTTTGAAAGCAGATATCTCTCAAACCATAAAGGTTTGAGAGATGCCGCTGGGGTAATTTAATTTGGTTTTGTAAGGGCTACAAGATGCCGGTTAGTACAGTTTAAGTATTACTATCCCTTTAAACTTAAGTCAGATAAAATGGAACTCAGTCAGTATCAGTATAATCATAGGCAACCACAGAGGCAATGAAAATAATATATAGATACACAGACAGACAGAAAAATCATGTATGTTACAGGGTTTTTCTTGCTTCTAACATCTGCTGAAATTAAATATTAATCCTTTGAGTGCCAGAGGGGTATGCAACGCATTTTGTTGCACTCAAAGGATTCAAAGATAAGAGTTTCAAAACATACCATCAAATGGTTAAAAATGTAAAACACACTTTTTAAAACCTAATGTACCATAGCACCAGAAAGAATGAAATAGCACCAAGACAAACTTATGCTGGGATTAAACATTAGTCATGCAACATTTAGTCATTAATATAAGCAAGTCAGCCCTAGAGCAGACTTTGCAAACACAGAGAGGTACACATTAAGTCTGAATGAGGAAGTCATGTGGCTTGAATACTCTTAGGAACGTAGTGCAGTTTATCAATCACCCAAATGATGCGGAGGACTTAGATTATATCAAGCAGAGACAAAAAGAGATTTCCTTTAAGGACCAATTGGTAACCTAACCCTTAACTCTGACCTTGAGCTTGGAACTGATCTTCTGGCTTTAGACCATCTGTTGACTACAAAGTACTAGATGACACAGCCAATGTTGTTGTGAGTCTAGGATAACCACGATGGAGGTTTAGTTAAGAAAAATAGACAATGATTAAATGGAAAAGAAAAATTATGGGCCTTAGGCACAAGGAAATTGCTAGGTACTGGCTGAGGGAACTAAAGCATCAGGTCTCACATTTAAAGCCCAGTATCTTGTTACCAGCCTGGGGGCATGTAATGGTGCTCATGTCCCTTCTAGGAATGGTGCAATTGGACTGCACTTTGTGCTAAAATTGCAATAGGTTGGCCCAAACTATTTGAAGACTAGCAAATCACCTGCATAGGGAGAAAGCAAAAGATAAAAAAGTCCTGAATTAAAAGGATAGTAATGTCTAAATTAAAGTAGATTGTCGAGTCTTCATTATGGTAAGCATAACACGTTGCTCTATGTTTAACAATTTACATTGGTATAGTTTTAAAATATTCCATGTAAAAGGATTTCCCTCCCACTCCTTCTGGCCGCCTCCCCTTGGAGCTGCAATACGGACGTAGGACCGGACGGGTGCAGCGAGGGACAAACTTAAGACAGTAAGTATATGGAAAACCCTGCCACTTGATAAATGAAGTCAGGATTTTCCTTTGCTTACTGCAGTTTGTCCCTTGCTCTCTTCATCCGGACTACGCAAGGATGAGCGTGACGCAGCCAGAAGGGGCAGGAGGGTGATCTTTTAACATGGAATATCTTTACAACTATAGCAATATAATTTATTAAACATAGTGCAACTTGTTATGTTTCACATAATGAAGACTTGGCAATCTACTTTATTTTAAACATTACGATCCCTTTAACCAACTGCACCAAAGAGGTGGGGGGACTGAAACTTCCCAAAATTCACACAGACTTAAATGGGACTTTTAAATATTTGAGTACCAGGGAGGTATCCAATGCTTTACATAGCCAGGGCCGGATTTACAGCTCAGGAGCCTGTAGGCACAGAAATCTGAAGCGCCCCCCCCATTGGCCATCTCACTGGACACCTCCACAATGCTCCTAATCTTCACATTGCCCCCATCATCTCCATATTGCCCTCACATTGCCCCATCAGTTCCAACTTGCACCCCATCAGCTCCATGTTACCCTCACATTGCCCTCCATCAGCTCCACATTGCCCCCACCATCTCCAAATTGCCCCCCATCAGCTGCACATTGCCTCCACCATCTCCATGTTGCCCTCACATTGCCCCCCTTCGGCTCCAACTTGCCCCCAACATCTCTATGTTGCCCTCACATTGCCTCCCCCCATTGTCCATTTCTTACCTCCCCCCGTTGTCCATTTACTACCTCCCTGGCAGGAGATCTGTTGTCTGTGCCTCCTTTGACACAGTCCTGTAGCTGCTGGAGCTCCTGCGCGGTCTCCTATTCAGGAATGCAGAGCGCTGGGAAATCCGGTCATTTGACCGGCCGGCGGCTCTTCAGCAGAGCCAAAAACACTCAATCTAAATATTAATACTTAATTGGAACAGTCTACAAAGTGTTCCTGGTTTGCAAGCACACTTTGTAGACCATTCCAATGAAGTATTACTATTTAGATTGTGCATTTTCAGCTCTGCTGAAGAGCCTCTCTCCAGTCAAATGACCGGATTCTGCAGCTGTCAGCTACAGAGCTGACTCCTCTCACGAGGCAGCTTTAGGAAGGTATCTCTCTCAAACCATAAAGGTTTGAGAGACAAGCGTTACATTGTTGTTCATATTTTTTTATGCCTACCAAGTTAAATAAACCTAAAAGTAAGTATTACTATCTCTTTAAAATCTTAACCCATTGAGTGCCAGAGGGGTATGCAGTGCATTGCATAGCAATGTTTTGCATACCTCTCTGGCACTCAAAGGGTTAAAACCAGGTATGTTCTTAATGGAAGTACTATATATAGAGTGATAGTTATGTATGAGATAAAATTTTTTCTTAATATTCTCAGAAAGACATATTTATATACTTGGGTTTATGCGTTTACAAAGATGACCGATCATTGTGGGTTTATGCACTAAGGCGTGATAAAAAGGTGATAAAGTGGAGATGACTTCTCCAGTGATATCACTTCTCCGGTTCCTATGCTATTCTATAGTCTATGCACTAAGATTTCTCTCACTTTAGAGATCTTAGTGAACAGGCTCCATAGAATAACATAGGAACTGGAGAAGTGATGTCACTGGAGAAATCATCTCCACTTTATCACCTTTTTATCACGCCTTTGTAAATAACCCTGTATGAGGCTGTAGAAAATATGGCCCCATCCCAAGCAAGAAGGGGTTAATCAGGGATTAATATGGGTTTTGTGTTATTTAATCAGGGGTTAATAAGGGGTTAATGAGTTTCTTACACAGGGCCAGACTAGAAATACAAAGCAGCCCTGGGAAAAAATGTATAGGCCCCTACCATGAAGCTGGTGTCTCCAGAGTGTAGTGGTTATGCTGAGTCCCGCGCAGTCTTCCGTTTCAGCTTGAATATGATGGCTCCGCACTGTCTCCACATGTACTTCCATTCCCGGTTCACTGAGGTCACCTCAGTATGCCCGGAAGTACATGTGGGGGCAGTGTGGAGTTATCAGCTTCATGCTGGAAACGAAAGACTGCACAGGACCCAGCATAACAGATATCTACAGAAAACAGAACTGGGGGTCAGCAAGATATATATTTAAAAAACATTTTTTGCAGCTCACCCGGAAAAGTGGCCGCGCAGCCTGGCCGCTGTTGCCACAGCCCACCGGTAAATTTCCCAGTATCCCGGTGGGCCAGTCCGGCCATGTTCTTACAGATTTGTGCATAACATATTTATCCAACTGCTCACTTGGGATGTGCGTGTATATTATCATGTTGGAATTTGAAAGCTTTTGTGAAGGTGGAGAGGATAATTCAGTATGGCATTACTGGAGGGGGCTGATTTTTCTAGCTGCCAGGCATTCTAGAGCTGCCAGGCTCTAGAAAGAGTAAACTGTCACCGGAACTGTGAATGGTGAACAGCAGCATACTGTCTCCTGGGTGCTTTGGTTTAGCATGTTGCAGACAGGACAGACAGATTATTGGGAGGTACTACTGTATTGCTATATATTGGTACCAATGACAAAATTTGAGGAAAAGAGATTTTCCTGAAAGTGATTTAAAAAATCTAGGGGCAAGATCAATACAAGGACCTCCATGGTAGTATTCCGGAATACTGCCAATGCCATGTTCCAGGACATGGAAGAACAGTGAGCTCAGGAATCTTAATGCATTAAGTATTGGTGTATTAAGGAGGGTTTGGGATTTTTAGAGCAATGGATGACTTTGCTCTTGGGTGCCTATATGGTAATGATGAAATGCACCTAAATGGAAAGGGAGCTGCTGTGCTAGGGGCTAGATTGCTTAGACGGTTGTAGGATCATTTAAACTAGGAAATGGTGGGGGTAGATAGCTAGCAAAATGGGGTAGATAGGAACGACAGGAGCTGGGTACAAGTAAGGGGTCATGGGGATGGAGAAGGAGAGAGGATAATAGTTAACAGGGAGGGACCGCTGTTAAAGTCAGATATAGAAAAAAGGCATGAAGTTGCTAAATATGAAGTGAACAAACATTAATTGTATGCAGGATAATACAAGAAATATGGTAGTCAAAATAGGAGAAATGGAAATGTCAGCAATATATATTCGCATTTTGACATAACTGGCATTAGATATATAATTAGTATTGATGACATATGGTGGCATGATACATATGACTGAGCTGTAAATATTGATGGCTATTCCCTGTTTAGGAGAGACAGGATTAACAGAAGAGGGGGTGGCATATGTTTATATGTAAGTCTAGTTCTAAAGCTAAGATTAAGGGAAGATATTTGTGAGCAAAATGGTGATAGTTTGGAACTCTTGTGGGCAGAAACATAGAAAGTTAACAGTGGCACAAATGGTAAAAAGTGCTGGTAGGCAGGAACGTGCACAGACATTTTGGGGGGCAGGGGCTCAAATGAAAAAAAGGGCACTGCTCATAATTATTATTTTTTGTTGTTGTTAAAAGGGCACAAGGGCACCTTGGACAAAAAGGGCAGGTGCTCAAGCTCCCCTTGATGTCTATGTGTGCAAGTGCCTGCTGGTAGGTATACACCACCAAATATTGCGGAGAATGAAGATGCCCAGCTATTATTTCAAATGAAGAAAGTGCTACATCTTTGGCATACTCTAGTTATGGTGATTTTATCTAACCAGATATAAACTGGAGCAATGAGACCACTCCAGCATCTAAAATGATCAGGTTTGTCAGCATGCTCAGAGATAGCTACATGTCACAAATGGTGGGTATTCCAACAATAAATAATAATGTATTGGTGCTAGTAATATCAAATAACACAGACATAGTGGCCAATACTCAGGAAGGTGAACATTTGGGAAACAGCAATCACAACATGGTTTCATGTGAGATACATTTGGAGGGACCTTCCAAAAAAAACAAAGCTGTTGATGAAAGTTGGAGTACTGTAACAAACTGTTCTGAAACACTGACAAAACGACCATAATGGTATTTGGCACAAAGCACAAATTTCTTAAATTCCACAATATCCATTTAACTATCTTAAAAAGTCTACTCCAATCAACTTCTACAAATATATTGGGATGTGGCTTAAACCCAACTTCACTTATGGTCTTCATATTGAAAAATTAACATCCAGACTTTATCTAAAAATAGGTGCTTTGTTCAGAAACAAATTCTGTACCCTGCTAAGAAAACAAATTGTGCAACAGATAATAATGCGTCATTGAATACAGGGATGTAATATATGCTACTGCACCACAAATCCATATTTGTTAACACTCTATACAATACATTATGCCACTTTGTCCTTCAATATAATTATATTAAGGGACATTAATGCAAAAGACAAAAAGTTACTTTTTTTACTTTTCTCTTTTGGGTGAAACTTTTTGCCCATCCCAATTTATAACCACTTCTCTGAAAACTACCAGTCTATCTAAACAGTATATTCAAGTCAGCTCGCTATACTTCCTATTACCGCCACTCCACTGTCAGTAATTCACTGTCTATTATAAACTACAAGAAAGAAATGGGCTGATCTGTGTTCTCCCACAGAGTTTCAAAAATAAAAAATCAGTTCTTCCCCCAGTTTAAAATCCCTAACAACATCTACTATTTGCTCATTTGTAATTTAAAAACATGTAACAATACATATGAAAGTTAATGCAGTATTTGTTTTTATTTATTTATAAGTGTGTGTATACACTGTCATAAACTTTAACATTTAACATGCTAACTGAGGCCTGTAGAGTCTGAGATCTAACTCTGGGGTTTTTTGCAATTTCTCTGAGCATTGCACGGTCTGACCTTGGTGTGAATTTGATGAGATGTCCACTCCTGGGAAGATTGGCAGCTGCCTTGAATGTTTTCCACTTTTGAATAATCTTTCTCACTTCCGAATGATGGACTTTAAATTGTTTGGTGATAGCCTTATAACCCTTCCCAGATTGATGGGCAGCAACAATTACTTCTCTAAGATCATCGCTGATGTCTTTCCTCCTTGGCATTGTGTTAACACACAACTGAATGTTCCATATAAGAAAACTGCTAAAACTTCAGCTTCTATAGAGGTGGACACACTTGCTGATGATCAATTAAATATGGGTATTTGATTAGCAGCACCTGTCTCCTACTTAGCATCTTAATTTGTATGTAAGCAGTAAGGGTATACTAAGTTTTTCACACATGGCTTCTCCATTTTGGCTATATTTTTTTAAACATGACATTGTGTAATATGTCATGTGTTGTTGTTTATCTGAGGTTGTATTTAGCTAATTTTAGACCTGCTAAGGAACAGATGATTGTTATTATGTCCTGATATGCAAAACCATAAAATTCAAAGAGGATGTACTTTCTTTTTCACATGACTGTATATATTTATTATTTTTTTAATTTGCTTCTATTTGTGTAGCTTGTAATTTTTTTATTATAAATGCTCTTCAGGACATATCTGAAAGTGAGATAAATCGCAATGTATTCTTTCTTGTAAAAAAAAAAAGTAAAATTATAAGTTCAATCAGGGAAGTAAGGAAGTAAGAAGGGATAGTAATGTTTCATAATAAAAATAGCTCTAATTAATCATCCTAGTATTTGGACTTTGGAGAGTGTTATTTCAATACTGTCAGAGTTGTAGTTCAAGACTAATTGAATGATAAAGTACCCCCTCCTGCCCCTTTTACTGATGTAACACTGCTCAGCCAGATCAGAAGGGATGTACCCAGGTAGATTGCAGAGAGGGACAATCTTCAATTAAGATAAGGGAAAAACCTGAAAAGCTTGTCAAGGGGTGCAGGGATTTCATTGTTCTCATAGGAAGAAGATTGTCCCTGCTGTTATCTGTCTGGTCTATGGACTGGATCCCACATCTAAGAAGAGATGGCTTACACTAGGTAAAAGAGGCAGGAGGGGAACTTTGCTTGTGAATATCTCTCAAACGATAAAGGTTTAAGAGATAAGACTTATATCGTTCTTCATGTTTTTTTAATGCCTACAAAATAAAATAAAGATAAAATGAAGTATTACTATCCCTTTATCTGCATCAATGAAACACACTGGAATAAACTATTAAAAGGAAAATACAGAGGCAAATGGTCAGTATTCAGATTAAGGTTGGACAAATATATCCACAAGTGTAAAATCTTAGAAAAAAAAAAAATAGTAGATCACAACCAGTGTGGTTAAATGCAAATTAAATGAAGGAAATTGCAAGAAAAAAGTCATTTAGATTATTTAAATCTGAAGAAACAGTATTCTTTCTTCAAATACATGGGGAGATGCACTAAGATGTGATAAAGAGGTAATAAAGTGATGATGACTTTTCCAGTGTGATCAACTATGCAAGTTCTATGTTATTCTATGGAGCCAATACACTAAAATTTCTCTAACTTTAGAGATCTTAGTGCACTGGCTCTAAAATAAAAAAGGACTTGGAGAATATATAACAATAGAGAAGTCATCTCCACTTCATCACTACTTTATCACACTTTAGTATATAACCCCAATGGAGTGCAGCAAAGATTGGAAAAGGGGTAATTGTTTTACCAAAAATAAAAAATAAATTGAAATTGGAAAGGAATCAAAAAAGTTTTTCTACTAAAATATCCTCCGGATTATCGACCTATGAGTTTGAGCGCTTCAGTGTGGAAATTGCTTGAAGGTTGTGAAAAACACAGTAACTAGTGGAAATCAACATTGTTTTGTAAGGAAAATATTTTTCCAAACAGATCTATTGAGCTGCTATGAAGAAATAAGTAGGAACCCAGATAAGGTCCAACAGTAAACTGAGATATCTAGACCGATGGTTCTCAACTCCTGCCCTCAGGACCCACTAACAGGCCAGGACTTAGAGATTTCTCTGCTAGAGCACAGGCGTGGTGATCAGAGGCTCATTCACATTGATTAACTCACCTGTGTTCTAACAAGGAAATCATTAAATCCTGGCCTGTTAGTGGGTCCTGAGGACTGGAGTTGAGAAACATTGATCTAGACTCTGTAAAGACATTTCATGCAGCACCACATATGGTCAATAAAATAAGAAAATCAGGCTTGGGCAAGGGTGTCCAACATTTTAAAGGGATAGTAAAGTCCCATAAAAAGTATGTTCTAAATCGTAGCTGCACTCAAAACACATTTAATGTGCTTAATCCTTTCTCTCAAACCGTCATGGTTTGAGAGATGTAATAAAATAAAGACCTCCACTCCCTCTTCCTTCTCATGCGTCTGCTGTACAGTGGACATCATGAAATCCTGCTTCCGGGACCAGATGGCGGCTCTCCAGGAGCGCTGTCATCTAGATATCTAAGTATATTAACTTCATCGAAATGTTCCACAACATGTGCTTGCAAACCAGGCAAGACCATACTGATAAAGTAATTATATTTAGATATCTAGATGACAGTGCTCCTGCAGAGCCACCTACAGTCGGGTGACTGGATTCTGCCTCTGACAGCTTTACAGCCCGTCAGGCAGAAAGGGGAGGGAACGGAGGACTTTATTTTCCTATTTCTCTCAAACCATAACGGTTTGAGAGAAAGGATTAAGCACATTATATGTTTTTTTAGTGCAGCTACGATTTAGAACATACTTTTTACAGGACTTTACTGTCCCTTTAAATGTATGCTCCACATGATCAGAAAGCCATAAGTATGATGGCTGCATGATTTTTATGATAGCAATGGTGGATTATAGCCTGTCAACTATTAAAAAATATGGATTTCAGTGACAACACTGATATTTAATAGACTTCTGTTCTTGTAATGTACAGTACTGGAAGACAGGGGATTAAGTCATACTGGCCTACTAGTTCATGTGTTATAGTTAATTAGGTGAAAAAAAATCTCATTGCATTTGGTCCACAGGCCGCACTTTGGAAACCCATGACCTAGGGGATAACTTTTGTAACTGGTTGAAACATCAGGAACAGAGAGTGAGATTTATAAAACTGGAATACTAAAGAAAGTGTCTTTATAATTCTCTCAAAGCTACATAACAATATGTATAAATGTTTAAGAACATTGTCTCTTAAAAGGATAGTAATGTTTCATAACAAAAGCAGCTCTAATTAATCATCATAGTATTTGGACTTTGGAGAGTGTTATTTCAATTCTGTCAGAGTTGTAGTTCAAGAGTAATTCAATGACAAAGTACCCCCTCCTGCCCCTTTTACTGATGTAACACTGCTCAGCCAGAGCAGAAGGGAGGTGCCCAGGTAGATTGCAGAGAGGGACAATCTTCAATTAAGATAAGGGAAAAACCTAAAAAACTTGTCAAGGGGGGCAGGGCTTTCATTGTTCTCATAGGAAGAAGATTGTCCTCTTCTGT
Organism: Rhinophrynus dorsalis; assembly: GCA_037306005.1. Classification (NCBI taxonomy): domain Eukaryota; kingdom Metazoa; phylum Chordata; class Amphibia; order Anura; family Rhinophrynidae; genus Rhinophrynus; species Rhinophrynus dorsalis. The sequence goes on along the minus strand of CM074727.1, from coordinate 47,015,796 downwards.
TATCTGTCTGGTCTATGGACTGGATTCCACATCTGAGAAGAGATGGCTTACACTAGGTAAAAGGGGTGGGAGGGGAAACTTTGCTTGTGAATATCTCTCACACCATAAAAGTTTGAGAGATAAGACTTATATCGTTCTTCATGTTTTTTTAATGCCTACAAAATAAAATAAAGCTAAAACGAAGTATTACTATCCCTTTAATGTTAACTCCAGTCTGTAGACTTTTTTTAAAAGTTGAAATATTCTTGTCCAAATCAGAATTGTGGAGCAATGTATTTATAAAGAAATTCCCCAAAACATAAAGGTAGTTTTAGTGATTTCATGTTAACTCCAGGTATAACCTGTTCTTAATGGAAGTATATAGTGATAGCTATGTATGCACTGAGAAGGCTATTTATGTGTTCTTGTAACTGAATATTTTCAGTTATAGCTGACAATAGGGTTCATTACTTGGCACACTGCTTTTTGACATGTTTATAAATGACCTGGAGATACTTGCAGAAAGCAAAATTTCAGTATTTGTAGATGACACTAAATGATGCAAACTGATAAACTTAAAGCAGGATGCTGCCTAGGGATGTTATAATGACAGATGCAGTGGATACATATATGAGAAGACTAGATACATTTCTAACAGAAGGGGATGTACAGGGTTTATTATACACTAGTTGAACAGCCCGTTACACGGGCCACAGTGCCACTGCCACCCAGTCGTGGGGCAGTCACACGCAGTGGGGACTGCCCACGCCACGGCTGATACAAAGCTGGATGCTCCTTCGGAGCGCCCAGCTCTGTATCAGCCGTGGCGCGGGCAGCCTGTACTGCACATGACTGCAGCACGCGCAGCAGTGTGTACTGAGCATGTCGCGGCGTTACACATGATTTAGCGAATTATTATATAGGATTAGTTTATTTACCAAAATGTCCTGTTTAATCTTCTAACACCCCTCCTGTGTCAAGGAGGAGTATGTACTTCACATTTCTGTGGGATATACTGTAGAAAAAGTTGAACTTAATGCACATGCCATTTCTAAATCTTATTTACTATGAAACTAGGTAACCTAGTAGTTTTTAGTATTCTAATAGCGAGACCTAATTATTCATTTATCCATTCATCACAGCTTTGACAAATATCTCATTAGATTTTAAAGGAGCAGTAAACTTTATTTAATGAAAATGCATATTTTATAGAGCATTTCCTGCTGAATAAAACAAGGTCACTCCCATCTCTGTCAGATGTTTTATTAAAAATTATAGCAGTTTAAATAACCAGGAAGTGAGTTTACTTCCTGATTGTTCTGACAGGAAGTGACAGGCAGTTTCTATCACATTCTATGGAGAACTGTATGTCACTGACTTTTCTGACTTTCCTCTCCATTAGAATCTAACAGGAAATCTAATTAGAATTTGATCACTAGAGGGCACTGCTAATGTAAAAAAAACTGTAATAACTCTGGAAATATAAATCTCTCGGCAGTGGGAGTACCCTTATTTTACTCAATAGGAAAATCCCTACAATATATATTTTTTCATAAAAAAAGTTTACTGCTCCTTTAAGGGTGCCATGAAAATGCCACACATTGTATTATGGGTGCCTTCAGCAAAAAAGCAATAATTCCTCAGGCATCATAGAATTTTGAAACATCTTTTTTTCAAACCAATGATTAAAGAAGAACTAAATCTATATTATTAAGATGTTCTTATTTTAACATAAACTGTTATTCATGTATATATTCTGCATATAGCAACCAGATGCATCTGTATGTTTTTTTGCATTACAAATATGCTGCATCTGATAGTCACATTCATCTTACAATCTGATCCTTATTCTTACAATGTTCTAAAGAACCATAGCTTTGTCTTTTCTCTACTGGATATCTTATTCATATTGCCTAAGCCTACTTTCTATTGTAAGGTGGTTTGAAATAAAAACAGACTAAAAAAACTGCTTAAAGGGATAGTAATAATTTATTATTACTATCCCCCATATTGTACATATTTGTAAAATAATGTAATGCCCCCAGGTTCATCTCTCAAACCTTTATGGTTTGAGAGATAACCGAAGGCAAAGTTACTCCCTCCCCCTTCCCTGAAGTCAACGTTGTACTGACTGCAGGGGAAGTCTTTCGTACGACAGGCTTGCGGCTCTGCAGCTGAGCCGAGATCCCATTAGTGAAAAAGAATTATTTCACTGAAACGGTCTTCTACATATGCTTGGTTTGTGCTTGGTTTGCAAGCACATGGAGAAGATCGTTTCAGTGAAATAATTCTTTGTCACTAACACGATCGCGGCTCTGCTGCAGAGCCGCATGATTAAAGTCAGACCGGATATCCCTGCAGTCAGCACAACGCTGACTTCAGGGAGGGGGGAGGGAGGGGGGAACTTTGCCTTCGGTTATCTTTCAAACCATAAAGGTTTGAGAGATGAACCTGGGGGCTATTAAGTTATTTTACAAATATGTACAATATGGGTATAAGTAATAATAAAGTATTACTATCCCTTTAAGACGCACAAGCAACTTTATAAAAATTGAGAAGATATATAGCTATACTTTTCTATTTTATGAAGGACTTCTGCTACTCTTTTAACCACTGAAGAACTGGAAGAGAATGCAACACATTATAAAGTAATCCACTGCATACCCTTTGGGTCTTTAAAGGTTAAACAAAGTTAGAGCCACATATTAATCTAGATGAGGGGTGTGGAACTTTTGGCTCTTCAGCTGTTGGAGACTACAAGTCACATTTTTCCTAAGCAGCCAATGGCATTGCACAGCTCCCTGGAACTGAAAGGGTTCACATCTAACCTGCCAGAGCTCTCTAGCGCTTGAAACATGGAGTCACAATTATTACTGAAGTTATTATTTAACACCGTGCTGATGGAGTGGTATTAAACAAGCTCCATCCATAGAGGCTATGGGTTTATGCTTCTGAAAACCTGAGAAGCAGGGGGCTCTATCCTTTTCCCTGTCATAATGAAAAGAGAATTCCTGTATCCTTCACATGAAAGCCAGCTCACTATAAATATGCATACTGCTGATTTATAAGGCTCTGCACTGCATATACATTTGTTATTTTAAGCATCAGTCATGGATCTGTTCTTCGAGGGGTCTGACGCCTTTCATCCTGATGAAGATTATAACGTGATCCACCAAGCAGAAAGCTTTGATTCCTAGGATGAGGCCATCCTTTTCTGATCTCTCTGTATACACAACACACTGGAAAACAGTTCCTGCTGTCTGTCTATTCCTCTGTGACTTTCAGCTCACAGATACCAGGCAAATGATGTTTAATGACTGGCTGCGGTAGAAGTAGTGCAGTGCTTTATGATTGCTGTCGCCAGAAATCTAGAATGATTTGGAAAACTTAAAGAAGCTGAAATGTTTTATTTTATTACACATACACACACACACACACACACACACACACACAACACACACAAAAGGCACAATGCACACATACAACATACACACAACACACACAAAAGACCAACACATACACACAAATACATAATATGAATAGTACCAGCCAGAGGTCTTTTTGTAGAATCAACTGCATTACTTTTTGTTCAAAATTTTGGTGGACAAGATCACCTTCCACAGTAGAGGAAATGGGTGTTGGCCAGAGGAACATTGATCAACAAATAATGAAGTTAATTCTGTGAAAATGCCTATGAAGCCTATTATTTTAAGCCCTCACAAACTTGCATGGGGATCATTGCAGTAACTGACTGCTTAAAGGGATAGTAATACTTCGTTTTAACTTTATTTTATTTTGTAGGCATTAAAAAAACATGACAAACGATATAAGTCTTATCTCTCAAACCTTTATGGTTTGAGAGATATTCACAAGCAAAGTTTCCCCTCCCACCCCTTTTACCTAGTGTAAGCCATCTCTTCTCAGATGTGGAATCCAGTCCATAAACCAGACAGATAACAGAAGGGGACAATATTCTTACAATGAGAACAATAAAAGCCCTGCCCCCTAGACAAGTTTTTCAGGTTTTTCCCTTATCTTAATTGAAGATTGTTCCTTTCTGCAGTCTACCTGGGCACCTCCCTTCTGATCTGGCTGAGCAGTGTTACATCAGTAAAAGGGGCGGAAGGGGGGACAATCTGCCATTGAATTACTCTGGAACTACAACTCTGACAGAATTGAAATAACACTCTCCAAAGTCCAAATACTATGATGATTAATTAATTAATTTTATTATGAAACATTACTATCCCTTTAAAGACAAAAGCGACAGAGAGGAAAATTATATACAATATACTGTCTCCTCTGTTCCAGTTCAGGCTGAGTACACCTATAAATATAAATATATTTGTGCATCTCTCCCTAGGTGACAGTTTTAATATTATAAAGGTAAACTGCTCTTGTAATTCAAAAATGATTACAGCTGAAATAAAATTGCTTGTAACAGTGCCCCATGGTGTCCACATGGGCATTTCTTCTGCATTCTGTAGGACAGTCTTAGCCTACTTCTCTCCATAGAATGTTAGAGTCACAGTATCTACCTGTGACAATGGGGTGGCTATGATGGCAATTTTTATGTTAAATCACATGTCTAACTGCATTTAATAAGCTACACACATCAAAGTTCTTCGCTTTAAAGGAAGGGTGACCTTTTATTTTGACTTTATGCATTCTGCAAGAGCTTAATAGGTAAAGTCAAATTGTCTATCCTTTTTTTTCATCCTCAACTTTTTTTTTTTTTTTAACTAGGGAGACTTTTCTACATTGTTTCACTGTGCTTTTTACATTGCTACTTTTATATTCTTGAACTCTGTCTGCTTTCACAGCCCCAGATAGGGCTATCTTAAAACACATTCAGACAGATGGAAAGGGAAAAAAAAGTACTAAAAATTCTTGGAAATTTAGCTTTATGTAGTATGCACTTGCAAAATGTATAAAGTCAAAATAAAGGGTTACTGTCCCTTAAAAGTGGAACTTTCATGCATTGTAATATGCCCCCAAATCATTTTAACATAGCGGTAAGCATGTCCATACTTGTATTATACTTAGTAAGTGCGGCATTATTTAGAAATTCAGCTTCTTCAGAGACTCACTGCATAGGAATCTGTGTGTCTGTGCTGTCGGTCCCTGTCTGTACCTTAAGGAACAATGCAACTCCCCCTTACCAATCATAGAGGATACAGGGATGGACAGCACAGGTGCACAGATGCCATTTTGGCAAGATGTATGTGCTGTAGTCTGCAGGGGAGTCTCCAAAGAAGTTGAATTTCTAAATAATGCTGGAGTTACAGTTAGGGAAAAAATTATTTGATCCCCTGCTGATTTTGTACGTTTGCCCACTGACATGATCAGTCTATAATTTTAATGGTAAGTTTATTTGAGACAGTTTATTTGAGACAGAATAACAACAAAAAAATCCAGAATAACGCATTTCAATACAGTCATAAATTGATTTGCATTTTACTGAGTGAAATAAGTATTTGACCCCTTTGCAAAACATGACTTAGTACTTGGTGGCAAAACCCTTGTTGGCAGTCACAGAGGTCAACGTTTCTTGTAGTTGGCCACCAGGTTTGCGCACATCTCTGGAGGGATTTTGTCCCACTGATCTTTGCAGATCCTCTCCAAGTCATTAAGGTTTTGAGGCTGATGTTTGGCAACTCGAACCTTCAGCTCCCTCCACAGATTTTCTATGGGATTAAGGTCTGGAGACTGGCTAGGCCATTCCAGAACCTTAACGTGCTCCTTCTTGAGCCACTCCTTTGTTGCCTTGGCCGTGTGTTTTGGGTCATTGTCATGCTGGAATACCCATCCACGACCCATTTTCAATGCCCTGGCTGAGAGAAGGAGGTTCTCACCCAAGATTTGGAAGTACATGGCCTGTTCATCGTCCCTTTGATGCAGTGAAGTTGTCCTGTCCCCTTAGCAGAAAAACACCCCCAAAGCATAATGTTTCCACCTCCATGTTTGAAGGTGGGGATGGTGTTCTTGGGGTCATAGGCTGCCTTCTTCATCCTCCAAACATGGCAAATTGAGTTGATGCCAAAGAGCTCGATTTTGGTCTCATCTGACACTTTCACCCAGTTCTCCACTGAGTCATTCAGATGTTCACTGGCAAACTTCAGATGGCCTGTACATGTGCTTTCTTGAGCAGGGGGACCTTGTGGGCGTTGCAGGATTTCAGTCCTTCATGGCGTAGTATGTTACCAATTGTTTTCTTGGTGACTATGGTCCCAGCTGCCTTGAGATCATTGACAAGATCCTCCCGTGTAGTTCTGGAATGATTCCTCACCATTCTCATGATCATTGAAACTCCACGAGATGAGATCTTGCATGAAGCCCCAGACCCAGGGAGATTGACAGTTATTTTGTGTTTATTCCATTTGCGAGTAATCGCGCCAACTGTTGTTACCTTCTCACCAAGTTGCTTGGCGATGGTCTTGTAGCCCATTCCAGCCTTGTGTAGGTCTACAATCTTGTCCCTGACATCCTTGGACATCTCTTTGGTCTTGGCCATGGTGGAGAGTTTGGAATCTGATTGATTGATTGCTTCTCTGGACAGGTGTCTTTTATACAGGTAACATGCTGAGATTAGAAGCACTCCCTATAAGAGAGTGATCCTAATCTCAGCTTGTTACCTATATAAAAGACACCTGGGAGACAGAAATCTTGCTGATTGATAGGGGGTCAAATACTTTTTCACTCAGTAAAATGAAATTCAATTTATAACTTTTTTGAAATGTGTTTTTCTGGATTTTTTTGTTGTTATTCTGTCTCTCACTGTTCAAATAAACCTACCATTAAAATTATAGACTAATCATGTCTTTGTCAGTGGGCAAACATACAAAAGCAGCAGGGAATCAAAAAATGTTTTCCCTCAATGTACTATGGATAATAAGAATATGGATATGCTTAACGCTATGTTAAAAACTATTTCAGGGGCACATTAACCCCTTAATGACCAATGACATACATGTACGTCATGGATGAAAGTGCCTAAAGGACCCATGACATATAGGTACGTCATAGATTTCAGGGTTCCCCATGCGGCTGCACTCCATTCTGGGAGCCCTGAATCAGATTAAAAAAAAAAAAAAAAAAAAAAATGCTCCATGGTCCCTAAGTGCCGGCCGTGTGAATGTGCGCCAGTCCTTAAGGGGAATGAAAGTTTCACTTTAATGCTGCTTAAAGCAAAGGAAGGGAAATGTGGTAGTCTCTGGGCATCTAGGCATTTTCCTTTCATCTTCCCATTGTTTAACTCAGTGTATTAAGAATAGAGAAGATGGCAAGAGTGTAAACAATCTCAGTGAGCATGCTGTGGGGCTATATTATAGGACTTGCTGGGAATAAAGGGATAGTAATGTTTCATAATAAAAGCAGCTCTAATTAATCATCATTGTATTTGGACTTTGGAGAGTGTTATTTCAATTCTGTCAGAGTTGTAGTTCAAGAATAATTCAATGACAAAGTATCTCCCTCCCGCCCCTTTTACTGATGTAACACTGCTCAGCAAGAGCAGAAGGGAGGTGCCCAGGTAGACTGCAGAGAGGGACAATCTTCAATTAAGATAAGAGAAAAACCTGAAAAACTTGTCAAGGGGGGCAGGACTTTCATTGTTCTCATAGGAAGAACATTGTCCCCTGCTGTTATCTGTCTGGTCTATGGACTGCATTCCACATCTGAGAAGAGATGGCTTACACTAGGTAAAAGGGGTGGGCGGGGGAAACTTTGCTTGTGAATATCTCTCAAACCATAAAGGTTTGAGAGATAAGACATATCGTTCTTCATGTTTTTTTAATGCCTACAAAATAAAATAAAGATAAAACAAAGTATTACTATCCCTTTAAAGTCCTAACAGCTGTGGAGAGTATCCTTTTGATACACTATAATAATCATACTCCAATATAAGCTGTAATCATTTTTAAACCAAGCAGAATCCAGCAGTGGAAGTACCAGTGTTTCCCTCAACTGTATATTTGATCATAATAAAACTGTATTGGTCCTTTAACATTTTGCATACCATAGTGGTATCTGATGCATTGCTTTGGATACCCTTCTAACACACAAAGGGTTAAAGAGAGGTAATTGAATGATTTGGAGTTTACCATTTTAAGGCCCATGATTGTACACTTCAGAGACTGAAGATTGTCCACAATAATTTCTCCGGCAATGGAAGAAAAATCTGAAGAGCAGCTCCATTCAACTAGAATAAAAATATAAGAAACTTACGTCAGATTGGAAAACAGATGTCAGCTAGTAACTGACTTCATTACATAAAAACTATACCCACAAATATTCCCCTAGATACAGTATGTACCCTTCAGTCAGGGATATCTACATCATTATTTACATTGGAACTGAGTTATAATCTATATCTGGATTGTCACAGTACATATTTTGGGACTCTGTCACCTAAAAACAAGTTTGATGATTTTGAAGGAGCTTCCAAAATTACGTAAAAGTTGTATAGATATTTTTTATTTAGAAAACAAGTTTTTCAGTTATTTAGATTTATTGATTATGCTAATTAAGTCATGCAGTGCAGGAACTTCCTCTCTTGGCTCAATATTACCACCCGCACTCACTGACTTTGCTCTGTAATACAATGTCCAACTCTCCTATCACTGACAGGGTTCTATCAGTGAGTGGGGGAGCTAATGTGTCAATGAGCTAGCTCAGTTGGTCAATGCACCAACTGTAGAAACTGTTTAAACCTCAGGGTCATGGGTACTAGTGTTGGCAAGATCAACTGAGCCTTTCATCCTTCTTAGGTAGATAAAATGAGAATCCAGGACATATTTGAAAATCTTAATGTATCCTTCCTGGTAAAATACTTTAATTACAAAAAATGTTGGGCTAAGACAGTAAATGTTTGAATGGCATACCTTAATTAGCTTAATCTATCAATTTAAATAACTTAGAAACTAGTTTGCTGAATTAAAAATGGATATTACAATATATAAATGATTTTGAAAATAACTAATGTTGTTTTTAATTGCTGGGACCCTTTTAAAATGTTCTAAAGAATCATAAGCAGGGTTTTTCTCAACAGTATTTCACATTCAGACTGAAGTCTACTGCTTATCGTGAGACTGTGAAAATAAAATATGGCCTAAAGTACATGGATGGCACGGGTAGTCGAAGTGGTGAATGGATGGGATGGGAGGCAAAGTGGCAAATGAAAGAGAGGTTGATTCGAAGTGGTGAATGGATGGGGAGGCGAAGCAGCGAATGGATGAGAGGTCAAAAGGTAAGAGAAGGTGGTGAATGGGTGGGAAGGTGGGGACACACGAGAAGTGGAGTGGAGGTGATTAGGTTAAGGTAGACGGGAGGTGAACATGTAAGGTTAGGGGCACGCAGTACAAAGAGGCGATGAATGAAGTGAGTGCATAAAGGGAAGAACAACACATAGAAGAGAAGGTGGACAATGGGAGGTAGGAAATTGTAAATGGCAGACAGATGTGAAGCTCCTTGGGAGGTGAAACTCATTGCAGAGATCTTGACAGTAGCCTGTTGTATGTTTGCAACAGGCAATAAGGAGGAGATAAGCATATTTTCTCTTTACTGCAGCCCTGGGGTATCACATAACTGGCTACACTTTTATAGTATAAATATAACTGTAATATAAATTACTCCTATATAGGTTACTGCTTCTTTTAAAAGGATAGTATTGCTATTATTTAACACGTTGTAGACCGTTCCAATAAGTGTTTATTACTATATCTCACTATTTTGACTCTGCTGAAGAGCCGCAGTACGGTCCTGGAACCAGAATCTGCTTCTCTCAGCTAGAGGGCAGACTTCTTTGAAACGGCCAAGAGGGGGGAACTTTACATTCTTCGATCTCTCAAACTATAAATGTTTGAGTGATGGGACATAGCTCATTGTACTACTATTTTTAACCCCTTTGCGTCCTGTGACGTACCCGGACCGTCACGCTGGTCCAGCACTTAAGGACCAGTGATGGTCCTGGTACGTCACGTACTATTACTCATCACGCTCCTGCAGGAGCGCGGTGAGTAATAACGTGGACTGAAGTTGATCGCGCCAAGACAGGAGCGGTCTCTTTCAGTCCTTCTTTCGACGTGCCGCCACACGTGATCAGTCACGTAGGACGGCACGTCGAACACGTCTATCTGGTCCTTAAAGGACCAGACACCCCAGGATCGCTGGACCTTAAAGGGTTAATGTCTACAATATTTATATTTGTTAAATAAATCAATGCTAGAAATGTCTTTAGCACATTGCTAAGAAAGGATTAAAAAAATAGCCACCAAATTCTATAGCTTGAATAGTAGAGAGATGATTCCAAATTACTGCTTTGTAATATGTAACAAACCTCTCTAGCATTGAAGGGGTTAAAATGTATTAGAGTAGCTAGTTCTTATTCATGGCATGAAGTTAAAAAAGAAATCTTACTGTAAATAGAGAGATAACTTGCCCAGAATGTGGTGCGTACCCCTCAGGCACTCAAAGGGTTAATTTGCATCTTCCAACCCTTTGAATGTTAGACATTTCCTACACATTATAATGGAATGTGTTGAAGACCTCTCTTGCATACAAGGGGTTAACACCTTAATTTAAACCAATGGGAATTCAGGAAGGTTTTTTTTTGCCTTCTATAGTTTACTCGAATTACTCCAATTCTTATTACATACACATCAGTGTGTTGCCAGGCATTGAATGGGTTAACATGTAATCTTATCTTATAATAAAGATTTTAACCCTTTGAGTGCCAGAGTGGTACGCAATGCATTGCAAAGCACACAAAGGGTTAATAGGGATGGATGAAAATGTTCGCCAAAAAAGTATGCAATAAAAAATAAAATGCACTTTTTGACTTGCAAGGGAAATCCCTCAAAAAGCGTAATTTTCCATTGTGTTGAAATCAGTGAAATGAATGTAACCCCTCCACAAGGAAGGTTTCCTCATCTATAAAACGGGGGTCAGTTTACCAAGTGTTGTCAGTCTGTGTTTGGGAGAGAGAGAGACAAAACAGCTGGATTTTTGAAAGTAGGTGGACAGGCAAAGAAAGGTAGCTGTAGTTGCTTGATCAAATTAATCTGCGTTGTTCTTAAAAGGATAGTAATGTTTCATAATAAAACAGCTCTAATTAATCATCATAGTATTTGGACTTTGGAGAGTGTTATCTCAGTTCTGTCAGAGTTGTAGTTCAAGAGTAATTCAATGACAAATTATCCTCTTCCTGTCTCTTTTACTGATGTAACACTGTTCAGCCAGATCAGAAGGGAGGTGCCCAGGTAGACTGACATACCTGGGAACTTCCAATTGAGGTCTACCCAGAGGGGAGTCCTCTGGTGCAGCAGGGGGTGACAATAATGAAGCGAATTGCGTCAAAAGGGACGGGGCTTGACACGAGTTTAGGGAGCAGGGCTTAAAGGTGTCACACAGAAGGCTGGGGAAGGAGGAACACCGGGAGAAACAGCAGATGTGGGCAGAGTTTCAATAGAAACTCCCCATATCTGGAGGAATCAGCTTCTGCCCTGGAGACCCGGTAAAGCTCTGTCAAAACCGGAGTCTCCGGGGCAAATCCAGATAGTTCCCAGGTATGTAGACTGCAGAGAGGGACAATCTTCAATTAAGATAAGGGAAAAAACCTGAAAAACTTGTCAAGGGGGGCAGGGCTTTCATTGTTCTCATAGGAAGAAGTTTGTCCCCTTCTGTTATCTGTCTGGTCTAGCAACCAGATTCCACATCTGAGAAGAGATGGTTTACACTAGGTAAAAGGGGCAGGCGGGAAAACTTTGCTTGTGAATATCTCTCAAACCATAAAGATGTGAGATAAGTCTTATATTGTTCTTCATGTTTTTTTAATGCCTACATAATAAAATAAAGATAAAACAAAGTACTACTATCCCTTTAAGTATATTGGCTGTTTATTTTCAGGCATTGGTTTGACAGGAGCACTGTGAATCCATATTCATCTTGACCAGGTCTTGAGCTAAGATACAGTTGCTATGGTGAGGGAATTTTTGGATGTACATTATGCAATCCATGAACCTCAGAGTAGTATCTGTGTGATTATGAAGTGTATATAAGTGCAATTGACGCAAATTAAGAACACAATTCAAACCAGTACAAAACACGGCATGATAACTTAGATAATGCATTGTAACAATGTATATATATTATGTTACTGCAAAGTCACATGTAAATAAATTCTGGTTGCCATAGAGACTGTAATTTAAAGCATGGCCAGCTGCAGTATACAGTCACGCACAAGTGTCCAGCTGATCAGCTGTAACAGCGATATGAGCAAAACATGTATATAGTTCAAGGACTGGTTGCACTGAGTTCAGATCCACTGTTTCTCTGTCCAAAAAATCAGTTCCTGAAAATTAAACAGAGCCAACATGCTTATCAAGAGTAATAATGTTATGTATTCTCATTCAGACAAAAATATAGACTTGTATTATTAAAGCAGCATTTTTTGTGGTTATAGAAAAAACAGGCAGAAAACGGCAATGTTCCGGTGAAAATCTCATTTACATTAAAGAAAAGGTAAAAAAATGTTATGAATTTTCCATGCTTGGGAATTTCCACAGAAAAATCAGAAAACTGTGCTTCTTTCATAGAAATTCCATTGAAAAAAATATGGACATTTCACCGTTACCTAGATTTTAACACAGTAGACTTCTTTGGTATCCTTTAAAAATGTCTCTGAGAAAAGAGCGTGCTACTACATGGCGCATTAACCATGTCAGCATGATTAAAAGAGCAACATGAGAATCTCGCCCTGCATAAAAAGAGCAAGATTCTCATGTTGCGGCATTAAATGTTGATTGCCTCTGAAACTTTCCTTAACCCCACCAACCAACCCGAATGTATAATGATAGCCCACAAACACTACCCAGTGCACACATCCTTACTGCCACTCATCAATAGGCCACCAGTGTTAGTGTGTTTCTGCTTTTCAGATGCAGCGCTATATTTAACCCATGCTCGTATACGTGACTGGCCCATTCCTCCTCACTTGTCCCTACAGCTGACTCAGCCTCTCCGGCAGTGGTCACCTCCTTCTTGACAGTTTTCCTGCCTGTCAATGTGTCCCCAGCCAATCTTCCCCTGCCAGTCTGGAGCATTTTTATTTTTTAACACAAACCTGTCAGGCCTGGCAGAGTGGCAGCAAGGAGATAAGAAACCCGGGAAGTAGGTGTCTACTGCCGGAGAGGCTGAGACGGCCTTAGGGACAAGAGCGGAGGAATCGGTCAGTCAAGTATGCACGCATGGGTTAAATATAGAAACATCATGCAAGTGCCTGGAGCAGCTGTGTACGTGACAGCCATAGACATCCTGCAACATTTTTTTTTCAATAGGACAAAACACAGTAAGTGACACATTAAGAGACATCCAGAGAACTCCATTGACCATGGCAAGATATGCTGAAACAACGTTTTTGGCCGCAACATGAGAATCTCGCCCTTTTGATACGGCACAAGATGTCGCCCTTTTCATCTCGGCGACTTGGTGAATGTGCCTTTTAGATGCTCGCACAATAGTGTGCAACATTTTAAAAGTGAACTGACTTCATTCCTTCAGATTCATCTGGCTCAGGAATATACTAAAATATTAACAAAGAATATATTACTTCCCTTAAAGACCAGAGGGACGTACAATGTGTTTCAACATTATGCAAGAGAAAAAAGATTACAGGTGCTAAAATATACTATTATCATCATCATCATCATTTAGTTACTGTAGATAACATATTTTGGGAGCAATTGCAAATAAAATGATATCCACATGCGTACTACAATCATCTAGTCAATGGCAAGACCAAGTGGATGTCAACCAATAACACTGACACCACCATGGGGTAGCCATCAGCTCCACCACAATAACGTCCCTTAATGACAGCATCATTGGTGAATGTAGGGACTTCATAGGTAGGTTTGATATGGTGGTTTGAAAGGTGCTGCAAAGTAGAACATTCAAAACATGCATGTGAACCTAGCCTAAAGTAAATCTGTCACTCTAAGACAAGTTTTGCTTGTTTTACATAGTAACATAGTAAATTAGGTTGAATAAAGACACAAGTCTATCAAGTTCAACCTTCTCCTCATACCCCAGTAACTGAGAATTTTATAGCTTTCCTGCTACCAATTAAATTAGTCTTTATCAGACCTTCCTAATCATTCTACTGATCAACATTATAATTCTGTATGTTCCCTTTTGAAAGAAATGTATCTAATCTTATCTTAAAGGTATCCATTGTATCTGCCATAACCACCTCCCTGGGCAATGAATTCCACAATTTAACAGACCTTACTGTAAAAAAAACCCTTCCTCTGCTGAAGTTTAAACCTCCTTTCCTCTAATCTCAAGGGGTGTCCCCTGGTCACCTGATCAGGCCTTGAAATAAATAGCTCACCGCAGAGATCCTTGTATTGACCTCTCATATACTTGTACAATGTGATAAGGTCTCCCCTTAGTCGTCTTTTCTCTAGAGTAAATAAACCAAGTTTGTTTAGTCGTTCCTCATTTGCTGCTCTCCGCTGTACCCTCTCCAGTTCTAGTATATCCTTTTTCAGAACCGGTGCCCAAAATCGCACTGCATTTCCAAATAATTAAAATGCGCTTATATGTTATCCTAACCAATTTTAAGTAAAAATAGTAATGGAGAAATGAACCTTTGTGTTTTGATGCAAAATTGTGGCACTTTATGTTAATTCCTTGAACATTATGCTCTATAGTACTGTTTGAGGCCAGCTTATCACTCACAGTGATAATACAAATACCACTAAAGTTTGGGCTCTGTTTACACTCAATTATTGTGTGTGCTATTAGCACAGCACAGAAACTTAATCTCATATCATGCAAGATTGTGTCACCAACAAATTAAGTTAATTTCTCAAAAGCTATTTATATTAAAAACAAATGGTTAGAAGGACACTTAAAATTATCTAACACATGGATTCTAGAACTCAAGATGGTGCGAAAAACAGAAAAAGTATGCCCTCTTTATTTGGACTGGGTGTGATTCAAGATGGTTTAGGGTCTGGAAATAGTCTTTATTGATTGGCTGAGTTTTAAAGTGGACTTCTCACTTTCACTGAAGTTTGTATATTTGCACAATCCATTCAGAGCTGGCTTTTGACTAGCATGATGCAAAGACAGTTCTGAATGATGTCTTTAGAGAAGCAAATGTCATACAGGGAGACAAATGCCCTTGAAGTCAGAATTGCCATGGCAGAAGTTGCCATGTTTACTTTAAATCCACAAGTGGGAGAGAAACTGGGTCTCCCTCACAGTAAAAGAGAAGCAGCTAATTGATCTGGCTGAATGCTGGAAGTGAGAGATAGATGGAGTGAGATGTTGTCGTTCAGCTGATCAGCACAGTTGGATGCCAGGAGTAGAGGTGTATTTGTGGGCTGAAAGCCACCCACTATGATAACATTCAGAGGAGATAAGTAGTCAATGTTCTATTACAGTGTTCTTGCTGAACTACTAACTTTCATACTCTAAACAAATGTATCCCTTCAACAGCGGGGCCAGCAAATAATGAGAGGATACTGATACTTAATAAAGGATTATGGTTTCATGACATTCTAGTTATTTTGTGAACTGTGTAAGTTTGCTCATATGGATATATAAATGCCTGTCATAGAGATTCTGTACTGTTGGAGAACATTTGAATATTACACTGGATAGATCTGGTTTCCACTTATAGTGTGGGACAGTCCTATCGTCTTACATCAGAAGTGGGAATATTAATGGAAACCACATTAAAGGAAAGAATTGTTAAATGTTTGAATTTAAATGGCCTGCAAGATCCCAAACAGCATGGGTTTAGAGCAAGGAGATCTTGTCAAACTAACCTCACAGATTTTTTTGACTGGGTAACTAAAATAATAGACCACTAGGGAGCAAGATATATAGATTATCTAGATTTCAGTAAAGCATTTGACACTGTCTCTCATAGAAGATTCAATAATGAATTTCAGTGCTTGGGTATGGAAATAAAAATAGTTGAGTGGTTAAGGCAATGGCTGAGTGACAGGAGAGAGAGAGGGTGGTAGTCAATGGAGAATATTCAGACAAAGGGTGTATTACTAGTGGGGTACCTCAGGGATCTGTACTGGGGCCAATTATTTTTAAGATTCTTATTAGTGATATTGCAAAAGGTCTTCAAGGTAAGGTATGGCTTTTTGCAAATGATACAGAGATCTGCAACTGGGTTGACATTTCTGGGGAAAAAGCCAAATGACAAATGATTTAGGTAAAGTAGAAAAACTGACAAGAGTGTGGCAGCTGCGGTTTAAAGTGATAGTAATGTATTTTTAAAATTAGTTGCCAGAGTCTTCTGTATATTAAAAGGAACATATTATGCTATGTCTAAGCTCTTACTTATTTGTATTTCAAAAGTTATGAAGCACTGAAGATCCACCACCTGCCCTTTCTCCCCACGTCACTCAGAAGATGCAGACTGGTCAGGACTGCTGCAGCGGGGGACAAACTTCAGTAAGCAAAGGGAAATCCTGCCATCCTTCATCAAGGGGGGCAGGATTTCCCTTACACTTACTGAAGTTTGTCCCTCGCTGTAGCTGTCAAGTCGACACAACCAGATCTCAGATTCTGTGGGAGGCAGACAGAAATGGGTGGGCAGTGGAACTTCAGTGCTTCGTAACTTTTGAACTACAAAGAAGTAAATGCTTAGACATAGCACATTATGTTCATTTTAATATACAGAAGACTAGGGCAACTAATTTTAAAGAGATATTACTATCCCTTTAATGTTGATAAATGTAAAATAATGCACTTGGAATGTAAAAATCCAAAGGCAGAATATAGTATGAAGGATATTATGCTGTCAGAGACAATAGAGGAAAGGGATTTGGGAGTAATTGTTTCTAATGACTTAAAGGTAGGCAGGCAATGTAATAAAGCGGTTGGGAGTACAAGCAGGGTGCTGGGTTGTATAGCTAGGGGCATTAGTAGCAGAAAAGGGGAAGTGGTCATGCCTTTCTACAGATCTCTAGTTAGACCTCATCTACAGTACTGTGTGCCGTACTGGAGACCCCATCTCCATATATAGTATATATAGATACTGTAGAGATAATTCAGAATGTAACCATGCATGGGATAGGCATAAGGCTGTCCTGAACATAACACAAATCCAAGGACCAAATAAAGTTTGAGGTTTTCACAGTAGGAAAATTGGGCAGACTTGATGGGCCGAATGGTTCTTATCTGCCGTCAGTTCCCTTCAGATAATAGATAAGGGCCAGTAGTCTTTGGAATAGATAGATTTTTATACTTTCTCAGATGTATTGGATTAATAGGGTATGTGAGTGTTGTGTTTCTTTTTCTTTTTTCTATGGTTTATATTTTATTTGTATTTTTACATACGCACTGTTTTTGATTTTTAATAGCAATGCCCATACTTTTTTATTTTATTGCCTTTGAGTAGTCAGTAATTGTACTCATTTTTGTGTGTGGTTTCTTTTTTCTTTAGGACCAGTTGCAGAAAAAATATTAAGTCATTTAGGAGCAAACCAACAACACCACAGGGGAAAAAAGAAATTAAAATTATCTTTGATTTAAATCCTCTTGATTTAACTTTGCAATGCGTTGAATACCCTTCTGGCACTCAAAGGGTTAATCCATCAATCTGGTGAAACATATTAGACATATATCAATGATATTGTCTGAAAAAACATTATTCGGTTCCTATGATCTGAAAATGTAGTAGGGAGAACTGACCGGCCAGTATATCTAAAACCGTTTTGTGTACATATGAATAGCTTGCCAGGCTTATTCTACGTCAGATAGCTACCTTCTTCCTGTCATATTGTGAGAAGTATCTCTGAAATATGATCCTGGGATTGGGAATGCCACGCTCACAACGTTTTAACCCTTTGAGTGCCAGAGGGGTATCCAACTCATTGCAAAACAATGAGTTGGATACCCTCTGGCACCCAAAGGGTTAAAACTGCAAGTTATGTGTGCCAAATCTTTTTGCCTCTTCATGGTGCATTTGCACTGTCTCAATATTTGCAGTTTTTAATTCTCTTTAAAATTAGCTAAACCACTCTTTGGATGACAGGTCAATTTGAAGAAATTCTGGGATAGATATTAGTCTATACTGAAACTTGGATACATTGAGCTTTCTAAGTAGGAACAGTCTAGCAGAGCCAACTTTTATATCATCAAATCCATTAATCTGAAGATTAGGTGATCAAGGTTCTGGTGAGACATTTGGAACATCTGAGTAAAATAGTGGCCAAGAGATGGGAGGCTATTTAACTCAGTGTATGCCAGAGAGGTCTCCAAAACATTGCTTTACATTTTTACAAGCCATTATAGATTGTCATTTTTCTTCCTTCCCTCTGCTCCATTCAATACTTATTGGTTGAGTGCGAGTTTATGTTAATGTTTGCTG
This sequence comes from Rhinophrynus dorsalis, assembly GCA_037306005.1. Taxonomy (NCBI): domain Eukaryota; kingdom Metazoa; phylum Chordata; class Amphibia; order Anura; family Rhinophrynidae; genus Rhinophrynus; species Rhinophrynus dorsalis. The sequence goes on along the minus strand of CM074727.1, from coordinate 46,997,417 downwards.
TCAGTTAATTGGCTGTGCCAATGAATGTGTCTGTGTGTCTGTAAGTGCTTCAGGGGTTAAGGTCAATGCACTTACGGTCAATGCAATGCAAAAAAATATTATTCTAATCATAGCACAGACCACAGATACACTGCAGAATGGAAAAAATAACACAGATCAAAAGACCATTTCTCAGCTTATAGGAAGCACAGATATGCAGACTGAGGATTGTTGAAGCTTCTGTGAAGAGACTTAAAGGATCATATAGCTAGGGATGGACATAATGACAATAGCAGAGGGATATTCCATATTAATAATTTCCTATAAGTCCCACAAGTTGGACACACAATACCGCAATTGCAGAAGCAGAGGCTACATAAGAAAAACATTCATTACCAGTCAGTCAGGACAAACGGCATATTTCTGATCACAACCGGCACTCTCTGAAAATATTAATGATCCCAACGACGCTGTACTTTGAAAAGTCGTTACAAATAACACTAGAAGGTTTCTGTCCACACCCACAACTCAGAATGTGTGTGTGACCAGCACAGCTGAGGCACGACTTAGAACTTGGCTCCCTAAGCAGCCACTTTATCTAGTGGGGAATCCATAACTGGTCCCTGCTCAGCCGTACCTAGAACAAGGCAAAATCTGCCATTTAACCCCCTTAATGACCCTTTATGTGCCAGGACCATCACTCCGGTTCTAGCACTTAAGGACTGGTGACTGTCCTGGCATGTCATGACATTCCTGGGTCACTGAGCAATTGCATGCCGTGTGGAGACCATGGAATCCATTAACCAAAAAAAAAAAAATTGCTCATGGTCCTTAATGGCTGCCAACGCGCCATATCAGGAGGTTGTTAAGGGATCTTTTTTCTCAAGATTAAAGCAGTTAAAAAAATATCAAACTTGCACTGTAATGAAAACGAAAATGATTTAATGAAATCCGAGTCTAGTGAGAAGTAGGATGAAAAAGTATAATATTCTTATGAGATATTATATTTCAAGTGATAGTAATTCCTCATTTAAACTTTAGCTCCTAATATTACGTACAATTTATTTTAACATGTTGCACTATATATAGTTACTTACAGATTTGTAGTTCAAAAGCTATTGAAGCCAAAAGGATCTCCCTCCCGCCCCTTTCCCTGTGTCACTGATCCTCTCAGTCTGGTCTGGATGGAGAGCGGTGAGGGACAATCTTCAGTAAGCAAAGGAAAATCCTGCCCTCTTTCATCAATGGGGGCCTGGGTTTTCCTTATACTTAAATGAACATTTTCTCTAGCTGCATCCGTCCGGTCCCACGACCAGATTACAGATCTAAGGGGATGCGGCCAGAAGGGGTGGGATGGGCATCCTTTCAACTTGAATAGCATTTGAACTACAAATCTATAAGTAAATATATATAGCACAATATGTTAAAAAAATGTGCATAATACTCAGAGCTAAAGTTTAAATGAGGTATTATTATCCATTCAAAGAAATCACTGAAATGATTGTGACATTCATGGAGGCTTATGAACTAGGAAAACTGGAGCAAATTTGGAAAAAAAAATCAAATTACAATTTCTCAACACACCCGCAGATTAAAACAGGGCGACTCCAATGCATTGCTTCTCAATATGCTGGAGACCTCTCTAGAATTCAATGGGTTAACAGCCACATTTTAAATCAATGGGTCCCCCAATTGGTTTGCTCCAGAATTGTTCCAGCCCTCTTTGTACAGAAATGCAACAGCAATTTATTGGAGACTTCTCTATCACTGAAGGAGTTAAACTTAAAGGGACAGTAATATTTAATATGTACAAAAAATATATATTGTAAGGTTTATTCACCTGAGTAAAACAAGGGTACTCCTACTGCTGAAAGATGTTTTATTCAAAACTTATTACAGCTCAAACATTAAATTTTTAGGCATAGTATCACATCATCCTATGGTCAGATCTGGTCAGTTGACCATGAATCTCCACAGGATGGTGTAGCAACAACACCACTGTACAATTTCAGGCCACTGTGATACTGCACCTAAAAATATAGTTTGGACTATAATAACTTTTGAATAAAACACCTTTCAGCAGTGGGAGTATCCCTGTTTTACTCAGGTGGATAAACCCTACAATTTATATATATATATATATTTATATATATATATATATATATATATATATATATATATATGTTTTACATTTTAAGTATTACTGTCCCTTTAATGGGGATTGTTTTAATTGTCCCCTATGCTGCAATTGGTTTAATACTAGAATTGCCCTGATTTGTAACCCTTTGAGTGCCAGAGTGGTGAGACATGCATCACTTTGCAAGGCGGGGCTTGCCCCTCTGGCACTCAAAGGGTTAAGTGCATCAGCCACTCACCATCTTTTGAGGGAAATATATACTCGACTCTTTCAGTGCCAAAGGGGTATCCAACATATTGCTTAACAATGTGTTGTACAGTCCCGTGGCACTGAAAAGAGGTAATGTTTTGAGTTCCAGAGGGGTACGCAATGCATTGCATACCCCTCTAGCACTCAAAGGGATAAAGCCCATTGCCGTCTGGGTGGCATGAGAAATGAATTTGACAACCGTTGCTAAACAGAAATGCAACTAAACATTAAGTCAGCTTTACAACTTCAGACTTTCAAATCACCATAAATTAAACCACAAGGAAGCTTATGTTTGATGAATAACACAATTGTGGCATTAATTTTATGGTTTCTAGTGAATTATGATTTAGAAATGGGCTATATGAAAATAAATCTGCCAAGAAGAACTAAGAGCCACCTTCGATAAGGTGAAGTGATGCGATTGTGGACTAATCTGACTGCATCATAGAGGACAGATAACAATTCCCCAAAGCCCCCACTGATTCAACACTATGAGGGTTATGCACTAAGGCATGATAAAGAGGTAATACAGGGGAGATGACTTCTCCAGTGATATCACTTCTCCAAATCCAATTATTCTATGGATCCTCTACACTAAGATCTCCAAAGCTAATTGATTTAGCTTCAATGAATGGATACTTTTGTTAGGTGCAAACCCCTTGACCAAGTAATGAGGACGCTATTGGGGATAGCGTCATGTTTGTATCATAGTATTTAATGCAGGTAGTCAGGAACCTGTGACGGTACCAGTGGACACCCTGTCAAGGTGTCCCCATCAGTCAGAGCTTCCTTCAGTCTGGAACAGAAAACCTCTGCCGGTATATCACAGATTACCCCAAGCACCAGGCAAGACCAGTGTAGGGGAAAAACAAGAACAGCCTTTATTGATAAAACAAACTGCTTATATACGCTTCCAGACACTCTTATTAAGATTAGAATGTAAACTAGGGCTTGGGACAGTATTGGTACAATTGACCAATCAGGGAATGGCCTGCATTTCCAGACACTCTTATATCAAGATAAGAATACAAAGTAGGGCTTGAAAAAGGGTCATTTTAACTGGACCATAATAACCTCCCCTGATTGGTCAAGGAAGCACAGCAGGAGTCAATCAACATTCCAATCGTTTCTTAGCACAGGTTACACAGATCTGGAGTATATTGTAAGCAAGCCAGAGTGCTGGGTTTAACCCTTATTTTCTCTGCACTCTGGCTCCCAACTACCAAATCCCTTTACAGGGCTTACAGTATAACACCACACACACTATTACATTAAGTCACACAATGTACAATATAGTTATCAATATTTCAAATAGTATAGTCCTAAATCACTCCATTTGGTGACACCTACTTTTCCCCATGTAAAGTCTATGAGAGACATTTAAACTCATCAACCAGGGCAACTTGGGTAAAATCCAGTGGCTGGTGTAATTTAAAACAGGCATAATGGTCCTGTTCCCGTGATAGCACCAATACTCCATAAGGGGGGATATTCTACTATGATCCTGTAATAACCTTTCTGCAGGACAGGGCTGGATTTCCCACTAAGCAAAGTAGAGAACTGTCTAGAGTGCCCACTTCTGACGGAAGCCTTAGCTGTGTCGGCCACACCCACATTCTGATTTGTGGGTGTGGCCAGATCAATCTCAATGTCCTTGCACAAGTTTATATACCCTTTTACAAGTTATTATTTAACTGGTTCGGCAGAGGGGCAACCGTTCAGACATCTTGCAGAGAAGGTATCTCTGAGTCTGAGCTGTCCGTCCCCTTCACCTCCATGATTGGTGAGTTGAATGTCTTGTACCTTAAGGCAACAATAGGGACTGACAGCACAGGCGCAGAGAGCGCATACCGCAAGATCCCTGCCGGTGCCTGCCTGATGAAAAAGTCCTATTTCTCACTAATGTCTAACTTATGCAGCAAAATACAAGTATGTATATGTACATTGCTAATGTATTAAGGATTTGGGCCTCAATGTAAGTTTGATGATAGTTCCGTTTTAAGGACCCATGACGTGCCAGGACCAGAGAAGTAACTAGAAGCCACATTGTCCACCTCCACATTGCCCCCGTCTCCACATTGCCCCTTCCACAATGTCCCTCAATCTCCACAATGCCCCACAATCTCCACATTGCCCCTTCCACAATGCCCCCAATCTCCACATTGCCCCTTCCACATTGCCCCCATCTCCACATTGCCTCCCAATCTCCACATTGCCCCTAAATCTCCTGCCTCCCTGGTGGTCCAGTGGCAGAGGACAGGTCTGTGCCTCCTTCTGCATAGACCTTTTCTCCTGTGCGGTCCTCTTCAGTAGTGCAGAGCGCTGGGAGATGATGTCATCTCCCAGTGCTTTGCATTTCGAGAGTGCCAGTCTGCTGGAGGGAATACTGATCTCCTTCCGGGCGGCAGTCCGGCACTCTCGTAATGCAGAGCCAAAGCGCTCTGCATTTCTTAATTGCGGCCGTCAGGTGAGGGGGTCGCAGGGGGTGGCCGGGCCCCTGGAGTGACCCCTATAGTTACGCCACTGGCCAGGACCATCATGGGTAAACTTATGTTAAGGACCCATGAAGGTCTTGGCACGTCATGAAATTCAGGGGATGTCGCTCGGGGACCCATGAATCCATTTCTCAAAAAATAGGGGGCAAACACTTTTCTTTGTTCTTACTTTTTATAGGGCAAGGGTATTTTCTGTGTCAGGAAACAGGTGATCGTACTGGGGGCGGAGTCATGTGAGGAGTGAGGATTGCATTGGGTGGCGCTAAGGGCACCTAGATTGCCTTGCCTAGGGGAGCTTGGGATGTGAATCTGGAACCAGTGTTGGAACCTGCTTCTTAGTGCTACATCTCCCTATCATTCAAGAGGTTAATCCTTTCAGTGCCTGAGGGGTACGCAACACATTGCAAAGCAATGTGTTGCATACCCCGCTGGCACTCAAAGGGTTAAAAGCTCCATTTAGATTGATAGTAATGTTTATTTGTCCCCTATGGGCTAGCTTGTCTGCCCCAGAATTATAAAAGTTTGTGTTTAGTACATCAACCGCACTGTATTGAGTGCTGTTTCATCCATGACTACTTTTGCATTTTCAGCCAGAAAACTCTAGGAATATACATCCCATATATTTTACTAAAATGTGTCTGATAACACACACTTCAGAAAAGATAAATAAGTTAGACAGCATGTGTGGCACACAGATAATTATTTCTACTCATACAGGACATTGGCTCAGACAGGAAGCCTTACCCCAGAGACCCTCTGCGTTTATACAGCCATGCTGTAATATATGTATAGCTAACACATTCTACACAGCGTGTAAAGATGTTTCTCTGTTTGCTAGTCTGCTCTCTGTACGTTTTAATGAAGGTACTCTGTGTTTAAAAGTTAGCAAACAGACTATGTGTTGCTGCGGTTGGCAACATAAGTACTGATTTTTCAATAAACAGCAGTGTAAATAAGTATATAAAACATTATACATTTCTGGCACATATGTTAACTTAAATTATGTACCCTTGTTTTTGCCAAGGAATTTTTTTAAACTGAATGTTTCAACAGACGCATTTCAGATGCCCCGATTATCAAGTAGCAACATCATTACGACTGATTTTAGGATAATTTACCTTTTTCTAAGAATGTGTTTTTGGTGTATTTTGCATCAGACTTTAAAGGGAAATTACCATAGGACCAAACGGCTCTTAATTTGTTTATCCGAAGGACTTCCCTAGGTAGGTGTCCAACAGCAGTCTGTTATTTTTACTGCTTGTAGTTGCATTTGATCTCTAGTGTATTCTATTGCTAGTTGTTTCAGTGTACAGTCTGATAAAGGCAAGTGACTTTTACCTAACACTCATGTATCTCCTGCATTCCACCTCCAGTTGAGGTGCAGTGGTGTCATATCTTCAGGCTGGTCACCACTGTGGGGTGGCCATTCATTTCAGAATGCAATGAGGATCAAGACCTCTAACGCATATCACATGTAAGGCATGAGACCCCATTGGCTGCCATACAGACCATCTTGAGATGAATTAAGGCAGGGCCGGATTTACATCTCAGGAGCCTGTAGGCACAGAAATCTGAAGTTCCCCCCATGGGCCATCTCCACTGGACACCTCCACAACGCTCCTAATTTCCACGTTTCCCCCCATCCTCTCCATATTGCCCTCACATTGCCCCCATCAGCTCAATATTGCCCCCATTATCTGCACATTGCCTCCAACAGCTCCATATTGCCCTCACATTGCCCCCATCATCTCCACATTGCCCCCGTAAGCTCCATATAGCCCTTACATTGCCCCAATCAGCTCCATATTGCCCCATCATCTCCACATTGCCCCCATCAGCTCCATATTGCCCTCACATTCCCCCCATCAGCTCCATATTGCCCCCCATCAGCTCCATATTACCTTCACATTGCACCCTCACAGTGCCCCAGTGTCCGTTTCCTACCTCTTCTCTGGTGGTCCAGAGGCAGGAGAGGTCTGTGCCTCCTCCTTCTGCACAGAGCTGTAGCTCCTGGAGCTCCCGCTTGGTCTTCTCTTCAGTAATGCAGAGCACTGGGAGATGATGTCATCTCCTAGCGCTCTGCATTACTAAAGAGCCAACGAAGGAGCTCAGCAGCAACAGTTCTGTGCCGAAGAAGGCACAGACCTGTCTTCATGGCTCCGGGCGGGGGAGGCGACTCAGGCGAATTAAAAAAAAATCAAAACACACAACATGATCCCAGTGACAGGCGCCCCTCTGTTGGGTGCGCCTCTAGGCAGATGCCTACTCTGCCTAATTATAAATCCGGCCCTGGATTTAGGATACATAGGGTCCTAGGCAAGGTACTAATTTGGGGCCCCACATCCCTTGATCTGGTGCTTCTGACACATAGGGCTGCTAGAAGGTACTGGCATTATGGCTTTAATGGAAGTGGGGGCAACTACATGATGCTGGTCTCTTTCAACAATAAGAGCATCTGACACAAGATGTTAGTGACAGCAACAGCAGGACCTCTGTCTTGGACCCATCACTTGCAGCTAGGGCCCTAGGCAATAGCCTAGGTTGCCATAATGGATGATCCGGCTCTGGTAAAGTTGCATTGTGCTGTACTTTGGTGTGATCACACAAGGCACCACAGTCCAGCATGTAACCTTTCATCACTGCATTAATGTCACATGTGTGAAAGGAGCTTTTTGAGTCATTCAGATTTACTGAAGCCCATTATTTGTTGGGAGGAGATGTGATCAAGAGGCAAAGTTCATTACAGCCCTCTACATGCAGGGAACTGCAGATGTAATGCAAAAATATATATAGATAGATTAACCCTTTGAGTGCCAGAGCCTCTTGAACTCAACGGGTTAAAAAGGAACTGTTCCCTAAGAATAAGTGTCTCTTAAAGGGATAGTAATACTTAAATGTAATTATAATGCATCTTGTAGCCCTTAAAGGGATAGTAATACTTAATTTAATCTTTATTTTATTTTGTAGGCATTAAAAAAACATGAAGAATGATATAAGTCTTATCTCTCAAACCTTTATGGTTTGAGAGATATTCACAAGCAAAATTTCCCCTCCTGCTCCTTTTACCTAGTGTAAGCCATCTCTTCTCAGATGTGGAATCCAGTCCATAGACCAGACAGATAACAGCAGGGGACAATCTTCTTCCTATGAGAACAATGAAAGCCCTGCCCCCCTTGACAAGTTTTTCAGGTTTTTCCCTTATCTTAATTGAAGATTGTACCTCTCTGCAGTCTACCTGGGCACCTCCCTTCTGCTCTAGCTGAGCAGTGTTACATCAGTAAAAGGGGCGGGAGGGGGTCACTTTGTCATTCAATTGCTCTTGAACTACAACTCTGACAGAATTGAAATAACACTCTCCAAAGTCTAAATACTATGATGATCAGGGCTTAAAACTTGAAGTCCTTTGCTACTAGCCAGACCTGAAAAGTTCCTCACCACTGCAAGACATAACATACCCGCCAGGGCTGAATTTCTACTTGCCAGGGCTAAATTTTCACTCTCCATTGGCTAGTGGCGAGTGGAAATTTTGAGCCCTGATGATGATTAATTAGAGCTGCTTTTATTATGAAACATTACTATCCCCTTAAAAAAAAAAATTAAATGACCCCAGCAGCATCTCTCAAACCTTTATGGAGGTATAATGGATTAAGTAAATATATGAAGTAGATACACGTGAATGCTGCATGCACCAGCCTAGGTATGTAAAGGATTTAATTCTCTGAGGACCATAGGTATATGCAACATATTGCAGAGCAATGAGTTGTGCTCCCTTCTCACACTCAGAAGGTTAAGAAAATTAAAGGCTACTGATTTATAGGTTCATTACACAGAATATCTGGACTTGGAAAGCAGATTGATTACCTTAGTGATTCTCAACCAGGGTGTCATTTTTTTTTATCAAGTCTTTGACAAAAATGTGAATCTTGAGTTTAAAGTGGATGTGTCACCTATGGACAACATCCAATAAATAGTTAGGAGACATATCCAATACCATGAAACCTTTATTTTTTATTTTAAGTTTTAATTTTGTTAAAATTTAACTTACAAAAGTCTGGGCTGAAGCCACTTCCGTATAGACTGCAGTCTGATGCTCTGCCTCTGCTCTCCTCCTTCCTTCATTGACTGAGGCTTCTGTCTGTAAGCTGGAGCACTCTCATTGGCTAGATATCGATCTCTGCCAATGAGATCGCTCCAGCTTACAGACAGAAGCCTCTGTCATTGGAGGAAGGAGGAGAGCCAAGGCAGAGCTCTGTAACCGCAGTGGATGCAGCACAGACTTTGTAAGTTAAATTTAAACGAATTAAAACTTAAATAAAAAATAAATATCGTTTTCAAGGTACTGGACATGTCTCCTAACTATTTATAGGATGTTGTCCATAGGTGACACATCCACTTTTAAATGCATATTTATGGAAATTGTTATGTAGAATAAGCTTGTTTTTATCATTCTGTAAAATGTAAGAAGTTACGGACCCCGCTGGCAAAGGGTTAATAAATGTATATGTATTTGTACCATTGAATAGACCACATCCAAAAATGCAGTTTTGCTCTGCAATAAGTTTATATGACAAATCTTCCATCAGATTCCACATCTGAAGGGAGGTGTCTTAGATTAGGTAAAAGGGGCGGGAGGGGGATACTTTATCATTCAATTACTCTGGAACTACAACTCTGACAGTATTGAAATAACAGTCTCCATGGTCCAAATAATATGAGGATTAATTGGAGCTGCTGTTTTTGTGAAACTACTATCCCTTTAAGGTGTTCTGTGAGGTTTCACATGCTAATTACACACTGTACTACACCATGAGACTTTCACTTTTCCCAGAAATAAGAGTATAACTATTCCCTAAATTAAGCATCTACTGGACTTTTGGTTAACATGGCACATCAGCAATTTTGAATTATGTTTTCTTATATGTAAAAAAAAAAAAAAAGAAAAATCAAGGTGATAGGTCCACTTTAAGTGTCAGTGAGTGAGACAGATACTGTAAGGCTAGGACAGGAAGTGCGTGCATTCCATGCCTTAACCCTTTGGTGCCAGAGTGGTACGCAATGCATTGCATACCCCTCTGGCACTCAAAGGGTTAATTATCAAACTATGTAAATAACATATAGATGATTTTGAAAGCTCTTTTTCAATCACTAAAGTGTCAGTGAGTGAGAGAGATACTGTAAGGCTAGGACAGGAAGGGCCTGCATTCCATGCCTTAACCCTTTGGTGCCAGAGTGGTACGCAATGCATTGCATACCCCTCTGGCACTCAAAGGGTTAATTATCAAACTATGTAAACAACATATAGATGATTTTGAAAGCTCTTTTTCAATCACTAAAGTTGTTGTAGGTGACAGGTTCTCTTTAACCCAAGCAATGAGTTATGTACGACTCTGGCACTCAAAGGGTTAACACTTTCAATGTCAAAGACACCTCCAAAGGACTGGGGAGTGATGCAGTGTAGACATATCTACCATCGAAAGTGTATGACATTCCATCTTCCATTTTTTTCAAGACAGAAGGAGAGAAAAAAAAGTTTTTGAAATAATTAGAACAAGGCTTTTTTTTAAATTACTTAATTATGCTGGAGTCTACAAAAATCTAAAACTCAATTAGTCTACAAGGCAGAATTGTCAAAATCCTTTTCATGTAGCTGTAATTGCAATTTGAGTTCATATTATTGTCTTCAATGACTAAAGCTTTTCTTGATTACTGTTTTGTACTTTCCTCCGCCGTGGGCTAACATCAGGAATATGCAGAACTGGTGTATAGTTAATTCCATATGTGTCCAGCATGTTTCAGTGTTGATACGTATTGTTAGTGACATTCACTCGGTGCATAGATGGATTGTTTACTGTAGGGTCTCCCTTTAAAATCCTGCCAATAAACAGGAATATTGTGTTTACGGCGTCTTTGGTTCTCAAAAAGTAATTATTAAATTCAGACGTGTTTCAAAAATACACACGGGATAATGTCAAATATCCAAAGGATGTTGATGTCGAAACTTCTTTTTTATGACTTCAGATTTAATGACAGCTCTTTAGGGTTTGGGAAACTAATTGAAATTTGGCCACTTCAAATAGGGTTTGAAATATCATGTAATCCCCATGAGGGATTAAGGTTGTCGGGGGGGGGCTCAAACCGGTCCTAAGCTACCCACCCCAACTGTGCAAGTTGTCAGGATCCTCAGATGAACACAGGTCATGGGTGTAAGCAGGACTGGATTTACACTCCAGGTGACACTAGGGAAGGCACTCTAGGTGCCATGACCACACCTCTTTTCCTCACCTGTCCCCACCACCAGACCAATCCACTGTTTCCTAGGCAGAAATACCCTTGGTCTATAATAAGAAAATCCAAAAAAAGTATTACTATCTCTTTAATTTGTCTTTTAACCCTTTAATGCCAAATAAATCTACATTGCATTATTTTGAAGAACTCTCTGATATTCAAAGGATTAAAATACTGCTTTAAATCTAAGGGAATCTATACCCCCATTCCCTCCAAGGTACAACTGGTTTGTTATATAATTACTTCTCTTTTTCTTCCTGCTTAAAGTGGAACTTTCACTCAAATTAAAGTGCCCCCAAATCATTATGCACATAGTGATACGCATATCAATACTAGTATTATCCTGAATAAGTCCGGCGTTATTGAGAAATCCACCTTGTTCCGATACGCACAGGCAGGTGGCTTGCTGTACCCAGAGGAGTGACTACAAGCCTCCGGGCCCTGGTATATGAAGTGTCACGGCCCCCCACTACATTGGCCCCCCTGACCACATTGACCCTCTCCACAATGACCCCATGTCCTACCTGGTGCTCCTGGGTGGTCCTCTTAGTAATGCAAAGCGCTGGGAGATGATGTAATCTCCCAGCGCTCTGCATTACTAGAGTGCCGGCGGGAGATTGGGGGCGCCAGGCGGAGGGGTCGCAGGGGGAGGCCGGGCCCCTGGAGTGCACGGGCCCCGGTCGCAGGTGCAACCCCTGCGACCCCTATAGTTACGCCGCCTGTACCAGCATCTGTGCTCCTGCGCCATCAGTCCCTTCCTGTACCTTAAGGTACAATGCAATTCCCCCTCACCAATCCTATAGGAGACCGGGAGGGACAGAGCACACTCAAAGATGTCTCTTTGGCAAGATGTCTGCTCTGATGCCCACCTGTGCATCTGCGATCAAGTTGGATTATTCAATAAATCCTAAACCTAATTCAGCAAGATAAAAGGAGTGCAATTCTGGGGCAAACCAACTGCATCATTGGAGACACTCTCACTAGCAGTCAAAGGATTAACCCTTTGAGTGCCAGTGCGGTGTCCAGTGCATGTGTTGGACACCCCTCTGACACCCAAGCATTTAAAACCCCCATTTCAATCAATGAGATTCTGTTTTCATCCCCTGTGGTGCAGTTGGTTTGTCTCAAAATTGCTCCATTTTCTCCAGCTGAATTAGGCCCAAAATATCTTCTGAAATTCGCTCTCAATGTGCACCTTGTTTTATATAATACAGCCTAGAGACACAGGTACAGTGTACTGTTCCCTTATAGTCTGAGCTGGGAAATTTGCATTTATTTCCACTACAGCATTTTTTTTTTATTTTTTTATGAAAATTACCATTTATAATGTGCAACAGGGTTGAGACTATGTCTCGTACGGGCTTCATAAATGAATCCTTTCAAAATACCAAGCCATTTAGAATATTTTAGCTGAGAGTAAGGGTGTAAAAAGATAACTTAAACGGTATATGAGAGTCACTAGTTGCTAAAAAAATGTAGCACAACTGATGAAAGTTGTAGTCCCCAACGCCTGGAAGTCCAACAATTGACTACTTTTGCATTACAACCACAAAGTGGTTGCACACAATGATTTAAGAGATAGGAGTCAAGAAACACAAAGGGGGCACTTTTGTAGTGCAAGTCACATTTTAGAATTAACCCTTCAAATAGCAAATATTCACTTGATGAAGAGATCAGCAACAGGGGAGGACTGGCAACTTGTAGCCTAGGGGGCAAATACAATCAAGTGGCCCATTTGTACTATCGTTCCAGCCCGTCCCCTTTTGTTAATATTACAATTGGCATTAATGTTGTGAAGTAAGGCAAGCAATACCACAGAGCTTACAATGAAAATGAAGCAACACAAGTGATAACACCGAGCTTACAGTTGAAATGGAGCTACACTAGTGATCCTACAGAGCTTACAATTTAAGTAAAGCTAAACTACTGATACCAGAGAGCTTACAAGGAAAATGGGTTATGCTACTAGTGTAGCTCCATTTGGATTGTATCTCTGTGGTATCATTAGTGTAGATACATTTCATTTGTAAGCTCTGTAGTATCATTAGTGTAGCTCTATTAAAAGCAGCAAGCGTGAGATTGAGTGAGCCAGTGGCCCACTGGCCCAGACATATGACTGGCCTAGGGGGCAATTGCCCCCCTGCCCCGCCCTCCCCTGATCAGCAAGCATACAAGGTACAAGACGGTCTATGTAACAACAGAGGAAATAATTATGCCCATGTGCAGGCTGAGGCTCCTCTAGCCAGGGAAACAAAGGCAATGCCCACAGGACATATAAAATAAGAAATCTATTTAATAAAAGAAAGGTTAAGAGAACAATATATATATATATAAGATCCTATTCCAGAGTGTTTCAGTACTGCAATACTCTTTCAATAAGGACGAAATACATTTGGTCTTCACAAGCATAATGTTAGGAATTACCTGGCCTTCAGTGGTCCTGAGCACATGGGCACACATGTAGTCACACATTCTCTTTTTCTTCCTGCTGTTGCAGACATGCGCCATTAGAGAATTTCTAGTCTGTGGGTATTTAAAAGCATTCTGTAGGTTTCCATAGGCTTAGTTGTTAAAGGGATGATAATGTTTCAAAATAAAAATGGCTCCAATTAATCTTCATAGTATTTGGGCCATGGAGAGTGTTATTTCAATACTGTCAGAGTTGTAGGCAAGAGTAATTGAATGATATAAACCCTTTTACTGATGTAACACTGCTCACCTCAGAGCAGCAAGACTGTCCAGATGGGTCGCAGAGAGGGACAATCTTCTGTGATCATAAGGGAAAAACCTGAAATACCTGTCAAGGGGGAAGGGTTTTCCTTATGATCACAGTGAAAGAGTGTCCCTTGAGGTGATTTGTCCGGCCAAGGGACCAAATTCCACATCGGAGGGGAGGCGGCTTACACTAGGCAAAAGGGGTGGGAGGGGGAACTTTATCATTTAATTACAACTCTGACAGTATTGAAATAACACTCTCCATGGCCCAAATACTATGAAGATTAATTGGAACTGTTTTTTTTGTGAAACATTACTATCCCTTTAAGTTTTCTTAACTGAAGTCTTGGCCTTGTCAACTTCACCGGTCCCAGTAATTGGTCTGTTTCTGGCTATGCTTCCTGATTTCTGATTTGACCTTACACCTCACCTTCCTTGTGGAAGAGTTATCGTTGCTTGTGCAGTTTGTAGGTGTGTCCATCCCAGTCTGATCTTGGCTCAACTGAGATTGGTCAACACCTTTAACTACCAGCTCTTAGATGTAGCAAGGATGCCCTTGTAATCTCCACCACTCGCCATCCTTGCTCCACAGTACCGCACTCAAGCTACTACCTAACAATGTACACAGGTGCCTACAGCCCTATATGGCTTTTCCAGTTCTGCTAATGTGTTCCAGACACTGCACCCTGACTGAAAGGGAGAGACACCATAAACAGTTTTGCTTTTGATATCAGTATACTCTGCCCCCACCTATACAATCATGCCATGTCACTCAGGGAAAGAAGAAAGCTCTCAACAAAAATAACATGTGCTTGGCAATAAAACCATATTAGAAAGTTTATCCCACTGTTGAGAACATCTGAATGAAGACCAACCTCATATAAGTAAAAGCGTGGCTTATATCAGATCAGTATTCATGTTTCACAGCAGATGGTGTGAATGCTAAATGACCATCCACAATGTGCACCAATTCAGAGAGATGGGGGAGGAGGAATACCGAAATTAAAGGTATTCTAGCATTTCTCCTATAATACCTCTGTGTAAACAAAACCATAAAATAATAATATACAATGTTATATGAACAATGCCAAGGATTGGAAAATAATAAATATATATACACATCATGCTTACAAAAATTAAGTTCAAATACATCATCATACTAATAAATAATAAACAACAGTATTATTCATGTCAGCATAAATTACATCTATATCAAATATACAATACAAAATAAAAGTGACTAGTTGAAGAGCCCGTTACACGGGCCACAGTGCCACAGGCAGCCGGTCGCGGTGCAGTCATGCTCAGTAGAGGCTGCCCGCACCGCGACTGATACAGAGCTAGACGCTCCTTCGCCCCCCACTCTGTATCAGCTGTGGCGAGGGCAGTCTCTACTGAGCATGACTGCAGCACGCGCAGCAGTGTGTACTGCGCATGACGCGGCATTACACACGATTTAGAGAATTATTATATAGGATATGTGAAACAAAAGAATTATAAAAAAGCAAAAGTATATGCAAATCAATACCAAATGAAAAAGTCAATAAACCTTATTTTGCTATCAAAGGGTAATAAATAAATGAATAGACTTCATTTTATAACAGTATCAGAGTGACTAAAGTAATACTTTGCATACTCTACTAAAATACACAATCCTAGTTGGTCTTCTTCTTGGGTATTCTTGGGCATTTAGTATCAAGTGGAATCCATTCCAAAATTTGATGGCCGATCTACTGTTAGGTCTAGCTATGTGGCATGCCCATTTCCATTTCAGGTGCTTTACTCTTTCAATTATGTCATAGACCTTTCTTTTCTGAAGAATCCATGCACATGTTTTTTGGTCTCTTATTGTTATCTACTGAGATTTTCCTTGGTTTGGTAAATTTGTTAAACATGACTTACATTTCATTGATATTCATATTCAGACAAAATGTTTTGATTTTCTGTTGTAGCTTTTCAATGCATTCTTGCAGTTCTTCAAGACTACTGACAAAGAATTTGATATAGTCTGCAAAACATAAGTGATGCAGGTAGTCCCCATTGACCCTAAGCCCTTTCTTACCCCGATTTAGTTGCAGATATATTCTTGATATGTGGTCTGCCCATTTCCATTTCAGGTGCTTTACTCTTTCAAAGACATCATAGACTTTTGTTTGCAAACAAATCCATGCACACGTCTCTTTTTGTTATGTTTAGAATTTGCTGCTCTATACTTCTCTGTGTAACCTTATGTTTTTGTATGGCTTTGGCATTCATTGTTAATGTTTCACAGGCAAATGTAAGTACTGGGAGGACACACTGGTCAAAAACCTTTCACTTGAGACGGAGTGGGATTCGAGCATCCAAATGCTTGCCATCCCAATTTTATTCGGTGCTAAATTTCCATCATGGTGTTTCCATCTGTTGACATTACCTGTCCAAGGTAAACATATTTGTCAACTTCTTCTAGTTTTTGTCCATCTACTGTGATTTTCCTTTGTGTAGTAAATTTGTTAAACATGAATTGTGTTTTGTTAATAATCATCTTTAGACCAAAATGTTTGCTTTCCTGATGTAGCTCTTCAATGCGTTCTTGCAGTTCTTCAAGACTTCTGGAAAAGAGTATGATATCATCTGCAAAATGTAAGTGATGTGGGTAGTCTCCATGATCTTAAGTCCTTTTTTGTGAGTATAGTTTGTATCCCTGTCGAACCCCTTTTTCTATGTTGATCTGGACTTTTACATTCTTGATCTGTATTGATGCAGTTGCATTTTCATATATTGATTGGAGGGTATTGATGTAAGCTCTATCTATTCCTTGGATGATAATGGCATCGATTATTGCTTTTTGTAGTCAATGAAGGCTATGCATAATGGTATATATTCATTATGTCGCTCTATAACGTTACACTGTCTGGATGAGGTCCATTGATATTTTCCAGTTCCAGTTCCAGTTCCATGTGGCCCGATTGATTTTTCACCCTTTTGGATCTTACCAATTCATGCACTGAATATCTCCCAATCTGCAAACCAGGCTCACTTTGTAGACCATTCTAATGAATAATTTCTTTGTATACAACACTATTTCGGCTCTGTTGAAGAGCAGTGCAGTACCGGAACCATGATTTCAGTCTGTCAGCTAGAGCACTGATGTGTGCAAAAGGGGTGGGAGGGGGCACTTTAGAAGATTATTACTCTAAAACTATACAAGTTACAGAAACTTGACTTTGATCATTGCCTTTATTTTTTTAATATGTGCAATATTAAAGCTGCTTAAATTTAAGTATTACTATTCTTTTAAGACTGAGTCTATCAGTCTTTTGTTAATCAAGAATCTGATTCCTCCACGTTGTCCATCCTTGGTCTCACATAAACTGATGATGTCCCAATAGATCTAATAGATTGAATGCTAAGCATTCCAATATTTAAAGACCAAAGGCAGCCTGATAGAACACAGTGATTCTTAGCACCTCTGCCATTGCGTTGGTCTTTATTGCTGACATATGAAGTAGCTTGCAAGCTTCCAGGGAATGAGGGCCATAGTTTTTGTTGCAAAGCCATGCTGAGGGAATGGATCATAGTCTGCCATGCTGGTCCAGTGAGGGTTGGCAGATTATACATATATATATATATATATATATATATATATATATATATATATATATACATATAGTGCATATGTAAACATATATATATATACATATAAATACACTGTATATACACAGATATTAAAGGGATAGTAATACTTCATTTTAACTTTATTTTATTTTGTAGGCATTAAAACAACATGAAGAATGATATAAGTGTTATCTCTCAAACCTTTATGGTTTAAGAGATATTCACAAGCAAAGTTTCCCCTCCCCGCCCCTTTTACCTAGTGTAAGCCATCTCTTCTCAGATGTGAATCTGGTTGTAAGACCAGACAGATAACAGCATAGGACAATCTTCTTTGTATGAAAAGAATGAATCCCTTCCCCCCTTGACAAGTTTTTCAGCTTTCTCCCTTATCTTAATTGAAGATTGTCCCTCTCTGCAGTCTACCTGAGCACCTCCCTTCTGATGTGGCTGAACAGGGAGGGGAAACTTTGCTTGTGAATATCTCTTAAACCATAAAGGTTTGAGAGCTAAGACTTATATTGTTATTCATGTTTTTTTAATGCCTACAAAATAAAATAAAGATAAAATGAAGTATTACTATCACTTTAAGAGTCAAAGTAGGAGACAAACAAACTCTCCCAAAGACACACACTTGGGAGAGAAAAAAATGTAATACTATCTCAGTAATCTCATTAATACCATCTGGGGTCACAGTATATAATTTATTCATTTAAAAAGACCCTGTGTTATTTAATAGATTCAATCTATTATAAAAAGGCAAGGATGGAACATGTTCCAAAAGCATTACTGGAAGAAATGGGAGATTCCTACCATGATTTGCCAAGAAATTTAGGATATAGAAAAAACAACAGCCAGGAGAAAACTCACAATGTAACAGAACAGCACATCATATATGTACTCATCATAATGATTTTATTATCATAATCGATAAACTTATGTGTGTTGTTCTGACTGGTGATATATCATAACCAACTGGTTTCAAGGCTCAAGGATAATAGTTATACTGGCCCTCCCCATTTAGACCTCTCCGTTGGAGTTGGTGTATCTCCAAACGTTGGTGAAACAGCAGACCACAATCGATATGATTAAAGTATGTATAACACTTTATGTAAAACAAAAGGTGTGCATCTGAATAATGAAATAAAAAAAAACATGTATCCTCATCACTGATCTTGATCAATCGATCATTTCCTCAGGAGGCTATCAACTTATCAAGGATGTTGCCCAAACCTGGTTAAACCTCTTAACGACCCTTGACGTACTATGACCGTCAAGGGTCGTTAAGAGGTTTAACCAGGTTTGGGTAACATCCTTGATAAGTTGATAACCTCCTGAGGAAATGATCTGACTGAACGACCCATGATGTACTATGACCGTCATGGAGTTCCGGGCTCCCCCCGCGGCTGCACGCCGTTCAGGGAGTCCGGAACCGGAAAAAGACAAAAAAAATGCTCCGTGGTCCTTAAGCCGCGTCGCCGCCCCGATCGACCGGTCGTTAAGGGGTTAAGACTTGGGTAGTATGTCACTTTATATGTCATCCCTCATTTGCAAATAAGAAGGTAAATTACATACAATGGTACACAACTGAGAAAATGATTAAGCATTTATCACTAGTTTAATTTAACACTTTTCTGTATATATGAGAAATGAACATATACAGCAGTCATCTTGACTGATTTTTCAGGCTGGCATCACCCAATAAAGTGCAACCTAATCTTGTACCCATAAAATCTCCAGTATCCTAATGGTGTAATAACCTTGGCAATTAAATAGTTAGAAAAGTTCTAAAACATTCACTCAATGATCCCAAATGTCTTACTGCCTCTCTTTTGGGTAACTTGGATCCCAATAAACAGTCACTTATGTAAAAAACGGAAACATACAAAAGGCAAAGGACCATGTTAACAGTGTGTGAATTACCGTTCAGTGAAATATTCAGCGTCTGGTAAAGTACTCGTTTAGCATTCAGCTGTGCTGCCTGTTAGTAATGGACATGTTTCTGAAAGGGCTGTATAGGCTCGTGTGAGCTATATAGACTCCATCAGAGCATGACACCAACACATTTCTGACAGACATCTGTCCTTTCCAATGTAGAGAGAAGGAACAGATTGAACTTTTGTTTTGACCAGTGGTTAAGCCTACTGATTTTTCAATTGGCCGTGCAGGGGTTCAAGAGAAAGAAGCAATCAGAGAAGGAGAAGACCCCCCAGGAGAGGGACAGATTTCTGCATGCTTATGTTTGCACTTTTTGTAGTATGTTCCTTTTGTATGTGCATGTTTTGTGCTTGGTAAAACTTACTTTCCATGTTCACTTTCCCTTTAAAGGGATAGTAATACTTCATTTTATCTTTATTTTATTTTGTAGGCATTAAAAAAACATGACGAACGACATAAGTCTTATCTCTCAAACCTTTATGGTTTGAGAGATATTCACAAGCAAAGTTTCCCCTCCCGCCCCTTTTACCTAGTGTAAGCCATCTCTTCTCAGATGTGAATCTGGTTGTAAGACCAGACAGATAACAGAAGGGGACAATTTTCTTCCTGTGAGAACAATGAAGGCCCTGCCCCCTTGACAAGCTTTTCAGGTTTTTCCCTTATCTTAATTGAAGATTGTCCCTCTCTGCAATCTACCTGGGCACCTCCCTTCTGCTCTGGCTGAGCAGTGTTACATCAGTAAAAGGGGCGGGAGGGGGATACTTTGTCATTGAATTACTCTTGAACTTCAACTCTGACAGAATTGAAATAACACTCTCCAAAGTCCAAATACTATGGTGATTAATTAGAGCTGCTTTTATTATGAAACAGTACTATCCCTTTAATGATTTTCTGTCTTTTTGTACAATGAGTTATTTGAACAAAACAAAAAATGAACAGAACATACCAAAATAAGTTCATCCTTTGTATTTCACGCCTAATTTAGGTACTGATTATTACTTTGTGTACAGCTTTTAAAGAGTAATCAAAGTTATATAGTAAATGAGGATGAGAAAGAATGCCTCCATCAAATTTAGCCTTTGCCATATAACTTTTGTTGATCCAGAGACGGCAAAAAAAAAAAAACAAAATACAAAACTGTTTAACCCATTTCTAATTAAACAGACAGTAAAACTCCTTTGTTACTTCACATATTCTACAAGTACATAATCTGTAACCTCAAATTGCCTGAATTGCTATAGTTTTTATTTTTTCATCTTTAGCTATTTTTATTTTTTTCACTTTTATGTCCCTGACATTGACCTAACGGGATCTGTGTTTCTAGAGAGCTTTCAGTCAGGGACTGTTAAAACAGAGATATTTCCATTCTGTGTGAACTGTATGCTGAAGTGGTAGTTTTTCTACATTGTTTCACTATTTTATCCCTTTTATATTGTTGTACTCTCTCTCTGCTTTCTCAGACCCACACAGAAAGCTGTCTGAAGATAAATTCAGAAAGATTGCTTTCAGGGGCATAAAAGCGTATTAAAAAAATCCTTCCTAACTCCAGATGTCAGTTTGATATGTCCATGTATCACTATCCTAGCTGCGTTGAAACCAACTGTCATAATTCTCAGTATTGATCAAATCTAAAGCTGTTTATTGCCATTAGAACACAGATCTCTTCTATTGAGAGGTTTCTTTCTTCTGATATTATTTATGCAATACTGTACTTAAAAGACCCAGGTCAAGCTACACAAGGACATTTATACACTTTGTTTAGACCTCCTGTACCAAAAAGATTATTTTTACAGATGCTAGCATGGAGTATACCATATTGAAATGTAAATAAACCCATTTCAGGTTTAGGTGTTGTGTTCTTTTAAAGAATAATCCTTGCTGGGTGTAGGATCAAAGACATTTCTCTATCAGCATGGGGGAGACTTCAGCAGAGAAATTTTACTATCCCCAAACAATATATAGTAGATAGAAGAACAAACTTTTGTGCAAAATTTAGACTGTAACTATATAAACAAGCTAGATATACTAATAGGGGATCATTGTCTTTCATACAAACATAGAGACTGAAGGAAGACACAAACCAGTCAATCTAATGTGCCTATTATTCTGTCTACATTGTAATATCAGATTTGTTTAACCCCTTGGAAAGGTTTCCAATGCATTGCTTTTTCAATATGTTGGATTGCGCTTTCACATCCAATGGGCTAATCCAAGTGAGGAGCCCCTAGGCAAGAAATCTTGTCTCTCCTTGCCTCGCCTCGCCTACCCTCTCCCCACCCGTGATCATTCCTCTACTCATAACATTACCCCACCTCCAGTCTGGTACTGCAAAATATTCAACAAACAAAAAATTAAACTGGCCAATACGAGGCTATATAAACTGGTTAAATTAGTATATGAACTGGATATTACAGTAATATGAAATCTGTTAAATAAAGCTACCCTCATAAAACATGAGCAAAACACTTTTGCACAAACACTGGAAATGTTGGTCATGTCCACTACTCAGATCAATGGGAGTGGCAAAAACAACTGAGGCACCCCTCAGCATTTGTCCCCCAAGCAGGTTGCTTATTCTACCTAATGGGAAATCTATGCCTGGGTTAAACCCTGGCATACTCACACTAGGGATCTTTAATTCATGTATCAGCCCCTACCACTTTCACTAGAGGTCTTTTTCATGTATAACACCTTTAGCAAAAGGAGGGCCTTGAAACCTTTCCAAATAAGTACCTAGAGGTGGAAGTGAGCAATTTATCCCTGATCTTTAATCATGGTTCCTTTTATGGCTTACACTCTCTTTCCAAGGTGTGGATATTGCAGGCAGGTGTGTTTATGGTGAATAATAAACACATCTGGAAACATGGGTATTAAAACAGAAGTTGAAATTTATTAAACGTAATTGACAACAGAAATGTCTCTTCTTTGCCCATTTGTTCCCTATGAGTAAGTTTATTTGCAAAATAATTGCTCCTCTTTTTTGCTGTATGTTGGCTGAATGTTCCTCTTCTAAGAGCAGACATGATAAAAGTCAGTGACTGTGATATGCAGATTCAAAATGGTTCCTTTCTGCTAGTTGCTGGTTGTTGTAGTGTTTTATCAGCTGCCATGCACTTTATCATGTATTACAAGCTACTGAGCCTGAAGCATATTGGTCTATCCTGTACTGTACTGTAAAATGAACAATGCAATCTTTGGAAGAGAAAAGAAAGCTGCTGACATTTTTACACTAGCTATTATTGTGTAGAGTCAGACAGGTAAAGATGGGGAGCTGGAATTACTTGACTTAAGTAGTACTGGTACTAGTTGGTTCTCTGGGCAATTTTAGAGAGTGTGGGTAGGATCTGCTGAAATTGTATCTATTTTCTGTGTGCAGGAATTTCATGGAAAAAGCAGTACACTGTTTTTTTTTCTACAAAAATGCCAGCAAACCCCCAAAAAACTGGACTTTTCACCCATCTCCTGAAAACCGCTCTAGCATACAAACTATTGAACACACCATTTAGATCAATGGACGTTTTTACTGTGCCCCTCCCATGGTGTAGTTGTTTAATTCAGAATGTCACCTCTTTCGTGTGATGGATAAGGCTATAATGCCCATACATTTCTGGAGTTAACCAACTGCACCACAGGGGACAAATAAAAATTCCTGTTAAAAATCTCTACTCAAGTGCATGTGAATATAAGAATTTTTGTTTGTCCCCTGTGGTGCTGTTGGTTTACTCCAGAATAACTTGAGTTCCGTAAATATGGGCGTATGTTCTTTTGTGATAGTTCCCCTTTAAGGCTATGTTTAAAGGCGCGGTAAACTTTTTTTATGAAAAAATATATATTTTAGGACATTTTTTGTTGAGTAATATAAGGGTACTCCCACTGTTGACAGATGCATATTTCTAGAGTTATTCCAGTTTAAACCTGTGTTTTTGTTTGTTTTTTTTTTTACATTACCAGTGCCCTCTAATGGTTGAATTCCAATTAGTTACCCTATTACATTCCAATGGAGAGGAAAGTCACTGACTTAACAGTTCTCCACAGAATGTGATAGAAACTGCTGTCTCTTCCTGTCATTTAGAACAGTCAGGAAGTAAACGCAGTAAATTCACTTCCTGATTATTTGAACTTTTATAACTTTTGAATTAAAAAAATGACAGCGGTGGGAGTGACTTGTTTTACTCGGTAGGAAAGGCTTCTATAACATATATGTTTTCATAAAAAAAGTTTACTGCTCCTTTAAAGGTTAATGGGATAAGAACAATTTTATAATAGTTTCTATTTTAGTCATCATTGATTACCATGTTGTCCTAAATTTTCTGTATTTTTCTACATCCGGATCTGAAGTAAAATGAAATGAGTCAGACATACCAGACCTCTCATTATATACACACACAGACTTGATTGGGATTGTACTGTTTTTGTTGTAAACATCTCACCTATTGCAAGCCAGTGATTAACTCTCTGTCACAGATGTTTGCACTGGTTGCACTGCACCATTTGAACTTTCCTCTTCATCCATTTAGAAACATGGAATGTGTTTTGTGTGTGTTGAGGGGGGGGCATCAACAATAATCTTATAATGTCTGGGGCCAGAGGCCCCAGAAACAGATTGTTCTACCTCACCTCACAGCCAAGGCAGTGAGAATTATGGGGGGAGCGAAAGGGATAAGAGAACCCACTCACCCAAGCCATTTTATTGTATCTGGGGTCAAAGAATCCCCAAAAACAGATGTTTTCCCCCTTACCTTACAACCAAGAGAGTGAGCGTTAAGGGGTTGGAGGTGTCAGAGAATCTGCCTACCTAGCCACCTCATACTTCATTTTACATTTATCCTCTACCACATTGGGCAGTAGTGAGGACTACAGGATGTACACGGGCCAAGGTCCGGGTGATGTTAACCCTTTGAGTGCCAGAGGGGCACGCAATGCGTTGCGTACCCCTCTGGCACTCAAAGGGTTAAGAGTCCGGTCCTGCTCTGTGTCCTGCCACTGACGCAGTCATGCACTGTAGAGACTGCCCGAAAGCACAGACTGCTCCCAGCACAGAACTCCCAGCATTCTGTGCTCCCAGAGCATTCCGTGCATTAAGGCAATCTCTTCTGAGCATGACGGCATCTGACAAACATTCTAGCAAATTATTATATAGGATATGGCCACCCAAACATACAGTCCTGTGGAGAGAATTTAGATACCCTCCAGGCTCAGTTTTGATTCCAGAAATGGGACAGACAAAGTGTATTGATCTTGTTTTTTTCTGTTTTGTTTTTCTTTCATTTTATGTAACAAAATAAGATGAATTTTGCTTGGGGGGGTTCTAAGACCCCTTCATGTATTTATTTTATACCACCAGAGCTCAGCGCAAATACATGGCAAAGCACAGCATTTTCTTACTCAAAGGATTAATGTTTCCCTGGGGCCTATAAAGGATGTCAACTAAAGGGGGTCCCCTACGAGCAAGGGAAGGACCTGGATTTGCTTGGGGGTCTGGAATTATTACTGCGGTAGGGATCTGTTCAAAAGTTCTATAGACATGTTGTTAAAGGGATAGTAATGTTTCTCAAAATAAAAACCGCTCCAATTAATCTTCATAGTATTTAAGCCATCGAGAGTGTTATTTCAGTACTGTCAGAGTTGTAGTTCAAGCGAAATTGAATGATAAAGTATCCCCTCCCGCCCCTTTTACTGGTGTAACACTGCTCACCTCAGAACAGAAAGCTGTTGTTCGGATGGCTTGCAGAGAGGGACAATCTTCAATTAGAATAAGGGAAAAACCTGATAAACCTGTCAAGGGGGGCAGGGTTTTCATTGTTCTCACAGTAAGAAGATTGTCCCTTGCTGTGAGCTGTCTGGTCTCAAGACCAGATTCCACATCTGAGGAGAGGCGGCTTACAGTAGGTAAAAGGGGAGGGAGGGGGATACTTTATCATTCAATTACTCTTGAACTACAACTATGATAGTACTGAAAAAACACTCTTCAACATTGATTCACAATATGTTAAAGACCTAGCTGGCATTCAAGGGGTTAAAAGTCCCCATTAAATTAATCTACATTTGTATTTGTCCCCTATGGTAAATTTGGTTTGCCCCAGAATTACTCCAGTGGGGAGGCACACATTATGGTACCATATGGCTGCTATTTAGTGATATTGTTGGTAAATTTGAGCCAAAGCCATCTCATCATATCCACTAAGCGGTTTTAGCTATCATATCCCTGTGTTTACACCTCAAATACACCTACATCACCATGCCTTTGTTGTAGCTTTACCACATGTAAGATGTTTCAGTGTCTCCTTCATCAATGTTTTATATGCATATTGAAAAGTGACTTTATGAGCCATTTTTTTGTATCCCTGGGAGTGTGTTTATATATGTTAATGTGACCAGAGGCATAGGAACCCCCACAAATCTGGGGGAGTAGCATTTTTTCCTGGCCCCAACCCCTCTGTACTTTCTTTGTAGCGTGGCCGAGTTGACCACGGTAGAGGAGCTTCTGATTCTCTACCAGTCTGACATGAAGTTGCTTGTTGTGCTCGGCGAGCAGTTTCCTGTCAGATCAGGGTAGAGGATACAGAAGCTCCCCTACCCGTGGTCTGCTTTGCTGGACCACGCAACAAGGAGGTGACCAACAGGAGGGAGCGCTGTGCAGTGCTCTCCCCTCCTGCTGGTCACCCAGAGACTGCGTGCCCCCAGGCTGGTGCGCCTAGTGCCTGGGAGGAATTTCTACATTACCTATCCCCAGCATGATTTCCTGGGGGAGATGCATCCCCCCCCCATCCCACCCGGTTTCTACGCCCCTGAATGTGACTATTCGCCAAATGCATTCAGGTCAATAGCTGGTGATGCAAATTTACTTCCTGACACTGATAATTTGTTGATTTTGCTACAGCTTTCTATGCATTTCCCAGATTACAGTTAAGGGGTGGGGCTTACCAGCAGTGGGGGTGGGGACTAATTGCCCCTCACATTGCCCACATGATCATCTCCATATTGCCCCTCACAGTGCCCACATCATCTCCATATTGCCCCCCGTGTCCACTTCCTACCCTGGAGAGGAGAGGTCTGTCTGTGCCTCCTCCATTTGCACAGAGCTGCAACTGCTGAAGCTCCCGCACAGTGTTCTCGTCAGTAATGCAGAGCACTGGTAGGTGATGTCATCTCCCAGCGCTCTGTATTACTAAAGGGCCGACGAGGGAGCTTACAGCAGCTACAGGTCTGTGCTGAAGAAGGCACAAACTGAGACCTCACCATGTTGTTGTTGGTCGTGGGTGCCAAGTGGGGGATCCAAATGACAGGCGCCCCTCTGTGGGGTGTGCCTGTAGGCAGATGTGTACTCTGCCTGATTACAAATCCGGCCCTGAATGCAGCTCAGGTGACGTTTGCTTCCAAAGCCTCCAGTGGCTGCACTCCAGGGTATATGTAGTACAGAGAATGATCCCTGTAGTGAGTGCTGGAGCAAGAGACAATGGCAGCAACAGGCATGCAACTTAGATGAAAGTTTACTCACCAATCCAAATGGCAGGAAATCCGGTGCAGATCAAGGGATGGATACCCTTTAAAGGGATAGTAATGTTTCATAATAAAAGCAGCTCTAATTAATCATCATAGTATTTGGACCTTGAAGAGTGTTATTTCAATACTGTCAGAGTTGTAGTTCAAGAGTAATTGAATGATAAAGTATCCCCCTCCTGCTCCTTTTACTGATGTAACACTGCTCAGCCAGATCAGAAGGGAGGTGCCCAGGTAGACTGCAGAGAGGGACAATCTTCAATTAAGATAAGTGAAAAACCTGAAAAACTTGTCAAGGGGGGCAGGGCTTTCATTGTTCTCATAGGAACAAGATTGTCCCCTTCTGTTATCTGTCTGGTCTTACAAACAGATTCTGAGAAGAGATGGCTTACACTAGGAAAAAGGGGCGGGAGGGGGATACTTTGCTTGTGAATATCTCTTAAACCATAAAGGTTTGAGAGATAAGACTTATATCGTTCTTCATGATTTTTAATACCTACAAAATAAAATAAAGATAAAATGAAGTATTACTACCCCTTTAAAGACAAGACAAACAGACAGGTACAAGCTCAACCTGACAAACTGTGTTGCTTACACAGATTTATTCCATTGGACAGTGTCACCCTGCCACAAATTAATGGCCAGTGTTCTAGGGGGACACAGATTTAGATGTAAAATATGAAAGTTTTACTTCACTGAGAGGGTAGTAGATAAGTGGAATACGTGGTAGAAATCCATACAGTGACAGAATGTAAGCATGCATGAGACAGGAATAAGGCTATCCTGAACTTATGACAAAACCAAGGACCAAATAAGGTTTGAGGTTTTTACAGTAAGAAAATGGGCAGACTAGATGGGCCAAATAGTTCTTATCTGCTGTCACATTCTATGTTTCTATAAACCTCCTAAAGGGAAAAGTAAAAAGAAACTTTTTCAGACGTTAAACTAACCTGCTAGAGTATAAAAGGAATGTGGAGCAAATAAATGATGCTGCTGATGACCTAATTATTGTTGATGATGTTGATTTACAAATTGTGTGCCTCCCCTTCTTCTTATGCCGATGAAGTAGAGACTGAGAGAGATGATCATATGGCAAAAAATTAGCTGTATCTGGTAGGAAATCACTCAGTATTCCACTACTGAAAATAAGCAATATGCCTACTTGTAATCTGTTTCAGACATCTGGAAAGTCTGTACAAGTAAACATGTCTAAAAATATGCAAGTATCATCTTAGTGGTCATCAACAGCATTACAGCTTCCAAATCCAACCCCCACCCAGTCACACTCACTGTTAATGACTAAGCAGCAATATCCCAAACCATAGCTAAGAGTGCTTCTGCTGCTTCTGCTGCTGATTGGCGTGTATGGCCATTGCCACGTACTGCTGGTGTTACTGAAACATTTAGCCACTGTAGTAGCAGTAGTAGTCCCTTAGGAACCCATCAGTCTATAAAATGTCTACTATGGAGGCACTTTCAATTATCCCTATTGGACAACAGGGGGGATATGCACTAAGTTGTGATAAAGAGATGATAAGGTGGAGATCTCTTCTCTTGCATTATAAACTATCAAGTTCCTATGTTATTCTATGTAGCCAATGCACTAAGATCTCTCAATTTAGATAAATCTTAGTGCATTAGCCCATAGAATAGCTTAGGAGCTGGAGAGTTTATAATACTGGTGAAGTAATCTCCATTTTATCATCTCTTTACCACACCTTAATGCATCACCCCTCCTGTGCATGTAAGTGAGCTTCCAGGACCCCAGAAGACACTGCTAATGCTTAAAACAACATTTTAAACTGTAATAACTTTGGAATAAGATATTCTCCAGCAGTAGGAGTACCCTTGATTACACAGCAGGAAAATCTTTCAATATATGTATTTTAATTTTAAAAGTTTTTGTCATTTAAGCTGTCACCTTAACGCCCGTGGTACACTTTTTTTTTTTTTTTTTAAATGATTCCGGAGTCTCCGAACAGAGACACGGACTTCCGGGACTTACCAGGTACGTCCTCTGTCACTAAGTGACAGTTTTTGCGGGACGTACCTGGTAAGTCAGTTGTCGCTATGGGGTTAATGACTGTTAGAGATCTCAAACACATTGTGAAGTTTAGAAATTGTAATTAAAATTTGAGCTTGAGAGCCACATATGAATCTGGTTACCTTTCTCTGATATAAGGGGTTGGCGGCGAACAGAAATACTAATATAATAATTGTAAAGCACTGTGTACACTTGTGGTGCTACCAGAGGCGTAACTAGAATCCACGGGGCCCTGGTACAAGAATTGCTATGGGCCCCCCTCCGACCACATTGGCCCCCCTCAACCACATTGGCCACCTCCACATGGCCCCTTCCACAATGCCCCCATCACAATGCTCCTCATTCTCCACATTTCCCCCCAATCTCCACAATACCTCCATCACCACATTGCCCCTACTGACCCCCGTCCTCCTACCTCCTGGTGGTCTAGTGTTGTGTGTGACATGCTCCCACGCGGTCCTTAGTAATGCAGAGTGCTGGGAGATTACATAATCTCCCAGCGCTCTGCATTACTCAAGCGCTGGCCGCCGGGACATCAGCTGTGCTGCGGGCGAGTGGTGAGGGGGTCGCAGGGGGCGGCCGGGCCCCTGAGAGTGACGGGCCCAGTCGCAGGTGCGACACCTATTGTTACGCCACTGGGTGCTACATAAATAAACATATTCATATATATGTATACATATTTGTTTTAATCTGCTCAGTTTAGACTGACTTCAGTACAGAGAGCCTGAATATATTCCATCCATTGTTCTACACATGAAATCATTTCCATTGACAAAACCCAAGAGTGTTCTGTCTCTCAAAAGGAATGCTTTAGTGCTGAAGATATGACTGCTCTTGGCCAAGACTGGCAATGCTTGAGTTCACACTCTCATTAGTCATTACAAAGAGTAGGCAGAGCAGCTCTCCAAGGTATCGTCATTTCACGCAGGGAACGAGATTACAACAGCTGGTTGCAAGCAGCACGATTACAAGACCGTAAATAGCTGCTATCAGAATGTGAGAAGCCAGAAGATATAAACTTGTGGGTTTTCCCTATGGGCAATTTAAAGGAGAAGTAACACATTCTAATTATAGCCCCCCACTTACCTTACTATAGCCAGAAAATCCTAAGGGCCTCTATCTTATTTGACCTTGTGTCTTTGTTCAAGAGATAACATCTTCAATAGGGATGAGCGAGCACCCCGATGCTCGGGTGCTCGGGTGCTCTGACCGAGCACCTCCTGATGCTCGAGTGCTCGGCCGAGCACCCGAGCCCCATTCAAATGAATGGGAGCACTCGAGCATTAAACCAGGCACCCCCTGCTCTGATGAGCGGAGGGTGCCTGGTCAATGTCCCCCTTCATCTCCGCTATGCCCCTCTTCCACAATGTCCCCCTTCATCTCCTATGCCATAGAGGAGATGAAGGGGGACATTGTGGAAGAGGGGCATAGCGGAGATGAAGGGGGACATTGTGGAAGAGGGGCATAGACTCTATGCCCCTCTTCCACAATGTCCCCCTTCATCTCCGCTATGCCCCTCTTCCACAATGTCCCCCTTCATCTCCGCTATGGCATAGGAGATGAAGGGGGACATTGTGGAAGAGGGGCATAGCGGAGATGAAGGGGGACATTGTGGAAGAGGGGCATAGCGGAGATGAAGGGGGACATTGTGGAAGAGGGGCATAGAGTCTATGCCCCTCTTCCACAATGTCCCCCTTCATCTCCGCAATGCCCCCTTCATCTCCGCAATGCCCCCGTACCTCCAGTCCCTGGTGGTCCAGCGGAGCGTCTTCGGATCTGTGCCTCTTCCGGCACAGATCCTCTTCACCCGAACATGTCGGGCGAGCACATGGCGGTACTCGTACGAGTACCGCCATGTGCCGAGCAGAGCGATGCTCGAGCCGATCCGAGCATCGGCCGAGCACGCTCGCTCAACACTAATCTTCAATCAGCCCTGGATGTCATGTTCATGGAGGCGGACATGACAGTTGGAAGCAGGGCCACAGAACACAAACTCCACCCACTGCACAGGGTAATCCTAAACCTTTCAGGGCCAGAATGGTGTGCAGTGAATTGCTTCACAATGTTTGACCCTTCTGATCCTTAATGAGTATTAGAGCGCTATGCAGTGCATTGCTTTGCAATGTGCTGAGCACCCCTATGACACTCATGTTAAGCAGACTCATGCACTTTACCAGGAACTGTCATGTCCACCTCCATAGATATGACATCCAGGACTGATGGAAATTGTTGTCTTTTGAACAAAGGCAGGAGGACAAAGTTTGCAGGCGCCATTAGGTGTTCTGGCCATAGTACGGTAAGTGAGGGTCATTATTAGAAGATGATAATTTTCCTTCAAAAGTGGGAATAAAGCGCAAACTTTATAATTAATCATTTTTTTCTGCTAAGTAACATAAGGATTGTCCCTCTGCTGGGATATTATGAATTCAAATGTTATTGCAGCTTGAATTATTGCTTATTAAACTGCAATTTTCTATTGTGCTCTCCAGGTGGTGATGTTCTTATCAAATAGCATGGTCATCTGTAGTCATGCAATCCTATAGCATGCATTATAAAAAAATGAATTGCCTTTTGGACACCAGTTGGCATTGTTGCTTAAAAAATATATGTTTATGCCATTTCCACCAATACCCTACATATCTACTTTAAAAAGTGGTCGTTTTGGTTGACATTTAGAAACAAAGATCATTAACACTGTATCCTCCTCATCTGCCTGGACTATGTAGTCATCTCCATGATAACTCATGACTCTGCATTGAGCATTGGATCCTTAACCTTCTAGCCATATGGCTTTGGATCTAAAATAGATCCTTCTTTATATTTAGATTGGGGGCGGCGGTCATGCAGGTGGGCGATGACTCTCCATGACTTACCTTCTCCTTTATATTCTACCCCACTTTTCCTTATTTTTCCCTTGTTCTCTCTCTCTCTCTCTTCATCTATTTCTGTCTCCACATTCAATATATACAGTATCTAATAACAAGTAACCTACTGAGTTTTAGGTTATGCTTAAACTAATTCCTTTCACCCAGAATGAAATACACTTGGTGCTTTGCTCTAAGGGCCATATGTTCGAAGGGACAACAACACAAATTTGTCGTATGAATGACAAAAATAAGTAATTGAATGCATGAACAACATATTTTCTATGGAGTATATGACGAAAAACTAGTAATGTCTGTTGTGTACGACACAACTCCAGAACTGATGGGCAAAGGGACGTGGCAAGGGCGTGGCTAAACTGTTTTCCAGTGTTGTATAAAGGAAAAGAACATTTGTCGTAACTAACGACAAAAAATGTCTTTCAAAAGATAAAATTTGTACATTAAGAAAAAAGTGGAGGGAATGTGTTCTGAATGTGAGAATTTTTGTCTTTAGTGAAGACATTTTTGTTATTAGTTAAGACATTTTTTAAGACATTTTTGTTCTTAGGACATTTTTTAAGACATTTTTGTCTTTAGTTAAGACATTTTTTAAGACACTTGTCCTTAGTTAAGACCTTTTTTAAGATATTTTTGTCGTTAGTTAAGACATTTTTTTGTTACGACAGTTTCAGTCAGGACAAACGACATATTTCCAATCATAACCGACACTCTCTGAAAATATTAATGAGCCCAACGACACTGTACTTTTAAAAGTTGTTACAAACAACAAAAGCTATTTCGCTACTTCTTTGAAAATAGGGCCCTAACTCTTTAGTTAAACTGTCATGAGTTCCTTATATCATATTGTATCATTTATATAACAGGTTTATTGTAATGGTTTGGTTTAGTATGCATTGCTATATCTATCCTTCATTACCTGTAATCCTATTTGTTCCAATAAAGCTTTTACAAATTGAAAACAATAAATAAAATACAATATATATATATATATATATATATATATATATATATATATAGGGAGAGAGAGAGAGAGAGAGATGTTTGAGCTGTCATAACATAATCTTACAGTGGTAGAAGTAACTTTGTTTTAGTCTGCAAGAAAAGCACTATGAGCCATATGTTCAAAGAAGTAGCGAAATAGCTTTTGTCATTTGTGAAGACTTTTCAAAGTACAGTGTCGTTGGGATCATTAATATTTTCAGAGAGTGTCAGTTGTGATTGGAAATAAGTTGTTTGTCCTGACTGATATTGTCATATGGAACGACAAAAAAATGTCTTAACTAAAGACAAAAATGTCTTAAAAAATGTCTTAACAACAAAAATGTCTTTAAAAATGTGCTAACAAACGACAAAAACGTCTTAACTAAAGACAAAAATTCTCACATTCAGAACACATTCCCTCCACTTTTTTCTTAAGTACAAATTTTGTCTTTTGTAAGACTTTTTTTGTCATTAGTTACCACAAATTTTCTTTTCCTCTATACGACACTGAGAATAGTTAAGCCCCGCCCTTGCCCCGCCCCTTTGCCCGTCAGTTCTGGAGTTGTGTTGCACACAATGGACATTACTAGTTTTTTTGTTGTATACTCTATAGAAAATGTCGTTCATGCATTCAAGGACTTATTTTTGTCCTTTGATACAACAATTTTATGTCGCTATCCCTTTGAACATACGGCCCTATGTCTTGCAAGCAGGAGCTTGCAACTCAGGAATAACAGAGATAAAAGAGAAATTAAAATTTGGACGGGCTGCAGAGTTTAGCTGTTATTCCACTGCAACCCTCCATAAACAGCCCTATTTAACTCTTTCAGCACTGGGTTACTCACCTCTGTACACCTTAGTGGGAACACTGTTAGAGGCCCCAACAAGTTTTTACACTAGGGCCCTCCAATATCCAATGAGTAGTTACACTACAAAGCAAAGGGTGCACTCTGCAAACTAGTTTGTTGCCTGGTCACAAGTTCATAAGTAACAGCAACAAATTAGTACTGAAATTACACCATTTTACAAAAGCAATCAAAATTTTATGGGCAAAATTTAAAACGTTGCCAAGTCAATGGTTTGATTTTCACTAAGACAGTCTTTAAAATATATATATAAATGGAGAAAGTGTTCTTAAAGGGATAGTAATGTTTCACAAAAACAGCAGCTCCAATTAATCTTCATAGTATTTGAGCCATAGAGAGTGTTATTTCATTACTGTGTGCTTTGTAGTTCAAGAGTAATTGAATGATAAAGTATCCCCCTCCCGCCCCTTTGAACTAGTGTAAGCCCCAACTCATCAGATGAGGAATTCAGACCATAGACCAGACAGCTCACAAGGAACAATCTTCTTACTGTGAGAACAAGGAAATCCCTGTCCCCCTTGACAGGTTTTTCAGCTTTTTCCCTTATCTTAATTGAAGATTGTCCCTCTCTGCAGTCTACCTGGACACTCCCTGCTGCTCTGAGGTGAGCAGTGTTAAATCAGTAAAAGGGAGGGGGATACTTTATCATTCAATTACTCTTGAACTACAACTCTGACAGAATTGAAATAACACTCTCCATGTCCCAAATACTATGATGATTAATTAGAGCTGCTTTTATTATGAAACATTACTATCCCTTTAACAGTCATGCAAACCCATCTAACATATTTTGAAAGCCTGTGGATATCCCTGTCTCATATGATAGTGTTACGATATGTCCAGAATTTCCAGGCAATGTCCTCGTTTTTGGGATACAAGAGTCCATCCTCCTGGAATTTTACAGTAAGCTGTGAATGTCCTAGATATCAATGTAGGTGAAGCAGGTGAACTTTATTTCATCTCTTTATTACTGGCTCTGGTGAATGCTGGAAGCTCCCACACGCCAACTATGTTTCTGCTGCTGTGGGAGCATTGGAATCCTGCGACTGTATGAGGAAGACTTGTTGGACATGCCCATACTTACAGTAACTACATTGGATCAGAGAACTACCTGTCTGGAGTTAGTGTCAAACCTGCTCCATGCACTGCTGCATTGCTGTGTCTAGTACCTCTATTGAACCAATATTGGTAATTGACTCACTCACCTCTAGTAATGCTATAAGACTCATTTTACTGATGTCGACACCAATCCATGCTAATGGTATTGTAAGATCCATAGAGGAATAAACAGGCATACAATACAATCTGCTCAGTGTGTGTGAAGATGTAGTATTGGGAGAACATGGGTGTGAACACTAAATATTTTGTCAAGCTACTATAGTTGTAAGTGCTCAGTATTGTGTGAGCATAGAACATTTTTGAGGCAAATGTCCAATCAAAATTGTGCAAAACTAATATAATTTTGACTACTGACTCTTAATGGAGAGGAGTTATTTAACCCTTTGCGTTCCAGAGGGATGTGCAACACATTACTTTGCAGTGTGTTGTACACCCCTCTGGCACTCAAAGGGTGCTAGAGACGCCATCAAGAGCATTGCAAAGCAATGAGCTGGAGTGCTCCCTAGCATCCAAAAGGTTAACCCTTTAAGGGCCAAAGTGGCTTTGCAATGTGTTTTGCATTCTTCTGGTCCTTAACCCTTTGTGGGCAAGAGAAGTGTCCAACACAATGCTTGACACCCCCCCTCTGGAAGTCAAAGGGTTAAACAGTTAAAGCAACACTAACACCCAAAATGAAAATGGGTTATATCATTTTACATGTTGTATACTTTCAGCTAAAATGTATTGTTTTAAGTTAAACCCCTAAAACCTACCTCTAAACTTGCTATTAACTCTTTGAGCACCACAGAGGTATCCGATGCCTTGCGAAGCAAGTGGCTGGATACCCAGCTGGCACTCAAATGGTTAAATGCATGTGCAGACTGACCCATGTAGACATACTTTGGTTAATTTCCGTTTGTGCTGTCTGTAATGAGAGACAAGAGCTGGCACTCAAAGGGTTAAAGTACTGAGATTAGTACCCACAGATCTTTTATTCAGAAAGGATGTTACCTTATCTCAGGCCGCTTAACCCTTTCTTGGTTCTCAAAAGTCTATAGACAATCCTCGTCTATCACTTCTGAGACACCTTTCAAGATTTCTATAGTAATGGGAGTCCTGGAGGTCGAAGGGATGGCTGCTTATGTGTAAGACTTGATTTTAGGCCTCATAAAACAAGTATAGACATTTTACAGATGACAGCATAAAGTACAGGTTATTTAAATGGCAACCATCATCAGACTTCCTCGTTAGTTAGGGTGACCATGTGTCCCTGATTGCCAGGGACAGTCCCAGAATTTATGTGTGTGTCCCATGTCCTGGGCAGCCTCCTTCAGGGAAAATACAAAGGTCCTCAAATAAAGAAACTAAACACAAGAAATTGAACTGTCCATTGCTTACTGTGACACAAAGTGATGTCTCTGCTGGGCTACAAGAATATG
Source organism: Rhinophrynus dorsalis (assembly GCA_037306005.1). Lineage (NCBI taxonomy): Eukaryota > Metazoa > Chordata > Amphibia > Anura > Rhinophrynidae > Rhinophrynus > Rhinophrynus dorsalis. The sequence goes on along the minus strand of CM074727.1, from coordinate 46,961,212 downwards.
GCTTCCAGAAAGAGCTCTAACCACTAGAGAAATAACTGAGCCTTGATCCTGACATGAAACAGGAGCTCCAGTGCAATCTTATTGTAGTGTAATACTAATCTAAGGCTTTGGGAGTGATGTATATTATCTTATAGCCCACCACAGGCATCACTTTCTGTCACAGAAGTCAATGGACAGTTCTCTCTATAGTGTTTAGAATTCTGTGGTGGGTCAGATAAAGAGCAATTTGAGTACTGATGTCCAGTGATGAATACTAACCCCTCCTGCATATCAGCCATAGAGCTAGAGAGAAGTACCGTACTATCGCCACCACAGTGTCCCAATTAAGCAGGGACTTAATTGTAAACCACAGTGGATTAATAAGGGAGGAGAATGAGGGACATAGAAATGACATCTGCTTTTCCCCGGTGCATCAATGCTACCTCAGGAAACTGTCCTGCGTGATTAACGACTCCATAGATCCACTGTATTTGGACTGAAAGTCAGGCACTGCTGGTCTAAGGAGAATGAGCAACAACCATTGAGCTCCAGGTTGTGTTCCAGCAGAGGGGTCAGTTTTCTGATCTCACCACCACCACCACCCTGGAAAGATTGATAGGAGCTATTTTGGGTCTTCACAGTGTAGAACTGAGCTTTTCATGAAAACCAATCTGATTGAAGCCCTTTAAAGGAGCAGTAAACATTTTTTAGGAAAATGTATATGTTATAGAGCTTTATCTACTGAGTAAAACAAGGTTACTCCCACTACTGACAGCTGTTTTATTCAGAAGTTACAAACATTCAAATAACCAGGAGGTGAATTTATTGTGCGTTTACTTCCTGATAGTTCTAACTGACAGGAAGTGACAAGCAGTTTCTATCACATTCTGTGGAGAACTGTAAGTCACTGACTTTCCTCTCCATTAGAATGTAACAGGAGAACTAATTGAATTTGAACACTAGAGGGCACTGCTAATGTAAATAAGCATGGATTTAAACTGTAATAACTCTGGAAATATGAATCTGTCAACAGTGGGAGTACCCTTATGTTACTCAACAGGAAATGCCCTACAATATATGTTTTTTCATAAGAAAAGTTTACTGCTCCCAGATCATTTTTAGGTGCTAGTGTTCCTTTAATGGGGTCTGTTGCTTTATACATTGTCCAGAACCCAGAACTGGCTTAAAATATAATTGAATGTATCTGGTATAATTCCACTATCCTGTGTGTATATATTCTCCATATTAACCCTGTGAGTGTTGGATACTGCAGTGCCATGCTTTGGATAACTCTTTGGCACTCAAAGGGTTACATTTGATGCTCAAGTCAAAATGCAGAAATGTCTAAGAGAAGCAAACAGAGAACTGTGAAAAAGCATAGTTTGTGCTAATCTGTGGGGAACAAACACTATATGTCACACAGTTACCTTTGTATTTGGTCACCACAGCTGAATTGACGCTCAGAGGATCCTGAAAAGTGACAGTGAGTGATGTACTGCTTGTTATCAAGAGGCAGACATTGGTTGGCGCCTCAGGGGCTCCTGGGAAAAAAAAAGGCATCAAGAGTCATCAGATCTCAGCTCCATAAATCCTAACCAAACAACAGGAGGAGGTGAAAAAGTAAGCATGGTAATTCATGTATCTTTTTGCCTTTCAATTCCATGAGCAAGGCTAAGTAAATTGCAACATGTGTGATTTATAGGAAGAGCTGTTAATACTCTTCAAATAAAGGATTATGGTCCATGTATACTTAGCCGTGCTGATGTCACAAAACACCACCCAAGACTGGATTCCACAACATGACTGCTTAACCCCTTGGGTTCTAGAGATTACTTAATCACATTGCAAAGCAATACGATGAAGATGTCTCTAGTAGCCATAGTGTTAAAATGACTAGTACCTTCATAAATAAATAGCACAGTTTATATAATGTTGGCATTTTCACAATAATTTGTATAAAATGTCACTTTCTGTGTGATTCATTGACTATATTGTTTTTACAACTGTTTGTAATTACAATGTTAGTAAATTGTCCTATTTGAAAGAACTTGCTAATCCCCTTCTTTTATCTTCCTGGTAAATAAATTGCTTCTCTGATTAGCCAAAGATTCATCAACTAGAAATGACTCAATAAGATAGATTTAAATAGGCCAAAGCCAAAGTATATGCTAAACTCAAATTGGGATTGAAATGAATAGAATATTATTTACATGCAATAAGTAGCAACATAGTAGTAACATAGTAAATTAGGTTGAAAAAAGACACAAGTCCATCAAGTTCAACCTTCACCTCATACCTCAGTAACTGAGAAATTTATAGCTTTCCTGCTACCAATTAAATTAGTCTTTATCAAACCTTCCTGATCAGCCTACTGATAAACAGCATAACTCTGTATGTTCCCTTTTGAAAGAAACGTATCTAATCTTCTCTTAAATGTATACATTGTATCTGCCATAACTACCTCCCTGGGCAATGAATTCCACAATTTGACAGACCTTACCGTAAAAAAACCCTTCCTCTGCTGAAGTTTAAACCTCCTTTCCTCTAATCTCAAGGGGTGTCTCCTGGTCACCTGATCAGGCCTTGGAATAAATAGCTCACAGCAGAGATCCTTGTATTGACCTCTCATATATTTGTACAATGTGATAAGGTCTCCTCTTAGTCGTCTTTTCTCTAGAGTAAATAAACCAGCTTTGTTTAGTCGTTCCTCATATGTCAAGTCCTCCATTCCCTTGATTAATTTTGTTGCTCTCCACTGTACCCTCTCTAGTTCTAGTATATCCTTTTTCAGAACCGGTGCCCAAAATTGCACTGCATACTCAAGGTGAGGTCTTACCAATGATTTGTATAATGGCAAGTAATTTTACTTGCAATCACCAATTTGGATCAGATGAGTTCCATGTTTAGTTTTTATGCAGAAAATGACCCAAATAAACTCTTATTAATTAAAAAGAAAATGACACAAATTTATGACTGTGACAGCCATCTACTATCCCACTGTTTCTCAAATCTGTCCACGGTGACTGCTAACAGGTCATGTAACTCTTTAGGATCCCTACTCTATAGTACAGGTGAGTTAATCGGAGACTCAGTCATTCTATTTATCTCATCTGTTCTTAACCCCTTAAAGGGATAGCAATGTTTCATAATAAAAGCAGCTCTAATTAATCATCATAGTATTTGGACTTTGATGTCAGAGTTGTAGTTCAAGAGTAATTCAATGACAAAGTATCACCCTCCCACTCCTTTTACTGAGGTAACACTGTTCAGCCAGAGCAGAAGGGAGGTGCCCAGGTAGACTGCAGAGAGGGACAATCTCCAATTAAGATAAGGTAAAAACCTGAAAAACGTGTCAAGGGGGGCAGGGCTTTCATTGTTCTCATAGGAAGAAGATTGCCCCCTTCTGTTATCTGTCTGGTCTATGGACTGCATTCCTCATCTGAGAAGAGATGGCTTACACTAGGTAAAAGGGGCGGGAGGGGAAACTTTGCTTGTGAATATCTCTCAAACCATAAAGGGGTTAATCAGGGTAATCTTAAAGACATAGCCTGCTAATGGTCCCTGAGGTTAGGTTTCAGAACCACTGTGCTATTCTGCTATACAGTGGGGAAGATTCACTAAGCAGTGATAAAAAGGTGATGAAGTGGAGGTGACTTCTCCAGTGATATCACTTCTGCAATTCCTATGCTATTCTGTGGAGCCTATGCACTAAGATCTCTTTAACTCTGGAGATCTTAGTGAATATGTTCCATAGAATAACATAGGAATTGGAGAAGTGATATCAGCAGAGAAGTCATCTCCACTTCATCACCTCTTTATCACTGCTTAGTGAATCTTCCCCCTCCAGTATATCACTTCTCCAATTCCTATGTTATTCTATGGAGTCTATGCACTAAGATTTCTTCAGCTTTGGAGATCTTAGTGAATAGGTTCCATAGAATAACATAGGAACTGGAGAAGTGATATCACTGGAGAAGTTATCTACACTTTATCACCTGTTTATCACTGCTTAGTGATATCTCCCACTAGGACTGGGTGTGGCTGATGGTTATGATATCAAGGAAGTAATAAAGCATAAAAATGCATTTTTAATAAATCCACTGGATCTTTGATTGTTGTATAGCAACCACGGGCCCGTTTTATCTATGAAGACTTTGGCAAAAATTTTAATGTTGAGTTACAGTTGTATATTTATATAAATTGATATTCACAATATGTTTATTTTAGTTATTCTGATTGTAAGAGCTAAGAATAATTGTACACTTATGTATTTGTAACCTCATTACACCTATGACAAATGACATACAATGTTAGGTGTGTCCCAAAAATTCCAGACTGTTTGGGTGCCTTGAGTAAAACACGATTGAGAACCACTGGTTGTATAGTCATGAAGACAATGACTGATGTGCAGCAATTTTAGTTGTTTGTTCTTTTAGTGGCTCTACATGCTGTAACGACCAATTAGATATATTTTTTTAAAGCAGAACTTTCAAGTACTTAGATTTTACCTCCCTATTGTTGTGTTCCACTAAATATAGTCAGAAATGTGTCTTGCAATGCTGCCAAATTCAAAAGCTTATAAGATTGTGTACCTTTGAGTCTTTGTATGTTATAGGGAGTGGGTGGCCATCTTTGTGACGTAGCAGTTGATTTACAGCACTCTCCTGTTACATCCTTTCAAAGGGGCATTGAAAATACTGCTCCCTTTTTTTTTTCTCACCAGCCTTGCACATATATAGGTGCAGCCTGCTTCTCTTGTGTTCTGTTTTTGGCAAGGGAAGTGGGCTGCAAGTATATATATATATTGAAAGAGCGTCCAGTGAACGCACTCTCACTATCTCTCTCTCTGACGTGGACGGGCATACCTAAGAGAGCTACACGTAGGAAATCTTCATATATGAACTAGTAACCCAAGCGGTACAGCTTGTACCGCACGGACCAACAAGCTGACATCACATGGTCATTTTTCAAGTTCAACATCTCCTATACAGCATTGATTTGGAAAAAAAATAAAGTGATGTAGAGGAAGTGATGGACCTACAGCAAGTTTATTTGGGGTGAAAGTTCCCCTTTAAATAAAAAAAAAAAATTCTATGAGTGGTTGGGTGTATAGAAAAAAAAGAACTGAAGGTCCAACATGAATGGGAATTTCCTGTTAACCCCTTAATGACCATTACGGGATCCCCAAAAGTGTACAGCTGTGCAAGGACCCCTGAATTCCATGATGTACAGAATCGTCAAGGGTCCTTATTGGAAGTTTTTCCATGACAGTCCAGGACATCATGGGTCCTTAAAGGGATAGTAATACTTTATTATTACTATCCCCCATATTGTAAATATTTGCAAAATATTTTAATAGTTCCCAGGTTCATCTCTCAAACTTTTATGGTTTGAGAGATAACCGAATGCAAAGTTCCCCCCTCCCTCCCCCTTCCCTGAAGTCAGAGTTGTACTGACTGCAGGGATATCTGGTCTGATTTTCATCAGGCAGCTCTGCAGCAGAGCCGCAATCGCGTTAGTGAAAAATAATTATTTCACTGAAATGGTCTGTTACGTGTGCTTGCAAACCAAGCACATGTAGAAGACCGTTTCAGTAAAATAATTATTTTTCACTAACGCGATCTCGGCTCAGCTGCAGAGCCGCCTGGTGAAAGTCAGACCGGATATCCCTGCAGTCAGTACAACGTTGACTTCAGGGAAGGGGGAGGGAGGGGGAACTTTGCTTTCAGTTATCTCTCAAACCATAAAGGTTTGAGAGATGAACCTGGGGGCTATTAAATTATTTTACAAATATCTACAATATGGGGGATAGTCATAATAAAGTATTACTATCCCTTTAAGAGGTTAAAGTAACATTTAGATCAATAGGAATTTGGGGCATTTTTAATTCATCCCTAATGGTGCAGATGGTTTACTTGATAATTAGTCAGGTTATCCTTAATACATCAGAATCAGTAAAGTATCAGAATCAGTAATCCATTGATACATTTATCACAGGTAATAGATCCCAGCCCATAGAGTTATTAAACATGGACAAAACAGGCAAAGCAATGAGGCAGATGTACTAGTAAGAAATGGAGTAACTCTGGGGCAAACAATCTACAACATAGGGGACAAATAAAATTTAATAAAATTTAAATATTTGAACCCTGTGGTACAGTTAACTTGCTCCAGATTGATTCCAGTGCTAAATCAATATTAAAGGAAAAGTAACACCTCGTAATAATAACTCTAAATGAACCTTAAAATGGCCATAAAAACCTAATGACCCCTATGAAATTTGTCATTGTGCCTTGGTTGATGAGATGACATATTCAATCAGCCCTGGGTCTCATGTCTATGGAGGCAGACATGACAGTCAATGAGATTTTTTTAAACTGAAGCAGATCCCACTTAACTATTTAACACTTTGGGGGATATTGACTAAGCGGTGATAAAGAGGTGATAAAGCGGAGATAACTTCTCCAGTTTATCAAATCTCCAGTTCCTATGTTCTGTGGAGCCTATGCACTAATATCTCTTTAATGTCGGAGATCTTAGTGCCTAGGCTCCCTGGAATAACTTAGGAACTGGAGAAGTGATATCACTGGAGCAGTTATCTCCACTTTATCACCTCTTTATCACCTCTTAGTGAATCTCCCCCAGTGCATTGGCTACCTCTCTGGTACTCAAAGGGTTAAGCACAAGAGAGGTGTGTAAGATATTGTGTAAGACATTAAGAAGCAAGGTGCTTTACACCCCTCTTGTCCTAAAAGGGTTAAAATTACAAAATGCAGTGGGCAGTGTCTGTTGTCCTGGGGTCCTGCTGGCAATTGTCATGTCCGCCTTCATGGACAAGACATCCAGGTCTGACCAAAGATGTTATCTCCTGAACCAAGGAGCATGAGAAATTCACAGGGGACATTAGGATTTTCTAGCTTTATTATTATGAGCTATTACTTCTCCTTTGATACTTTGCAGTATAATTTCAGCAGTAAAACCACAGGCATCTTTTGATAAAATATTTGATGACGTGTGTCTGTAGCAAGGCACGTCTATTCAGAGAATTTGCTATAATGCAGGCTTGTGCTATTTAAACAGACAGGGAGACATAGACCAATTCTGTATTAGCAGCCTGGAGAGAGAAGCCAGAGTGATAGTGGTCTGCAGTGGGACAAGAAGAGCGTCATGAGGGGAGAAAAGAGAGTGCTACCTTGATGTGCCAGTTGGAAGCACGGCTGACACATCGGTCAGGAGGGAGACAGAAAGAAAAGGGGGGCTTGTTTCAGCAGTGCAGAGAATGGCCGAGCCTCTCGTTCAATAGAATCTGAGAGGAGCCTGTTGGGTCTTCAGCCAAGTCACAGCCTGCCATGGAGAACTGGAGACGGCATCCATCTACTGCCAGCAGGGACCACCCAGAGAGAGACGGGACACAGTGAGGATGATGTGTTAAGAAGAATTGGAGTAAATTCGCTGCACCATAGGGGACAGATAATAATGATTTGCTGAATTCCCTTTAATTTAACCGTTTGAACACCAGGGGTCTGTCCAACGCAATGTGTTGGACATGCTTCTGGCATTCACTTGGTTAAATGGGACATTTATCCCCTTGAATGCTAGAAAGGTCTAAAAAGCATTGTGAAAAAGTCTGATTTTAACCCTTTGAGTGCCAGAGGGGTAGCTACCCTTCTGGCACTCAAAGGGTTATGCCAGATTTGATGTGTACTGGTCCCCTTTGTTACACGTAGTTTAACCCTTTGAATGCCAGAGGAGTACACAACGTATTGCTTTGCACCCCTCTGGCATTCAAAGAGTTATGACATCCTAGACTTCCACAGCACCATCCTTGGCTCCACCCCACTCCTTATATGACCCCGCCCATAAACTAATCCAAATAACATCTACAAATACAAAAAAAATCTAACAACCCTTCTGATGTTAGAGAGTTCTCCAGTAAAATGCATGGAGAACTCTCTAGAGTCTAAGGGGTTAAATAATACCCAGTAATGAGATATACAGTAACTTGTGTTATGGTGGTCACCACAAGCCAAAGGTAGGTTTGTGGTGCAGGTGCAATTCCTCTGGCCACACCCACAACACATAATGTGGGCGGGGCCATCACAGCTGAAGTGCTCCTCAAAATTGTTCACTGTTAATAGGAAATATGTACCTGTTTGTCCCACAATGGCTCCAATTCTACTTTGTACATTAGTCTCAACATGCTTTCGGAAGGATAAAATGGAACTTGCACACCATTTAGAAAAAAATGTTCTGTGTATTGCTTCATTTGGGTAAGTTCCCAATGCACAGCTACCCGTTTTACTTTATACCCATTGAGTATGAGGGGGAGTACCCAAGGCATTGTAAAGCAATGTGCTTAGTGGCAGCAATAGGTTTCTGGGGGCCCTAAGCAATAAGTTAACATGGACCTTATTTGTAATAAGGTATTGCCATCTGAGTTTGCTTTCATTTGGCAGCAGGACTACATAAGTGCTGAGGGGCCCTCTGACCAAGTGGGAGCCCTAAACAGCTGCTTATTATGCTTAGATTGTAACACCGCCACCGACTGTGCTAGACACTTATCTAGTATTCAGATGGTGGATATACTACCTGCACCACAGCACCAGAGACATTTGGATCCTAACAGACGGTGAAAGAGGGATTAAGCTTTTTTTAATTAACTACACACTTGAAAGAAAATGAAAGCAGGGATTATAAACATTTTTATGATAGTTGTGAGAGACAGTAATTGCTAAAAGAGTGATAGAGAGGGTGTCCAACTCTTCGCTATGTGCCCAGATGTAAGCAACCAGAGAAACCCTAGAGGGGAGATAAATAGGAATCCAAGAAGGAAAGTGGTAATTCCCGGAAAGGACAGGAAAAAACCCAGGAACCATGACAGAGGGGAAGAGGAGAGAGAGAGAGAGAGAGAGAGAGGAGAGAGAGAGATGGGAAGAGGGCAGAGAGAGAGAGAAAGAGAGGGGAAGATGAGAGAGTGAGGGGAATATGAGAGAGGGGAAGATGAGAGAGTGAGGGGAAGATGAGAGAGAGGAAGATGAGAGAGTGAGGGGAAGATGAGAGAGTGAGGGGAAGATGAGAGAGGGGAAGATGAGAGAGTGAGGGGAAGATGAGAGAGAGGAAGATGAGAGAGAGAGGGGAAGATGAGAGAGTGAGGGGAAGATGAGAGAGGGGAAGATGAGAGAGTGAGGGGAAGATGAGAGAGAGGAAGATGAGAGAGTGAGGGGAAGATGAGAGAGAGAGAGAGACGGGAAGATGAAAGTGAGGGGAAGATGAGATAGTGAGGGGAAGATGAGAGAGAGGAAGATGAGAGAGAGGAAGATGAGAGAGGGGAAGATGAGAGAGTGAGGGGAAGATGAGAGAGAGAGAGAGGGGAATATGAGAGAGAGAGGGGAAGATGAGAGAGATAGAGAGAGAGAGAGAGAGAGAGAGAGAGAGGAAGATGAGAGAGAGGGGAAGATGAGAGAGTGAGGGGAAGATGAGAGAGTGAGGGGAAGATGAGAGAGACAGAGAGAGAGAGAGGAAGATGAGAGAGAGGGGAAGATGAGAGAGTGAGGGGAAGATGAGAGAGTGAGGGGAAGATGAGAGAGATAGAGAGAGAGAGAGAGAGAGAGAGAGAGAGAGGAAGATGAGAGAGAGGAAGATGAGAAAGTGAGGGGAAGAGAGAGAGATGGGAAGATAAGAGAGTGAGGGGAAGAGAGAGAGAAGGAGTAAGAAGAGAAAGAGGAGATGGGATGAGAGAGTAAAAGAGAGGGGAGGGAGAGAAAGAGAAAGGAGAGAGAGAGTGGAAGAGGAGAAACAGACGGAAGAGAGAGACAAAGAGAAGGTATAGAGAAGAATGAAAGACAAGAGGAGATGAGAGAAAGTAGCGAGAGGGGTGAGAGAAGGAAAGGGAAAGGGTAGAGTAGAAATAGAGGGGAAGAGGAGAGAAGGAAAGAGAAATGAAGGGGAAGGAAAAAGAGAGAAGGAAATAATGGTCAGAGTACAAATGTGTTTGTGTGTCTCTAGTTCGCTGTCTGGGACAGCAGGGGGTGGATATCAGCCACACACAGCGAATCAGGGGAGGTGATTTGAACAGGTGTGGGAGGGGTGAAGCCCTTCTATGTACTCCTGTTAAAAATTGCTGCAGTGAGACTCACCGCCGCAGCAGTTCAGTGGGTCCCCGATGTGCCCAAGTGAACGGGCAATGCTGTGACCCATTCACTAGCATATATATATATATATATATATATATATATATATATATATATATATATATATATATATAAACTAGTATCAAAGTCCGTATACACGGGCTAAAGTGCACCCAGTCGTCCCGGCTGCTGCCCCTGAGCAGAGACAGGCGGTGAGTTCAGAACGCACTGATCCTCAACGGCTCACAGCGAAGCTCCCTGTGTGTGAAACCACACGTGCACAGTCTCTACTGAGCACGTGCGGTTACGCTCACAGGGAGCTATGCATTCTATCACTTTATGTTATAGGATATATATATATTTGCATTAAAAATCCATGAAAAAGTCCTACTGGTGCTGCCTTATCTTCAATTTCTATAACATTATTTTGGGATTGTGCACCTAGGCATTGACATTCTTAAGTGAGTGCTGCTACACAAACAAACTTTGTGTATATATGTATATATATATATATATATATATATATATATATATATATATATATATATATTCATCTTCATCACTTTCAGCTGTTGTCAGCCACTGCAGAATGGAGGCCTCCACAGCAAGCCTCTAACAACTTTGGTCCTGTGCTTTTAGGTGCCACTGTGCACCAACAAATTTGGTAATTTAATCTACCCATCTTGTCTTTGGTCTTGCTCTTGGGCATTTAGTATTGAGAGGAATCCATTCCAAAATTCATTTGGTCCATCTACCATCAGGTCTTCTTGCTATGTGGCCTGCTTATTTCCACTTCAGACGCTTTACTCTTTCGGTGACATCATAGACCTTTGTTTGCTGACGAATCCGTGCACATGTGATTCAGTCTCTTTTAGTTATGTTTAGAATTTGCCGCTCCATATGTCCATACCTGGGAACTCTCCGGTTTTGGAGACTCCGGATTTCAAAGTGAATTACCGGGTCTCCGGGGCAATGTGTGGATCATCGGGTGGGCAGAGTTTAAATAGAAACTCTGCCCACTTGTGCTCCGTCCCGCCTGGTTCTCCCACTCCCCGCCCTCTTAGATACATTTTGCAGGGTTTTTTGGGGGGTTTTTTGTCCCACCCCCCTCCATGACTAAGCCCCGCCCCTTTTATGACCAAAATCGCTACATTTTCCTCCAAGGTCGGCACTGACAGGGTTACCCTCCGTTAGCCCTGTTTCAAAAGTTCCCAGGTATGCATATGTCTCTGTGTAACCTTACGTTTTTGTATGGCCTTCAGTGTACCCATGTGTCACAGCCATTCGTAAGAACTGGAAGGACACATTTTTCAAAAACATTTTGAGTGAGGCAGAGTGGTTAATTTGTCTTAAAGACAGAGCTACTAAGTTTTCATGCTAATATCTGTAAATTCTCATTTCTTTCTGAGGCCTGAAATCTATTCTCATATAGCCTCTTAGGTACCATAAACCCCTGCCTTTTCCAGGGCTCCAGGGCTTCTATAACACCTCCAGAATTATCTGTGAATGGGCTGAGATAAGATAACAGGCTTCCTAAATACAAGAGCAGTGTGCACTACTCTTCAAAATTAATTGACTTTAGCTATTATCTCTCAATACAAAGCACACAATCCAAACATAGGCAGAGCTTACTGTAGTCTTGGGATGGTTTAGACTTCCCTAAGGAATTTAACAAATAACAGCAGATATCAGGCAAACAAGTAAGTTTGCATAAATGTCTGTCTCTCTCCCAACCAATCTGCCCATCTAAACCTACAGAAGACGTTCAGAGAAGTGAGTGGTAGAGGAGAAAGCAGCAGGGTTTAAGCAAGATGATTAAATGAAATGAGATACGATAAGCATGATAGACTTAAAGGCGATAAGGGGTGGGAATAGATCACGGAGGTCTAGTGAAAATTGTAAGAGAGAATGAGATGTGGAAGATAGTAAGTGAAAAAAGAACAGGAACAAGTAAACAGATTATGTTTAGGGGCACAGTTTAACCCCTTAAGGACTACATGGTCCTTATACCCTTAAAGGGATAGTAATACTTAAAATGTAAAAAAAAATATGTTGTAGGGTTTATCCCCCTGAGTAAAACAAGAATACTCCCACTGCTGAAAGGTGTTTCATTCAAAAGTTATTAATTTTCAAAGTTGAATTTTTTAGGTGCAATTTCACAGTGGCCTGAAATTGTACAGTGGCGCTGTTGCTACACAATCCTATGGACAGCTCTGGTCCCAGGACCATAAATCTCCATAGGATGGTGTAGCAACATTGCCACTGTACAATTTCAGGCCACTGTGATATTGCACCTAAGAAATTCAACTTTTAAAATTAATAACTTTTGAATGAAACACCTTTCAGCAGTGGGAGTATTCTTGTTTTACTCAGGGGGATAAACCCTACAACATATTTTCTTTTTTACATTTTAAGTATTACTATCCCTTTAAGGACCGATGAAGGTAATAGTACGTCACATACTTTTTACTTATAGCACTCCACCGGGAGCGCTGTAAGTAAAAATAGGGCCTAAAATTGACCACTCCAAGACTGGAGCGCTCTCTTTCAGGCCTCAAAGCTGCACGCCGATACACGCAACAGGTCACCTGTACCGGCGCGTCGGCAAGGATCAAAGCGGTCCATATGGGACAGAAACGTTAAGGGACATTAAGGGGTTAAAGAGATAGTAATAAATGTAAATGAAAGGAGCTCTGATTGCTCTACATAGCTTTTTTTTTAGCTTGTAGAGCGGTATGTCGATAGTATGGGATTTGTAGATCCCCCTCCTGCCCCTTTTACCTGTCTCTATCTGCCTCCCCTCAGTTATGGAATCTGATCATTGGACAGGACAAGCCTCAGTGAGGGACAATCTTCAGACACCGAGTATAAGGAAAACCCTGCCCCCCTTGACCAGGGCCGGATTTGCCATAAGGCAGAGTAGGCATTGGCCTACAGGCACACCTCACAGAGGGGCGCCTGTCATTGGAATAAATTTTTTTTATTTTATTTTATATTTTTAAATATTTTCATTCACCCTACACGCTGCCTGCCGCCCGGTGAGATCCTGCTGTTTCTCCCTCAGTGGCTCTTTAGTAATGCAGAGCGCTGGGAGATGACATCATCTCCCAGCGCTCTGCATTCCTAAAGAGAAGACCGTGGGGGAGCAACAGGAGCTACAGTTCTGTGCAGAAGCAGGCACAGACTTTTCCTGCCGCTGGACCACCAGGGAGGTAGGAAACGGGGCAATGTGAAGCTGATGGTGCAACTTGGAAATTATGGGGGTAAAGTGAGGGCAAGTTGGAGCTGATGGGGGTAATGTGAGGGAAAGTTTGAGCTGATGGGGGCAAGTTGGAGCTGATGGGGGAAATTTGAAGATGATGGGGGTAATGTGAGGGCAAGTTGGAGCTGATGGGGCAAGTTGGAGCTGGTGGGGTAATGTGAGGGCAAGTTGGAGCTGATGGGGGCAATGTGGAGCTGATGGGGGTTATTGGAGGGCAAGTTGGAGCTGATGGGGCAATGTGGAGATGATGGGGTAATGTGAGGGCAAGTTGGAGCTGATGGGGGCAAGTTGGAGCCTGTGGGAGGCAGTGTGAGGGCAATATGGATATGGGAGGTAATGTGGAGATTTTGAGCATCGTGGAGGTGTCCAGTGGAGATGGCCAATGGAGGGGGGGAGCTTCAGATTTCTGTGCCTACAGGCTCCTGAGATGTAAATCTGGCCCTGGCCTCAGGGGAGGGCTGGCCAGGGGGGCAGGGAGGCAATTGCCCCCTGGGCTGGTCATACGTCTAGGCTAGTGGGCCACTGTCTCAGCCAATCTCCTGCTTGCTGATGTAAATGAAGCTACACTACAGGTAGTGATACCACAGACCTTACAATTACAATGGAGCTCACTAGTGATACCACAGAGCTACATTCTAAATGAAGCCACACTGGAAGTATAACCCATTTCCCTTGTAAGCTCTGTAGTATCAGTAGTGTAGCCCCATTTCAGCTGTAAGCTACATGGTATCACTTGCCTTACTTTACAGCATTAATGCAGATTTTGAAATTAACAAAAGGGGGTGGGTTGCGACAGTGGGCTTAAACAATATCAGAAATGGGCCACTTGATTGTATTTGCCTCCCAGGCCACAAGCTGCCAGCCCTCCCCTGCCTGGCCTTGACAAATATCTCCCCTTTGTTCCTTTAAAAATATGTAAACTTCTCAGTTGCATTACGGTTTTACAGTCAATGTTTGTTTTCTATTGTTTGCAGCTATGCATGCGGAGTATTGAGTGTATGCCTTCACCAAAGCACATGCCACACTGAAACTAGCAAGCAACATTCACAGCAGTGAAATCATCACTACCGCTAGGATGTTGGTGTTCCTTTAAAAGAGCAGTGGTTAAGTGTCTCTTCTGGGACCAATAAAGGAACAGCTTTGATCTGCTGAGTGCTCCACTCAGTGGCTGTACTATAACTTAACCCTTTGAGTACCAGAGAGGTATCCAACGCATTGCATTGCAATGCGTTGGATACCTCTATAGAACTTAAAGGTTTAATGCATTGAGAGGAAAGGGAGTCACTTTAAACTTGCTACATTTGGTCCAAATTATGTCCCCCTTATGTCAACCTTTATTTAGTTTTAGGATTTAGTAAAATGAGAGATGCCCCTTTTACTGATATAATACTGCTCACCTCAGAGCAGCAAGACTGTCCGGATGGATCGCAGCAAGGGACAATCTTCAGTGAGCATAAGGAAAAACCTGAAAAATCTGCCAAGGGGGGCAGGGTTTTCATTGTTCTCACAGTAAGAAGACTGTCCCTTGCTGCGACCTGTCCGGTCAAGAGACCATATTCCGCATTTGAGGGGAGATGGCTTACACTAGGTAAAAGGGTCCAGAGGGGGATATTTTATCACTCAATTACTGTTGAACTACAACTCTGACAGTATTGAAATAGCATTCTCCATGACCCAAATACAATGAAGAATAATTGGAGCTGCTGTTTTTGTGAAACATTAATATCACTTTAAAACTACCCCATAGAGACCTGATCCATACCACTAGCTATGTGCTGCATTCTTGCCATTCTCTCACAGCACGTGGTACACTTAAAGTGGAACACTCACCTTCCAGAAAGTTATTTCTATTAACATTGTCCTCTGCAATTATGCTATAATTCATTACTCTTTCTTTGTACATCATTATGGGCACAATTTTGTTCACATTAAAGTCCATTACAGAAAGCTCCCTGAATCCCTTTTTCCAATGAGGCTTCTGCCAGGGACTGCAAAAGCAGATGAAATAGTGTCAGAGCAGTATTTATAACCCAGACAAATGTAGGCAAGGTACTCTAGGTGCCTTTAGCTCCACCCATGGCCCTTTCCTTACATGACCCCACTCCCAGTTCTATGCACAGAAAATACCATTGGCCTATAACAAGCAAGGACAAAAACAAAATTGTAACCTTCTGGTTGCTAGAAAGATCTTCAGTGCATTGCGTTGCATTACATAGGAAATCTCTCTATCATCTAAGGAGTTAAATAACAGCTTGTAAAGGTCTGTAAAGGGCTCTAGCCACACCCAAAATTCAGAATGTGAGTGTGGCCAATACAGCCGAGGGGCTCCTCAAAATTTGGAGCTCTAGGCAATTGCCTACTCTGCTTATTGGTTGGGAAATCCAGCCCCGTACAGTGTAACACTATCCCTGAAGCACTGAGTGCTCCCATTCGGGGAGCCCGGAACCAGATGGAAAAAACAAAAATGGTCCGTGGTCCTTAAGTACCGGCTGCATGTGCGTGTGGCAGGTCCTTAAGGGGTTAATAGGCTGGAGATAGGCTTTTTCTGCTGCAGGTATAGCATTATATCTTGCATTATACCGTTTTCACGGCTCCCAACCAGAAAACTCTCTGTAAACATATTCAGAGAGCTCCCTGTCAATCCTGGAAAATGAATAATAGAAATGTTTATAGAAGAGAATAATGTATCTGTTCCATAAGCATTTTCAGAGTTGTTTTGGTAAAGGATGGTCACTTGCAGGGACGGATTTGCCATAAGGCAGAGTAGACACCTGCCTACAGGTGCACCCCACAGAGGGGAGCCTGCCATTGAAATAATTTTTTTATATATATTTACAGCACCCGGTCCGCCCCTCGCTTGCTAAGGTCTGTGCCGAAGGCTGTAGCTGCTGTTGACCCCCTCGTCGGCTCTAATGCAGAGCTCTGAGAGATGACATCATCTCCCAGAGCTCTGCATTCCTAAAGAGAAGACCGCACAGAGTGCAACAGAAGCTGCAGGTCTGTGCAGAAGGCGGCACAGACATCTCCTGCCGCTGGACTACCAGGGAGGTAGGAAACAGATACGTGGGTGCAATGTGGAGCTGATGGCAATGTGAGGGCAAGTTGGTGCTGATGCTGATGGGGGCAATGTGGAGCTTGGAGCTGATGGGGGCAAGACAGTTGGAGCTGATGGGGCAAGTTGGAGCTGATGGGGGCAAGTGGAGCTGATGGGGGAAAGTTAGAGCTGATGGGGCAAGACAGTTGGAGCTGATGGGGCTGATGGTTATTCATGATGGGCCGGACTGATATCGAGAATTGTCACAGATGTAGGGCTCCAGATGGCAATTTTGCCACCTATTTTGGTATTGCTCTGTTGTTTACTCTTTCTGGGCTCGGGTTGTAGATACTATTTCCAGAGTTCTGCCTGAACCAATTCCCCTCTCCCAAAAAATCTGTATCTACTCTACCTGACTCCCTCAGCCAAGGACCCAGATGCAGACTACTTGAAGAATTGTTGGTGATGGCGAGAAAGGTGGTGGCTATGTCATGGATGGCCAAGAATGCTCCAGAACACCAGAAATGGGTTAATCAAATTATTCCTCACTATAAAATGTTATTTATTCATAGGGGAACCCCACAGAAGTTTCACGCTACTTGAAATGCCTGGATTGACACTTATTATAGATCTGGTATGACACTTCCAAATGCTACTGGGTATTGATGTGGCTCCTTCTTCCACCTCTTTTTCCTCTTCTGTTCCTCTTTTGTCCCTTCTTTTTGGGGCAGCGGTGTGGCCAGAGTTGAGAGGGGGGCCCGACCAGACAATTTAGTTTATGTTAGTGGTGGTTAGAAGGGGGGGAGGTGATAGTCACTGTTGGGTGAAAATAAACACTGCGGGGCAATGCACCTCCTATATAACCCAGCGGGGGAATGTACCTCCTATAACTTTTTATCTTCTTTATCCTGTATTATGCTTTACATGCGCTACAGACACATATGTGTGTCTCACCCCATACTGTTAATGTTGCTATTATATGTATATATCAGATACCTACTGTGTCCTCAATAAAAATGTAAAAAAAAAAAAAAAAAAAAAAAAAAGGATGCTCACTTGCATGCTCATAACCCGTCTTCATCCTCTTATACAGGCGATATCTCCACTCCCAAGACTTTAGCTGCTTCTCTTTCTCTGTACTGTCCACTCCCAGGCCTTCATTCTGTATTTTAGCTGACAGTTCATTCATTCTTTGCTGGGCTTCTTCAACCAAAGCACATAAGTGCATGGATCTGCTCTCCAAACTGACAACTATAAGAAAAACATAATAAATATTACACATAAGATTGTTACCACAGTTTTAGGAGATATTAAACTTCTTTTTCTGGGTAATGATCTCTCTCAGTGGTGCACCATATGCTAATTACACTCTGCGAAGCACCAAAAAAAACAAAAACTTAAAATGAACCTGTTAAGGACCCATGACGTGCCAGGACCATCATGGGAAAACTTCCATTAAAGGGATAGTAATACTTAAAAATTACTGTTCCCCCATGTTGTAGCCAATAAAAAACAGAGTTAAATGAGACCAGCGGCATCTCTCAAACCATAAAGGTTTCAAAGTTCACTCTCCCCTGATATCAGCATTCTAGCTGAGAGCAGGGGAATCCGTCCTGGGACCAGTGGAGGCTCTGCAGCAGAGCCGAGATTGTGTTAATGAAAAAGAAAACCTTAACTTAAAAGGTTTGCAAGCACATGTAGAAGATCTTTTTAGTAAAGGATTTCTTTTTTATTAACGCGCTCTCGGCTCTGCTGCAGAGCCTCCACCGGTCCCAGGAGAGGATTCCCCTGCTCTCAGCTAGAAAGCTCAAGTCAGGGAAAAAGCCAAAAAGAGGGAACTTTGAAAGCAGATATCTCTCAAACCATAAAAGTTTGAGAGATGACGCTGATCTCATTTAACTCCATTTTTTACTGTCTAGAACATGGGGGATAGTAATTGTTAAGTATTACTATCCCTTTAAGGACTCATGAGGGTTCTGGCATGTCATGGAATTCAGGGGTCCCCCAGTGGCTGCACGCCATTCGGGGACCCTGAATCTATTGAGCCAAAAAAAATACCCCATGGTTCTTAACTGCTGGCCGCACGGCCTCTCATTAAGGGGTTAACTTGTCACTGTGTAACTACAGATGAGTGACACAATTCTATACTGTTATGTTTCATCTAATACAGGCTGTTTAACCCGTTGAGTGCCAGAGGGGAGTGCAACGCATTGCTCTGCTCTGGAGCTCAGAGGGTTAAGAAGACCAAATTATTTCGCAAAACAGCTTTGATTTTTCATTTTGCAAAAAGCAAGAAGGGTAAGTCCCCCCCTCCTGCTTTCCGCCACCTATGAACAGTGACTCACTCATTGTCCCAGGTCCTCTCCTTTTTATATCCTTGCCGCATTCCTCTCCTTACCATCTCCTACAGCCTGCTCCTCTTCCAAGACCTCTGGCCCAATACCCACCCTTTCATGTCCTTGGGGCACATCTCAGCCCTACCTGCCAGCACCCAATTTCCCTCTTGTGCTGCTGTCCCAAGCTCAATTACCTGCATTCTCTTATCCCTTCATCCACTGGCTCTCTGCAATTGATTTGCACATATCTGGAATTTTTCCAGGTTCCCCAGAACGAACCTCATCCCTATTTATAACAACTTTGATGATTTAGAAAGGGCTTTCAAAATAACCACTACATTGTTGCCTATTTTTAATTTGAAAAACTGCTTTTCTGTTATTATCTTTTTTTACTTTTATGCTGAAACTAGAGAAAGCAACATCTTCAGGCTCACCTATAACCCCCCCTTCTCTATTTCCTTTCACTATGCAACTTTCTAGCAACTTGATTGCTGTATCCACAAGACCCTCTCCCTCCAGTCTATCGAAATAACTGTTAATAGTTTTTGTAAATAGACTCTAGAGAGGGCATTTATACATTCTCAATGAATACTGTCTTCAGTTGGTTCCCAAAGAGAAAGGGATGCTAACAATTATCCTCTCTTATGGTCTATCCATGCATCTACAACCACCTTACTGCAAGAGATGGAGCTGTATGGGGAAAACATTTTCCATAAAGCTGAATCCCACAGTGGTTTGACCTCAGCCCAAACAGACATTCTGAATGGAAGGAAAAGGTTTCATAGTCCTGCGTATCTTATGTGTGTCTTCAGGCACTGAGATCTCTACGTCACAGAATGTTGTGGGTTTGTTTAAAACTTACTTTCCAGGCCGGGTTTCCCAATAGGCAGTTGTCTAGCGTTCCATATTTTGAGGGGAGTCTCATTGGTGCTGGCCACACCCACATTCTGAATTGTGGGTGTGGTCAGAGCAATATTAATGTCCCTAAACCCATTACATACCCTTTACAGTCTGTTATTTAAGCTCTTGGATACTAAAGAAATCTCCAATGAATAACATAGGACTTAGGGGGAGATGTATAAAACTGGAGTTACAAAGAAAGTGTCTGTAAATGTGTCTCAAAGCGACATAACTTTATGTATAAACATCTAACGACATTTTGCTAAGTGCTAACTGCAGTTAGTTGACTTTTTTGAAAAGTAGAGTAGAAATGGTCTTGGCCAAATAAGAATTGTGTCCCAGTGTATGTATAAAGAAATTCACTAATTTCAACAAAAATAAAGCCAGTTTTAGGGATTAAATCATAACGCCAGGTATAACCTGTTCTTATTGGAAATATATAATACTGATATGTGTGCGAATATATATTCGCAGGTGCGAATATTCACAGAATATTCTCCGAATATTCTCAGGTAGACATATTTATAAATGTGACTTTGTTTCTTTATAAATATGACCAGGCATTGTGAATTTTAGCGGCAATTTTTAAGAATACACTAAGAAGGCTTTTTATACATCCCCCCTTTAGTGCCTTGGCTCCATAGACTAAATAGAAGATCTCTATCTTATTCTATAGAACCAATGTATTAAGATTTCTACAAAATGGAGCAAAAAAAAAAATAAAAAAAAACAGAGCAACAAAATGGAGCAAGAAAATTGAGTAAATAATGGAGCAAGAATATGGGGCAAAAAATGGAGCAAGAAAACAGAGCAAGAAAATTGAGAAAAAAATGGAACAGGAAAACGGAGCAAATAATGGAACAAGAAAACAGAACAAAAAACAGTGCAAATAATGGAGCTTCAAGTCCTGTGTTATTCTATGGAAGCAATTTCCATAGATTTCTCCAACATTAGAGGTCTTAGTGCATTGGCTCCCTAGAGCATAGGTGTTCAGGTTCAGTCCTCTAGGCTAACAGGCCAGGATTTAGGACCTCTTATGTTGCAGAAATCTGGAGCTTTTTTGCACCATTGTATTGCTCCATTTTCTTGCTCCATTTTCTTGCTCCACTTTGGAGCAATCTTAATACATTGACTCCATGGAAAACATGGAATTTAGTGCATTGGAAAAGATCTCTTAAGACTTTTCCAAAATGGAGCAAGAAAACAGAGCTATAATAGGTGCAAAAAATGGAGCTAGAAAATGGAGCAAGAAAATGGTACAAAAAAAGTGGTGTTCCAAGTCCTATGTTATTCTACAGAGTCAATGCCTACAGCTTTAGAGGTGATAGTGCATTGGCTCAATAAAGTAAATAGTTCTTTGTGAAAGAAAATTAAGCAACAAAAATAAAGAAAAAAAAGAGCAAGAAAACAAAGAAAAAAAACACATCAAGAAAATGGAACAAAAAATGGAGTCTGAAAATGGTGCAAAAATGATGCTCCAATTCTAGTAGTATTTTACAGAACCAATGCTTAAAGATTTCTCCAACATTTGAGGTCTTAGTGCATTGGCTTGATGGAGTAAAGAAAAGATCTCCAAGTCCAATATTATTCTATAGAGCCAATGTATTACTATTTCTCCAAAATGGAGCAAAAAACAGAGCATTTCCATCCACGTCTGGAAAATGTCACATTACTGTGAAGAATAAATCTAAAAGTGGGTTTGGCCACATAAGATGGTGTGGTTAGATGAGGGTGTGTGGTTAGTAGTGGGACTAAGGCAGGGCTAAGGGCACCAGAGGGTGCTGTGCCTTGGGGCGCTTGAGATGTAAATCTGGCCATGCTTACTGGATCACTTCCTGGGTTACAGCTAGCAGGAGCATATTGCCTAGAATCTATGTTCTGGGGAACTTAAAGGCTTAGTATCCAACTATATCAGGGTCTGTTCATTTTTAAAGTTCCCAGGTATGTGCACTGCAAAGCATTTAACCCTCTGAATGCCAGAGATATCCAACGCATTGAGTTGCAATGCACTGGACACCTCTCTGGCACTTAAAGAATTAAGCAATTAAACACTTTAAAAAAATGGGGATTTGGGGATTCAGTATTTGTCTCCCTGTAATGCAACTAGTTTGCCCCTAAATGACTTCAGTTTTCTGTTTAACAGAAAACCCTTTGGTCGTAGTGTGACCACATTTCCATTCTGTCAAGTCAGGGATACTGTGAAGACTAGAGCAGCACAGTACTTGTCTTCAGCTCTATCTATGTGGGAGGGGTCACTATACATCACCAGACAGTGCTCAACCTGCTCTTTCTTTGGTGCACCACAGAGTTCTCAACACTAGAGGAAGAACTGCCCATTGACTGCTGGGACAGAAAGTGATGCCTGAGATGAGCAACAGGACAATGTACATCATGCCCAAAGTCTTAGGCTGGCATTACACTACATCAATACTGTACAGTAGTCCTGTCTGATGTCAGGATCAAAGCTCAGTTTTCTCTCTAGAACTCGTTCTGGAAGCCATTTTGTTGTAGCCCAGTAGAGGCTTCACTTCCTGTCACAGTAGGCAATGGACAGTTCTATTGTTTAGAATTCTGTGCTCTGGAGTTTCATTCCAGGACTTTGAATTGTCCCAGGAGGGGGCTGCCCAGGACATGGGACACGCATTTAAAATCTGGGACTGCCCTGGGCAATCCGGTACATTTGATCACTCTAATTTGGTCCTAATGTGACCACATATTCCTTTAAATCAAGGACACGTGAAATTTCATTCTGCGAATTGCAAGGACAATCCACATTCATGTGAACATGAGTGTTCTTAATTGCACACATGCTTACAACCTGCATTATACTGTTTAAATTCAGTAAAGAAAATGTATAATTATAACTGATTAAAAATGTTTTTGCTAGCTGCTAAGTTTATTTCAGTACTAGAAGAACCTCCAGTGTTGCTTAACTGTTTTTATTGGGTCATATGAAATGTTGGCTATGTCTATCATTCTTTATCAATATGGAATTCTCCTATTAGCAGAAGCCATCTTGTAAGGCCATCACATTTGTGCTTTCGATTCAATGCAGATTTGGAGGACACTTGAGTTAAAAAGGTTTGAAATGACTTTTTACAGCTGAGTCTATTTGCACAAAATGTTCATATTTTTGGGAGATTTGAGTGTCCGCGCTCTCACTGTAACTGTCATTTTTATTATGCTATTATTTGCAGAAACAACAAAGTACTTGAAAATGTAACACAGAATTCTGCTGGTGACATAAGTGACTAGAGGGTTGAGATGTGAACAGTTGTCTAAAGGACGTCAAAGCCAGGCTCTATGCAATGTAGTACTAATTTAACCCTCTGAGTGCTAGAAGGATGTGCAACATATAAAAGATTTGTAATACTTATATAGCAGTTATGGAGCAGTGTGTGTGTATGGTGGGGGGTTGGATTTAACCTTTTGAGTGCCAAAGGGGTGAACAATGCATTGCACTCAAAGGTAAACGGTCAAAATGCATAGGGGTCATTAGACGTTTATGTATGACCATAGCAGATAAGTGGGGCGTTGTTATTTAGGAGCTGTTTGTTCTCCTTTAAAGGAGCAGTAAACTTTTTTATGAAAAATATATATTGCAGGGATTTTCCTATTGAGTAAAATAAGGGTACTCCCACTACCAAGAGATTTATATTTCCAGAGTTATTACAGTTTAATCACATGTTTTTTTACATTAGCAGTGCCCTCTAGTGGTCAAATTCTAATTAGATTTCCTGTTAGATTCTAATGGAGAGGAAAGTCAGAAAAGTCAGAGATATACAGTTCTCCATAGAATGTGATAGAGACTGCCTGTCACTTCCTGTCAGTTAGAACTATCAGGAAGTAAACACAGTAAATTCACTTCCTGGTTATTTGAACTGATATAAATTTTGAATAAAATATCTTACAGTAGTGGGAGTGACCTTGTTTTATTCAGCAGGAAAAGCTCTATAAAATATGTGTTTTTATAAAAAAAAGTTTACTGCTCCTTTAAATGAAGAATAATCTTTTTTTTAAACTATATTTTATAGGACTTTTACTGATGAGTAAAACAAGGGTGTGCCTACTGCTAGCAGTTGTTTGATTCAAAAGTTATAACCAGTCAAACTGCCACAAAGCGATAAAGCTGTTCACATCACATTCTATGGAGAACAACAGCTGGTGACTCACCTGTTCCATAGATTGCAATACAACACCAATTGGTGGTGGGATTCACTAAGCGGTGATAAAGGGGTGATAAAGTGGATATGACTTCTCCAGTGTTATCACTTCTCCAGTTCCTATGTGATTCTATAGAGCCAATGCATTAAAGGGATAGTAATACTTAAAATGTAAAAAAAAAATATGTTGTAGAGTTTATCCCCCTGAGTAAAACAAGGACACTCCCACTGCTGAAAGGTGTTTCATTCAAAAGTTATTAATTTTCAAAGTTGAATTTTTTAGGTGCAATATCACAGTGGCCTGAAATTGTACAGTGGCGCTGTTGCTACACGATCCTATGGACAGCTCTGGTCAGTTGACCATAAATCTCCATAGGATGGTGTAGCAACAGCGCCACTTTACAATTTCAGGCCACTGTGATATTGCACCTAAAAAAATCAACTTTGAAAATTAATAACTTTTGAATGAAACACCTTTCAGCAGTGGGAGTGTCCTTGTTTTACTCAGGGGGATAAACTCTACAACATATTTTTTTTTACATTTTAAGTATTACTATCCCTTTAAGATCTCCAGAGTTGGGGAAATCTTAGTGCATAGGCTCCATAGAATAACAAAGGAATTGGAGAAGCGATGTCACTGGAGAAGACATCTCCACTTTACCACTGCTTTATAACAACTTAGTGCATAACTTGGCTGACCATACGTACCGTTTTAAAAGGGACAGTACAATTTTTTTTCATATTCCCAGACTGTCCCATCTTTTTGATGCAAATGTCAATTCTGTCCTATTTTTAATACATACATATAAATATATATATATATATATATTTAATTTTTTGTAGTAAACACAGTAAAACCACTAGTGTGAATGACGAAGAGAGGAAGTACTGATTTACTTCAGGGGCTTTTTGGCCAGAGAGAGAAAACACCGCTAGTACGAGACGGAGCAAACGCGTTCTCGCTGCTTGCAGCTTACTACGATCAGAATCAGAGGGACAGAGTCCCACTGTATGTCGGTCCCACACCCCGTCCCATTTTTGTCTCAAGGAAATATGGTCAGCCTATGCACAACCCCACCAGATGAATCATTGGTGAGTTTTCTGGACACCAAAGGGCACTGTTAGTTCAAGAAAACATCAGTTTAAACTGTGATTATTTTGAAATATGCATCTCCCAGCAATGAGAGTATATTCAAAAAAAGACCTTCAATGTATGTTTTTTTAATTAAAAATGTACTTATCCTTTAAGACTATATTACTAGAAATTGCTAGAAAACAATAATATGGACTAACCAACTCCTCAGTCTTGTTCCCCTAAACACCATCACAAAAATGTTTTCCTTATAACCCTATTACTTCTTCAGGAAACCATGGTGTTCCATAGACACACATTTTGAGAACCACTGCATTAATCTTACATTCAAGTACCACTCCTTTACAGGTCAAGATGGAAAGCAGCTATTACTACTTAGACACGGTGGTTCATCAGCGGTGATATACAGGTAAAAAATGTTTTATTCTCTTTACACAATGAATTTTTGTGGCTGCGCCGCCTTACCACTTAGACATTTGCTTTGCAATGTGAAAGCTTGACACATACGTTGAGCAGAGCAAACATATTAAAAATAACACAGAGACAAACAGATATTGATATGTCTGATTCTAATTTACGAATTGTGGAACATCTCACTCACCACTCCTATTGATTCTGTTCAAGCTTGCTCATACAAGGTGAAGCTTGAAACAAGGTACGTTTGTACACTAGAAAAAGAGGCATCGATGGCTGATAAGAACCATATTTACTCTGTTGCTTTTCTTCATCTGGGAGGGTGCAGACATGATTATATTCAAGCATATATATCAATGACAAACAACCTTATTCACCTCAAGGGCCACATGTGCGGCCCTCAAGTATACCAAAGGTCTGCTCGTTATTCTTAAATATTCTAAAAGCAGATTGACTTCTTGGATGCCAGAGAGGCCCAAAGCATTGCAAAGCTGGAGACCCATCGAGCATCCAAAGGGAAGACAAGTAAATATTTAACTCTTTTATTTTACATTAACAGCTCCCTCTGGTGTCCAAAAAGTTCACCTACCTTGTGTTCACACCGTTATTCTATTACAATCTATGGTGAGTGGTGGGTCACTGACTACAGTTCTCCATAGAATGTGATAGTATCAGCTTTTCCACTTTGTGACAGTTTGAACAGTTATAACGTTTGAGTAAAACAACTGTCAGCAGTTAGATTACTCTTGTTTTCTCAGCAGGAAAATCTTTATAATATATAGGCTTTCATAAAATAAAATGTTTACTGCTTCTTTAAATTAAGAATAGTGAAATTGTAAAGGTAGGTATGATTGGAAGCGATAGAAACAGGATGTGAAAAGAGGGAGTGTGTTTGATGATTTATTGGGAAATGACCTCCTCTTCCCAATGCACCAAATAACAAACTGGAAATAACAGGAGAATCCTGTATGGGCTACATGTAGCCCCACATTTGCATTTGCCTGCCATCAGTGCTGAATTTACATTCCAGGTGCCAATAGGCAAAGCACTTTAGGTGTATTAAGTTTGGCCCATGGCCACACCCCCTCTCACATGACCCCCACCCCTAGTCCCATACACTATTTCCTAGCATAGAAAATACCCTTGGCCCATAAGAAGCAAACAATAAATGTAACCCCTTGGTTGCTAGAGAGAGAGCTACAATGTATTGCTCCGCAATGTACTGGAGATATCTCTAGCATACAAAGGGTTCAATAATAGCCTGTAAATGGATATAAAACTGATGCAGGGTCATTGAATTTGCTCTGATCACACCTACAATTCATAATGTGGGTGTGGCCCCTCTAAACTTGGAGCTCTAGCAGTTACCTACTCTGCCTATTGGGAAATCCGGCACTGCCCCCCACAGCTATATATTGATATTATTTTCTGAAATAGAGCCCATACAAAATAAATGTGATAGATTTGCTTCTTATATGCAGGATCAACCTACCATCTTTTAGCAAAGGAACATTAACATATAAAATTAACTGGGATTATATACACTTAAATACCTTGTACTTGTAGTATTTGTAAAAATTCTCGGTTTATTTTCTGAGGTCTAAAATCTAGTCTTACAAATGCTCTGAGGGAGCAGACATCCCTGCCTTTTCAAGGGACTGAGGTAATGTGACAATCTTTATGAATACAAGAGCAGCAGGTTTTAATCACAATCAATTAACTCCTACCTCTCGCAGTACAGCTGTACAAAACACATTAAATAAATACTCTCTGAACCAGCCAATTTACACATTTAAAATCAAGTTAAGTATTCTATTTTAGGGATGCAACATATGAATAATTATTTTTTACATATGCTAGCTGTAAGTTTGTGATATTTAAAGTTATATCAACCTATTTCATTTTTGATGTTCATATTCTCCTCTTGGTTGCCAGAAGTGTCTCAAACTCATTGTGAATCAATGGGGGGGATTCACTAGTGTTGGAGACATTGCCACAAGAAACAAATCTAATAATGTATTAGAGATGATTCAAGGACAGGGCCGGGGAAAAAAGCAATGTGTTACGTACCCCTCTGGCACTCAAAGGGTTCATTTGTTTTACACTAGGACTTACCTAGGTAGGTGTCCTTCATACAGCAGTCATCCCAAATCACCTTAATATAAGGTGACAACTCACCTTAATATGTTTACACCCTTAAAAATGTTGTATCAAATAATCCCCCATCTGGCGACTAGCTGCTCAGTAGCGCTAGTCACCAGAATTCTTACCCATTCATGAGAATGAGCCTCTACTCTGGAACTTACAGGCAGGACGGAGCGCGGACATCTTTCCATAGTGACGTCCACGCGCCTGCACTGTCAGTCCCTTTTGAAGCCGAATGGCTCCTAGCAACGCCTCCTAGAGCCGACTGGGACTGACAGAGCAGGCGCGCGGACGTCACAATGGAAAGATGTCTGAGCTCCATCCTGCCTGTCAGTCCTGGAATAGAGGCTCATTCTCAGAATTCTGAGGGTAAGAATTCTGGCGACTAGCACTACTGAGCAGCTAGTCGCCAGATGGGAGATTATTTGATACATTTTTAAGGGTGTTAGTTCCGCTTTAAAGGAGAACTAGAATTTGCCTTTATGTTGTGCTGTATTTGTTGGTGGCACAGAGTGGCACCTTATGCTAATTTGTTTTTGTACTGAGACAATTTTACCACACACGGTGCTATCAATAGAATTTGACGGCAGATAAGAACCATTCAGCCCATCTAGTCTGCCCATTTTTCTACTGTATAAACCTCAAACCTTATTTGGTCCTTGGTCTTGTCTTCCGTCACTGTATTAACTTCTACTACTTCTGTTGGTAGGCTATTCCGCTTATCTACTACCCTCTCAGTGAAGTAAAACATTCTTATATTACATATTACATGTAAACTCCTATCCCTCTAGCTTTAGACTATCAACCTAGGCCACGCACTGGGGATAACCTAATAACACAGTGAGGAATAAGTTTGGCCTTAAACTAATTAGCATACTGTTCAGGGAATTACCATACAGTGCCACACCATGCCACCAAAATATAAAGGTTAAGATCCCCCAAAAAACTATTTATTTTACATGAAAATGGCTAGATTAACATATTGTTTAACCCATTAACGACTGGCCGACACTCTACGCGGATGACTGTTAAGGACCACAGGTTATTTTTTTAAGTCCAATGAATTCCAGGGTTCGTAGCGACCCCAGAATTCCATGACGTGCCAGGAACAACACTGGTCCTTAAGTTCCTGATCCGTCGTGATAGTCCTGGCACGTCAAGGGTCATTAAGGGATTAACCAAATTTGTACTCTCTATTAAGGCCCAAGCAAAGCAATGTGCTACATACCCTTCTGGGTCCCAATGCTTTGCACACTCCATTGGTTCTTTAAGGGTTAAACAAACCAAACAGGTCCACATTAACAAAATGTAAAGACACTAGATTAACCCTTTGATTGAGAGAGGGGTACTCCTCTGGCACTCAAAGGGTTAAAAAAATGTCCTTTATAGACTATGATTTGGTCCAATTAGAAATCTCAGCAAATTATCAGACCTACAATAAAAAAAGAAAATTCGGGTAACATTTTACACAACTAACAAAACAATCAAGGTTTCTGTGTTCTGATTCGCCTGCCTGCATTAATTACAGGAAATGAATACTAATTTATGATTACCTGACTACCCCCCTTCAGACTAAATTTATTTACAGATGAGGTCAATATAAAATGAGTTTAGTCTTTATTTTTTACTGCTATTTAGAACACTCAGGCCTGTGTTTTTAGACACATTTGTCATAGTTAATGAATGTTGCCGGAGCAGTCAATCATAGATTCTAAATAGTGTCGCACTTCTCTAGAGAAAAAAAAAAATTAAGAGTTGTGATGGGAAAATAAACAAATAAATACAAAACTGCAAAAAAAAGAAAGAAAGAAAAACTCTTTCACAAAATAGGTATACACATCAAAATCCCCAAGGGATTTTAATAACCCTTTGATTGCCAGACACACACCCTCTGGCACTCAAAGGGTTAAATCATAGTGAGAATAAAAGGTAATTCTAGTGCCATGGACCCTCTTTTACAGTAGTGTATCAATGTAAAATTCTGGACTGGAAACGTCAGGGATATTTGTAGCCTGAAGGTGCAATTTCCTGTAGTTTATAGATTGACATGTCTTAGCCCTTAAAGGGATAGCAATGTTTCACAAAAACAGTAGCTCCAATTAACCCCTTCGCGTCCTGTGACGTACCCGGACCGTCACGCTTGTCCGGCATTTAAGGACCAGTGACGGTCCTGGTACGTCACATACTTTTACTCACCGCGCTCCTGCAGGAGCGCGGTGAGTAATACCCTGGACTGAAATTGATCGCTCCAAGACCGGAGCAATCTCTTTTAGTCCTCCTTTCGATGTGCCGCCCCACGTGATCAGTCGAACTCATCTATCTGGTCCTTAAAAGACCAGACATCGTGGGATCGTCGGACCCTAAGGGGTTAAAGGGAAGCTACCACCCCGCAATAAGTTCACATTAATCAATTCTTCATCTGGCGACTAGCTGCTTAGTAGCGCTAGTCGCCAGAAATATTACCTGGTTTCAAAGATATTCCAGTTTTTCGGAGGCTCACAGTAGCAGGAAGCACGGACATCTCGTCATAGTGATGTCCGTGCGCCTGCGCTGTCAGTACCTTTTGGAGCCAGGAATATCTTTGAAACCAGGTAATATTTCTGGCGACTAGTGCTACTAAGCAGCTAGTCGCCAGATGAAGAATTGATTAATGTGAACTTATTGCGGGGTGGTAGTTCACCTTTAATCTTCCTAGGGTTTGGGCAATGGATAGTGTTATTTCAACAGTAATTGGATGATAAAGTAACCCCCCTTCTGCCCCTTTTACCTAGGGTAAGCCTACTCCCCTCAGATGTGGAATCTTGGTCACTTGACTGGACAGGTTGCAGCAAGGCACAATGGGGGAGAAGTACATACCTCCCATGTGTCCCTCTTTAGGAGGGACAGTCCCTGTTTTAGACCCAAATCCCTCTGTCCCTCTTTCCCACCCTGATGTCCCTCTTTTTAGGAGATCAGACTGTGTGGTGTGTATATAAGTGTATCACATTTCTCCACAGTAATAAAATTCACATTTATGTTTGTTTAAACATCAGTATACGTGTTTTTACATTAGTCTGTGTAAATAAAATACTTTGGTCTTGTTATAAGTCACTTATTAGGTTACACAAGGAGGTGTCAGTAAGTCACGAAATAGCCTAAAAATCCTCTATAATGCCCCACCCACCAGCCACGCCCCCAGCAACACCCCCTAAACCACAAGTGTCCCTCTT